>CM054062.1:193579356-194179356 GCA_028641055.1 Alopecurus myosuroides
TCATTGCCAACATCTTTTACGTCACGTTCAAGTTATCTATGACCCCGTGACTATCACCAAGTCGTCCATAACCGTGGACACGGCTTTCCGAAAGATTTATCCCTGCAGGGTGGTACACTTTACCCACACGTACCCTCCGACTCTTAGCGCCACATGTACGCTCTTCCATGGAGCACGACGGAGGGTGGTTGGCTCCGACCTTTACCTTGTCGAGCCCTATCCATGAGTCAACCCAAACAGGGCCACCCCGTCAACAGGGAGTTTGCCACCTCCTGACGGCACCTGTTCTGTGAGTCGGGATCAAGATCCGTGTACGTCCATCACTTGTCCCGGTCATGCCCTAAACACCTCCAAAAGGTTTTTGACTCACACGCAGATGGAACTCCCAAACTACGTGACTCACGGATAGAACCAAACAAGTTAGTTAGTCAGGCGAGGTTCATTGGCTCGCGCGTGTGGTTGCACGCTCAGTCTTGGTTTGCGCTGCGAGACCTTAATCCTAGGGTTGGCAAGTAAAGGACAAAGAACCACTTCCCAAGTGGCCTCCCGTCCTCGCCTTAGTTAGGTTAACCACACAATGCTCATCTCACCACGTTATCATATCATACTAGGTTATCGCAGCTCTGATTCATCAACCGGATGGAGCAGAGGTAAACAAACATGCATGACTAAGCGAAGCAGATATGAGGCTCTGGCGATGTGCACAAGCAATCCTATGGCGGCTAGGAGCAGTGGATCAGGATATTGAGGCAATGAAGCATATAGGTGAACTATGTCTACTAGCATCAAATAGTTTGGAATCGAATGCAAAGTACGAGATCAAATATTGTTCGAAAACATATATGAGCAGATAAGAGGTTATGCTTGCCTTGGTTATAAGAAAACCAGATAGATACTTCAGGAATAAGTGCTTGAATTGTCGGTTAAGATCAAGTATTCGTCGTTGGATTGCTGGCCTTCTCTTCGGAGTCACGTTCTACCGAGGGGGAAACAAACACCGAAAGAGAAATAACAATCAACACATGGCATCGATGCAATGCGCAATATGTATGCATGATCAGATTAATGCACTGAAATGAAGCCCTAAACATGTTCGTTGGGTTGCTAGGGTTCATATGTCAGTTATGCAGTTTCTCTGAAATTAGCCCGAAATAGACCCCGGAGGGGCAATTCGGACATTTATGAAAGTAGGTACCATTTTAAAAGCTCAAATGGGATTGAAAACACCATAAATAGATTGCATTTGTCATTTTGAGCAATTTGGTATATAACTTTTAATTTTCCAATTTTAGTGAATAAAAACTTATTTTTCCATTTTAAAATGAATTAAACAACATTAAATAAATGCACATTTTTGGACTTTCTCAAACATGTGTGAAAATTATATATTTGGATAGAGAATAATTTTATGAACAAAACCATACTTTTACTTTATTTTTCTAAGTAACATTTGAATAGTTATTTAATTTACAAAATTAACTCATTTTCTGGAATTATTAAACACAGGAAAATATGACATCACTATGATGTCACTGTGACATCACAGTGCTATGTTCTTCACAGCTAGGATCGAATTCGATCAAATTAGCGCGCAAATTTGGAATCAAAGGGCACCATGATATAGAGGAGATCGAGGGGGGCCTAGGGGTGGCGGCGCCTATGGAATTGGGTGGCCGGAGGCTCGCCGGCGGAGCTCGTCGGGCGGAAGTTACAGAGGGGGAGGGGACTAGAGGAGGGAACGGGGTGGCTCACCGCTCTGCCGTGGAGCGTTTGGAGTGGTCGGAAACGGCAGGGGCGGCCGGAATCCGCGGCAACGAGCACGGCGGCCGGTGGCCAGACTAGGGGAAGAAGGAGCCGATTCCGGCATCTCCGGCCCTCCCCGCTTGTGTGCGTTGTCGAGGAGGAAGCTCAGGTGCAGGGATTCCTCGTAGAGGCACGGAGGGGCTCGGGGGCGCTCGTAACGGCGGCGATGGCCAGCGGCGGAGGGAGCAATGAGGTTAGGGTTTGATTCCCGGGAGGAGAAGGGAAGGAAAGGGGCTCGAGGGGGGGAAAGGGAGAGTGTGGAGGCCTTATCCTCCCTCTCAGGAAGCGGCAACGGCGGGGATCCCCTCGCGGAATCGACGGCGGGAGCAGTGCCACCGAGCTGCTTGCCGACCGGAGGTAGAAGACAAAGAAGTTTTTCTGAAAACCCCCCTAGAGTTTCCGGAATTATAAATTAGCCCTTTTCTGCCCCAAAACAGCACAACAAAATAAAGTTTTAAGGGCATTTTTGGAATCAGAAAAATTGGCAAAAATACGTTTTGGAAAGCTTATAAAATTTCCAACAAAACCATGTGTTTCTTTGGTGTATTTGAAATATTTTCCAATACAAGATTTTGGAAACCAGAATAAGTACTATTTGTGGGATTTTTGTCAAACCATTTAAATTCACAATTTAAATTGGTTAACATGGTTTAAATTTGTGGTTTCATGCATGTATGAGATGACACAACACCACACACCCTAAATTAGCAAAAATTTGCGATGTTACAAATCTACCCCCCTTACAAGAATCTCGTCCCGAGATTCCCGAAGGAGAAGAAAGAGGGAGCACCGGTTTTGAACGATCTTCTCGAACTTTTCAGTTCTCTTCTCGAAGAGGTTGTCCCGTAGCACTTGCGAAGATCTCCAGCGGCTACACCTTAGGTAGGAGGGAAAACTCGTAGGATTTGATCTTCACGAAGATCGAGTATCTCATGGCCAACTCATGACAGGAATGTTCATGAAGAACTGTTGAGTTATCACGCATGAAACACATCAAGATAACAGAGGGAAATAGGAGAAGGTTTCAAGTTTATGGACGATGGTTCTTGAAAGGATTTAGAATATGAGCTTTGCACAAGACTTTAAATCCTTTTGGAAAAGTAAGGTTGGACAACTTTTGACATCGAGGTTTCTTCAAACAGATAACCAAGATGAAAAGGATTGTCTTGGATACCAAAACATAATATCCACAGACGAGGGAAAACACGAGAAAACACTGTAATTCGTGTGTCAGAGAAAATTTGATACAGGATCATGTTCACTCTTCAGAGTGGACACGGAAGATAACGGAACTTTCCTTTCGTCAAAGTTTGTCGAGATCTTTGTCAAGGATCGGGATGTTACTTCACGACAGAAGATGAGTAACCAAAATAAGTTGAGGCACCGTAATTAGGGAGGAATTCTTGGCCACACCGTAAGAATGGATAACCAACGAGGATTGGAACACCGGAAGTAATAAGGAATCTCTTTCCTATCGTGGTTTGGACGTAACCATACATCCACCACCTGGTTGAGATCCCATGGCTGAAGTAACTGACAAATTCACACAATGTGTGAGATGAGCAGAACTTCAAGTACAGACCACTTGAAGAGGGAAACTAGTCAATGGTGGTTACAAAACACCACGAGATGGTTCTCACGATGAACTTGTTTTCACGAGAACAAAGATTTTGGAGGTTCAACGGAAAGATATTGGAAAGATCAACTTCCAAGTTCTCCTTGATGTTTTAGATACCGACAGCAGGCTCACGACAAGCCTTCTATAGGTTATCAAGTGAAAGTAAAACTCCGGTTTGGAAGAACGGGGAGGGAAACTTGTTAGAATGAGACACACAAGAATTCTCACGGAGAGTGGTTGTTCTTACGGATTCAAAGAGATATGACATTAGGTCTTCCGACTAATTGTGTCAACCACCACATCAACCATGCCGGGTTTTCAGAAGGACCTAATTCAATACCCTTGAGAAAACACCAACCATCATTGCTGCTTGAGATTCAGCTCTGGTTAGAGGGTTGATAACTTAGACTCGGAATGTTTGAACGAAGAGATTGCACCGGTTACCAACGAGATACATTTATTGGATTCTCAAGATAAGGACTATGATGTCAAGCTCAAGAAGGTAAGCGAGATTGTAGAACTCATGTATTAGCAACTTGCAAAAGACGGTTGCACCTACATGAACTACTTGCAAAAGAACACATCGGAGTCCTGGTTGGGAAGATGATTACCGAGATAACGAAGTTCTTAGACTTCTTCTCTTTACGAACAATCAGTCAGTGGCTTAGTGTGGATGTAAACTTCTTCGGATAAATGGAGGTAACAACCTACCATCTCAAGAGTAGTCCACACATGCATGACCAACTTGGGGTTATTCCCGAAGGAACAATGAAAACTCTTCTCGAATCCACGGCGACAACTTTCACCAAAAGCACATGAACCCGAGAAAGTCACTTCAAACATCTAGAACCCAACTTCGTGAGGACACAAAGATGGTTCACGAGAGTTTGCAACATTAGTGCCAAGTGTTCAACATGAACCTCTTGCAACTTGGATGATGAGGAATGTCATCGATGGGCTCGACAACACGCTTATCAGACACTCCAAGAAGAGGGATTCATATGATATATGAACAAGGCAGAATATTGGTCAGACCAAAGGACATGAAGGTGTACTCGGGCAAAACACCACGAGTGAAAACACCATCAAGATAGTCCTTGGGTCTGAACTTAATCTGACAATGGCCCAAATCAAATCAGGAGATATAGTGATAGCATTTCCTCAAAGGAGATACCATCCTTCTTCCACATAAGAGAAACTAGACATCCCTTTTCGAAGGAACAAGTTAGGAAGAGCTCATGTCTTTCAACTCTCCAAGTTGTTGTTTAAGCTCAACCAACTAATCCAGGATATCCAGCAGATTTCCTTGGAGAAAGGAGTAGTTCAAACTACCCCTTGTTTAGACATCACGGTCAGGTGACCACCTGGTGATACTTCTTGGAAGACACCAGAATATCACGAACCACAGTTATGTCTTGGAGTTTGGAAGGAATTTTTTCTTTTCAAAGCAACCGATATGGTCTTGATAGCTTCGGCATGAACCTAACTCTTTGACCATGAATGTGCACCAGAATGAACGGATTTGGTAACACAGTCAACTTTAAGTTGAGACCGGATAACCAATAGTGCTAAGAAGGATACATATGTTTCTTAGACTTTTCAAAGCAATAAGAATTGCTAGGAATAGCAGATACACATGTCGATGAGCAGACCCATCATTCTCAAGCATTCAAGCTTGGAGGAAGGGGGAGTGAAGATTTGTGAGAGCATCACTTCATCATTAAGGCCATGAAACTTAACACGACCTCTTGATATGTAAGAGTGTGATACCCAAAGGTAGAACAGAACAGAAGCTAATGAAACTTCTTTATTCTGTGAATTACAAAACTTTGACCTGGTCCTTAAGATGAACGAGGTACTGGAGTTTGTTTCTCCTGACATTCCAAGGTGGAATGTTCTGATGGAACACAGGAGGAATGCATTAGAAGACTCCAACACACATATGCAACTCGGTTTCAAAACAACGGACGAAGTTCGGAAAGCAACTAAAGAGTAGGAACGTGCTCTGGAAAATCCTGAGATCACGTTGGATGCACAAGGTCATACTCATTTGTAAAACCCATGCTAAAACGAGAGGTATAACAGAGTCAATAACAAGGATATGGGAATCATAAAGAACACTCTTGTTGTGATCCCCTTTTTGGTTCCAAAGGGAAGCCTACGGCTATGAGAGTTGGAATTTCCTAACCACCCTGAGGTAAAACAGATTCCTCAGGACACAACGAAATAGAACTTGGGTTAAAGGTCAGCATCCTGTACTGATAGAGTGAGCATCACATGGTTATGAAACCACATGGTTCAACCCACCACAATTCAACACATTCCGGGACCTTCGGTTCAAGTCCAAGGTTAAAAACCAAAAGAAAGGAGTAACTACTATCTGAGTGCCTTGAAGGACAATACGAATAGCAATCACGGAATGTCTTTCAAAATACACACATAACTCCGGAAGAATTTGAACGGAGGATAACGAATACATTCGAGATGGAAAGGAAATCTCGAGGTTCAGTATTTTGAGACTTAGAACATGTAAGAAGGTGGAATCCCGACAACTCTGAGAGATTATGATGGAAAGGAAATCTCCCAATTTAATCGAGAGAAAACGGACTGTGGAACACACACGACTCCAGAAACTATATCACTAGGTCAACTTGGGTAAAAACGTCCTTGCCAGAGAAGGCACCTGAGTTTTGAATGACTAGAAGAGATAGCAAAACCTTTTTAAATCAAAACAGGTAAGATGACCCAGAGTTAGAGCGATACCAGATAAGGAGTAAAAAGAATCCTAAGAAGGTTTTTCCACAACTCATTTGAAGTTTTCAAAATAGTTTTCACAAACACTAGGCTCGACATCGACCAAGAAGTAAGGTTTTCCTACAGGCAGTCCTGCTCTGATACCATGACTTGTCGCGACCCCGGACCCAGAGATATACATACTGTTATGTGCTCCTAGCCATGGACTCACAAGGGCTTCAGGATTACCAGCCCCGGCCGCAACAAACAACGACAGGCAGACTGGATTCATCGGCACGTAGTCCAGATCCCCAGTCTACTACTCCTTGTATCCATGCTAGTCATAACCAACTATGCATATCAAAGCATCCACGAATCGAATGAAACTGAAGGAAACGAGACCAAAGCTATACAGAGATGCTATGTGTCCAGAAAGTGCAACAATAATCGAGTGTTACTGGGGTTACCTCGCCCCAGGCCGATCACATCGACAGGCGGGCTCGGACATGGATCATCGGCTCCACAACCCCTCGACTGCGACAACTATGCAGGCATAGCCAAAACTGTATAATAATGAGCTCGAAACCAACAACCGATCAAAGCAGTACTCTAGACATGAAACTTGTATTAAACAGATGTTACTAGAGTATAGCTTACAAACAGAGGTCACATGACCCAACATTACATCATACAACGAAAGGCAAATTATGTTGCTAATCAACAAGAACCAAAAAGGCCTAAGAGGCCGCAACATAAGGCGACGTCCCAACCCATAGATTCCAGGCTGCTACCTGGGAACCCCAAACTACTCGTCGATGTCCACGTTGAAACACCACCGAAGTGAGGAACTTCACCTGAACCAAGTTGAAGCAAACATGAGTACGGGAGGTACTCAACAAGACTTAGTTAACCTATTATATATCTGCTATGTTCAGAAAGGGTTTTATGAAGGTTATTTTGCGTAAAGCAATCTTTGTTTTCCAAATAGAGGAGGGATAGCACGTCTAAAGGAGTGTTTTAAAAACAGATGAGGAAACTAGTCAACTACTGAATTCATCATCTTTTCATCCACCAACATCATTTCCCAGCACCTCACATGCTACAAGGATCACCCCTCCCGGCATCTCCGGGGAGGCACCCTTCATTCATTGCCAACATCTTTTACGTCACGTTCAAGTTATCTATGACCCCGTGACTTTCACCAAGTCGTCCATAACCGTGGACACGGCTTTCCGAAAGATTTATCCCTGCAGGGTGGTACACTTTACCCACACGTACCCTCCGACTCTTAGCGCCACATGTACGCTCTTCCATGGAGCGCGATAGAGGGTGGCTGGCTCCGACCTTTACCTTGTCGAGCCCTATCCATGAGTCAACCCAAAGAGGGCCACCCCGTCAACAGGGAGTTGGCCACCTCCTGACGGAACCTGTTCTGTGAGTCGGGATCAAGATCCGTGTACGTCCATCACTTGTCCCGGTCACGCCCTAAACACCTCCAAAAGGTTTTTGACTCACACGCAGATGGAACTCCCAAACTACGTGACTCACGGATAGAACCAAACAAGTTAGTTAGTCAGGCGAGGTTCATTGGCTCGCGCGTGTGGTTGCACGCTCAGTCTTGGTTTCCGCGGCGAGACCTTAATCCTAGGGTTGGCAAGTACAGGACAAAGAACCACTTCCCAAGTGGCCTCCCGTCCTCGCCTTAGTCGGGTTAACCACACAATTCTCATCTCACCACGTCATCATATCATACTAGGTTATCGCAGCTCTGATTCATCAACCGGATGGAGCAGAGGTAAACAAACATGCATGACTAAGCGAAGCAGATATGAGGCTCTGGCGATGTGCACAAGCAATCCTATGGCGGCTAGGAGCAGTGGATCAGCATATTGAGGCAATGCAGCATATAGGTGAACTATGTCTACTAGCATCAAATACTTTGGAATCGAATGCAAAGTACGAGATCAAATATTGTTCGAAAACATATATGAGAAGATAAGAGGTTATGCTTGCCTTGGTTATAAGAAAACCAGATAGAGACTTCAGGAATAAGTGCTTGACTTGTCGGTTAAGATCAAGTATTCGTCGTTGGATTGCTGGCCTTCTCTTCGGAGTCACGTTCTACCAAGGGGGAAACAAACACCGAAAGAGAAATAACAATCAACACATGGCATCGATGCAATGCGCAATATGTATGCATGAGCAGATTAATGCACTGAAATAAAGCCCTAAACATGTTCATTGGGTTGCTAGGGTTCATATGTCAGTTATGCAGTTTCTCTGAAATTAGCCCGAAATAGACCCCAGAGGGGCAATTCAGACGTTTATGAAAGTAGGTACCATTTTAAAAGCTCAAATGGGATTGAAAACACCATAAATAGATTGCATTTGTCATTTTGAGCAATTTGGTATATAACTTTTAATTTTCCAATTTTAGTGAATAAAAACTTATTTTTCTATTTTAAAAATGAATTAAACAACATTAAATAAATGCACATTTTTGGACTTTCTCAAACATGTGTGAAAATTATATATTTGGATAGAGAATAATTTTATGAACAAAACCATACTTTTATTTTATTTTTCTAAGTAACATTTGAATAGTTATTTAATTTACAAAATTAACTCATTTTCTGGAATTATTAAACAGAGGAAAATATGACATCACTGTGATGTCACTGTGACATCACAGTGCTCTGTTCTTCACAGCTAGGTTCGAATTCGATCAAATTAGCGCGCAAATTTGGAATCAAAGGGAACCATGATATAGAGGAGATCGAGGGGGCCCTAGGGGTGGCGGCGCCTATGGAATTGGGTGGCCGGAGGCTCGCCGGCGTCCATCCGCGCGGCGGCGGGCGGCGAAGCTCGTCGGGCGGAAGTTACAGAGGGGGAGGGGACTAGAGGAGGGAACGGGGTGGCTCACCGCTCTGCCGAGCGGTTGGAGTGGTCGGAAACGGCAGGGGCGGCCGGAATCCGCGGCAACGAGCACGGCGGCCGGTGGCCGGACTCGGGAAAGAAGGGGCCGATTCCGGCATCTCCGGCCCTCCCCGCTTGTGTGCGTTGTCGAGGAGGAATCTCAGGGTGCGGGGATTCCTCGTAGAGGCACGGAGGGGCTCGGGGGCGCTCGTAACGGCGGCGATGGCCGGCGGCCGACGGGAGCAATGAGGTTAGGGTTTGATCCCCGGGAGGAGAAGGGAAGGAAAGGGGCTCGAGGGGGGGAGGGAGAGTGTGGAGGCCTTATCCTCCCTCTCAGGAAGCGGCAACGGCGGGGATCCCCTCGCGGAATCGACGGCGGGAGCAGTGCCACCGAGCTGCTTGCCGGCCGGAGGTAGAAGACAAAGAAGTTTTTTCTGAAAATCCCCCTAGAGTTTCCGGAATTATAAATTAGCCCTTTTCTGCCCCAAAACAGCATAGCAAAATAAAGTTTTAAGGGCCTTTTTGGAATCAGAAAAATTGGCAAAAATACTTTTTGGAAAGCTTATAAAATTTCCAACAAAACCATGTGTTTCTTTGGTGTATTTGAAATATTTTCCAATACAAGATTTTGGAAACCAGAATAAGTACTATTTGTGGGATTTTTGTCAAACCATTTAAATTCACAATTTAAATTGGTTAACATGGTTTAAATTTGTGGTTTCATGCATGTATGAGATGACACAACACCACACACCCTAAATTAGCAAAAATTTGGGATGTTACAGAAATCGCTCGCCGGAGTTCGCGCGATCCGCCGCCGTATTCTTCGTTTTCCGGTGAGATTGTCGCAAGTCCGAGCCCAAAACCACTCCCTTTAGCCTTCTTGCTACCGTGCGCGCGTTTTGAGCCTTTTGTGCGTCGTTTTGCTACAGGGTTGCGACGAGGCGAGCTCGCCGGAGCCGGGAACCGCACAGACGCCTCGGGACCTCCTCGCCTCCGTCATTGCAGAGCTCGTGGAGACTCCCCGTGGTCATCATCCCATCCATCGTGTCGCGCGACACCTTCCCGTGGTATCCCCGTGCCCGGAAAACCTCTAGAGCGCCGCCGCCGTCCACTCCCGAGCTAGCGCCGCCGTCCCCGCCATCGCCGGCGACCAAATTCCGGCGGGAGGTAACCCTAACCCCCCCGTTTTAAATCTGCTCCGTTGGATCAACATCGTAGGGCTAGGATTAGATCAACCTAGCGAAGCGGTATGGGCCAATTAGAGAGCGCCGCGTCGGCACGCGCGTTATGATCTTATATGTCGCCCAGCGCAGCGCACAGCCGGCCCAAGCCCACCTCTTATCTGTTGCGCCGCGCGGCAAATAACCATTTTCGGCCCAGCCTCTCTCTGGATTTATTTCCGAATAAAAATAGAATTGTGAATTTGCAGATTAGTCCCTAGAACTTAGAAACATCGTATCTTTTTAACCATAAGGACAAATTTAGCAAACTTGGACTTTTTGAAATCCCCTGGATCTGTAGAATCTTTTAGCACTGCACAATTTCAAATTTGACAAACTTAAATTGGTTCAAATTTAAATATGCTTGTTTGATAATTTTTGACATAATTCAAATTCTACAAATCCAAAAATTGCAAATAAAATATTTTTGGAAACCTTAGGATGTGTACTTTCATACTCTCTGTCCCAAAATAACATTTGAACAAATTAAAATTGAATTTAGCATTAAGTTGTCTATTTGAGTATTTTTAGCATAGATTTAATTCTATAAATAATTAGAAAATGTTTTCTTAAGCAATGTTGCTCCATATGGCAACCTTAATCCATAGAAACCAGTTCCATAGAATTCTGGACACATATGAGCCATACCCATGTATTTTAGGCCAAGTTATCACACACATGTTTCACACCATATTAAAAATGACTTAGGAAATATTTTTGCTTAAGTGGTTCCATGTGTGTATGGCTATAAGAAACCAAGGCTAAGTCCTTCGTGAAGTTTCAACTTATACTTAGCCAACAAATGAACCTAAAAACACTAGTACAAATGTTTCCATCAACTTTTTGTCTCCCCATGCTTGCTTCAAGATTTCACCAAGTTGGGATTTGTGAGAAACATGAAGTGCAATGGAGGACTTAACCATCTAGAGATTTTTCAACATGAAGATAGAAGACCAATGAAGGACTTAGCAAATAAAACAAAATTCAGAAGCATCTCCAAGAAGTGGAAGCACTTAGAAGACTAACCCCCTTTCCCTCTAAGTCTTTTCCCTTCCCTTTTCTATTCTTCTACTTTCAACCTGGTGGCAACATGAAGAGCTACAAGGAAGATCAATGAAGAAGTTTTGAAGAGAATACTTAGACTCCACAACAAATAGAAGCAACTCAAGAAGTACAAGTGTGAAGAAATTAAGTAGAAAACATCTCCCCCTCTCTTCCTATCCTTCTTCTTATTTTCTTTCCAATTTGACTTAGTGGTATTTGTGCCCATCCCATACCCAAACCAATTAGTGAATTAAAGCCCTGAAGAATTTATCAAGACCAAGAGAAGAATCCATCCAAGGAACAAGACTACAACAGAAGCATGAAGATGATCTTCAAGAAGTCAATCACATGAGGTCTAGAAGCAATCCATACAAGTTGAAGAATAACAAGTTATTTTGTCCAACCATTGACCCAAATGTAAAACCCAAGACTTAGCAATATTTTCCCTTGGATGATGAAGTTAGTAGACCTACCCTAACCACAATGGAAAATACTAACATAGTCACTCAAATATTTTTGAAGGTGAATATGACCAAGTGTTTGCATGTATTACTTTAGTTGAAGAAGTAATATGTTATTTCTAAGTGAACTCTTGGAACTTCCTCGACAAGTATGGTTATAATAAAGTTAGTTTTCTATAAAAATCAACCTAGTCCATCCCAAGTAAAACCATGGAAACTCCTTAGAATGTATTGAACCATTAGAAAATAAATTATTTAAAAATCAAACCTTGACCTTGTCCTAGCCAACTTGGTTAAACCTCCTTTCCCATGATTGTTGCTTTGTATGTTTTCTTCACTTGCTTGTTTGTTTGATCGTATGTTTGTTATTGTGTTTTCACTGAATAGATTGAACGGAGAGAAACGATCTTTTGTGAAGAGAGTGTGATATCTTCACCAACTTCAACAAGGCAAGTAACACATCATCAACTACCCATTATTTTCTATATGCATTAGTTGAATTTGAGTAGTATGCATGATAGGAAATTTTTAATAAGTTATATTATGCTATGATATATCCTAGTAGTGTGTAGCCATCCTTACACCTTGTTATTTTGATGCCTTGGTACTTACTTAGATGCTTTGCCATGCTACAAAATTTGTTTTACTATATGTTGAGGAAAAATTCTAAGTATAACTAATGAATGAACCACCTGGGTGGAAGTGGTAAGACTGGTTTATGTTGAGTGTTGCCTCAGGGCCCTTATCTAAGGGTTATTCCACTTGAGGTTGTCACTTGAGGATGGCCACCCAGGAACAAAGAGATTACTATGTCCTTCTAAGTTTAGTAGCTTCCCGTGCAGCCTTTAGTCATATGGGCTCTGTCTTGATCAACTAAGTTGAATGAACTCACTAGTCTTACCAGCAGATGTAGCATAATTATAGGTGGAACGGGTAAGACAAATGGTGGTGGAATTTCTTCTGAAACATCTCGTCTCAATCTTCTCCTTTCCTTAATGCACTCAGGGTGTATAGGATGTTTGGGCTGATTTGAGTCTGAAGGTGAAAGTGCACAAACTCTGCAGAGTCAACAAACTAAGATCTTAGCCGTGTCCCCGGTTATGGACAACTATGAGCAGATGGACAAGGATTGACGGAAGAATCTCATCACCAATTTCAATAAGTAAAATTTTGACCAAGTGAAGAGTATTGTGGTGCTTGGATCTTAATCCAATGTTGCCACCCCTTTGAAAAGAAAAGTTTGTTTTACAAAAGAGATAGGACAAAACTGGCTTTATGCAAACTCAGCCAAAACTCCACTCCATGTTTTGCCTGTGGCGCATGAAGAAGATGGGATCATTGTTGTACTATGTTTTCCGCTGTATTTCTTTGTTTTCTGCTAGTCTTCTAAGACTATGCAAGTTGTAATCCTATTTTGTAAAGACTGGATCATGCGATGTAATAGAATTTGAAGCATTTGCATGATATTTCATTTTGTATTGTGGTGCTAGCAATTGATCCAGGGACTAGCACAATAACACAGGTATTCCATCTTTATTAAAAGTTGGGATGCTACAAAATGGTATCAGAGCATTGTGTTGCCTGTAGGATTCGAGACCCTTAGGTTTGGAAAACCCTTTTTGATCAAATTTATTGACTCCTTTGAGTAATTTTGGATCCTAGCGGCATAGTGAGATGAAGCGGCCCGGACAACTTTACGTGTCCACGGACACGAGACCGTTCCCTGATTGGCTAGCGGGTGCCAGTATCTCTCACTATAGTGAATATCCAATTTGCAACAAGTTGTTAATAACCCCTTGATCACCCTAGGATTGAAAACTTTCTATGTTCAAACTTTCTAGAAACAAAACAATCCTCTTAATCTTTCTCATATGAAATAGCTAGAAAGAATAATATAACTAGAGTTTGTAATATTCCCACCACTAGTAATGTTGAAGTTTCAAATGCTAGTAAACCTCCTACTATTAATGGTAAAGTAATTGGTGTTGGAAATGTCTCCACTTCTTCTGTTAAACGTTTAAAATTGCCTAAACCACTGAAATTGTTCCTGATAAAAGTGTTGAACTTTTTCAAAATACGGGACACAATGGTCCCATTACCTTTGATAATAATGATTTTGATTTTGATGGTTGCAATATTTTTGAAGTAATTATGTTCCTACAAAAGCTAGCTAGAAGTCCTAATACTAGTGCTATAAATATGACTTTTACAAAGTATATTAAAAGTGCTCTCATGCAAGCTAGAGAAGAAAAGTTAAAACGTGAAGCCTCTATCCCTAGGAAGTCAGAAGATGGTTGGGAGCCTGATGACTCCCAAGTGCAGGAGATCAATTGTAGTACCTTTTGATAAGTATTTGAGTGTCGAACCCACGAGGAGCTGAAGGTAAGCTATCTATTCTCTAAAGCCCTATAACCCTCTTATATGGCTGTTTATGCAAAGCAATAAGTTTGACTAAAAGGAACTAACTAATTAAAAGCAAGTGACGTGGAGTGTGGTTTGTCTAGTAACTAGTGAAGCAAGTTTAAAATGCAAGTAATCCTAGAGCAAGTTTCTAAAGCAAGTTTCACAAGTAGCAAGCAGCAAATATCTCAAGTATCTCAAGGGAGAAAGTGTTCTATCAATAGGTGTTTCGTTCGTGTGGTTGTCACAATTAGTGAAGCACATGTTTTAGTCTTAGTTGTTTCTTCTAGGAAGGAGCCATGAATAGGTATAGTAAAGTAAATGATCTACAACCCCTTATGATGGATCATGTGGCCAAGTAAATGACTGCACAAGATTGATTAAGACATAAAGTCCCACCATAGCCTTACATTCTAAGGTCCCCTATATATATCCCCCAATAACTTAACTTTGTGGCTCGGTCTCGGGTTACTGTCACTCCCAAGTCACCACCACTCCATTATACTACCGGTGATCACCTTACATGCATTCCCCAACATATGCGTGCACTCATATATTGTACATAAAGACAATCATAGAAGATAACAAACTTGTATGCAACCAATCAACGAACTATTTCACCATTGCCAAGAACAATTCACTACTCAAACCTAGACAGGGAGACACAATACATCAAGGGAATATAGTATTGCATCATACATCGTGTTTGCCAAGAGATTACAGTGGAGAGATGGAGCTGATCTTGCTGTAGATGTTGATGATGAACACGCCGGAGGGGGGTGGAGCCCTCCGGGGGTGATCTCGGCGGCGTTTTCCCCCTCCGATCTTCTCCGGCGGCAGCCTTCTGTCTCTCTGTTTCGTGGTTTCGTCTCTCGGCGCCGCCTCCTTCTCGAAAAGGCCAGGGGACCCTTTATATAGTCGTTTTTAGGTCACGAGACACTCGGGAGAAGAAAGATCGATGGCATCGGAGCCACGGGGGCAAAAAGGGGGTCCCACACGCGGCCAAGGAATCTGGCCGCGTGGAGGGTCCTCTTTTCCACCTTTGTCGCGCCCGGACTTCTAGGGGATACTCACAGCCCGTTAAACAGTAGATAAATGGCTTACGGGGCATACCGGCACCCGCATCTCAATGTGAGCAGGCCAACACGTAAACATGTGACAACCATTCTCTACTATTCATCGTCTGCGTAAACTATCCCATAGAAATCCAGACACTTCCATTGACTTACTTCATAACATACACACATGGTACGTCAACGGCATTTGAACAATAGATATCACAACAGATCTCTAAGACACAAAAGATTGAAATAAGTTTCAAATAGCTCTCACTAGAGCAGAGATAGCAACTACAATCATCCAGAGGACACATGTCCCAACATATCATCATTACATCACAGCGGAAGCATTCAAAGTGTCTGAGTACAGACAAGATTCAAATAGGCCTAAGAGGCCGGAAACGAAAAGACGGAGCCCATCCACGAAGTCTCGGATCCTGCCCGGGTCCGCTATCTACTCGTCAGCAGCCTCGTCATACTCCACGTAGTAGCCACCATGGGGATCCTCGGAAACATAGTCTGCGAAAACCACAGCCCCAAAGGGGTCAGTACAGACAAGTACTGGCAAGCAAGACTCACAGTTCACCAAAGTGTACCCAACAACATCAAGCACATATGCTTTGGGTTCAACGGAAGAAAGGGTGATACAAAAGATGCTGCAGCGGGCTGCTCTAACCAACTACAGAAACATGCTACAACTTCCGGCTAACAAAAAGGAGATAAGATAGCGTATAGTAACCAACTATAACTATCCACCAAACAAACCCATCCTGGATCTCGCCCCTTATCCAAAGAAGCAATCCGAGGATAACTCACACAGTTGGATTAATGATGGTTCAAGTTATTGTGTCAATAAGACTATTACTAGTCAAGTTATCATTAGTTAGGTGTAAGTTGTTCTGAGTACTTGTTAGCCAGTACTTTCACCAAGTCATCCATAACCGCGGAAAACACGGCTTCTCGAGAAGATTTATCCCTGCAGGGGTGCACCAATTTGGCCGTACACGTAAGAATAACCCGCCAGATGGAATGGCCTTTCCACCAAGCGGGGCACTCAACACAACTCAACTCTTCTTCGCATCAAGCCCAAAGAACGACATGCTGTGCGTGCGCGGCTAATCGAGCCCCACGAAGAAAAGGGGACCCTCATAGCACTCTAAGACCACGCCGCCCTAAATGCCGACTACAAAAGTTCCACCCTGGCGCCAAGGGTTCGCACCTGCACATGCATGCATCAAATGGAAAGCCCGAACTAAGTGTGGCGATTTGGACGAGATGCGAATCGAATCAAATTGAGGGTGTCGCACCCTGATTTCTAGGGGATACTCACCGTACGAACTGGATAGCAGATGCTTGGATTATGGGGCATAACTGCTCCCACGTCCCAGCTTCCTGGTAGGCCTGCGCTTATGCGCGACAACACAAGCCCTGCTATTCCATCGTCGATGTAAACTATCCACTAGAGATCAAAGGCACTTCCGTCGACGTACTTCAAACCATACACACATGGTACGTCAACGGCGTTGAACAACTGATATCACAACAGATCTCTACGACACAAAAGATTGAAATAAGTTGCAAATAGCTCTCATTAGAGCAGAGATAGCAAATACAATCATTCAGAGGGCACCTGCCCCAACAATTCATCATTACATCACAGCGGAAGCATTCAACATGTCTGAGTACAGACAAGAACCAAATAGGCCTAAGAGGCCGGAAACGAAAAGACGGAGCCCATCCACGAAGTCTCGGATCCTGCCCGGGTCCGCTATCTACTCGTCAGCAGCCTCGTCGTACTCCACGTAGTAGCCACCATGGAGATCCTCGGAAACGTCGTCTGCGTAAACCACAGCCCCAAAGGGGTCAGTACACCAACGTACTGGCAAGCAAGACTCACAGTTCACCAAAGTGTAACCCGTCAACACCAAGCACAGATGCTTTGGGTCAACGGAAGGAAGGGGATATAAAAGATGCTGCAACTGGCTGCTCTACACAACTACAGAGTTCTACCACTTCCGACTAACAGAAAGGAGATAAGATCGAGGATTGTAACCGACTGAAAGATAACTTCAAACAAACCCATCCTGGATCTCGCCCCTTATCCAAAGAAGCAATCCGAGGATAACTCACACAGTTGTATTAAAGGTGAATCAAGTTATTGTGTCATCAACCTATTACTAGTCAAGTTATTAATCATTGGGTGTAACATGTTTGATCATTATGTTTGAGTTGTCCTGAGTACTTGTTAGCCAGTACTTTCACCAAGTAATCCATAACCGCGGAAAACACGGCTTCTCGAGAAGATTATCCCTGCAGGGTTGCACCAATTTGGCCGTACACGCATGAATAACCCGCCAGATGGGAGATCACCCCACCAAGCGGGGCACTCAACACAACCAACCATTCTTCGCATCAAGCCCAAAGAACCTTGGGCGCACGGCTAATCAAGCCCCGAAGAAAAGGGACCCTCATAGCACTCTAAGACCGTGTCCCCCTATATGCCGACTACAAAAGTTCCACCCTGGCCTGGGCTCGCAAAAACATGCATGCGGCAAATGGAAAACACGAACTAAATGAGGCGATTTGGACGAGATGCGAATCAGGTCAAGTTGAGGGGGGCGCCCATACTCGCTTCCCACATGCGGTTAGTGCGCTCATCATGGATCAGTAGACAAGACCCTTTTCCTATTAGGGTCGACACTAGCAGGCTTCAAAACCTCTCATGGGCCTCTTGCCGGTGCCTTATCATCAAATTATTATTAGCAGTAATAACATTAGCATGATTGATTGATTGATTAACATCGAGCCCCCAGAACATAATGAAAATAGTAACTGAAAGTAACGGGTAACAGACTCGAGCAAAACAACCTAAGCATGCTAGTAAGACACAGGCTCAAACAATGGTTATAGGTGTGGAGGTGAGGCAATATCAGGGTTACGGGATTCATGTGGTAGGTTCGTAACAGAAACAACTAATCATAGGGCTAGCAGAAATAGACAACGGAAAGTATCGGTAGTCAATGTTGAAAGGAACACAATGGTTCATGTGAGTGATAACTTGCCTGCAAAACCCAGTAGCCTGGTACTGAGCTAACTCCTTAGAAGGGATGTCGTAAGTATCGTCGGTCTCGACGTCGTCGTGTATCCGGGAAGAAGCAAACAAACATTGCAGAAAGATAAACAATCATTATCATGACATTGTGCACAATCAAATATGATGCATGTCAAGTTAAGGGTTGCATCAAAATAAACTAGTTGCCAAGATAGAAACAGGATTAAATGGACCCATATGCAATTGGATTGCATATGGAAAAGATCCATTGAAATAAGTGGAAACAAATGGTTTACAATTAGTTATTATGTGAGAGTTGTTAGCATGATGCATGTATGAGGGCAATAGAAAAATAACAACAAATAGCAATAGTAGATGCAAGTGAAAAAGGATTGGGACAAGTTTTGGAAATCATTGATTAAGTTTGGAAAGTTTGGTTACTTAAAACATGTCACACAAGTAATTGTTGTTTTCAACAAGTTAAATTGTGAAAAACAAATAACAAAGTTTATATTTGAAAAGAGCATCAAATTTTAGTGGGATTACATGTTTCACATATTGAAATTGAAATTAGGATTATTTAATTATGAATTAAACATTATTAAACAAGTTTTAATTGAATTTAAACAAGATTAAATTGTTTAGGCATTTTAAATTATTCAAACCAGGAAACAAAAATTATATTTGAATAGTTTATTTAAAATGGCATGGAAAACATATTTTATTTGTGATAATTGGATTTAAAATGAGCAAGTTATTATTTTGGCAATTTTAAATGCAATAATTAAGAAACAGTTGTTTTCAGCAATTTAAATTATTCAAAACAGCAAACAAAATTTATATTTGGAAAGTACATGAAAAGTTGATTGGAAAACATATTTAGTTTGTGGAATTTGGAATTTTTGTGAACAAGTTATGAATTTTGCAATTTTAAGTGAACTTGACAAGTTTCCAAATTTGCACAAATTTAAAATATTCAAAACAGTAAACAAATTTTATATTTGGGTAGAGTATTTAATTTGGGACAGTAAACATATTTAAAAAGTGAAAATTGGAGTTGGGATGAATTTCTTATGCATTTTAGAACATTTGATGCAAATCTGCCATTTTTTGTAACTAGGGACTTAGAAAAAAAATATTTTCCAGGGGCTAAAATAGATTGTAAGGGCCTAGTTGTGATTTGATGGAAGTTCCAGTACAAAACCCTTGCAAAAATAAAATTTTGTTTTATTGGTGGGAGGTGGGATTCGATCCCCCCACCTCTTGATCCCTACGCTGAGGAACCAACCAGTGGGACTGAACTCGGGTTGTGATGGAAGGGGACTCGGGGGGGGTAAGTGCTTTGGTTTCGAAAGTTAACTGAACATGACTGAAACTGAGCGGGCAGGTACAGGTCCATCGCTCGCTGCAATCTTAACAGAGGAAGGGGCGGACGCTGGCCAGCGAGGGCGGCTCGCCGGAGGGCCGTGGGGTGCAGCTGCGCGTGTGGTTCAAGGGGGGAGAAAGGGAGGCAGGGGACCGGAGGAGGAGCGGATCACCTGAGGCCATCGAGGGCATGTCGGCAGGGAGCAGCAGAGGCGAGGCAGCAGGGGGTCGCCGGAAGGAGGAGATGGCGCAGGCGGTGGGGGCCCTCCCGGCGTGAGGCGAGGGCACCGGGGGGACGAGGGCAGCGGGGCGGTTCCATTCCCACGCCCGGCTGCTCCTCGAGGTGGACAGGTGACCGGCGGCGAGGGGAGGCAGTGGTGGTTCGGTGGGGTTTAGGGTGTCGAATTCTTCAGAGCAGAGGGAGATCGAGGTGGTGGCGATGGGAGATGGCGGCGCAGAGCTAGGGTTAGGGGCTGAGGGGGTAGGCTCTAGGGTTAGGGGAGGGGGAAGGTGAGCTATATGGAGGGAGATGCTCCTGTACGGCAGCACATCGGTGGGAGGAGGAGAGGATCATGCGGTGGGGAGTTGGTTCGTACAGAGGAGATGACGTAAGGAGGAAGAAGGGGTTAGCTGGGCCTAGGTTGGTGGGCTTAAGTGAAAAGGTGGCTGGGCTGGCTTTCTCCCTCTCCCTCTTTTGTTATTTTCTGTTTTTTTTTTTTTTTTGTAGAAAATTAGAAAAGGAACAAAACCATGAGATTTTGGTTAGCAAAGAGGTCCTAAAAATTTGGTTAAGCTAGTTGGGTTAAAAGAAAATAGTAACCAAGTTTTGTTTTCAGAAAACTTTAAATTAGCTTGCTGTTTGTTTGGAATTCAAATTTGGGTGTATTTTAATTAAGTGCCCATTTAATAAAAACAACTTTGAATAGGGGGGAACCCCTATGATTAAAATAGAACAATTGGTTTGGTTATGATGCTGACTTTATAAATTGCATTTGGGTGCTGTTTGAAAACACTTGGTTGAATTGGAATATTTGCAAATTAATTGGTTAATGATTGAAAACAACAAGTTTAATAGGGTGAGCCCTATTAATTAATTTGAGCAAAAAGGGTTACAATGTTTTGTTGATTTTCACAAGTTGAAAATGGGTGCTGTTTGATGTTTTTGAGTTGACTTAGAATGCAATTTGGAATTAATGAATTGATTTAAGCCACTATTTTAGAAGTTGATCATTATGGAATAATTGGAAACAAATGACTGATTTGTTTTGCAATTTTTCATAACTTTCAAAAGGGTTGTTGATTTGGAACTTAATTGAATTTGAAAAGGGTTTGGTTATTGGATGCATTTTTATAGAAACAAAACAACAGTTTTGAGATCACACTTTAATGGAAACATATGATTGTTTTATTTTGAAATATCATTTTGGAAATTGTAACATCACAAGGATGAAACAAAAGGTTTGAATTTTGGTTTGGAATTCAAGTAGAAAACAAAGGAAAACAAATGAAAACAGTTGGAAAACAAATGAAAAACAAACAAAACAAATGCAATCAACATGACGCCATGATGCAAAACATAAAATAACAGAGAGCAAACATTCTAAAGGCTATTTTTCAGACTTGGGATGTTACAGAGGGGGGGCGCCCATACACGCTTCCCACATGCGGTTAGTGCACTCATCATGGATCAACAGGCAAGACCCTTTTCCTAATTAGGGTAGACACTAGCAGGCCTCAAAACCACGCCGGGCCTCCTGCCGGTGCCTTATCAGCAAATTATTATTACCCAAACATTAACAGGTTGATTGTTTAAACATCGAGCCCCAGAACATAATAAAATATGGTAACAGAAAGTAACGGACAACAGACTCGAGCAAAAAAACCCTAAGCATGCTAGTAAGACACGGGCAACAAGCAAAGGGGTTATAGGTGTGGGGGTGAGGCTATATCAGGGTTAACGGATAACATGTGATAGGATCGAACAGAAGCAACGATTCATAGGGCTAGCAGAATAGACAACGGAAAGTATCGGTATCCAATGTTGAAAGGAACACAATGGTTCATGTGAGTGAATACTTGCCTGCAAACTCAGCAGCCTGGTACTGAGCTAGATCCTCAGAAGGGGTGTCGTAAACCTCGTCTGTCTCAACGTCGTCGTCTATCCGAGAAGAAGCAAACAAACAACGCAGGAAGACAAACAATCAATAACATGGCATAGTGCACAATCATGGGATGATGCATGACCATTTAATTGATGCATCAGAAATAAACTAGTTGACAAGATAACATGTTTACATGGACCCATATGCAATTTGGATTGCATATGGAAAGCCCATGAATTATGGTTGAAATAATTGTTTTACAACTAAACGACAGGTGAAAGTGGATTAGCATGATGCATGGATGAGGAAAACAGAAAAATAACAACAATAGAAACAATTTGAAATAAGGTTTACCAAGTTTGGAATTTTATTTATTAAGTTATGGAATTTTGGTTCCTTAAAGGTGTTACATAAGTATTTGTTCTTTTCACCAACTTTAATTGTTCAAAATAGATAACAAAGTTCATATTTGAAAAGAACACAAAGTTTTAGGTGGAATACATGTTTCACTTGTTGAAAGAGGATTTAGAATGAATTTATTATGAATTAAACAAGTTTAAACAAGATTTAAATGAATTTAATTCAAGTATGAATTTATTTGAATTTTTATTTGTTCAAAACATTTAGTGAAGTTCATATTTGAAAAGTTTATACTTTGATGGTTTGAAAACATATTTTATAAGTTCAAAAAGAATTTAATTTGACCAAGTTATGAAGTTAGCAATTTTAAATGATTTAAACAAGGTTTAAATCATTTAACCAATTTTAATTATTCAAGACATGAAACAAATTTTATATTTGGAAAGAGGGTTTAATTTAGCATGGAAAACATATTTTATTTGTTGAAAATGGATTTAAAATGAGCAAGTTATTAATTTGGCAATTTTAAATGCATTTATTAAGAAACAGTTGTTTTCAGCAATTTAAATTATTCAAAACAGCAAACAAAGTTGATATTTGCAAATTACATGAAAAATTGAATGGAAAACATATTTAGTTTGTTGAATTTGGAATTTTTATGCCCAAGTTATGAATTTTGCAAAATTAAATGAATTAAACAAGGATTCAAACATTTCACCAATTGAAAATATTCAAAACAGTAAACAAATTTTATATTTGGGTAGAGAATTTAAAATGGAGTGGTTTACATGTTTAAAGTTTTGCAATTGGAGTTTCCAAACAAAAGTTATTAAATTACCAAGTTTAAGCATTTTTATGGTTTATAGAAATAACCATGGACCTAGAAAAGCTACAGGGACTTGGAAAGAAAATTAACAGGGACCTAGAAAGAAATCTACAAGGACTTGGGTGCAATTAGCAGTTTGTTCTTGTTCTGAAAAATAAGATGAAAAAAACTAGGTTTATTGCGCAGGGGTGGGATTCGAACCCCTGCCCTCTGCTTGCGCGCAGTGAGTCACTGCCACTGCGGTGCTGCTCTGCGTTGTTGACAGTAAGGGGAGCGAGGGGGGTTAAGGTACAGTTTCAAGCGTTAACTGAATTTTCAGTTTGCAGTCGACTGAACCCCGACAGAGGGGAGACATCGCTCACCGGCGGCGAGCTGCGGCTGCTGTGCTCGCGTGGGGCGCCGTGTGCGCTGTGGGTGCGGGTGGTACTGCGGGCTCGCGGCGCTACAGAGAGGAAGAAGGGAGAGTGGGAGGCGGGCTCACAGCGAGGGAGGCGAAGGAGAAGGGGACGGTGGCGGTGCAGGGAGGCGACGGCGATGTCGTGGACGGCGGCGACGGCTACGTGGCTCCCGGCCCGCGCTGAGTGGACGAGGAGGAAGAGGGTGGTGCGGGGGATCCATTCCCGCGCCTAACCTGGCCGGAGGGAGGTGCTAACGGCGGCGATCACCGGAGGGAAACGAGGTGGGGTTCAGGTTCAGGTTCAGAGTAGCAGAGGGACAGAGAGAAGATGGAGGTGGAAGAGGAGAAGAATGGAGGCGGGGGAGAGAGGAGGGGGAGAGAAGGGTTAGGGCAGGGGAAGGGCATCGAGCTAGGGCTTTAAGGGGGGAGGAGGGAGCTGCTGGCCGTTGCTGCTGCATCTCTGCTACGTGGACAGGGTGGATGATCGCCGTACCGAGGAAGAAGATAACGGGGAGGGGTATGGGCCTGAGGGAGATGGTGGGCTGGGCCTGCTGGCCTGCCCCTTCTCCCTTGCTCTGTTTTTTTTTGTTCTGATTGTTTTTTTTGCTGATTTGAAAAGGAAGAAAAGGCTAGGGTTTAGGGTTAGGAAAATTTAGGGAGAATTTTGTATAGGTGGGTTATTACAACAGCAACAAGATTCCACTTTTGTTTTCCAAACATTTTGAATTATGGTGATGTTTGTATTTTAAATGAATTTGAGCAAAATTGACATTAATTAACTTATTGAAAGAAACATTTTAAACTAGTTTGAAATTTCCATGTTTATTTGAAACAAATTGATTAGAATTGTTTTGTAATTCTCATAATTTTCGAAAGGGTTGCTGTTTGGAGAATTAAATGAATTTGAAAGGAATTTGAATTAAGTGAATTTGCTATTAAATGAATTATGGAAACTTAAACAATTTAATGGTTTGAAATTTATAGTTTAATGGAAACAATTAATTGGTTTGATTTGAATAACTCATTTTGGAAATTGTAACATCACAAGTATGAAACAAATATTTGAATTTGGTTTGAAAATTCAAATAGAAAACAAAGGAAAACAAAGCAAAACAGAGGAAAACAAATGGAAAACAAAGCAAAACAAATGCAATGAACATGATGCCATGATGCAAAACATAAAATAACAGAGAGCAAACATTCTAATGGCTTTTTTTCATACTTGGGATGTTACAAAACGCCCCCCTTTGAAGGAATCGCGCCCCGAGATTCCTACTGAGAAAAGAAAAGGTCTGGATACTTCTTGCGAAGATCCTCTTGAGCTGTGACACGTGAAACACATCGTGTACCTTGGATAGTTTTTCTGGAAGTTCAAGACGATAGGCATTCCTGGCAACTCTTCTGGAAAGACGTCAGGGAATTTGCAAACCACCGGAACATTTTCGAGTAGAGGTAGAGGTTTTGTATCGAGGTGTATAGTTGAATAGAACTTGATTCATTTGGAGAATAGACTATCTGGCCATAAGGGTGGAACAGCGTTATTGATTAGACGCCGGTAGAAGAACTGAAGTGGGAAGCAACAACAAGGTTTCAACGGACGAAAAGGATGTTGAGAAGAACAGGATATCGAAGCAACATCGGGAAAACACGAGATCAAAACACTCCTGAGGTACTACGGAAAACCCATCCGGGCTTCTAAAGGATCAATATCTACTGCTTAAGGAATAGAGGATCTGCTTCCGGGGCTTACACGCCTCCGTTCTCAATCGTGAGTAGGCAACATGATAAATCATGTCACAACCACCTCCATTCCTATGGTCTAGTAGATATAACTATCCTAGAGAAACCAGGATACGTGAAATCCTAACTTGAAAGTTTAGGTGAGAAGAGAAAACAACGTTGCACTTCCTTACCAGAAAAAGGGAGGGTGGGTGGGGAAAGAAATAAAATGGCAGAATTCCTACTCTCACGTTTCATTTTTCCTATGTAGCTACAAAATAGTTTCTAGACTCAACTGCGACCAGTAAAAGGGATCCTACAGGCAGACAGGCTCTGATACCATTTGTCGCACCCGGACTTCTAGGGGATACTCATAGCCCGTTAAACAGTAGATAAATGGCTTACGGGGCATACCGGCACCCGCATCTCAATGTGAGCAGGCCAACACGTAAACGTGTGACAACCATTCTCTACTATTCATCGTCTGCGTAAACTATCCCATAGAAATCTAGACACTTCCATTGACGTACTTCATAACATACACACATGGTACGTCAACGGCATTTGAACAATGGATATCACAACAGATCTCTAAGACACAAAAGATTGAAATAAATTGCAAATAGCTCTCACTAGAGCAGAGATAGCAACTACAATCATCCAGAGGACACATGTCCCAACATATCATCATTACATCACAGCGGAAGCATTCAAAGTGTCTGAGTACAGACAAGATTCAAATAGGCCTAAGAGGCCGGAAACGAAAAGACGGAGCCCATCCACGAAGTCTCGGATCCTGCCCGGGTCCGCTATCTACTCGTCAGCAGCCTCGTCATACTCCACGTAGTAGCCACCATGGGGATCCTCGGAAACATAGTCTGCGGAAACCACAGCCCCAAAGGGGTCAGTACAGACAAGTACTGGCAAGCAAGACTCACAGTTCACCAAAGTGTACCCAACAACATCAAGCACAGATGCTTTGGGTTCAACGGAAGAAAGGGTGATACAAAAGATGCTGCAGCGGGCTGCTCTAACCAACTACAGAAACATGCTACAACTTCCGGCTAACAGAAAGGAGATAAGATAGCGTATAGTAACCAACTATAACTATCCACCAAACAAACCCATCCTGGATCTCGCCCCTTATCCAAAGAAGCAATCCGAGGATAACTCACACAGTTGGATTAATGATGGTTCAAGTTATTGTGTCAATAAGACTATTACTAGTCAAGTTATCATTAGTTAGGTGTAAGTTGTTCTGAGTACTTGTTAGCCAGTACTTTCACCAAGTCATCCATAACCGCGGAAAACACGGCTTCTCGAGAAGATTTATCCCTGCAGGGGTGCACCAATTTGGCCGTACACGTAAGAATAACCCGCCAGATGGAATGGCCTTTCCACCAAGCGGGGCACTCAACACAACTCAACTCTTCTTCGCATCAAGCCCAAAGAACCACATGCTGTGCGTGCGCGGCTAATCGAGCCCCACGAAGAAAAGGGGACCCTCATAGCACTCTAAGACCACGCCGCCCTAAATGCCGACTACAAAAGTTCCACCCTGGCGCCAAGGGTTTGCACCTGCACATGCATGCATCAAATGGAAAGCCCGAACTAAGTGTGGCGATTTGGACGAGATGCGAATCGAATCAAATTGAGAGGGGCGCCCATACACGCTTCCCACATGCGTTTAGTGCGCTCATCATGGATCAGTAGACAAGACCCTTTTCCTAATTAGGGTCGACACTAGCAGGCCTCAAAACCACGCCGGGCCTCCTGCCGGTGCCTTATCAGCAAATTATTATTACCCAAACATTAACAGGTTGATTGTTTAAACATCGAGCCCCAGAACATAATAAAATATGGTAACAGAAAGTAACGGACAACAGACTCGAGCAAAACAACCCTAAGCATGCTAGTAAGACACGGGCAACAAGCAAAGGGGTTATAGGTGTGGGGGTGAGGCTATATCAGGGTTAACGGATAACATGTGATAGGATCGAACAGAAGCAACGATTCATAGGGCTAGCAGAATAGACAACGGAAAGTATCGGTATCCAATGTTGAAAGGAACACAATGGTTCATGTGAGTGAATACTTGCCTGCAAACTCAGCAGCCTGGTACTGAGCTAGATCCTCAGAAGGGGTGTCGTAAACCTCGTCTGTCTCAACGTCGTCGTCTATCCGAGAAGAAGCAAACAAACAACGCAGGAAGAAAAACAACCAATAACATGGCATAGTGCACAATCATGGGATGATGCATGACCATTTAATTAATGCATCAGAAATAAACTAGTTGACAAGATAACATGTTTACATGGACCCATATGCAATTTGGATTGCATATGGAAAGCCCATGAATTATGGTTGAAATAATTGTTTTACAACTAAACGACAGGTGAAAGTGGATTAGCATGATGCATGGATGAGGAAAACAGAAAAATAACAACAATAGAAACAATTTGAAATAAGGTTTACCAAGTTTGGAATTTTATTTATTAAGTTATGGAATTTTGGTTCCTTAAAGGTGTTACACAAGTATTTGTTGTTTTCACCAACTTTAATTGTTCAAAATAGATGACAAAGTTCATATTTGAAAAGAACACAAAGTTTTAGGTGGAATACATGTTTCACTTGTTGAAAGAGGATTTAGAATGAATTTATTATGAATTAAACAAGTTTAAACAAGATTTAAATGAATTTAATTCAAGTATGAATTTATTTGAATTTTTATTTGTTCAAAACATTGAGTGAAGTTCATATTTGAAAAGTTTATACTTTGATGGTTTGAAAACATATTTTATAAGTTCAAAAAGAATTTAATTTGACCAAGTTATGAAGTTAGCAATTTTAAATGATTTAAACAAGGTTTAAATCATTTAACCAATTTTAATTATTCAAGACATGAAACAAATTTTATATTTGGAAAGAGGGTTTAATTTAGCATGGAAAACATATTTTATTTGTTGAAAATGGATTTAAAATGAGCAAGTTATTAATTTGGCAATTTTAAATGCATTAATTAAGAAACAGTTGTTTTCAGCAATTTAAATTATTCAAAACAGCAAACAAAGTTGATATTTGCAAAGTACATGAAAAATTGAATGGAAAACATATTTAGTTTGTTGAATTTGGAATTTTTATGCCCAAGTTATGAATTTTGCAAAATTAAATGAATTAAACAAGGATTCAAATATTTCACCAATTTAAAATATTCAAAACAGTAAACAAATTTTATATTTGGGTAGAGAATTTAAAATGGAGTGGTTTACATGTTTAAAGTTTTGCAATTGGAGTTTCCAAACAAAAGTTATTAAATTACCAAGTTTAAGCATTTTTATGGTTTATAGAAATAACCATGGACCTAGAAAAGCTACAGGGACTTGGAAAGAAAATTAACAGGGACCTAGAAAGAAATCTACAAGGACTTGGGTGCAATTAGCAGTTTGTTCTTGTTCTGAAAAATAAGATGAAAAAACTAGGTTTATTGCGCAGGGGTGGGATTCGAACCCCTGCCCTCTGCTTGCGCGCAGTGAGTCACTGCCACTGCGGTGCTGCTCTGCGTTGTTGACAGTAAGGGGAGCGAGGGGGGTTAAGGTACAGTTTCAAGCGTTAACTGAATTTTCAGTTTGCAGTCGACTGAACCCCGACAGAGGGGAGACATCGCTCACCGGCGGCGAGCTGCGGCTGCTGTGCTCGCGTGGGGCGCCGTGTGCGCTGTGGGTGCGGGTGGTACTGCGGGCTCGCGGCGCTACAGAGAGGAAGAAGGGAGAGTGGGAGGCGGGCTCATAGCGAGGGAGGCGAAGGAGAAGGGGACGGTGGCGGTGCAGGGAGGCGACGACGATGTCGTGGACGGCGGCGACGGCTACGTGGCTCCCGGCCCGCGCTGAGTGGACGAGGAGGAAGAGGGTGGTGCGGGGGATCCATTCACGCGCCTAACCTGGCCGGAGGGAGGTGCTAACGGCGGCGATCACCGGAGGGAAACGAGGTGGGGTTCGGGTTCAGGTTCAGAGTAGCAGAGGGACAGAGAGAAGATGGAGGTGGAAGAGGAGAAGAATGGAGGCGGGGGAGAGAGGAGGGGGAGAGAAGGGTTAGGGCAGGGGAAGGGCATCGAGCTAGGGCTTTAAGGGGGGAGGAGGGAGCTGCTGGCCGTTGCTGCTGCATCTCTGCTACGTGGACAGGGTGGATGATCGCCGTACCGAGGAAGAAGATAACGGGGAGGGGTATGGGCCCGAGGGAGATGGTGGGCTGGGCCTGCTGGCCTGCCCCTTCTCCCTTGCTCTGTTTTTTTTTGTTCTGATTGTTTTTTTTTGCTGATTTGAAAAGGAAGAAAAGGCTAGGGTTTAGGGTTAGGAAAATTTAGGGAGAATTTTGTATAGGTGGGTTATTACAACAGCAACAAGATTCCACTTTTGTTTTCCAAACATTTTGAATTATGGTGATGTTTGTATTTTAAATGAATTTGAGCAAAATTGACATTAATTAACTTATTGAAAGAAACATTTTAAACTAGTTTGAAATTTCCATGTTTATTTGAAACAAATTGATTAGAATTGTTTTGTAATTCTCATAATTTTCAAAAGGGTTGCTGTTTGGAGAATTAAATGAATTTGAAAGGAATTTGAATTAAGTGAATTTGCTATTAAATGAATTATGGAAACTTAAACAATTTAAAAATTTATAGTTGAATGGAAACAATTAATTGGTTTGATTTGAATAACTCATTTTGGAAATTGTAACATCACAAGTATGAAACAAATATTTGAATTTGGTTTGAAAATTCAAATAGAAAACAAAGGAAAACAAAGCAAAACAGAGGAAAACAAATGGAAAACAAAGCAAAACAAATGCAATGAACATGATGCCATGATGCAAAACATGAAATAACAGAGAGCAAACATTCTAATGGCTATTTTTCATACTTGGGATGTTACAACCTGGTTGTCCTTTTGGCCCTCTACTTTGTCCCATGGTCTTCGTCTCGAAAATTCTGAACCGTGCTCTTTGGCCTTGCCCTTTTTGGAGTCCCGAAGCTCCCGGAAAGTCTGAAACACTAAAAAGTACGTTTTCTGGAAAAACAAGGTTAGAACCAAAAGAAGGGGGATTGTTTAGAAAATCCCCCAAATCATTATAAAACATGAATATAAGTTGCTAATATGTAGGAAAAACAAGTAATAACATGCAAAGTTCATGTATGCATTTTACATGCATCAGAGCCCATCATTAAAATGAAGGTGAATGATTTTGATTGTAATGCTTTATGCGATCTTGGTGCTAGTATCTCTGTTATGCCTAAGAAACTCTATGATATGCTTGATTTACCACCTTTGGAACACTGTTATTTGGATGTTCATCTTGCTGATAATGCTAGGAAGAAACCTTTGGGGAGAGTTTATGATGTTCTTATTATGGTTAACAATAAACTTCTCCCCGTTGATTTTGTTGTTATGAATATTGAATGCAATGCTTCTTGTCCTATTGTTTTGGGAAGATTTTTTTTAGAACTGTTGGTGCTGTTATTGATATGAAAGAGGGGAATATTAAATATGAATTCCCACTCAATAAAGGTATGGAACACATTCCTAGAAAGAGAATGAAGCTAATTTTGATTCTATTATTAGAACAAATTATGATGTTGATGCTTCTTCAATTGAAAATACTCGTATTCTTCATTTATTGTCTAGCTGTTGTAATTCTTTTAGCTCTTGGTTTTCATGCTTATCTTATTCAGAGTTGTTAGTTCTTGTAAAGTAGTACTCTCTTGCTTCATTGATAAATTATTTGGAGAGTTTGTGCTGAAATAATTAAATGGTGTTTGGTTGGAAACAGAAAATGCTACATGTGGTAGATGGTATATTAGAAAAGACTTACATAGTCTTGTAGATCACTATCTTGGATAATTTGATACTTGGAAATTGTTTTGAGCTTTCAAGTAATTCATGTTTAAGCTCTTGTAACATGTGGTTAAAACCTATTAGTGGAGAGTTGCCGTAGAGCTTATTTAAATTTGGTTGGCATGATTGGTATCTGTCGTGGGATAATCACGGCAGACGTTATGTAACATCCCAAGTATGAAAAATAGCCATTAGAATGTTTGCTCTCTGTTATTTTATGTTTTGCATCATGGCATCATGTTCATTGCATTTGTTTTGCTTGTTTTCCATTTGTTTTCCTCTGTTTTGCTTTGTTTTCCAATTGTTTTCCTTTGTTTTCCTTTGTTTTCTATTTGAATTTCAAACCAAATCTCAAACCTTTTGTTTCATACTTGTGATGTTACAATTTCCAAAATGATATTTCAAATAAAAACAATCAATTGTTTCCATAAAAGTTGTGATTCCAAACTGTTGTTTTGTTTCTATCAAAAATTCATTAATATCAAACCCTTTTCAAATTCAATTTGTTTTCCATTTGAAATTTCAAACCAACATCCAAATAATTGTTCATACTTGTTATGTTACAAATAAAAGATTCAACTAAAACATCCAATTGTTTCCATTAAGAATGAAAAGCTCAAACTATTGAATTGTTCTTTTAATAATTCACTTAATCCAAATTTTATTCAAATTCAATTGCAAACAGCAACCAATTGAAACTTATGAAAACTACAAACAATTCTAAGCACATTGTTTCAATTAAAATGGAGGGTTCAAACTATTTGAAGTGGTTCTTTTAATTTGCACTTAATAATCAAATTTCATTCAATTCACTCCAAGTTCAAAGAACCACATAATTTAATTATTTTTGGAAATCAAAACTTGCAAGTTGTGTTGTTACAATAAATAAGCAACATAAAAATTTATCCCAAGTTTTCTAAACCCCAAAACCCTAGTTTTCTTCTCTAGTTCAATTCAGCAAAAAAAAAAATAGAACAAAAAAAATAAAAAGAAGAGAGGAGAGAGGAGCACACCAGGCCCAGCCCATCCCCCTTTGGCCCAATACCCCTTCGAGCCCCCTTTCTTCTTCCTCTGTACGGATGCGCATCCAGCGCTTCCACGTGCAGAGAAAGAACAGGGAACGGCTGAGGAGCTCGCCCCTCTCTATAAACCTAGGCCGTGCCCTAGGGTTCCACCCTACCCTCCTTCTTCCTCCTTCTCCCTCTCCCCCGCCTCCATTCTGCTCCTCTCCCACCTCCATCTATTCTCTGTAACCACAACTCTCTGAACCTGTACCCCCACCGATACCCACCATGGATGCGAGTTGGAGACGGCGTAGTGGTCGCAGGGGTCCGCCTCGGGAGCTCCCAACGACGGGAATGGAACCCCCCGGCCACCCTCTACCTCCTCCACCCCTCGGCGGTGGCCGGGAGGGCTCAGGTCGCCACCGCCGTCAAGGTTTCCCGCCGGCCGCTGCACCTGCTCCGCCCCATCGCTGCTCCTCCCTCTGTCCCCGCTCGAGGTGAGCTCTCCTTTCCCTCCGTCTCCCCTCGTCTCTCTCCCTTCCCTCCCTCTCGCATCACGGCCACAGCAGCCCGCAACCACGGCGCCCCACGGCGAGTATCGCTGCCTGCCTCCGGCGAGGTACAGCGATCTGAGTTCAGTTGAACATGTTCAGTTAAAATCCCGCTCGCAGCAACACCTTATCCACCCCCGAGGCCCCTTCCTTTCACCAACAGATCACCACCGCAGTGGCAGCAAACCCTTGCGCGCTAGCACTGCATCCCTGGATCGAATCCCAGCCCCCCCCCCCCCGTTTTTCTGCTCCTTTATTCGATTTGTTCAGTAGTCGTTTGCTGAACCTTAACCCCCCTCCGATGCCCTTTCTGTCAGCAAACTGCACCTCACCGCAGTGGTTGCTGTCCACTGTGCGCTAGCAGAGGGCAGGGGTTCGATCCCCCAAAGCCACCCTTTTTATTTCTGTTTTTCCTTTTTCTGCCCGAATTTCAGAAACTCAGATCTGAGGCATTACTTCTAAAATCAACATAAAATTGAATTTTGCTCCAAATTGAATGATTCAAAATCCTGCGGATTCATAATTTTGTGCTCCTTCTATTAATGTCAAGTTTGCAACATGTTTCTGTAACAATTTTTGCACTAAATAATGAATTACTGAAAATGCATTCAAAATTGGAAACTTTGGAATTTCATAACTTGAGTTTGGTTCATCCAATTTAAGCAAACTTGGACTCTAAAAATTTGTCTTAACAAACTCTACATTGGTATTTTATTTGGGCACAATTGAATTAATTTTGAACATGTTTTCCTCTGTTTACTAAAAAGGGCAGAATAAGACTATTTATGGAAAATTGCATAATAACTTCAATAATAACCCAAAAAATATGTTTGATAGCTCTAAATGTTCAATGAAACATTTGCTACATGTTTTCAACCTTTTCAATGCAATTTGTTTATTGTTTTCCCTAATTAAAAGTGGTGCAATAATTCAATGCTTTATTTAAACCTTTTAATTTGCAAAATTCATAACTTGAACATAAAAATTCCAAATTCCACAAACTAAACATGTTTTCCATTCAACTTTTCATGTACTTTCCAAATATAAATTTTGTTTGCTGTTTTGAATAATTTAAATTGCTGAAAACAACTGTTTCTTAATTATTGCATTTAAAATTGCCAAAATAATAACTTGCTCATTTTAAATCCATTTTCAACAAATAAAATATGTTTCCCATGCTAAACTGAACCACCTTTTCAAATATAAAATATGTTTCATGTTTTGAATAATTAAAATTGCTTAAATAATTTAAACCTTGTTTAAATCATTTAATGTTGTTAAATTCATAACTTGCTCAAATTAAATTCTTTTGAACATATAAAATATGTTTTCCAACCATGAAAGTATAAGCTTTTCAAATATGAACCTCACTTAATGTTTTGAACAAATAAAAATTCAAATAAGTTCATGTTTGAATTAAATTCATTTAAATCTTGTTTAACTTGTTTAATCCATAAATAATTTATTTGAAATCCTTTTTCAACAAGTGAAACATGTATTCCAACTAAAATTGTGTGTTCTTTTCAAATATGAACTTTGTTATCTAATTTGAACAATTTAAAGTGGTGAAAACAACAAATGCTTGTGTAACTCCTTTAGGAAGCAAATTTTCATAACTTAATAAATAAAATTCCAAACTTGGTAAACTTCATTTCAATTTGAACCTATTGTTGTTTTCTTTCTGTTTTCCTCATCCATGCATCATGCTAATCCACTTTCACCTGTTGATTAGTTGTAGAACAATTATTTCAACCTTAACTCATGGTCTTTCCATATGCAATCCAAATTGCATATGGGTCCATTTAATATTGTTACCATGTTAACTAGCTTACCTTTGATGCATCAATTAATTTGCCATGCATCATCCCATGATTGTGCATTATGCCATGTTATTGATTGTTTGTCTCTCTGCGTTGTTTGTTTGCTTCTTCTCGAATAGACGACGACATTGAGACAGACGAGGTTTACGACACTACTTCTGAGGAGTTAGCCCAGTACCAGGCTACTGAGTTTGCAGGCAAGTATTCACTCACATGAACCATTGTGTTCCTTTCCACACTGGATATCAATACTTTCCGTTGTCTATTCTGCTAGCCTTATGAATCGTTGCTTGTGTTCGATCCTATCATATGTTATCCTTTAACCCTGATATAGCCTCACCCCCACACCTATAACCCCGTTGCTTGTTGCCCGTGTCTTACTAGCATGCTTAGGGTTCTCTATCCTCGAGTCTGCTGTCCGTTATTTCTGTTACCATATTTTATTATGTTCTGGGGCTCGATGTTAAACAACAACCTGTTAATGTTTGAGGTAATGCTAATTTGATGATAAGGCACCGGCAGGAGGCCCTGCGTGGTTTTGAGGCCTGCTAGTGTCGACCCTAATTAGGAAAAGGGTCTTGTCTACTGATCCATGATGAGCGCACTACCCGCATGTGGGAAGCGTGTATGGGCGCCCCCCTCAATTTTATTCGATTCGCATCTCGTCCAAATCGCCTCATTTAGTTCGGGTGTTCCATTTGCCGCATGCATGTTTTTGCGAGCCCAGGCCAGGGTGGAACTTTTGTAGTCGGCATTTAGGGTGACACGTTCTTAGAGTGCTATGAGGGTCCCCTTTTCTTCGTGGGGCTCGATTAGCCGTGCGCTCACTGCACGGAGTTCTTTGGGCTTGATGCGAAGAAGAGTTGAGTTGTGTTGAGTGCCCCGCTTGGTGGAAGGCATTCCATCTGGCGGGTTATTCTTACGTGTACGGCCAAATTGGTGCACCCCTCCAGGGTAAATCTTCTCGAGAAGCCGTGTTTTCCGCGGTTATGGACTACTTGGTGAAAGTACTGGCTAACAAGTACTCAGGACAACTTAAACCTAATGATTAACAATCTGACTAGTAATTAAGCTTAATAACACACAATCTGAACCCTCACTAATCCAAATGTGTGAGTTATCCTCGGATTGCTTCTTGGGATAAGGGGCGAGATCCAGGATGGGTTTGTTTGGAGTTAGCTATATTTGGTTTCGATACGCTATCTTATCTTCTTTCTGTTAGCCGAAAGTGGTAGAAACTCTGTAGTTGGTTAGAGTAGCCAGTCGCAGCATCTTTTGTATCACCCCTTTCTTCCGTTGAACCCAAAGCATCAGTGCTTGGTGTTGACGGGTTACACTTTGGTGAACTGTGAGTCTTGCTTGCCAGTACGTTTATGTACTGACCCCTTTGGGGCTGTGGTTTCCGCAGACTATGTTTCCGAGGATCTACATGGTGGCTACTACGTGGAGTATGACGAGACTGCTGACGAGTAGATAGCGTACCCGGGCAGGATCCGAGACTTTGTGGATGGGCTCCGTCTTTTCGTTTCCGGCCTCTTAGGCCTATTTGGATCTTGTCTGTACTCAGACATGTTGAATGCTTCCGCTGTGATGTAATGATGATATGTTGGGACATGTGTCCTCTGGATGATTGTATTTGCTATCTCTGCTCTAGTGAGAGCTATTTGCAACTTATTTCCATCTTTGTGTCCTAGAGATATGTTGTGCTATCATTTTGTTCAACGCCGTTGACGTACCATGTGTGTATGGTTTGAAGTACGTCAATGGAAGTATCCTGATTTCTATGGGATGGTCTACGTAGACGATGAACAGTAGAGTTTGGTTGTCACACATACGTGTGTTGGCCTACTCGTAAGAGATGCGGGTGCCGGTAAGCCCCGTAATCCAATCATCTGCTGTTCAACGGAACTGTGAGTATCCCCTAGAAGTCCGGGTGTGACAAATGGTATCAGAGCCTGTCTGCATGTAGGATCCCTTTTTACTGGTCGCAGTTGAGTCTAGAAACTATTTTGTAGCTATATAGGAAAAATGAAACGTGAGAGTAGGAATTCTGTTCTTTTATTTCTTACCCCACCCACCCTCCCTTTTCTGGTAAGGAAGTGCAACGTTGTTTTTCTATTCTCATCTAAACTTTCAAGTTAGGATTTCACGAATCCTGGTTTCTCTAGGATGGTTATATCTACTAGACCATAGGAATGGAGGTGGTTGTGACATGATTTATCGTGTTGCCTACTCACGATTGAGAACGGAGGCGTGTAAGCCCCGGAAGCAGATCCTCTATTCCTTAAGCAGTAGATATTGATCTTTTAGAAGCCCGGATGGGTTATCCGTGGTACCTCAGGAGTGTTTTGATCTCGTGTTTTCCCGATGTTGCTTCGATATCCTGTTCTTCTCAACATCCTTTTCGTCCATTGAAACCTTGTTGTTGCTTCCCACTTCAGTTATTCTACCGACGTCTAATCAATAACTCTGTTCCACCCTTCTGGCCAGATAGTCTATTCTCCAAATGAATCAAGTTCCATTCAGCTATACACCCTCGATACAAAACCTCTTCCTTCAATTGAAATGTTCTGGTGGTTTCCAAATTCCCTGACGTCTTTCCAGGAATGCCTATCGTCTTGAAATTCCAGAAAAACTATCCAAGGTGCACGATGTGTTTCACGTGTCACAGCTCAAGAGGATCTTCCCAAGAGGTATCCGGACCTTTTCTTTTCTCAGTAGGAATCTCGGGGCGCGATTCCTTCAAGGGGGGGGGGCGTTTTGTAACATCCCAAGTATGAAAAATAGCCATTAGAATGTTTGCTCTCTGTTATTTTATGTTTTGCATCATGGCATCATGTTCATTGCATTTGTTTTGCTTGTTTTCCATTTGTTTTCCTCTGTTTTGCTTTGTTTTCCAATTGTTTTCCTTTGTTTTCCTTTGTTTTCTATTTGAGTTTCAAACCAAATCTCAAACCTTTTGTTTCATAGTTGTGATGTTACAATTTCCAAAATGATATTTCAAATAAAAACAATCAATTGTTTCCATAAAAGTTGTGATTCCAAACTGTTGTTTTGTTTCTACCAAAAATTCATTAATATCAAACCCTTTTCAAATTCAATTTGTTTTCCATTTGAAATTTCAAACCAACATCCAAATAATTGTTCATACTTGTTATGTTACAAATAAAAGATTCAACTAAAACATCCAATTGTTTCCATTAAGAATGAAAAGCTCAAACTATTGAATTGTTCTTTTAATAATTCACTTAATCCAAATTTTATTCAAATTCAATTGCAAACAGCAACCAATTGAAACTTATGAAAACTACAAACAATTCTAAGCACATTGTTTCAATTAAAATGGAGGGTTCAAACTATTTGAAGTGGTTCTTTTAATTTTCACTTAATAATCAAATTTCATTCAATTCACTCCAAGTTCAAACAACCACATAATTTAATTATTTTTGGAAATCAAAACTTGCAAGTTGTGCTGTTACAATAAATAAGCAACATAAAAATTTATCCCAAGTTTTCTAAACCCCAAAACCCTAGTTTTCTTCTCTAGTTCAATTCAGCAAAAAAAAACAAATAGAACAAAAAAAATAAAAAGAAGAGAGGAGAGAGGAGCACACCAGGCCCAGCCCATCCCCCTTTGGCCCAATACCCCTTCGAGCCCCCCTTTCTTCTTCCTCTGTACGGATGCGCATCCAGCGCTTCCACGTGCAGAGAAAGAACAGGGAACGGCTGAGGAGCTCGCCCCCCTCTCTATAAACCTAGGCCGTGCCCTAGGGTTCCACCCTACCCTCCTTCTTCCTCCTTCTCCCTCTCCCCCGCCTCCATTCTGCTCCTCTCCCACCTCCATCTATTCTCTGTAACCACAACTCTCTGAACCTGTACCCCCACCGATACCCACCATGGCTGCGAGTTGGAGACGGCGTAGTGGTCGCAGGGGTCCGCCTCGGGAGCTCCCAACGGCGGGAATGGAACCCCCCGGCCACCCTCTACCTCCTCCACCCCTCGGCGGTGGCCGGGAGGGCTCAGGTCGCCGCCGCCGTCAAGGTTTCCCGGCGGCCGCTGCACCTGCTCCGCCCCATCGCTGCTCCTCCCTCTGTCCCCGCTCGAGGTGAGCTCTCCTTTCCCTCCGTCTCCCCTCGTCTCTCTCCCTTCCCTCCCTCTCGCATCACGGCCACAGCAGCCCGCAACCACGGCGCCCCACGGCGAGCATCGCTGCCTGCCTCCGGCGAGGTACTGCGATCTGAGTTCAGTTGAACATGTTCAGTTAAAATCCCGCTCGCAGCAACACCTTATCCACCCCCGAGGCCCCTTCCTTTCACCAACAGATCACCACCGCAGTGGCAGCAAACCATTGCGCGCTAGCACTGCATCCCAGGATCGAATCCCAGCCCCCCCCCCCCCCCCCCGTTTTTCTGCTTTGTTCAGTAGTCGTTTGCTGAACCTTAACCCCCCTCCGATGCCCTTTCTGTCAGCAAACTGCACCTCACCGCAGTGGTTGCTGTCCACCGTGCGCTAGCACAGGGCAGGGATTCGATCCCCCAAAGCCACCCTTTTTATTTCTGTTTTTCCTTTTTCTGCCCGAATTTCAGAAACTCCGATCTGAGGCATTACTTCTAAAATCAACATAAAATTGAATTTTGCTCCAAATTGAATGATTCAAAATCCTGCGGATTCATAATTTTGTGCTCCTTCTATTAATGTCAAGTTTGCAACATGTTTCTGTAACAATTTTTGCACTAAATAATTAATTACTGAAAATGCATTAAAAATTGGAAACTTTGGAATTTCATAACTTGAGTTTGGTTCATCCAATTTAAGCAAACTTGGACTCTAAAAATTTGTCTTAACAAACTCTACACATTGGTATTTTATTTGGGCACAATTGAATTAATTTTGAACATGTTTTCCTTTGTTTACTAAAAAGGGCAGAATAAGACTATTTATGGAAAATTGCATAATAACTTCAATAATAACCCAAAAGTTATGTTTGATAGCTCTAAATGTTCAATGAAACATTTGCTACATGTTTTCAACCTTTTCAATGCAATTTTTTTATTGTTTTCCCTAATTAAAAGTGGTGCAATAATTCAATGCTTTATTTAAACCTTTTAATTTGCAAAATTCATAACTTGAACATAAAAATTCCAAATTCCACAAACTAAACATGTTTTTCGTTCAACTTTTCATGTACTTTCCAAATATAAATTTTTTTTGCTGTTTTGAATAATTTAAATTGCTGAAAACAACTGTTTCTTAATTATTGCATTTAAAATTGCCAAAATAATAACTTGCTCATTTTAAATTCATTTTCAACAAATAAAATATGTTTCCCATGCTAAATTGAACCACCTTTTCAAATATAAAATATGTTTCATGTTTTGAATAATTAAAATTGCTTAAATAATTTAAACCTTGTTTAAATCATTTAATGTTGTTAAATTCATAACTTGCTCAAATTAAATTCTTTTGAACATATAAAATATGTTTTCCAACCATGAAAGTATAAGCTTTTCAAATATGAACCTCACTTAATGTTTTGAACAAATAAAAATTCAAATAAGTTCATGTTTGAATTAAATTCATTTAAATCTTGTTTAACTTGTTTAATTCATAAATAATTTATTTGAAACCCTTTTTCAACAAGTGAAACATGTATTCCAACTAAAATTGTGTGTTCTTTTCAAATATGAACTTTGTTATCTAATTTGAACAATTTAAAGTGGTGAAAACAACAAATGCTTGTGTAACTCCTTTAGGAAGCAAATTTTCATAACTTAATAAATAAAATTCCAAACTTGGTAAACTTCATTTCAATTTGAACCTATTGTTGTTTTCTTTCTGTTTTCCTCATCCATGCATCATGCTAATCCACTTTCACCTGTTGATTAGTTGTAGAACAATTATTTCAACCTTAACTCATGGTCTTTCCATATGCAATCCAAATTGCATATGGGTCCATTTAATATTGTTACCATGTTAACTAGCTTACCTTTGATGCATCAATTAATTTGCCATGCATCATCCCATGATTGTGCACTATGCCATGTTATTGATTGTTTGTCTCTCTGTGTTGTTTGTTTGCTTCTTCTCGAATAGACGACGACGTTGAGACAGACGAGGTTTATGACACTACTTCTGAGGAGTTAGCCCAGTACCAGGCTACTGAGTTTGCAGGCAAGTATTCACTCACATGAACCATTGTGTTCCTTTCCACACTGGATATCAATACTTTCCGTTGTCTATTCTGCTAGCCTTATGAATCGTTGCTTGTGTTCGATCCTATCATATGTTATCCTTTAACCCTGATATAGCCTCACCCCCACACCTATAACCCCGTTGCTTGTTGCCCGTGTCTTACTAGCATGCTTAGGGTTGTTTATCCTCGAGTCTGTTGTCCGTTATTTCTGTTACCATATTTTATTATGTTCTGGGGCTCGATGTTAAACAACAACCTGTTAATGTTTGAGGTAATGCTAATTTGATGATAAGGCACCGGCAGGAGGCCCTGCGTGGTTTTGAGGCCTGCTAGTGTCGACCCTAATTAGGAAAAGGGTCTTGTCTACTGATCCATGATGAGCGCACTACCCGCATGTGGGAAGCGTGTATGGGCGCCCCCCTCAATTTGATTCGATTCGCATCTCGTCCAAATCGCCTCATTTAGTTCAGGTGTTCCATTTGCCGCATGCATGTTTTTGCGAGCCCAGGCCAGGGTGGAACTTTTGTAGTCGGCATTTAGGGAGACACGTTCTTAGAGTGCTATGAGGGTCCCCTTTTCTTCGTGGGGCTCGATTAGCCGTGCGCTCACTGCAGGGGTTCTTTGGGCTTGATGCGAAGAAGAATTGAGTTGTGTTGAGTGCCCCGCTTGGTGGAAGGCATTCCATCTGGCGGGTTATTCTTACGTGTACGGCCAAATTGGTGCACCCCTGCAGGGTAAATCTTCTCGAGAAGCCGTGTTTTCCGCGGTTATGGACTACTTGGTGAAAGTACTGGCTAACAAGTACTCAGGACAACTTAAACCTAATGATTAACAATCTGACTAGTAATTAGGCTTAATAACACACAATCTGAACCCTCACTAATCCAACTTTGTGAGTTATCCTCGGATTGCTTCTTGGGATAAGGGGCGAGATCCAGGATGGGTTTGTTTGGAGTTAGCTATATTTGGTTTCGATACGCTATCTTATCTTCTTTCTGTTAGCCGGAAGTGGTAGAAACTCTGTAGTTGGTTAGAGCAGCCAGTCGCAGCATCTTTTGTATCACCCCTTTCTTCCGTTGAACCCAAAGCATCAGTGCTTGGTGTTGACGGGTTACACTTTGGTGAACTGTGAGTCTTGCTTGCCAATACGTTTATGTACTGACCCCTTTGGGGCTGTGGTTTCCGCAGACTACGTTTCCGAGGATCTACATGGTGGCTACTACGTGGAGTATGACGAGACTGCTGACGAGTAGATAGCGGACCCGGGCAGGATCCGAGACTTCGTGGATGGGCTCCGTCTTTTCGTTTCTGGCCTCTTATGCCTATTTGGATCTTGTCTGTACTCAGACATGTTGAATGCTTCCGCTGTGATGTAATGATGATATGTTGGGACATGTGTCCTCTGGATGATTGTATTTGCTATCTCTGCTCTAGTGAGAGCTATTTGCAACTTATTTCCATCTTTTGTGTCCTAGAGATATGTTGTGCTATCATTTTGTTCAACGCCGTTGATGTACCATGTGTGTATGGTTTGAAGTACGTCAACGGAAGTATCCTGATTTCTATGAGATGGTTTACGTAGACGATGAACAGTAGAGTTTGGTTGTCACACATACGTGTGTTGGCCTACTCGTAAGAGATGCGGGTGCCGGTAAGCCCCGTAATCCAATCATCTTCTGTTCAACGGAACTGCGAGTATCCCCTAGAAGTCCGGGTGTGACACGTTACCGGGGGTAACTTATCTTGGGGCAATTCGACTCTGGTGTTTGGGAGAGGGTTTAGCTCAAGGGAAAACATGATGATATGCGATCTGGTAGCCGGCAATCAAGTCGCCGAGTCTCCGATCTAGATATATTAACTCAACTCTCGTATTACACTGGATACTCGATACCTAGCGATATTGCTCAAACTCTTGGATCTCTCTCGTCTAACCCTAGGGGACGGCTTATATAATATCCGGACCCCTTGGCCTACTCTCCAAGGCGCACTCTGAATCCTACCCGGACACTGCTTTCAAACCCTAAACTTCCTTATCGGAACCCACCATCCGGGTTACGAGGCCTACATTCCTGGGCCTTCTAGAAACTCCTTTATCTTAAGCCGGGTCTTGTGCAGCATCCTTTGGGCCGAGTTACTCCTTGGTGTTGGCCCACCGGGTTATCATCCCTCCATCAGTAGTCCCCAGAATAGCTTGGGCTTCATGAGATCCTCCTTGAAGCGCACGCTATTCCCTGCAAAAAATAACAAACACACAAGTTCATAGAGGCCGGGTTAGATTGCTTTGATAAACAGCTAGGCCTAACTCCATGGTGGCCATATAGTAACCCGGATTTCTCCAAGTCCAGTGTTTACTTTTCCGGGTCAATGCCCCTGATGCAGACGCCAAAGATCCGGCTTACTTTACTTGTTAATCGATCCAGGTATCACGGAGAAGATTTGTTTTGTATCCATTCCGGATATCTCGTCCAGCACTTAAAGCATATCTCAGAAAATCCGGGCGGGTATCCCTTATCCCGAAATTTCCGGTTCCCGCCCGTTGGACTAGGTTTATCCGCCCGTACCTTATAAATAGGTACCCAGGGGATAACCTAACCCCCAACGGTCCATTCCATCTCCTTCTTCCTCCCCATCTCTCGCTCTTGCGCAACACCACCACGGGAACCTCGAGCTCACCGCCGGAGCAAAGCCGCCGTCGTGCTCTACTCCAATCTCCTCCGGTAAGCTTCTTACTCCCATTGAATTAGCCTCACAATTTCTTGATTCGTTCTAGATTGGATCTAGGTCAACCGCGGGCTATTTCTTGCCCCGCGCCGGATTAGGTCGCTTAGACTCATACTAGTTCATCCAATGGCTTGAATATAGTCTCCACTTCATTCTCCTATTGCTTGTAGTCACTAATTTCACCACGAATTTGAAAATGAAATTTCCAATCTAGGCTCGGGCCGCCCAAATTTTCCGCAACTGCCCTTGATACCCGGAAAGTCCGTTTCTTCCGGTTCATTTACTTGCAGTAAATACATGGGCAATCACCCTTCTTCCGCGAACGATCACCAATACGTAAGTCCCCCATAGTTTCTGTATTGCTACTCGATACTCGGATAATCTGTAATTTTCGCTACATCCGGCGATACCCGGACAACTCATAATTCACATACCTCTTTTTGATACTGCTTGCATATATCCGGATAACCCACGATTTCCGAGTCTTACGTCTTGTACCTTTTTGTCTCGTGCTTTTGCAGACCGAACCCATGGCTCCCAAGAAGCAAGGGAAGCAGCAAGCAAGAGCAAGGACAACCCAATCAATATCCGCCAACTGGGCGCGATCCACCGTCACCAAGGCCAAGTTAGAAGAGCTGGCCGAGTTAGGGGTCCTCCCCCCTCAGGAAGATATCCATTGGAGAGTGCCGGGAGATGAGACCTGGCCTACACCTGCTGCCGATGAGGTAATCTGCTTCATCGAGCATGTGACCCGGGGGTTTCGCCCTCCGGGTCATTCTTTTTTCCGCGAGGTCTTAAGCCACTATGGCCTCCGGGTGTTCGACATAGGGCCTAACTCTATGTTGAACATTACCCATTTTATCGTCCTTTGCGAGTCTTATTTGTGCATTCCGCCAAATCTGGCTCTTTTTATTGAACTCTTCCAATGCAAACCGTGCCGCGAAAGCGGTGACGGGGCGCTTCTTGCTTGCGGAGGGGTTTCCATCCAGCGCCGCAAGAATTCCCCAATGCCAACTCTCAATCTGAATTCCCATGTCAAGCACTGGCAATTATCCTTCTTCTACTGCCGAGATACCTCCCCACCCGGTGAAAGGAAACTGCCGGGTTACTCGGAGGGTCTCCTGGATATCTCCGAGTCTTTCAACGCCTTTACCCCTGAGTCGGACAGGGAGGCCATCCAACCTCTTCTAACCAAGATAGCCGTCCTCTCCGCACAAGGCCTCCTTGGGCTCAACTTGGTCAAGACATGGGTGGACTTCAGGATCCAGCCCAACTCCATCCGCACCAAGCTAATGTGCGACTACTCGGGGCACGTCACAGACGCGCTCCGGTATTCTTCTAAGAACTACCCAGCCGGCGATACCAACAAAACCATCAAGAGTTTCTTGACGGAAAAATTGGGGGTGATCAAAAACATCGCCGGGTTAGCTCCATTCACCCGGGACAACCCGGCTCCAGCGGTAAAATCCGACTCTTATACTTTTACCTTCATGCTTTCGCTTGATATGACTGCTGATTCTTTGTCGCACCCGGACTTCTAGGGGATACTCACAGTCCGCTGAACAGTAGATAAATGGCTTACGGGGCATACCGACACCCGCATCTCAATATGAGTAGGCCAACACGTGAACGTGTGACAACCATTCTCTACTATTCATCGTCTGCGCAAACCATCCCATAGAAATCCATATACTTCCATTGACGTACTTCATAACATACACACATGGTACGTCAACGGCATTTGAACAAGTGATATCACAATAGATCTCTACGACACAAAAGATTGAAATAAGTTGCAAATAGCTCTCACTAGAGCAGAGATAGCAAATACAATCATCCAGAGGACACATGTCCCAACAATTCATCATTACAACACAGCGGAAGCATTCAACATGTCTGAGTACAGACAAGATCCAAATAGGCCTAAGAGGCCGGAAACGAAAAGACGGAGCCCATCCACGAAGTCTCGGACCCTGCCCGGGTCCGCTATCTACTCGTCAGCAGTCTCGTCATACTCCACGTAGTAGCCATCATGGGGATCCTCGGAAACGTAGTCTGCGGAAACCACGGCCCCAAAGGGGTCAGTACATAAACGTACTGCAAGCAAGACTCACAGTTCACCAAAGTGTACCCGTCAACACCGAGCACAGATGCTTTGGGTTCAACGGAAGAAAGGGGTGATACAAAAGATGCTGCAGCGGGCTGCACTAACCAACTACAGATACATGCTATAACTTCCGGCTAACAGAAAGGAGATAAGATAGCGTATCGTAACCAACTATAACTATCCTCAAACAAACCCATCCTGGATCCCGCCCCTTATCCAAAGAAGCAATCCGAGGATAACTCACACAGTTGGATTAGTGATGGTTCAAGTTATTGTGTCAATAAGACTATTACTAGTCAAGTTATCATTAGTTAGGTGTAAGTTGTTCTGAGTACTTGTTAGCCAGTACTTTCACCAAGTCATCCATAACCGCGGAAAACACGGCTTCTCGAGAAGATTTACCCTGCAGGGGTGCACCAATTTGGCCGTACACGTAAGAATAACCCGCCAGATGGAAGGGCCCTTCCACCAAGCGGGGCACTCAACACAACTCAACTCTTCTTCGCATCAAGCCCAAAGAACCACATGCTGTGCGTGCGCGGCTAATCGAGCCCCACGAAGAAAAGGGGACCCTCATAGCACTCTAAGACCACGCCGCCCTAAATGCCGACTACAAAAGTTCCACCCTGGCGCCAAGGGTTCGCACCTGCACATGCATGCATCAAATGGAAAGCCCGAACTAAGTGTGGCGATTCGGACGAGATGCGAATCGAATCAAATTGAGGGGGGCGCCCATACACGCTTCCCACATGCGGTTAGTGCGCTCATCATGGATCAGTAGACAAGACCCTTTTCCTAGTTAGGGTCGACACTAGCAGGCCTCAAAACCACGTCGGGCCTCCTGCCGGTGCCTTATCAGCAAATTATTATTAACCATAACATTAACAGGTTGTTGTTTAACATCGAGCCCCAGAACATAATGAAATAGTAACAGAAAGTAACGGACAACAGACTCGAGCAAAACAACCCTAAGCATGCTAGTAAGACACGGGCAACAAGCAAAGGGGTTATAGGTGTGGAGGTGAGGCTATATCAGGTTTAAAGCATAACATGTGGTAGGATCGAACAGAAGCAACGATTCATATGGCTAGCAGAATAGACAACGGAAAGTATCGGTATCCAATGTTGAAAGGAACACAATGGTTCATGTGAGTGAATACTTGCCTGCAAACTCAGCAGCCTCGTACTGAGCTAGATCCTCAGAAGGGGTGTCGTAAGTATCGTCTGTCTCAACGTCGTCGTATATTCGAGAAGAAGCAAACAAACAACGCAGAGAGACAAACAATCAATAACATGGCACAGTGCACAATCATGGGATGATGCATGACCATTTAATTGATGCATCAAAATAAACTAGTTGACAAGATAACATGTTTAAATGGACCCATATGCAATTGGATTGCATATGGAAAGCCCATGAGTTAAGGTTGGAATAATTGTTCTACAACTAAACATCATGTGTAAGTGAATTAGCATGATGCATGAATGAGGAAAACAAAAAGGAAACAACAGTAGAAACAATTTGGAATGAAGTTTACCAAGTTTGGAATTTTACTTATTAAGTTATAGAATTTTGGTTCCTTAAAGGTGTTACACAAGCATTTGTTGTTTTCACCAATTTTAATTGTTCAAAATAGAATAAAAAGTTCATATTTGGAAAGTACACAAAGTTTTAGTTGTAATACATGTTTCATTTGTTGAAAAAGGAATTAAAATGAATTAATTAGGAATTAAACAAGTTTAAACAAGATTTAAATAGATTTAATTCAAGTATGAATTTATTTGAATTTTTATTTGTTCAAAACATTAAACCAAATTCATATTTGAAAAGCTTATGTTTTTCTGGTTTGAAAACATATTTTATATGTTAAAAAATAATTTAAATTGACCAAGTTAGGAATTTAGCAAATTTAAATGATTTCAACAAGGTTTAAATTATTTAACCAATTTTAATTATTCAAAACATGAAACAAAGTTTATATTTGGAAATGTGGTTTAATTTATCATGGAAAACATATTTTATTTGTTGAAAATGGATTTAAAATGAGCAAGTTATTAATTTGACAATTTTAAATGCATTAATTCAGAAACAGTTGTTTTCAGCAATTTAAATTATTCAAAACATCAAACAAAGTTGATATTTGCAAAGTACATGAAAAATGGGATGGAAAACATATTTAGTTTGTTGAATTTGGAATTTTTATGCCCAAGTTATGAATTTTGCAAAATTAAATGAATTGAACAAGTTTTCAAATATTTCACCAATTTAAAATATTCAAAACAGTAAACAAAATTTATATTTGGGTAGAGAATTTAATTTGGTACAGAAAAGTTGAAATGAATTATTTATGCAATTTCCAAGATTAGGTATTATTCTGCCATTTATTTATTAGCTAGGGACTTAGAATTTATTCACAGGGACCTAGAAGAGAACTGGCAGGGACCTGTGTGCGATTAGAACTTTGTGCTGGGACTGGAAAAATAGAAATGAAAAAAGGGGGGTTTAATCCCGGGGGTGGGATTCGAACCCACGACCCCCTGTGCGCGCGTTTGGTTCTGTTACCACTGCGGTGGGTGCTGCGTTGCCGACAGGAGGGGAGCGCGCGGCCTTTTGTGGTTCAGTTAGCGGGTGCGAACTGAACTGAAATTCAGTTGTCTGAATTTGCTGTCAGTTGCGCGCGGCCGCCGGTGGAGCTGGTGTGGTTGCGTGCGGACGTGCGCGTGTCAACACGAGGGCAGAGAGGGGATAGGAGAAGAGGAGGTGGATGCTCACCATGGGGACAGAGGGAGAAGGGGACGGTGCAGGGAGGCGATGGTGGCGAAAACCTCGACGGCGGCGGCGATGTGGTCGTTCCCCGTGCCCGTGTTGATGTCGAGGACGAAGAGGGAGGCGAGGGGGTTCGATTCCCGGCCCTAGTCAGCGAGGAGGAGGCCCAACGGAGCGGCGATCGCCGGAAGAACAGAGGGTGGCGGTCGGGTGTTTGGGTTCAGAGAGAGGGATGGTGCAGAGATGGAAGATGGAGGTGGGAGGAGAGAAAAATGGAGGCGGGGGAGAGAGGAGGGGGAGAGAAAGGTTAGGGCAGAAGGGGGCCTCGGGCTAGGGTTTTTAAGGGGAGGGGGAGAGCGAGCTCGGCCGTTGCTCCCTTCTCTGCATCACGTGGACATGCCCGATGGCATGCCGTATAGGAGGAAGAAGGCGTGGGGGGGTTACCAGGCCGAGGGAGAGATGGTGGGCTGGGCCTGGCTGGTCTGCCCCTCTCTCTGTGCTGTTTTTATTTTTTCTTTCTACTGTTTCTTTTTTTTTTGCTGAAAAGGGAAAAGGAAAAAGAGAAAAAGGATGGGGTTTTGAGGTTAGAAATTTTTTAGGAAAAATTTGTATTGATTAAATTTGTAACAGTACCAACTTGCAAAGTTTAGTTTTCCAAAATATTTAAATTATGTTGATGTTTGAAATTTGTTTGAAATTTGAATGAAATTAATATTAATTGAATAATTTGACTTGAGCAACTTAAAAGTTTTAAATTCAAGTTTATTTGAAACAAGATGATAGATTTGTTTTGTAATTTCCATAAAGTTCAAAATGGTTGCTGTTTTGGAAATTAATTGAATTTGAAAATGGTTTGGTATTAGATGAAATATTGATTAGAAACAAATCAATAGTTTTGAAATTACAACTTTAATGGAAGCAAATAATTGTTTTGATTTGAATATTCATTTGGAAAATTGTAACATCACAAGTATGAAACAAAAGGTTTGAAATTTGATTTTAAATTCAAATAGAAAACAAGTGAAAACAAGGGAAAACAGATGAAAACAATTTGAAAACAAAGCAAAACAAATGCAATGAACATGATGTCATGATGCAAAACATAAAATAACAGAGAGCAAACATTCTAATGGATGTTTTTCATACTTGGGATGTTACATTCTTACCCTTGTGCTTTTGTCTCAGGCTGATAACGTTTTCTGGAACGTCGAGACCTCCCCTTCTTCCGGAGACCCGGAAGAAGATGAGGAACCGGCTGACAATGACGAAGGTATTTATCCGGGTCTTCTATCAACTTCACTTGCGCCATTTTGCTCGCACGTCTAACTTTTTCCGACTATACATACTCGGCTTACAGGGTTGGAGGACAAAGATGACAAGGACGAGGGGGACCCGGAGGCCACCGAATCCGACCAAAGCGACCCTGAACAAGAAGCAGTTGTTGGGGCCAAGAGGAAGACCAGGGAGTGGTATCCAAGGTTCCCTTCTCCTTTATGTCCTCCGAACCCTATTCCTTTGATAACATGCGAAAACTTAACCAACAATTATCCAACTCACCACATTTGAAGGACTCTCTTCCGGCCAAGCGTAGAGTGACGCGGAGTTCCCCGGGTGACGATCCCCTCAACCCGGGCATCGCCACCTCACCGGTCCGCCGTGCCGGTACTACTCCACCTCATCCTTCCAATTCTCCTCGGCGTCACCCCTCCCCCAACCATCCACGGGCTGGGCAGTTCCGGGTTCCGCTATCGGTTTCCGCGACAGTTTCATTCGCTTCCAGCAGCGAGCTCCCCCCGAATTATGCTGTGAACACCGGGTGAGTCCTTGTTGTATGATATCCCCGCAAACTCGATAATCTTCCTGCTCTGCCACTAACTGTTTCTTTCTCTTTTCCTTAGCGCCCAAGTCACCCTCAATGACCCGGAGAACATGGAGACCGATAACCGGGAGACGGAGGGGCCGACCGATAATACGGACGCCGCGACTGGCGGTGACGCTGAAGACCACCAGGAACAAGGCTCCTTGGGTGACCCAGCTCACCAGGAAACCGGGTCTCCAAAGCCATCCGAAGAGGCTGAGGACAAAGAGGTTGAGATCCTGGACACGAAGATGAGTTCTCCAAACCCGGACACCCAGACAGTCCGGGTCTCGACTCCAAAGTCGGGGAAAGTTCACCCACCAGGCGATCAAGCTGCCGGCTCTTCTGGCGTCAGGCCCGAAGACATGACATTCTCCTAGATGCTGGATGCCCTTCACACCTTGAGGGCCGATGAAGAAAGTATCTTAGAAGCTTTGATAGCTAAACATGAGGTAAATCCGAATAGGATTGCCTGTATCCTTATCTAGTCCCCAAGTTCCGAGTGAATTTATTGATAATTTTCTTGGAACTTCATAGTATATCCGACTAATCCTTCCTTGTGTCTCCACTCAGGCGTTCGTAGCCCAATCCGAGAAGAAACTGGCGAAGGCCACCAAGCTCGTTGAGAAGGAGGTGGCTCTGCGTGAGGCGGCTGAAGCTGAAGCTAGGAGGAGCGGGAAGATCACGAGGAAGTATAGGAGGAGGGCTCATGCAGCAGAAGATGAGCTGACAAAAGTTTCTGTTCAAATTGCCGATACATATCGTGCACTGGCTGGTACGATTCTTAGCTTTGATAATTATGACCCGGATTTTCATTTGATAAATAGTCGGACTTCCTTACTCGTTGTTTTTTCCTACCTTCTGCAGGTCCAGATGAAGTAATCCCGGAGGAAGATGACATTGCCAAACTGAAAACCATCAAGAGCACTATCCGGCAGCTCTGTGCCGGAACCAAATGGATCCTTCAAGAACTGCAATGGCCAGGTGTTGGACACGGCGACCTGAAGAGGTTACTGGACGCCTGCTCCACTATACCCGAGTGGATTGGGCATTGGAAGCGCTCGTCCTGACGGATTGGAGTAACTCGGGGGCTTGCGCTGGCTAAATCTTATTTTCCTAAGCTCGAGCCGGCCAAGCTTGTGGGCGGGTTTCCAGAATTCAACCATGACGGGTCCAAGTTCTCAGTGAAAAACTTCAAGGCCATCCAAAAGGAAGTTCGTCACCCGGCCAGTGTGATTGCTGACGGCTTGGATATCAACTCAATTATCCCTGCGTATGATGCTAATGGTAAGGCGATTAAGTCGGATCTTTCCAAGCCGTACGACATGCTGGACCGATTGAAGGCGGAGGCTGCCCAGTTGAGAGAGGAGGCCGCGAAGAAGAAGGCTGAGGCCGATTCTGCGCCTGCTACCTCCACACCAATCGTCCCTCCTCCTGCACGGGCCAGCACTACTGCTGATCCGGGTGCTGCTGCTACCAAGAGTACTGAAGGGCAAGCCAAAGAACAAGACCCGGCTGGCAAGGGCAAGGGGAAGATGGATGCCTCAGTCCCGGATGCCGAGTGATATCTGCTATCCGCTGTCATTTCGTATGCGTCAGCCGGCAAATGGGCCCTTTGAACAATTATTTTTGACGGTGCGCCTGTGCGCCTTTGATACTAGTATCAAGACTTTTAATGTACTTTAATGCCTTGATATACTTCGTGCCTCTTCTGGCCTTTGGATGATTTTGATATTTATCTGCCTTTGAGCTTATTTGCTCTTGATACTCCTACTTTCTTTATGGTTCCTTTTGTGAGACTCAGTTTCCGGGTCACATGGGTTTTGACGGGTGAACTTTTCTCTAAGTCCCCAAGACTCGGATTGTTGGGTTTTTTGTGCTTAATAGCTAGATAACTTGCCTCTTTTTTTTTCAAAATCCCCAATCCCCAAGGCCCGAAATTCCGAGTCTGGGGTGTGAGGTTTCTCAAAGAAAACAAATTGTTTCTGCTAAGACCAAAATCTAGAGCCGTTTCACATAGGTTTTGAAGTTATGCTTGATAGACTTTGAGTTTCCGGTTATTAACCCTGTACTCTGCATAACTCGTGGTTTAGATGACCCTTTTGACTCTCTTGTACTGTAAGCCGGCTTTCACGTGGATACCATGTTGTTACATCTGTACGAAAACAGGGTCAGGCAAGTCCCATTGGGCATCATGGCTGATTGTAATCGTAAGCGAGCAAATCATGCCACTTTAGTGCGAGTCACATCGAGCTTAAGTAAGAAAAGTCAAGAAATTTGGCTCCTTTGTCCGGTTATAAGATTGCAGCCGTACTCGTTTGCGAGTAATCGGCCCTTATAACTCATAGGCATCATGGCCGGGTCTTTGAGTTTGTAACTGTGCTATTCAAGCAATCAGCCCCCAAGACCTAAATATATGCAACATACTAAAGAAACTAACGCACTAAGAAAACAATAAATAATACTTACCTGGAAGAAAAATAAAAACATAACAGAAGAATAAAACTTGATAAAACATGTGAAGAAGATATATTGCTTAACCATCTCTTTATTGATATGAGAAAGTTAGGTCAGCAAGCCGCCTCATTAAAAACCCTCCAGTCCCCTTAGGTACCCTGGATGGGAAAAGAGTGCGTCTGAAACCTGCTGCCTGTTACATCGTGTAATTCCACTTGTGAGTCTGGTCTATACTAGGTATAGTAGGGACGCAGATGAGCTACGTTCCATGGTCTTTCTTTCTCTTGCATAGATGAAGTGGTATGAGCGGTGTCGTTAACCGTAGCCGACTCTTCCCTTGCATCTATCAAGTAATACGATCCATTGTGCAGATTCCGGCTTATGATAAACGGCCCTTCCCATGGCGGTGATAACTTATGTTTTCCTTCTTTTGAATGTACCAGGCACAGAACCAGGTCTCCTTCCTGGAAGACCCGGGTTTTCACGCGCCGGCTATGATATCTCCGCAGATCCTGCTGATATACGGCTGATCTTTCCAGTGCTTGTTCCCTTTCTTCTTCTAGCATATCCACGGCGTCCTGCCGGGTCTTCTCGTTCTCTACCTCGACGTAAGCCGACACTCGAGGCGAGTCATGGATGATATCACTCGGCAACACCGCCTCTGCACCATAAACCATGAAAAACGGTGTCATCTGAGTGGATCTGTTAGGCGTTGTGTTTATACCCCAAACCACTGCAGGTAACTCTTCGACCCATGGACCAGCAGCTCTGATACACGGAACTCGCAATCGTGGCTTTAATCCACGAAGCAACTCTTGATTTGCCCTCTCCACTTGTCCATTAGCCTGTGGATGGGCCACGGAAGCTATGTCAAGCCGGATTCCATTGTTACCACAAAATTTCTCCATCTCGCCAAGGGACATATTGGTTCCATTGTCGGTGATTATGCTATGGGGATACCCGAACCGATAGATAATCCTTTTCAGGAACTTGACTGCTGTAATTGCTTCACAGTTGGTAACTGGCATAACCTCAACCCACTTGGTAAACTTGTCAATGGCCACCAAGAGGTGCGTCTTTTTGCAAGGTGACATGTGAAAGGGGCCAACCATGTCCATACCCCAAACAACAAACGGCCAAGTTAACGGGATAGTCCGTAGTTCCATAGCCGGCACATGGGTTTGGCGAGCGTACCTTTGACATCCATCACACCTTGCCACCAAGCGCTCCGCGTCTGCTAGGGCCGTGAGCCAGAAAAAACCATGTCGATAAGCTTTGGCCACAAGGGATCTTGTGGATGCATGATGCCCACAATCTCCTTCATGGATTTCCTTGAGGATCTGTCGGCCTTCTTCTGGTGCTACACAGCGCAAAAAGACTCCTGCTGCACTTCTCTTGTATAACTCTCCATTGATGATAGAATATCCTTTTGCTCGCCTCAGAATTTGTCTTGCTAATACTTCCTGCTGTGGTAACTCGCCCCGTGATAGGTAGGCCAAGAACGGCTCTGTCCACTCGGGAACAACACGTACTGTGGCCACGAGGTCCAAATCCGGGTCTTGATTTGCCAATTCTTCCTCAGACTCGGTTTTAACTGACGATCGCCATAGTTCATCCAGGAAGACATTAGGTGGAACCGGCTCTCTGCGCGAGCCGAGTCTGGCGAGTGCATCTGTTGCCTCGTTTTTTCTTCTGTCTATGTGCTCCACCTCGTACCCGGAGAAACACCCGTCAACTCTATCAACCTCTCTGTGGTATGCTGCCATAGTTGCATCTTTTCTATCCCAAGTTCCTGAGACCTGCTGTACCACAAGGTACGAATCTCCAAAGCATTGTATCCTCTTAATATTCATCTCCTTTGCTACCTTTAAGCCGTGCAATAAGGCCTCATACTCGGCCACGTTGTTGGAATAATCAAAGTGAATCTGCAGCACGTAGCTCAACTTGTCTCCTTTGGGCGATGTTAGCACCACTCCAGCTCCTGACCCCTCGTATTGCTTGGAGCCATCAAAGTGCATGATCCAAGACTCGGAGTTTGGAGCCATGGTAGGCATGCCTGTGTGTGTCCAATCATTAATAAAATCGACTAGAGCTTGAGATTTAATTGCTGACCTTGGCTCGTAATTGATATGATAATCCCCCATCTCGATCGCCCACTTGGCTATTCTACCTATTGCATCCGATTTTCTGATGATATCCGACATTGGTATAGAACTAACCACTGTTATGGGGTGTTCCTGAAAATATGGCTTCAATTTCCGGCTGGCCATGAAGACCCCGAAAACCAGCTTTTGCCAATGTGGATAGCGTTGTTTTGCCTCTGATAATACCTCACTGACGTAGTAAACCGGCCTCTGGACCGGGTATTCTTTTCCATCTTTTCGCTCGACAACAACCACTGCGCTAACCGCCCGGGGCCCTGCTGCAACGTATAATAACATAGGCTCTTTAGGACCCGGAGCTGCTAGGACTGGTGCCTCAGATAGCTGCTTTTTTAGTGCCTCGAACGCCTCGTCCGCCTCTTGATCCCATACGAATTTGTCAGACTTTTTCAAGAGCCGGTACAAGGGTATCGCCTTTTCTCCGAGTCTGGATATAAACCGGCTGAGCGCTGCCACGCACCCTGTGAGCTTCTGAACATGTTTCAAATTTTCCGGCTTTTTCAGGCTCCGGATAGCTTTGATTTTGTCCGGGTTTGCTTCAATTCCTCTCTCAGAAACGATAAAGCCGAGTAATTTCCCGGCTGGAACTCCAAAAACGCACTTTATCGGGTTGAGTTTCATCTGATACCTTCTCAAGTTCTTGAACGTTTCCTTTAGATCGTCAATAAATGTCTCCGCCTTTCTGGTCTTGATCACCACATCGTCTACATAAGCATGTACGTTGCGTCCAATTTGGTCCTCGAAGCACTTCTGAATACACCGTTGATAGGTTGCGCCAGCGTTCTTCAGTCCAAATGTCATTGTCTTGTAACAAAAGGCCCCAAAAGGGGTTATGAACGATGTTTTCTCCCAATCCTCCTTCTTGAGCTTGATTTGATGATACCCTGAATAAGCGTCCAGGAAACATAATAGGTCGCTTCCAGCTACTGCGTCTATAATCTGATCTATCCTTGGTAGTGCAAACGGATCCTTTGGGTAATGCTTGTTGAGACTCGTGTAATCAATGCACATCCTCCACTCATTGGTCTTTTTCATCACGAGAACCGGATTTGCTAACCAGTCCGGGTGAAACACTTCCGTAATAAAGCCGGCTGTCAGCAGCCGAGCAATTTCTTCCCCTATAGCTTTCCTTCTTTCCTCATTCATCTTTCTCAAGCCCTATTTCACGCGTCTGGACTTGGGATCGACGTGCAAACTGTGCTCTGCCAACTCTGTGGGGATACCCGGCATATCGCTAGGCGTCCAGGCGAACACATCCTGATTTGAACGAATGAACTCCACAAGTGCTTTCTCCTACTCACTGTCCAAGTTAGATCCTATAGCAAATTGCTTAGAGGGATCACCCTCGACAAAAGCTACCATCTTGGTGTCCTGTGCTGCCTTGAATTTTGCTCTCTCATCTTCAGTATTTGGTCTTTTTAACGCTGTTCTGTCATCCGGGTCTACTTGAGACCGGTAATACTTGAGTTCCTCTTTTCTGCAAGCTTGCTCCGCCATGGCTGCGTCTCCTTCATCGCACTCAGCTGCTATATCCCGGCTCCCGTGTATGGTGATGGTCTGCTTGGGGCCCGGGATTTTTAGTTGTAGATACACATAACACGGCCTGGCCATGAACTTGGCATAAGCCGGCCTTCCGAATAGCGCGTGATAAGGACTGCGCAACTTAACCACCTCGAAAGTAAGCCACTCGACTCGATAATTATCCTTTGATTCTCCAAAAGCTACCTCCAATGTGATCTTTCCCTCGGGGCACGCTGAGTGACCCGGCACAATCCCGTGAAAAACCGTTGAGCTCTTCTGCAGCTGAGACTCCTTGAGACCCATGCGTAGAAAGGTTTCCCAATACAAGATATTGATGCTACTTCCACCGTCCATTAGGACCTTTTTCAGCTCACAACCATTAACCTGTGGTGCCACCACCAATGCTAAGACTCCCGGGTGTTCTATCCTTTACGGCTGATCTCTTCTTCTCCATGTTACGTCCTGCTCTGACCATCTCACGTATCTCGGGACAGCCGAAGAAACCGAGTTTACTGCTTGTTTCAGTATCTTTTTATCCTTGTTAGAAATTCCTGTGGTATGCACGTGATATTGTCCCAATTGCTTGGGGTTAGCTTGGAAACCCCCAGCTCCCCCTTGGTTGTTACCCGGATTTCCGCCTGCCGGGTTACCGGCTGGGGGTGGGCCGCTGCCCGGGTTTCCACCCGGACCCGGTCCTCCTCCCCGACATGCACCTCGCATGGCCTTGTTTATCTCCTCATTCTTCCATCTCTGTAGGTCCGCGCACTGCTCCAATGAGTGGTTAGCCGGCCTACCGTTCCTGCTGTGCTTTGGGCACGCCATTCTGAAGATATCCCAATTGTTATCCGGCCTCGGCGGTCCTTGATAATTTCCTCCGTTGTGGTTTCCAGCATTGAAATTTCCTTCTTCCCTAGGTCTCGAAGACCCGGCTTCTGTGCTAGCGACAAACTCGGAGCCTCCCTCAAACGGGCGCTTGTTCTTGTTGTTCCCATTGTTACCTCCATTGTTACCCGGCGTTGATCCATTGTCGGTTCTTCCACTATTATTTGTATTTGCTTTTGCTTTCTTGTCATCGACATCCTCTTCTGTAGTATCCGTTGCAGCGTGTTTGTTGCATGCATCCATTAGCTCTCCCATCGTAACCTCTGAAGCATTTCGACTAGATTTCATGCGTGTTAACTTTTGCACTAAAGGTATGTACTTGCACGTCTTCGCCATAGCTTGTAGCGCATCTTTGGGCTGAATATCCGTAGATGAGTGAAGTATCTCCATAACCCGGCGTACCCAGCTGCGCGCCGATTCTCCTTTCTTTTGTACACATCGCTCTAAGTCATCAATAGTAAATAGCTTTCTGCACGTCCCATGAAAGTGCTTGATAAACGCAGTTTTCAACTCCTCCCATGACTTGATAGATCCTTCCGGTAAATTATTGAACCATAACTTTGCTGCTCCTTCTGACATCATCAAGTACATGAACTTGGCTTGAAGATTTTCTGATGCATTGCGAATCGACATAGCCATCTCATAACTGCTCAACCATGTTTCTGGATCCATAGTCGGCTCATAATTCACAACTTTACCCGGTTCCTTGAAATTATCCGGGTAAGGCTCAGCTCTGATGTTATCCGACAGACATGTGATCCTGCGGGAGGTGCAGCTGGACGCGGTACGGCTGGTGGCCCATGCACCGCAGACCCGGTCGCGGCCCTCCTGGCTCTGGAACTGTCCACGATAGCTTGTGCTGCTGATGCTGCTGGTACTGCCTGAACGCGGGGAGGAGGCGGCATTTGTTGCTGCTCTTCCCTCCGCCGCGCTGAACTTGTCTGGATATTGCCGGTATTGCCTCGTTGCTGGCTGATATATGGTGTCCCATGCATTCCACTTCTGTGATCCGGGTAATTAACTTGTTGCGCTACCGCAGTGCGCAATAGATCTATTGCCCGCCGGGTCTCCTCTGCGTGGGGTGACTCTCTCACGGGGATTTGATTCAATGCGAGCGTTGCTGCGTACACATTATCCATGGGGTTGTTGTAATGACCTACTAGTGTGCGAAATCGCGATGGTGGCGGTGGTGGTAATGTTTTGCCGGCAGTGGCTCCAGTCTGCAATGTGGGTAACCCGGCTTGTATGTTTGCCGGCTGTGCTCCTCCAGTTGCAGGTTGTTGTACGGTTCCTTGGTTTGCTGCCGGAATCGGTTGATCCTGAGGTGTGATAAATAGGTTGGTCGGGTTTATAACTCCACCCGTTGCTGGTAACATGATTTGATGCCTTTGACGCACCCTGGTTGTCTCTTCTCGGAGCCGGGTTTCCAATGCATCCAGCTCACGTTGGCGGGTGGCCATCCCCTGCCTTTCTGCTTCTACTTGCCTTCTCTGTTGCTCCAATGCACGGCGAGCTACGTCCAGATCTCTGACACGTTCCGCCGCGTTTTCCGGAGTAATAACTGTAGCTAAAACGGTTGGATCCAGAATCAAGTTGTTGTTAAATAGGGCCGGGTGTGTTGCGGGTTTGAAGGACCCGCCCCTGGCGTCCGGTTTGCCAAATATCCGAACATGTTTGCCTGCAACTCGCTGTCTGCCGCGTGGCTGGTAACCGATGCCGATTCTCCGTCAACTCGGGTGAGAACCGGGTTTCCGTCAACCGGACCTTGCTGCTGGGCCACTGCTGGTGCTGTTCCGACTGTGGCCGCGGTCACGTTTCCCTGATTAAGATTGATCGTCGGGGCCGTGTAAACCGCAACCTGGCGCGTAATGCTTGGCGCAGATTCGTACTCTTCCTCTTCGCTGCTATTTTCCTCGTACCGGTTCTCCAGGAGATGCAGGATGGACTCGGTATCATCTTCTCTCATGACCCGGCCACGCGGGGTCCATGCCGGCTCCTCCGGCTGTTCCCTCTTCGTGGGGGGCTCTTCTGTCGGATCTACCGTCCCGACCGATTCTTCCCCATCTGATTGGACGCAGGTGGCTTCCCCTGACACAGAATCAAATCCGAAATCGTCAGGGATTGAACCGGACATACGTACCATGCCGATGAAGACGTTGATCTGGCCGATTGTCACGACAGATCCGGATTCGAGCAGATCCGACTCTGGCCCCCAGCCGGAATCGTCCACCATCTTCTCTCCTTGGCGGTCGGTGTAGATCTCGCCGATGACAAGGTTCTCCAAGTTCTTCCGAGCTTCTCCCGTGATGTAAACACCCTTGGACGTAGGCCCCACGGTGGGCGCCAACTGTCGTGGGATAATCACGGCAGACGTTACCGGGGGTAACTTATCTTGGGGCAATTCGACTCTGGTGTTTGGGAGAGGGTTTACCTCAAGGGAAAACATGATGATATGCGATCTGGTAGCCGGCAATCAAGCCGCCGAGTCTCCGATCTAGATATATTAACTCAACTCTCGTATTACACTGGATACTCGATACCTAGCGATATTGCTCAAACTCTTGGATCTCTCTCGTCTAACCCTAGGGTCCGGCTTATATAATATCCGGACCCCTTGGCCTACTCTCCAAGGCGCACTCTGAATCCTACCCGGACACTGCTTTCAAACCCTAAACTTCCTTATCGGAACCCACAATCCGGGTTACGAGGCCTACGTTCCTGGGCCTTCTAGAAACTCCTTTATCTTAAGCCGGGTCTTGTGCAGCATCCTTTGGGCCGAGTTACTCCTTGGCGTTGGCCTACCGGGTTATCAACCCTCCATCAGTATCTCTAAGGTTTAGATATTTTCTGGTAAAAGGTGTTTGAGTAACAAGGAGGACAATATAGAGTCTTATAATGCTTGCAATTTGTTTTCATGTAAGTCTTGCTATACTAGTTGTTATCTTGTGTTTGCTTCAAACAACCTTGCTAGCCTAAATCTGTATTGAGAGGGAATGCTTCTCGTGCATCCAAACCTTGAGCCAAAATCCATGCCACCATGCCTACCTATTATGTGGTATTTCCTGTCATTCCAAGTAAATATTTCGTGGGCTACCTTTCAACCTTCTAAATTATTAAACCTTTTTGTGCTCTGTTTTAGCTCATGAGGAAGTATTGGCTGTTTTATTGTCTCTTTCATGTTTATTTGGCTTCACACCTTGACTAGAATGCATAATGTGCTAGCCCTAATACTGCAATAAGAGCAGGCAAGCAGGTGCCCAGCCCCTAAAAGATAAAGTAAAACTTATAACCAAATAAATCTCAAACAAAGGAGAAGTTCCTATTTTCATGGCACGTACACAGAGTCCGAAGGAGACTCGAAGAGGGCCAGGGAGGCAGCCACGCCATAGGGCGGCGCCCCCCTTGGCCGCGCGACCACATGGTGTGGGCCCCCTGGTCGCCCACCGACATCGGCCTTCTCCCTATATATTGCCTTCCTCGGGAAAACCTTAGGTGCCCGAGCCTCCATCCACGAAAAGTTCCGCAGCCACCGCCATCGTCAACCCTAGTTCGTGAGGGTTCTGAAGCTCTTCTCGGCACCCTACCGGAGAGGGGAATCATCACCGAAGGTCTCTTAATCACCATGCCTACCTCCGGAGTGATGCGTGAGTAGTTCATCCTTGGACTACGGGTCCATAGCAGTAGCTAGATGGTTGTCTTCTCCAATTTTGTGCCATCATGTTTAGATCTTGTGAGCTTCCTAACATGATCAAGATCATCTTATTGTAATGCTGCATGTTGTTTTTGCTGGGATCCGATGAATATTGAATACTATGTCAAGTTGATTATAGATCTATCATATATGTTATTTGTGATCTTGCATGCTCTCCGTTGCTAGTAGATGCTCTGGCCATGTAGAAGCTTGTGACTCCAAGGGGGAGTATTTATGCTAGATAGTGGGTTCATGCCTCCAGTAATCTGGGAGAGTGACAGTAACTTCTAAGATGCCACTAGGCGTAAAACAACAATGCTTTGTCTAAGGATAATTGTGTTGTTTACATTACGCACTTTACTTAATGCAATAAGTTGTTGCTTGCAGCTTAATAACCAAAGTTTGCTCTGATGATGTCGTGAGGGTGGATTATTAGTCATAGATGCAGTTGGATAATGGTCTATGTATCATGTTGTAATGCCCAAATTAATATCATAGTATTCATCATGTCATGTATATGCATTACGGTGCATTCTCTATTTGTCAATTGTCCAACTGTAATTTTTTCACCAAGCATGTTATTTATCTGTTATGGAGAGACACCACTAGTGAACTGTGGACCCCGGTGCATTCTTTTACACTGATAATACAACCTACTACAAACCCTGTTCTTTTTCGTTGCAAACAGTGTTCTCATTTCATTCACTGCAAACAAACATCATTTTCCACGCTATACGTCTAATCCTTTATTTTCAGCAAGACCGGTGAGATTGACAACCTCAGTGTTTCGTTGGGGTGAAGTATTTTGGTTGTGTTGTGTGCAGATTCCATGTTACTTCTGAGCTTGGTAGTGCGCCCTTCCAACATCAGATGTCAACAACCTTCAGAAGTGATTCCTTTCTCCTACTGGTCCGATTAAACCTTGGTTTCTTACTGAGGAAAAAACTTACTATTGTACTCACCATACCTTCCTCTTGGGGTCTCCCAACGAACGTGTGTTCACACGCCATCAAGCTCTTTTTTGTCGCCGTTGCCGGGGAGGAAGAGGATTTCTGCAAGGGGAGTCTCTCACCTCCGATCTTTTTACTTTGTTATTGTTTTGCTTAGTTTATTTTATTTTGTCTTGTTTGCTTCTTTGTATCAAAAACACAAAAAAATTAGTTCCTATTATCCTTGCTAAAATGAGTAACCCTGAGAACACTAAGTTGTGTGACTTTACTAGCACAAACAATAATGATTTTATTTGTATACCAATTGCTCCACCTACGCCTAATGCAGATTTTTATGAAATTAAGCATGCCCTGTTAAATCTTGTTATGAGAGATACCCCAAGCTATTTGTTGTTTTCTGCTGTTTTTCTATTTCAGAAAAGTTCTTAAAGAAATATTCTTGGAAAGAGCTAAAAATCCTCGAAGACTATTTTGAAACAAACTGAGTCCAAAGAAGAGCCGGAAGGGGGCCAAGGGCCCCCTAGGGGTGCCAGGCGCGACCCCACCTTAGGCCACGCCAGGTTGGCCCTTAGGGACCCTGGCCACCGCCTTTCGTCGAAATCTTCTCCTATAAATTTCCTTTAACTCTAAAATCATCGGGGACAGAGTTATTTTCCATGAAAAATATAGAGAGGTTCCGTCACCTCAAAAGTTCAATCTAGGGCTTCTGCTGCCCTGTTCTGGCACCCTACCGGAGGGGGAATCGTCATTGGAGGCCTCTACATCACCATGATCGCCTCCGGACAGATGCATGAGGGGGGATCATCATCGGAGGCCTCTACATCGCCATGATCGCCTCTGGACAGATGTGTGAGTAGTTCATCTCGGGACTACTGGTCCATAGCAGTAGCTAGATGGTTGTTTTCTCCCCTATGCCTCAATGTTTATAGTCTGTGAGCTGCCTCACATGATCGAATTTACCGTTACATGTTGTGTTTGATGGGATCAGATGAACTATGAGATTATGATTATTTTGTTCATGTCAATCTGAGATGGTTCACTTATATTTATAGAGAGTTTTAATCTTATCTTGCAATGCTCTCTGGTGTTTATGATTACCTTGTCCACGTAGTTGTTTTCACCTCCAAGAGAGGGTTTATATTCTAGATAGTGTGTTCATGCCTCCCTTACATCTGTTCTCGAGTGACAGAAACGTGACAGATGGGGGATGTGTTGTTGCTACTAGGGAGAAAACAGTGGTGCTCTTGTCTACGGACAAGGACCACTGCTTACATTCCGTATTGTTCTTAATGCATCTGTCTGTCGCACACAAAGCAATCACTTCGTTGCTGCAAGTTAATACCAGAGAGATTTATTAGATAGATTTCTTGAGGTGGACTTTTAGATATGGATGCATGCTGGATAGCGGTCCATATTCCTTGACGTAATGCCTACAATGTTAGAACTTGTGAACTATATATCGTCATAATAGTATTGTTATACGTTCATGATTTTTAATTGCCCAGCTGTAATTTGCTCACCTAGCAGGTTTGTTTTCTTTGGAGAGACACCACTAGTGATACTATGCCCCCTGGTCCTATTTTCCTCATAATTGCAACCTTCTTTCAAGCACTTCCATCATTGTTTCCTTGTTGTTTTACTTTTATTACTTTTCAAGACTCTATACGTTTAATTCTCTAGTTTTTAGCAAAACGGGAAGATTGACAACCTTCTCGAAAGTTGGGGACAAGAGAGAGTTTGTGTTTGTGTGCAGGTCCATGCTTGTTGACGTGCCATACAACAAGCAACCTTCTCCAAGACTACGAAGTCCTACTAGTTCGATAACCCTAGTTCCTTAATTGGGGGGAATTTCCGCTGGAGTACCTCGTACCTTCCTCTTGGGGTTTTCCAACGCGCGTGTGATCACGTCACCATCCCTTCACAAGGTGTGGCCAGCAGCTTTGCAATGGTAGGTCGAGGCCCTGGCGCCGGAGAAGGACAAATGCAGGGGGCGCCTTTGGAGGTGTCGGAGGTGGACATGGCTCTCTCGTTTTCAACACTAGTGTGGCTGGTGGCGGTGTACATGGCGCGAGACAGCAAGGGCTTTGTCACCAAAATCAAGCGCATGGGCGATATCATTATTATCAAGGAAGAGGTTTTGGACGTGGAAGAGGAGGGGCTTGTGGCTATGGACATGGCTGTTTTGCTCGAGGTGGTGGCAATCGGAGGGTGACTCAAGTGGTTCCTCATGATGTGGTGGTTCCTAATGCTTGTGCTGCCACCACCGACTCAAGCAGTGGCTACGTTGGTTGCTCCGGTTACGGCCCAGCCAATTGTTCAGCTGACTGTGACTGTTGCTCCTCCCGCGGTGGCTGCGGTAGGGGTAGATTTAAGGAAGAAGATTATCTCCGCGGATCAGTTATCGGAGGCTCTGAAGAAGACTAAGAAGGACAAGCAGAAGGTTTTCATTGTGGATTGCCTCGACACTGAAGGGAATATGCCCGAGAGGCAATAATAAAGTGGTTATTATCTTATTCCTTGTTTATGATGAATGTTTATTTATCATGCTAGAATTGTATTAACCGGAAACGTTGATACATGTGTGTTTAATAAACAAACAATGGTTCCTAGTAAAGCCTCTCTTTTAACTAGCTCGTTGATTAATAGATGATCAAGGTTTCCTGATCATGAACGTTGGATGTTGTTAATAACGGGTTCACGTCATTAGGAGAATGATGTGATGAACATAAACCCAAACTAAGTATAACAATACGATCAAGTCATTTAGTTTATATTGTTATATCTTGCATACGAAGTAACTTATTCCTTAGCCCATGAGATCATGTCAATCACTAATACTGGAAGGGTGCTTTGATGTCATCAAACGTCACGCCGTAACAGGGTGACTATTAAGGTGCCGTTGGGTATTCGAAAAGTGTTAGTTGAGGCTCATGGATCAAGAGTGGGATTTGTCCATCCAAATGATGGAGAGATATACTCTAGTCCCTCTCGGTGATATCACATCGACACCACTTGCAAGCACGTGACTAGGTCACAAGGATGTCATACCACGGAACGAGTAAAAGAGTACTTGTCGGTAACGAGATTGAACTAGGTATGGTTGATACCAATGATCGGATCTCGGGCAAGTAAAATATCGCGAGACAAATGGAATAGTTACAACGTTGATGGTTCACACGATCATGAGAGTCATTGTTGAATATATAGGAGTCATCACGGATCTCTAGATCCTGCTGTTGATTATTGATCGGAGAGGTGTCTCGATCATGTCTATGTTATTCGCGAACTATAGGGTGACACACTTACGGTTCGATGACGCATTTGAGAGGATACGGAATATCGGAGAAAAGTCTGGACAACACCGAAATTGTTTCGGGTAATTTTGAAATAGTTCAAGGGGATTCTTATCAAATGGTTGTTAATAGATTTAACAACTAACTCAAGGGGTTATATGTTAATGTTTGTTAATGGAATTAACAAATATTAAAATAAAGAAATAAAATTATTTTATTTATTTATTAAAGAAAACCCTTGGGATTTTGAGTGGGAATTAATGGAAGAATGAGTGGGTTGAGTGGAGACTCCACTCACATGATGGGGGAGAGGTGGAGACTCCAAAATATTTGTGGCTGCCATCCCCTCCTATATAAGGAGGGGTGGAAGCTCCCTCTCCAACAAACACACACACTCTTGTGTCATCTCTTCCTCCCTTCTCCCGCTGCTCCACCACTTGTTCATCCACTTAGCGAAGCCCTGGACGAAGTTTTCTCCACCACACCACGCCGTCGTGCTGCTGGAATTCCGAGGGATCCTCTACTTCCGCTGCCCCGCTGGATCGAGGGAACATAGGTCGTCATCAAGCCGTACGTGTGACCGATCACGGAGGCACCGTCGAATTGTGGTGCACATCTTGTCGCTCTCGGGATCGGTGTGAGTACAACTATGCCAACAACGAGATTCGATCTCGTAACTCTTAGAGTCTTCGAGCATATGTTTTCTTAAGACTCTCTTTCTCCCCGTTGCACTTCATCTCCTAGATAAGATCTTGGCCCTTCGGGTATCTCTCGCGTAGGAATTTTTTTGTTTTCTATGCAACGATCCCTTCAGACACGGTCTCAGGGACTGCTCGACTGTCATTTGTGACATATGCGAGGGACCTGCGCATGGGCAGAGTCCATGTACGCTGTTGTCTGCGCCCAAACCTCAACTTATTACTGATGAGTAATGTTGGTAGACCCCAAGTGCAAGGTGTGAAGATTGTAGCAGCAAGTTTTCCCTCAGAAAAGAAACCAAGGTTGAACCGACCAGTAGGAGGACAAGCAATCTCTGAAGGTTGATGCAGCTGAGGTGGCAGGGCGCACTACCGGTTCAGCGGCAACGTGGAACCAACACAACACAATCAAATCACTTTTTCCCAAAGTAGCAGTGAGGTTGTCGATCTCACCGGTTTTTCTGAACACAAAGAGGTTAAACGTATGGTGTGGAAAATAGTAGGAAAACAATATGAAAGCAGTAGCAGGAGTATGAAAGAAGTGTGAAAACAGTAGATGTTTTATCAGTATGAGAAAATGGACCGGGGTGCACTAGTGGTGTCTCTCCGTGAAAGATAAATAACATGTGTGGTGAGCAATTGACATAAATGAAGGTTGCACCGTAGTGCATATGCAAGACATAAAGATTACTATGTCATTCATGCGGGCATTACAACAAAATACATAAACCGTCATCCAACTGCATCTATGTCTAAAAATTCACCCTCCGAATATCATCCGAACAAACGTTGGGTATTAAGTTGCTAGCAACAGATTATCGCAGTAAGCAAAGTGTGTAATGCAAACAATGTAAACTAGGTAAACACCGTTGTTTTCTCCCTAACGGCAACAACACATCCTCCATCCGTCACGTTTCTGTCACTCGAGCACAGATGCAAAGGAGGCATGAACCCACTATCCAGCATAAATACTCCCTTTTGGAGTTTCTACCATCTACTTGGCCAGAGCATCTACTAATAACGGAGAGCATGCAAGATCATAAATAACATATGCATGAAGATAACATGATAGATTGATAATCAGAAGACATAGCATTCAACATTCATCAGATCCCAACAAACACAACATGTAGCATTACATAAAATGATCTCGATCATGTGAGACAGCTCACGAGATCTAAACATGAGGTACAAAGTGGAGAGAACAACCATCTAGCTACTGCTATGGACCCGTAGTCCAGGGATGAACTACTCACGCATCACTTCGGAGGAGGGCATGATGGTGTAGACCCCTCCGGTGATGAATTCCCCTCCCGGCAGGGTGCCGAGGAGAGCCCTAGAACCCTCCCGATCTCGGGATGACGATGACGGCGGCCTCGGGTGTTTTTCGGGACGTAGTGGTATATATTTAGGGTTTACGTCTCACGGGGTATAAATAGGAGAAAGGGAAAAGGCGGTGGAGGCCTGGGGGGCCCCACACCACCCCATGGCGCGGCCATGGGAGGGGGCGCGCCGCCCTATGGTGTGGCCCCCTCCGGATCTTTTCGGGACTCCGTGGAACCTTCGGAAATTCTAGGACCTCCGTACTTCGAATTTTCCAATTCCGAGAATATTTCCAGAACAACTTTTCTGAAACTAAAAAACAACAGAAAACATGGAACTGACTCTGTGGCATCTTGTCAATAGGTTAGTCCAGAAAATCGATAAAAATGACATAAAGTGTATAGAGAACATGTGGAAAACAGTAAGAAAACAACATGGAACATCCGAAATTAAGGATACATTTATGACGTATCAATTACATATTGGTATGCGCATGAGGAGTTGTTATTTTTTGAATTACATGCTCGTAGTTTTATCGGCCTAAGCATATCAATCATCGGTTGGCATCTCTGGTCGTTACCCATGGGGAGATGGCAATCATGTAGATCACCAGTGAGTTGAGGATTCTTGTTCCAACTGATCAGTTCCAGTGAGATATTCAGCGTGCGGGTCATAACATATTTAAGGTGAAGTTTCCATCTAACAAGAGTTGGAGAGGTTACAGGTTTTTGGTAATTGTAGGGTGCCCAACAGCTTGTGTGAGATGAATTTTGACCACTAGACGAAAAAGATTAAGCACATGGACAAGCTACCTCAGTTTTGGGTCAGGGTATTGGGTATTTTGGAGGATCACATTGGTGAATATCTTGCACTTTGGGCAGTGGGTTTTCTACTTGGGAAGACCTCGAAGATCGACATAGCTTATACTCGGGAGCATAAGGTTCTTTGGATCAGAGTGAGATGTTTGAATTATACCAAAATTCCTCTCACATATCCTTTGTTCATAAAGGATGGGCTATATGAGCTTGCTTTCGAGGTGGAGGGTGAGGATAATTTTGTTGGGGCTGATATTGCTATGGCGGACGCTCCTCGCGATGATGCCGAGGATGATGACTTCAAGGAGGCGGAGGAGAACAAGGCGAGGGAGAAAGGGACATAAGTGGTTGACTCTTCGCCTCCGAGTTGTGATAAGGGTAATTCACAGCTACAGGGAGGTACTGAGCATATGCAGCATGCTTCGATACCTATTATGAAAGGGGTGGTCTTTTCACCTCTTGTTCAACGGGCTTTTGACTCGGTGTCAGACGAGCTCCATTTTCGCTTTGCACGGAACAAGCCATTGGGCCATGCGGATGATGACCCTGTGGCTGATGGTCGATTTGGTGATGTGAGCTTGGAGGCCCATGAGGCGGATGGCGTGTTGTTAGGGCGGGATGTGGATGGTTTGCAGCGTGTACGTACGGGTGTGGAGTCCGAAATTTGTTTTGCCAGACAATTGTGTCCCGAGGATCTAGTGTCGCAATGCATGCCAGAGGCGCCTCTTTTGGCGTCAGGAGAGGATTGCAAGGTGTGTGTAGCTGCACCTTTCTCTCCGGCGCCGCCGCGGGAGGTGCGGGTCATGGTTGAGGATCTGGCGAGGACTTCTCCACTTCGTGCTCAGGAGACCGGTCTTCACTCGAGTGGAGCTGTGACGTTGGGCGCGCCATTGGACGTGGAGCTTGCGGACATGGACCAGGGTGCTATGGAGGAGGTGGTGGCGGTTGGGTGTGTCCGTGGTGGCGCCGACATGTTGCCTACCACACCTTCTCGGCTTTTGTTGGAGGATATCATCCCGTTTGGAGGCATTGAGGATCCTGCATAGGCAGGGTTGAGATCCAGCGCCAGACTATGAGAACATCCACATGCGGATGTTCCCGTTCTCGAGCGAGCTTCAATTTTGGTGGAGACTCGCGATGGTCTCCTCTCAGGTATGACGTTACCTCAAAATCTTTCTTTTTCGTCTATGTCAAACGAGAATATATTTGATCATGCTAATAGACTAGGAGTTTCGCTTGGGGTCTCACATAGGCAAGTTGAAATTTCGGTTAATAAGTTAAAGGAACTAGAGGAATCACGTAATTTTTTTTTGAGTAATTCTTTAAGCTGTGACAACACTTCAGACACACACTCTTTAGTTTTACGCCGGGCTTCAAATTTGTGTGATGATTATAATAATGAGGTTAATGAGGGTCTGGAGAATCATATGGATTCATGCATCATGAGTGTGGTTGGCACATGGCCCCGAAAGAAGAAAGTGAGTGCCGGTAGAATACCTAGAAGGAGCGCGAGAATGAAATCTATAAAAAGGAAAACTTAATGAGAGGTTTTTTCTCATTATTGGTACACAAGATACAGAAGCCTTCACTTCAAAGAGATACTCATTATTGGTTCCCGGTCCATGTGGAAACATAGGAATAAAATCATTTTTGATAATGCTACTCTATCTATGACTGATTGTATATTTTTTCAAAGACAACTTTTCACTTGCTAGACATAGAGCTAAGCCTAGTCTTAAAGAGGGTATGACTCAATGGTTAGAAACTTTATGAACCCTGATTGTAATCTACTTCTATACTTTGTACATATTAAAAAAATGAGAAAATGACACAGTAGAGATTTTTCCCTAATGTTTATGTGTCAAAAAATGAGAGGTTTTGTATGGAATTCAGACGGTTTAGGGGGATTCTGCGAAACATTTAGCAATTTAGGAGGCAGTTAAAGAGCATAAATTCACTGGTAGAAAATAGGCCTATAGTCCCGGTCCGCAAAGGCCATTAATCCCGGCCGCGCAACCGGGACTAAATAGGCGCGACTAAAGGCCCCACCCCTTTAGTCGCCCCTCTTACGAACCGCGGCTAAAGGTCCATCCACGTGGGCGGGTGGCGTGCGCCGAGGGCGGAGGACCTTTAGTCCCGGTTGGCCACACGAACCGGGACTACATGCTATTTCGTTATTTCTTTAATTCATTTGGGTTTCTAATTATTTTTCACTCCCTTTTTTTCACTCCCTTTTTTTTCAGAATTTTTATTATTTGCTTAGTGTCTAACTACAATTATCCCTAGTCAAATTTCTTACTCGTGGTCAAATTTCCCGCTCGGTCACCCATCCTCCCACTACTCTAGCACTAGCACGCTTAACTTCCGAGTTCCATCCCGTCCCGCATCCAAGTGTTTCGCACGCATGTATGTGATACTAGTATCATATCAATCCTATTAACATGTTGGTCGATGCCACATTTCTTTATTGTCTGAATTTCAAATAAATCTTTTAATAAACAAAAGTAATGATGTAATTAATAATTTTGAATAAATAAATAAGCATTAACTTTTTAATTTGTATTATTTCTAAAAAATATTCAGAAAAATAAACTAATTCATTTTAAAATCTTAAAAATACTATTAATATATCAAAATATTCAAAAAAATAAAACTAATTCATTTTAAAATCATAAAAATACAAATAATATATCAAAATATTCAGAAAAATAAAACTAATACATTTTAAAATCTTAAAAATACAAATAATATATCAAAAAATTCAGGAAAATAAAACTAATCCATTTCCCCTTTCCTAAATGCAAAATAAAATCTGATAAAATTCATGAAGCAAACCATATGAAATCTAAACCATATAAAATTTGTAGATCCAAGATTCGACTATTATTTTGGACACAAGAACTGTTTTGGCAATGACTATCTGTGAGAATGATTTGAACCTAACTTTTAAAATACATAACCAAAATGGACAAACTAAAATGTTCTGGATAGATATTGAAAAGGTCTATCCATAGCACTTAGCCTCACATCAAGGTCAACAACCAAATGAAAATACCATCCTTTTTAATAAAAGACCAGTAGGCTCTTCTATTATTTTTAGAATGAGTTCAAAAATGTATTTTGAAGTAAATCCAACTGGATGAGTTTGTTATTGACTAGATCTATGTTTTCCTGGCTTAGATTAATTTTTGGACCTCTAGATTTATTTTTGGTGAACAGATATAGAAACAGTAGTTTTTGGTGAACAGATATATAGAAACGGTAGTTTTTCTGTTTTGTTTTCTTGATGTATTTTTGTTTGTTTTCTTGATGTGTTTTTGTTTGTTTGTTTTGAAATGTGTGTTTGACATAATATAGAAATAATATAGCTAGGAATTAATATCGAAATAATATCCATTACATAATAATATATCCATTACATACTAATATATCCATTACATGCATATATCGAACGCAAGATGCGGTACACAAACAACATCTACTCGAGCTCCGTCGAGTAGATGCGGAACAACTCGTAGGCAACGTATGCATCTATGGCTACATAGTCGAGATTGATCCGGTCCAGTGGGTTCTTCCCCCAATACATGTGATTCTTGGAGGGGAAACGAGACTTCATGGTTTTGTAGTCGGCGTTGATGAAGGCAGTTGCCATCGGAGCCATCCCGGTCTTGTGCCCGTACAACTCATCAAAATGGATAAGGCCTGAAGATCAATGTAGTGATCTTCAGGTATCACAATACCCAAGCGCATCAACTTCTGCCGGTCTTGAGTGATGTCAACGCTACAGAAGTCGTACCCCTTGTTGACAAGAAAATCAACAAGTTCCGGAGAATGCTTTGAACTACTGCAACAACAAAAATAGAACACGTGTTAGATATGTTGCAACACGTGTATTCTTCCAATGCAACAAACAAATCGAAAATGCAACACTATCCTACAAGAGAGATTGTACGTGTGCGTTACCTTGCCCATTGGAAGACCAAGATGATCTCCTTGAAGGCAATCTGGATGACGGCAACATCCCGTTGATTCGCCGTATACTCTAGGTCAATCCCGAAGAACTTATGGTGTTCATCGTCTTCTTCATAGAGATTGCTCAAATGCTTAAGAGCATCGGGGAGCCTCCCGCACATATTGGTGTAGGCCACGTCGAGACTCTTGTGGCATGGTGTGGCCACACGGAGAAGGTTCCAAACGGGAGAACCCATGGGTGCTTGGTGGAGGAAGAAGAGAGGAACAAGAGAAGAGAGGAAGAAGAAACAAAGACTCTCGGGTGCGCACTGTAGCAATGGCCTTCTGCCTCTCGCTCGCGAAATAAAACCGCCGCGCGGGAGGCGAGCAGTTTGTATCTTTAGTCGCGGGTGGCCAGGACAACCGGGACTAAAGACAGGGAGGCCAGCAGTTTGGATCATTAGTCGCGGGTGGCCAGGCCAACCGGAATTAAAGCCCTCCACGCGCTTCCCAAACCGCGACGCATGACCTTCAGTCGCGGGTCGCCTCCCGAACCGGGACTAAAACCCCTTTAGTCACGGTGCGCAAAATTTGGGGACTGATGGGGGCGTATGAAATGCCTTTTTTCTACCAGTGGTTGGACTTTGTGGTCTTATTGGAGACCGGGAGGTCCAACTTTAGCTCTCTCTTTTTGAATTTCTTGGCTGGGGGTTATGACTTTACTTGGTACTTTTTACCTCCACATGGGAGATCAGGTGGGATACTGGCTGGTTTTAATAATGAGACCTTTGCGGTTCAGTCAGTCCTTACTGGTGACTTTTATGTCAAATTCCATGTGAAATCAGAGAAAGATGGGTTTCTTTGGGAGCTCGTGGCTGTTTATGGGGTAGCTCAGGACGAGAAGAAACCCGATTTCCTCTCTAAACTAGTGTGTAACTGTGATGGGGAGTTACTTCCCATATTGGTGGGGGTGATTTCAACATCATACGAAGAAGAGAGGAGAAAATAATGATAATTTCAATCCTTGGCGGCCTTTTATTTTTAATGCTATCATTGAGAGTTTGGACTTGAAAGAACTTGAACTTTCAGGTCGACAATACACTTGGTCTAGTTGACGACCAATTCTGACTTATGAGAAGCTGGATATAATTCTTTCCAGTATTGATTGGGAGCAGAAATAGTCGTTGTTAACGGTCCATGCATTAACCGTACGGGGTCGGATAATGCACCGCTGATCATTGACTCTAGAGCTCTAGCTCATGTAGGAAATACGTCGCCTTTTTTTCTTTGAGTTGTCCTAGCTTCAAAGAGAGGATTTTTTCGATTTGGTAAGGGCGAAGTGGTTACGCGTCAATGCTGGCTCCTCCCTGATTGAGATTTGGCAAAATAATATTATACATCTACGTAGTTTTCTACGTGGGCGGGCTCAAAATATCACCGGCAAATATAGGAAGCAACGAGATCGCTTGTTGCTTCTTATTGAGGATTGGATCTCCAAGAGGAAGTAGCTCCTCTTTCCGAAACAGAGGGGGCTGTTAAGAAAGAGGCTGATGACTACTTAGCTTTTCTCCGTAAGGAGGAAGAGGCTAAGTGGGCCTAGCGAGTGAAAGTTTGCCACATTCAGGAGGAAGGGAATAACACTGGATACTTTCACATTATAGCCAATGGTAAACACCAGAAAAAGGAATTTTCCGGCTTGAGCAGGATGAGGGAACCATCGTGGGACAAGAAAATCTCAAAGTATTTATTTCAGAATATTACAAAAAAGTTGTTTGGAGCATCGACTCCTTCTTCGTTTTCTCATCTGGAATCTAGGATCGAGGATGTGCCTCATGTCTCAGTTGCTGAGAACAATCTTCTAACTTCTGCTTTTTCGGAGGAGGAGGTGCACGAGGCTATTTCCCAAATGGAACATAATAAAGCGTCCCAGTCTGATGGTTCCTCGGCTGAGTTCTATCAAGTTTTTGGGATGTTATCAAGATTGACTTGATGGTGATGTTTGCACAATTGCATTCAGGGGGATTTACCATTATTTAAATTAAAATTTGGTTTCATCACCCTTTTACCCAAGAAAGAGGATGTTATCAGAATTGAGCAGTATAGGCCCATTTGTCTTCTTAATGTGAGTTTTAAGATCTTCACAAAAGTGGGAACAAATATGGTCACTAGTATTGCTCAGAAGGTGATTATACCTTCTCAATCTGCATTTTTACCTCATAGAAATATTTTGGAAGGAGTTGTGGTATTACATGAAACTATCCATGAACTTAATAGAAAGAAAATGGATGGGTTTTTTTAAATTAATTTTGAAAAAGGCATATGATAGTCAATTGGTCTTTCCTTCAACAGACTCTTTGCAGGAAAGGTTTCTCTTCGGAGTGGTGCGATTGGGTGTCCAGGTTTGTTCAAGGAGGGAGTGTAGGAATTCAGGTCAATGATGATATTGGTCACCTTTTCTAGACTTTAAATGGTTTAAGACAAGGGGATCCGTTGTCTTCTATTCTTTTCAATCTAGTTGCTGATATGTTGTCCATTCTTATTGAACGGGCAAAGTAGGATGGACAAGTTGAGGGTCTTATTCCTCATTTAGTTGAGGGTGGAATCTCTATTGTGCAGTATGTTGATGATACTATTTTGTTTCTGGAGTATGATCTAGAGAAGGTGGTAAACATGAAGTTAATTTTATCCATTTTTGAGCAGCTGTCTGAATTAAAATTAATTTTTCATAAGAGTGAGATCTTCTGTTTTGGGAAATCTAGAGATTTTATGACCGAATACCGACATATCTTTGGATGTGAAATTGGTATTCTCCCATTTAGATATCTAGGAAATCCAATACATCATCGAAAGCTTCTTAATAGATAATAGAAGCCAGTTGAGGATCGTTTTGAACAAAAACTAAGTTCATGGATTGGGAAGTTGCTCTCATATGGAGATATACTTGTCCTTATAAATTCGGTTTTATCAAGTCTTCTGATGTTTCTTTTATCTTTCTTCGAAGTACCTATTGGGGTACTTAAAAGACTAGATTTTTATATATCCCGTTTCTTCTGGCAAAGTGACCATCACAAAAAGAAATATAGACTCTCTAAGTGGAATATTATTTGTCGGCCGAAAGACCAAGGGGGGCTTGGTATTGAGGTTCTCGGTATTAAGAATAAATGTCTTCTCAGCAAGTGGTTGTTTATACTATTAACTGAGGATGATGTATGGTATGAGTTGCTGCACAATAATTATATTAAAGAGAAGACTCTTTCACATATTGAAGCCCACAGACTCACCTTTTTGGAAAATAATTATGGGAGTTAAAAGGATCTTCTTTGATAATATTTCTTTCTCTCTTGAGAATGGACAAGGAATAAGATTTTGAAAAGATCCTTGGTTAGGGAACACTCGTCTTTCAATGTAGTATCCAGTTCTGTTTAATATTGTTAGATAGAAAAATGTTTTGGTCTCACATGTTATCGGAAACGCTCAGCTGAATATCCAATTTAGACATCCTTTAGTGGGTGACAAATGAGATACATGGTTAAATTTGGTGGGGAGAGTGATGTCGGTGTCTATCTAATTCTTCTGATTCTATTACTTGAAAACTAACACCATCTGGTGTGTTTTCGGTTAAATCTTTATATAGACGGTTGATGGATGAAAATGATAGGTTCCTACGCAAATATCTGTGAAAGTTGAAGATCCCGCTTAACTTTAAGATTTTCACGTGGTTCCTTCCTTCATAGAAAATAACTTTTGTCTAAAGATAACTTGGCCAAGCGGCGATGGACAAGTAGTAAGAAATGTGTCTTTTGTGACACAGATGAAATTGTCCAACATCTTTTTTTTATCAATTGTGAGTTTGCAAACAAAAGATCTGGAGACCTTTACTTTTAGTATTAGCTCCCCCTAGTAGTATTGCTAATATGTTTGTCATTAGCTAGATGGGATTGATAAGAGTACTAAAGGTTCCATTAGTATTGGCGTTTCCGCTTTTCTTTGGGCAATTCATCTACTTCCAGAAGACGAGCGGGGATGTTTGATGTCTAGTTGCATTCGGTTGATGACGGTCGTACGAGTTCTCTTCAATAAGGTAGCTGGTTGCACACTACACATTTGATAAATATGTAGTGTTGCCTTTTTATTTTTATTTCTATGGCTGATTCATGTAGTAGCCGCACTCACTGATTTGTAAACTGTATTAAGACTGCATGTTACTACCTCCTCGGATATTTTTGTTATTTTAATATAAAAGCATGTTACTACTTCGAATATTTTTGCTATTTTAATATAAAAACTGTGTGCATCGACTAGGCTGGGTTTTTCCTTTTTTTAAAAGAAAAAGTAACACACGATCGGCATAAACAGTTAGCTGCCCCCGATATCTTTTCCCTCTATTTTTTTTTTGTGCAACGTAGACGTGTTCTCTGACATTGACACAAAAGATTACCACCACTCGGCAGATCGAGCGGAGGAAGCCAGGAGACAAAGCCGTCGCCGTCGTGAATGGTGAAGTCGACGGAGGCAAAGCCTCGGCCGGTCCGTGAATAGCGCTGCATGCCGTGTTCCGGAGGCACCTTCCCTGCCGCCGGCGCGACGCTGCGTCGCGTCCGCGGTGACGACAAGCCAGGAGACGCGGTCGGTCTCCATCACGGCCGCGCATTCACGCACCCACGTCTAGTCACCGTCGAGTGTCACTGGCTTTTTTATTGTTTACAGTCAGCAACTCACCATCCGTCCATCCGTTGCGTCGGCGTCCGTTTCAGATGGTAGCGACCGGGCGTTAATTTGTTCGTTTGTCAGTAGCGAGCGAGCAGCAAAGTCTCCAACCGTTTCTTTTTTCTTTTCTTCAAACTTCCAAAGAAAAATCACGAGGAAGCAAAACAAGGGACGAGACGAGGAGGACGAGCGTCAGCCGATCTTCCATTGGACGACGACAAAATCCGACTGAGATTTCGAAAGGGGATACAAGAACTTGCACGCGATCTAGCTAGTAGAAATGATAATATCTCACTGAATTTGACCTTTTTAATGAGGATAAATATCTGACCTGCTAGATACACAGAACAACTTCACAAACCGAACCTCTTTATTATTCAAATATAGATTGCAACATGTCACATCACACACTTGTAGTACACGTAGTACTTCACACTTCTTGTTGAAACCTCGCGTACTTCCAGAATAGAAGCAGGAGAGGTCAACATCCAGACGCATAGCTCACAACGCACCACACACCAGTACTAAACAAACACGTCGCACGCACAATATGATAATAGGCCGCCGACTCAGAGCCACGGCATGCTACCGGCATCATCCATGACATCGTCGGACTGGTCCGGCTCCGGCTGGAACAGCATCTCAATCTCCAGCGGCAGCGGCAGGGGCAGTGAAGGCGGCGGCTGCAGTGGCAGGGACAGCGACGGAGGCAGCAGCGGCAGATACGGAGACAGCGGCGGCGGCGGCACCGGGAGGCCGCCGTAGAGCTGAGTGAGGTGGGCGGGGATCTCCGGCACGTCCATTGGCATCTCGGTGATCTGCCCGAGGATGCGCAGCTGGGAGTTCCGGCGCTCGAGCTCGCTGTAGAGGTGGCGCGCGTCCGCCGAGCGCACGCGGTTCTCCTGCTGGACCAGCTCGCAGTGCTGCAGCACGACGCGGATGGTGGCACGCATGGCCTCGTTGTTCAGCGCGAGCTGCCTCGCGCGCACCGTCAGGTCCTCCTCGTTCCGCTGCCTCTTCATTCGAGACCTCCGCGCCGACAGCCGGTTCGACACCATCCGTCTTTGACGCCGCTCCTCCTCGGTGAGCGCCATGCCGCGGCGTGGTGGTGGTGGGCCGCCGCCGGTGGAATCACGCAGAAACACAAGAGATCGAATACCACGGGAGCGGTGGCAGAAGGACTTACTTGCAAACGAGATCGAAGAACGTACGGAAAGAAGAACAAAGAAGAGAGACACTATACTAGTACTACTTTGGATCAAACAAAAGCGGATTAATGCTTCTGTTTGATCGATTATCTCTGGAGGCGAGAGAGGCGGACTAGGAAATCACGTAGAGGAAGTGGAGGAGCACGATGGAGAGCGAGTGCAGGCAGCAGACGTGGAGGAGGCTAGGCGGCAGCGGCAGCGGCGTCGACATGGGCGGCGCGGGCAACACTTCCGCTGAAGCTCGATGGGTGGTGCGGATGGTTTCGTTCAGCTGACTTCGAAGGTGGTATATATGGACGCACGGCAGGCACCAGACAAGAAGAAGAACATAAAGTAAGCTTCTGTGTACGTACACTTTTGTTCTTTTGCTGGTAGGCATATACCTACGTACGCACGCCAACCAACTTGTAGAATATACTACTGTGTAGTTGCTTTTTATGTTTCGCCAATGGAGGACTTGGCCCATCGGTCAAGCCAAGGCCCAGGTCTCAGCGCTGCAGCGAGGTAGTAGCTTTTTGTTTTTTTAAATGGAAACTGTCCAGCCCTCTGCGTCTAGGCGATGTACATGATTTTTATATTAAAGCATAAATCATCAAGTTTCCAACAATTCAAGCACCGAGCCAACAACACAATCTGAACAATATCAAGCTATAGTGGCCACACAAATCAACCACCTAAACACCAATAGAATTAGACGAGACGACTACTCATTGTAACCGTCTAGTCTGTAAGATAGTCTGAACGACCGCCATCAGCCGAGAGCATCTTGCATCTAAACGTCTACGTTGATCTTCGGGAGCAGGAGAGACTACGTATGAATTCAGTGAAAAGCTCGATGAACAATCTGCAAAAAATGTCCCGCTTCCAAATTATTAAAAATAATATTATTTCTGCAATTTCAAATAGCTCAAAAAACGCACATACACCGACGCGTATACTAGCTTTAGTAGTCTTATCAATTCCGTTTAACCAGTTACCAAACAAATTAGCAACACTAGACGGAGGTATATACTAAACGTGGAATGCACTAATCTCCAGATTTTACAAGCAAAGTCATAAGATATGAATAAATATTGAATTGTTTCATTCCTATTACAGAAAACGCATCGCTGAGAACCTAGCCCCTTACGCTTAGCTAAATTATGCTTAGTTAGATATTTGCAGCGAGGTAGCTAGGAGAGTGAATTTTCCAAAGATGCCAAGGAAGTACGTACGAAACTTCCATGTCAAAACAAACAGGGCATTTTATATTCAGTATCTCCCCAGTGCTGCTCACGGATGATTCGATGAGTCTTGCTTCTTTCACAGGAGGACACTCGAGATATGTTTTCAAAATTTCTGTTCACACGGTTAATTCCAGGTGTCCCTTTGTCTGACCAAAAGGGCACCGGTGTTTTCACTTCTCTGGACATTGGAAAAACGGTGCATCTACATCAGGCCTCACGGGAGTAGCACAACACATGTCGACACGTCGTACAAGTCAACAAATGTATTGTATATTGATCAGAGTTGTCCGCTGATGGCTGCTTATGGAGGCATGCATGGTTCGAGAACGAATGCTCGTTCAAGCATCTGGGAAGCATGCAGAGCAAAGCGAAGATCGGAGAAGAAAGAGAGCCACGTGCTGCAGGCTGATACTTGAATTCATCGATCTGCGAAAATTGGCCTGTTAATTAGGACAGGTTGCCACAACATTCTCGTAAAGAAATTAGCGGTTTATCCAACCAACGAATGCATGTACGTACGTACATTACATGGAAAGGTATGAGTATTCGATCGACGGCTGAGATGCAAAAATACAAAGATCACCTACGTGTTACCGGAGAAAAGAAAATACAGTGCATGGCCATATTCAGATGTCCTAGTTACCGGCGTCACAAGATTACATTAAAAACAATGCCCCAGCCAATAGTTTCGAACCGAATGGCGATGCAAGCAACAGCGCGTGTCATTTTCGTGAGTAGGCAGATGCAGGTCACGCCATGGCAGGGCTGCTAGTTAACTGGGATTGCTTATGTGTTAAGCGACAAACCAAGCCAAAGCACTAAATTAGTACTAATATGCATCTGCAGTCCAAGATCGTGGTTTGTCGCTTTTGTTGTTCTGGCCGAACATCAATTAAGAGGCGCCAGGTACTTTCGCTTATGTAAGCATGTCGATGTCGATGCGTCGTATCTTTTGCGCCCGATTCGTTTTCTGCGGTACTTCGGAGCAAACTATTGTTCTCTCAGTGGCTCTTGCTTATGATCCACCGAACTTTCTTTCTACTTGCCGTGCTTGGAAGCTGACTCCTTCGCGGAATCATGCAAGAGGAGTATATTCGTTCGCTTGTCCTCTGGTTCCAAGTAAGCAGAGTTGCATTCTGATCTATCCACTCACTTCACCTTTGTTTCCACCTGTTTATTCATTGCATTTGCGCTTTGATGTATGGTATCTGACAAAAAAAAAAAAAGGTCGATCATTTTGGTACACGATTCATCCATGTTCACAAGTTTTGACATCGCAATTACGTAAAAGACGAAGGTTCATACCCTGAAATAAATCATTATGCCCCCTACTAGTTCGAACAAAGGGGAGTTCTATTGTGGTGCCCTATTTTTCTTATTATTACTCACTTTTGCCCTGCCATTATAACTTTTCTCAATTTTACCCTCCTCGTCGAGACCAGCCTCATGAATGACCAAACGGAGCGTTTTCATTGAGTCAAACGCTTTGATCGTTACTGATTTTGACCGTTGTCTCTCTCACTGCTAAGTCACACGAAGTGGAATGTTTATTCCCCTCACTAGTTTACAGCGTGTCTGAGCATTTTTATGAACCCGAAACTGAAACAGTAATTAACCCCAAGCTCGGATATGTCATCTGAATGATCAAACTGACATATCTGGAGTGGGTTTTTTGTATTTAGAGATAACTCGGTGATTAATATGATCAAATCATGATCAACATTCAATTTAATTTGATGATTAAGATGGGGTTCGTTCATTTGTTTCATTTGTTTTATGATTATTTAGAGATAATTAGATGATTAAATCATGAACAACATTAACTTTATGATTAAAAAGACGTGGCTATGTCTGTTTCATCTACATGTGGTCTCTTCATGTGATTAATTCCCCTAAGTAAATGGAAGATTAAAGCTAGCTATCAATGTAACACAAATTAAAAACGAAATCGTGGAAAACAATATAAAACAGAACAATAATTTTCAGAAGAATATTGTGTTGGGATATGCGGACCGGGTAACAACGATATTGCGAATAAGCCGGCCTACCAGGGTGGCCCAAGTGGTGGGGCTTTGCCAGGCGGCCCAGTAGGACGAAGTGCAAGTATCAAGGCCCATCCGGCTAATGAAAAGTCCAAGATGAAGCTACCACCTCGGGAAAGAAGATTAGATTTATTTCGTAGTAGTCTAGAACTCCAGGTTTTATTGGGTTAGGACTTGCCTTGTAAGATGGGGCACTAAGCTTTTATAAGCCAGATCTCATGAGCCTTTGGGGAAGCGGCTTTATCATAATCTCTACACTCAATTAAGTTGGCGTATGTATTTTCCTTATAGTGAGTTACAACATCATGTAGGATCTCGCCACCGTTGCGAGATCAGAAGGTGGGTAAATTGTGTGCAATCCCGTCATCGAATCCCTCTCCCTTCACATCCTTGTTCTCTAGGTTGGCTATGGCACTCATGTTCCTAGCTACATATTCAATGCCACGACAGTTGGCATCCATTGTGGGGCCAAATGCGTCAGTAATTACGTTCCGGGCGGGATTACTCAGCGACATCAGGAACACGATCGTCGTCGGTCGTACAGAGATCTGCAGAAGTTACGGCTACATCCACGACGACACGTCCTAGTGTTGGATGTATACCCAAAAGGCAAATATTTATATATCTATTTCATAATTATGATTCATATTACTGTGTTATAACTAACATGGTTCCTGAATATGATATTCAGAGAAACTCGTGCTCACGTGTAGTAACATGAACACAGGAACAAACTCTATGTTGAAGGTATGTCCTAGAGACAATAATATTCAGTTATGATTCTATCTCCAAGTTTATAATTAGGTTTATGTCATCATGATACAACCGCTATAGCACTTGAAAAGTAAATTTTCAAAGGAAAATCTTTTGCGAGTGTGAAGGCATAAATAAACAAGAGTTCCTAATCTTAACTCTAAGATTATCTTATGGTTTGTGAGATGATCATATTTTCCTTATCATGAACTTGGATGAAAGTCTAGCAAAACATAAAAGTTTATTGTTAGGGTAACAATAGTACTAAACCGACTCAAGTGTATGTTGTTGCTAAAAGAGACTAAACAATCATAATGTATTTTAGCAAATACATATGAAGTTAACATTGACTATAATTCCTATACAATGAGAATATCTAGTGACCGCATGATCGAAAGTTATATTTTGGATATCATCAACCGTCTTGTCGTAACCGGAGATTATAACGTTGATATATGGGTATAACCTAGAAAGTGTAATGGAACTGAGATTGTTCAAGACTAGTATTTAACTCCTCTAGATGATAGAGAGATACATTCTCTGGGTCCTCTCAGTATCACCGATGACATATTGTCTGGCTAGACACATGTGATTTATCACAGGGTCATTAGGGATATGGATGAGAAAAGAGAACGATACCGTTAAACGAGTTTTATGTGTTGTGATCAAAGAGTTTGATCATACCAGATCACATAGTCTCACCTCGTGATATGGTTGCTATCGTGAAGTTAAGGGAATACGTGCAATGAGTAACTTATAAGGTTCAGTCATTCTTCGGGAACACACAGGAGCCATCATGGTCGTCCACGGTCCCGCTGTTGGTTATTGTTTGGTAAGTTCCCGAACATGTCCGTGTGTTATCGAGCCTTTACGGGTCGCATGCTTAAGACTTTCCAACCTTTTATTCAGAGAAAAAATATGTTATTATTGGTTGTATTAATTTTCTATGTCGTTATGATATCACATAAACAAGTCTCGTGTCAATCGGAGTGGTTTTGGATAAGTTGCTATAAGAGAGAAATTATGTCGGTGTTAGGCAGAATTTATATGAGAGATAACGGAGGACATGAGATGTCCCGGGGTGTTAGAAATGTGTTTATAACAACGTTAGATAATATCGATGATTTTATCTATAGGGGTCAAGTGGTTCCGAAGGAATTTCGGGGACTTTCCAAATAAGGAAGAAGTGTCGGGAGGGGGCAGATGTCCCCCTCGTGGCCAAACCCTATTTTAGGGCGATGCCAGGTGGGCCCCACTTGATTCACAAGTTGGTACTCATCACCCCTGTATTTTTCTAGATTTATTAGAGAAAAAATGAGGGAAAAGGAAAAGGAAGGGGAAGATGAGGTGGAGTAGACTCCACCTCCCAATCCGAGTTGGGCTAGGGGAGGTGGTGCGGCCACCCTCCTCCTAGCTTAGCTAGTAATCTCCCCTCCCTCTTTGGCAAGTCTCTCCTCTCTCCCACTATATAAAGCACCCCAAGGTTCATAGCAAAACATACAATTGGCTCTCAAGCCTCTCTCTTTCTCTCGTAGAATTAGAGGGTTTAATTAGAGATCCTCTAACTGAATTAGAGCCTCTTCTAATCGGGTTTTGAGTTATAATCTCCTAATTAGACCTAGCTCTCATTAGCTCTTATCTCTCTAATGTGTTCAAAACTTCCGGATTCATAATAGATCTAATCACAGTTGATTAGAGTGACCAATTAGCAACGTCGCAAGGCTGTTTCTCTTCGTCGGTGTCGAGTCCTGGACGACGGAGCGCCGACGGGTTGACACGAGCATACGCATGCACACCATAAGAGGGATTATGCGTGTGATCCTTGACGAGGGAAGACTTACCAACATCCTTACAACTAGGACTAGTTGTGAGGATCTATGATTGTTTAGAACGCTTCTATGACTACATCGAATCTGCTGCCCGTTGAATCGTGATCTTGATCCTCGCATGTCTGGGCATGTCTCGTTATCTGCATTGTGATCTTAGTGGACTATGTAGGAGAAAAAATTGCATCGTAGACCAGCAGTGGTATTAGATCGTACTATGCGTAGATACGATTGGATCTAGAACATAAGTTTGTGTGGCTATTGCATTAATTTTTGCAAGTATATTATAAAACTCTCTAATATCCAGTTTCTTTTTGTTGCTTTCCAATAATTCATGTTGGTTTTGTTTCCGGCAGCATGGTACGACTTTTTACAAACTTATGACAATCCTAAGACGCTCGTGTTGCCCCTTGTGATACTCACTCGCGAGTCGTCCTCAAACCAACGCGAACAACCCATCATGGCTCTATGGCACAATATTGGTGCGGTCTACTTCACACGATATTGATGACCCACAAGTATAGGGGGTGTATCGTAGTACTTTCAATAAATAAGAGTGTCAAACAGGTTGGATAGAGGATTCACCGTAAACACTAGCAAACGGGTTTTTGGTGGTTTTCGATATAGAAGATAAATAAAGTGTGACTAAATATAATTGCAGCGAGTGGCCCAATCCTTTTGAGAGCAAAGGACAAGCCGGTTGTTCTACTTATGATTACCAAACGTTCTCGAGGGTAGATGGGAACTTCGTCAAGCGCTTTCGTTTCATACAGTTGATTAATATTTATTGTTTTGATAGGTGTTGTGTGGGTGAACCTATGCTAATGCACTGCCCAACTAGGACTAATACATACTTGTGATTAAAACCCTTGCAATCATCCGCAATTATAAGAAAGTAATTAAGATAAATCTAACCACAACCTTAAAATCTGGGATCCTACACTCCCTCTTGCATCGGCTTCCTAATGGGGGTTTAGGTTTTTGTCACTCCGGCAACCCCACAATTAGTAGCCAAATACACAATGTATCCTCCTAGGCCCATAAAGGTGAAGTTTCATGTAGTAGACATTCACATGACACCACTAGAAGAATAACACCACAACTTAAATACCAAACCACTAGATATTACTTCAACATAATTCCACTACTAACATCTTGACTTTTCGCATGTCCTCAAGAACTAAACGAACTACTCACAGGACATTATATGGATCATAATCAGAGGTGATATAATGATGACTAACAATCTGGTCAGAAAGTGCAAACACCGGTAAAAATCATAAGCATCAACTACTAACAAGTAATCCACACCAGGAGAGAGATCTAGTGAAGAACAACGATATAGAACCCTAATTGTTACATCGGGACGGAGATGGATGGTGAGGATGATGGTGCTGGTGGTGAGGACGATGATGATGATGATCTTGATGATGCCCGGAGCGATGACGGTGACGATGGCAATGCTTTCCCCTCTCCGATGAGGAATTCCCCCCCGCAGATTTCTCCCTGCCGGAGAGCTTTTCTCTCTTTGTTGTTTTCTGCCCCGAGGAGGCGAAGGAATATTTCCTTGATGGTTCTCCGAGGTTTAGCGTTTCCTCGGGGTCAAGTACGCGAAAGGAGGCGGTCGGAGGTGGGCCAGGGTGGCCGCACCACCCCCAGGCGCGGCCAAGGGGGGCGCCCCCTAGTGGTGTGGGCCCCTGGTGGCCCCCTCCGGGTCTCCTAGTGGCTGGCTCCCTCTTCTGGACTTCTAAGACTCCTCTGATGCCCCCCTTCTTCTTCTGATCTTCTAAAAAAGGGTATCTTGACGGTGTTTTTTCCATCAGATTTCTGGTCTCGATGTTTATTCCCCAATAATTATTAAACATGAAAAATAAGATGAAATAACATAAGTAATGCATCATAATATGAAATATATCGATGAATAACAAAAAATTACAATATAAAATAGTGATGCAAAATGGACGTATCAACTCCCCTCAAGTTTAGACCTCTCTTGTCCCCAAGCGAAACTGAACTCGGTAAACATGACTACAGGTTTATGGAGTGAGGTGTCGATAAATAAAATACAGACAAGAAGCATCACATATATCAATACACAAGTCATTCTAGATAGCAACTTCCTATCATATAATTTAACTGGAAACAAGTAGAGGGAATCACAATAAAGGTGCAAAAAGGAAATCATAATTGGTGAAGGCAAACATTGATAAATTTCAAAGTGGTATTCATTCAGATAAAAACATTTGTACTAAACAAGGAAGGATAAAGGAGATGATTGAATAAATCATTATATAGATGGATGGATCACAACAACACAAATGCTTGCTTAAGACATAAAGGAGTAGGTTTACTAACTCAACATAAAGGTAAAAGATAGGCCCTTCGCAGAGGGAAGCAGGGATTAACTCATGTGCTAGAGCTTTTCATTTGATAAAAAGAGGCATTGAAAACAATTTTAAGAGTGGTGTGTGTTTATGTCAACGAATGGCAAGAAGAAAATGCAGAACGTCACAAGCCAACTAGACCTTACAAGAGTGTCTCCCATTGAAGGACATTAACTGAAATCAGCAGATCATCCCTCTTCTCTTTTTTTACACAATTATGCTTTGACTCATAAATCAGGGGCAAAAATAGTGAAGAGAATTTTATAGTAACCAATTTTGGGGCTGGGCACCCCACTGCCAGCTCTTCTATCATTTGGATAAGCAGATGAAGCCACTAGTCCAGGTGTGTAAAGTCCAATCAACAAGTGAGATAAAGATTCTCTATTTGCATCCTCGGGAGCTAAAACAGGGGCACAAAACAGGTGTAATTTTGAAGGTTTAAAGGTAGCACAGAAGCAATTTACTTGGAGTGACGGCTAAATACCACATATAGGTAGGTATGGTGGACACAAATGGCATGGTTTTGGGGCTCAAGGTTTGGATGCACGAGAAGCATTCCCTCTCAGTACACATTTTTGGCTAGCAAGGTTGGGCAGCAAGCATGAGAGTTGAGGGAAAACAAACAAATATACATATGACAGAACCAATCATGCAATCTTCCTTGGAAGTACAAACAATATTAACTTGAGAACACTAAGCTTATGAGATAACAAGAAAGAAAGATCATGGAATAATATATCTACATGCAACTCCCTCTTTTCTACTTAAGCCTCAAAGTATTGTTGCTACTGACCAATGCTAAGTTTGCCAAAAACAACTAGATTAACTTGACGCTCCAATATTGATACCAATACTAATAACAATATCAACCATATAACAAAAATTGTAAACTAAAATAAAGTGTAGAAAGTAAATGATGAAACTTCTCATTAATATTCCATAACGGCAACTCAAACCAAGGGATACTCGATAACCAACTAAAGGAGAGATACTTCCATACTGCAAACCATCATATATGATAACTTCTCTACTCATGCTATGACTCTACTAAAAAGTAAAAAGGTGAAACATAAAGGTGTGATACCGCGGCACTCCCCCAAGCTTGGAACAAGCCAAGGGGATGCCAATACCAATGAACAATCAATTCTTCGGTGGTGGTGGTGAACTTTTCTCAATAAGCTTATCAGCTGACTCCTTCAAATCATCAATCACATAGATGAGCATGCGTATTAGCTCCGTATTTCTCTCAATAAGGTCATTGAACTTGTCCAACTATGAGTCCCAGCTCTTGGAATTATTCCCCCACACCATATCATATTGGGGGCTTTCCTCACATGCACGGTTAGAACGATCCATATCCCAGCAAGAAGGCAACTTTGCCTCGGGTACCCTCTTAGATTGATACTCATGGATGAAGGTATGGTAAGGGGTTTTGATGCCTGGAAGTGGTGTCCTTAAAGCTAAGCAGTGACGTGGGGCCTTCCCTCTAGTGATCATCCTTGCCATTTGCTTGAAGGGTTTTTCTACCACACCAATTCTTGCGGCGGTGGCGCGTGAGTACACACGCGAGTATTCTTTTGGATCTCCTTCAGCTTCACTGTCGATCTCCTCCTCCAGCTTTGGGCCTTGGAGATCATCTTCCATAGGCTCCTTCCCCTTGTTTTTGTTGGCGGAGACCATGGTGCTTCTAAAACTGAAAACAGATCCTGGCAGAAATAGGTCGAAACAGAAACACAACGAGAAAACGATATACAGACCTCGGAGGGTCCGGGGGATTATATAGCAAAAATATACATAACGAAAGGAAGGTGCAGTGCGAAAACGGGTCGGAGAGGGGCTCCGGGGCCTCCACACCATAGGGTGGCGCGGCCAGAGGTGGGCCTGCGCCCCCAGGTGGTGTGGTGCCCTTGGGCACCTTCTCCTACCCTTCTTCGGCTCAGTATTTGTTATTGTACATAAACGATAAAAATATAATTTGGAAAGTGATACGCGAACTTTTTCTTAACAGAACTGTTACCTATTCGAAAATGGACTCTGCGGTTTCTGGAATCTTCCCTGTAATAAACTTCTCCGGAGTCACCACTTGGATAATATCAACATCTTCATCATAAGAATCCACGAAAATATAATGTTTGAGTCTTTACCCATTCACCACTTGTGTAGTGTTATCTTTAAGGGAAGCAATTTTGATTGCACCCAGATGATACACTTGTTCGATAACAAAAGGTCCTTCCCAGCTCGAGAGTAATTTTTCTGCAAAAATTCTGAGACGAGACCTATACATAGAACTTTCTCACCAACATGGAACTCTCTTTTAAGAATTCTCTTATCATGCCATGGTTTAACTTTCTCTTTAAAGAGTCTAGAATTTTCATAAGCTTCACTTCTCCATTCATCTGGAGAACTTAAATCAAGCATTCTTTTCTTACCAGCAAGTTTAAAATCTTTATTAAGTTCTTTTACTACCCAATAAGCATTGTGTTCTAATTCTAAAGGCAAGTGACAGGATTTTACATAAACCATTTTATAAGGAGACATACCTATAGGATTTGTATAAGAAGTTCTATAAACCCATAAAGCATCATTCAACTTATCAGACCAATTTTTCCTATATTTATTAACAGTCTTTTGCAAGATAGATTTAGTTTCTCTATTGGATAATTCTACTTGCCACTAGTTTGAGGATGATTAGCTTAGGAAATTCTATGATTAACATCATATTTAGTAAGGGTTTTTTCTAAAACCACCATGAATAAAGTGAGAACCTCCATCATTCATAAGATATCTAGTCACATGATACGTCTCCAACGTATCTATAATTTTTGATGCTCCACGGTCATAGTATGTCAATTGCTACTTGTTTTCTCCCTTATTTATAGCATTTTTATACGTTTTCCGGGACTAACCTATTAACAAGATGCCAAGTGCCAGTTCCCTGTTTTCTGTTGTTTTTTGTTTCAGAAAAGTTGTTCTGGAAACATTCTCGGAATTGGACCCCACAAAGCCCGAAGTGCCTATTTTCCCCGGAAGCATCCAGAACACCGAAGAAGAGTCCAAGACAGGCACCGGGGGGCACACCATAGGGTGGCACGGGTCCCCCCTTGGCCGCGCCACCTATGGGTGTGGGGCCCCTGGAGCTCCACCGCATTTACCCTTTCGCCTATTTAATCCCCCCGGATGGAAAACCCTAAGCACCTGATCCAAAATCCCCGAAAAGTTCTGCAGCCGCCGTCACCGTCAACCCTAGATCAGGGGGGTTCTCAAGCTATTTCCGGCACCCTGCCGGAGAGGAGATCATCACCGGAGGCCTCTCCATCACCATGCCTTGCTCCGGAGTGATGCGTGAGTAGTTCATCCTTGGACTACGAGTTCGTAGCTGTAGCTAGATGGTTGTCTTCTCCTCATATGCCTCCATGTTTAGATCTCGTGAGCTGCCTATCATGATCGAGATTGATCTTATGTAATTCTATATGTTGCGTTTGCTGGGATCCGATGAATATTGAACTTATGCCAAGTTTATTATAGTATTTATTTGCATATGCTATTTGTGCTCTTGCATGCTTTCCGTTGCTAGTGGTTGCTCTGGCCAAGTAGTTGCTAGTGACTCCAAGAGGGAGTATTTATGCTCGATAGTGGGTTCATGCCTCCTCACCACCTTGCTCGAGTGACAGAAACATGAAGGGGGAGGATGTGTTTTTGCCATTAGGGAGAAAACAGCGGTGAGAGTGCCCGTGTGCATAATCATTGCTTACATTACACACTTTGTTTAATGCAGTTATCTGTTGATTGCAACTTAATACCTAAGGGGGTTCAGATGATAACCGTGGGTGGATTATTAGTCATAGATGCATATGGATGTCGGTCTATGTATATTGTTGTAATGCCCGCACTAAATATCATAGTAATCATCATGTTATATTGTGCACTACGGTGCAACCTCTATTTGTCAATTGCCCAGCTGTAATTTGTTCACCCAGCATGTTATCTTTTATGGAGAGACACCACTAGTGAACCTATGAGCCCCGGTCCATTTTTTCACACTGTTAAACAAACCACAACTATTTTCTGCTTTCTTTACTTACTGCAAGCATACGTCATTTTCCACACTATCCGTCTAATCTTTGTTTTCAGCAAGACCGGTGAGATTGACAACCTCACTGTACCGTTGGGACAAAGTATTTTGGTTGTGTTGTGTGCAGGTTCCACGTTGTTGCTAACACCGGTGAAGCGCCAGCACCACCGGCAGTGGCATCAACCTTCGTGAGATCCTCTTCCTCCTACTGGATTGATAACCTTGGTTCTTAACTGAGGTAAATTCTTGCCGCTTGCTCATCACACCCTCCTCTTGGGGTTTCCAACAACTTCATCAACTCTGCAAGCATCAAGGAATTTCTGGCGTCGTTGCCGGGGAGGAAGAAGTCTTATAGCAAGGGGAGTCTCTCACTCTCAACCTCTTTATTTTGTTTATTGTCTTGTTTTTATTTTTGTGTTGTTTTTCTTCTCTTTATCAAAAACACAAAAAAATAGTTCTCATTCTAGTTGTTATTCTTGTCTCTACGTTGTTATTTCTCATCATGTTGTTCCCTAAGTTTACCTTCAAAGATTTGCCGGTAGGAAGTGTCTCTATACTTGGAAAGGACACTATTAAAGAATTCTTTGATCATGTTAGTAAGCATGATAACTTTGAGGAAAAATCCATAGTAGAACTTGCTCCCAATTACGAGACTGTTGCAACTTCTTTAGTTCACATGCTAGAAGCTAGGTTTGTTAACCTCCATCCCACAGTACGTCACAAGCCAACTGGATTCACAAGAGCGGCTCCCATGTGAAGGATGCATCTGGGTAGAAGGTCATCCCTCTTTCTCTTTTGTTTACACAATTATGCTTTGACTGATAAATCAGTGGCAAAAAGAGTGAAGAGAATTTGTGTGTATTAATTTGGGGCTGGGCACCCCGCTGCTAGCTCTTCTATCATTTGGATAAGCGGATAAAGCCACTAGTCCAGGGTGCGAAATCCAATCAACAAGTGAGATAAAGATTCTCTATTTATGTCCTCATGAGCTAAAACAGGGGCACAAAACATGACTAATTTTTAGGAGGTTTTAAAGGTAGCACATGAGCAATTTACTTCGAGTGGCGGTTGAATACCACATATAGGTAGGTATGGTGGACACATTTGGCAAATTTTGGTTTTTGGGAGTTGGATGCACGAGTAGAGCTCATACTCAGTACAGGTGAAGGCTAGCAAATAGACAGAGAGCGACAATCAAGAGAGCAACAACTATCATAATCATGTTTGCGACAAAGTAAAATTAACTGAGGCATAAAATTGATACTAGAACTCTGAGGCAAAATAAATCATCGAGGCTTATTGACTTTGTGTTTTCAGTCTTAGCATGCGTGAGCATGTGCCAAGTCAATGCAAACAAATATTTATATGACATGTCATTACCATTAATAAATTGGAACAAAACATGAGAGAACACGAACTATTAAGCAGCCATTAAGTCATATATATCTTATACGAACAAACTAAGCATGCTCACATAGATGGATATATATACAAAAATGAAAGCAATAGAGTTCATACCAGCCTCTCACCACAACGTGAAATGTCGTATATCTTCATTATTGCTCTTCACTTGTGGCTCGAATAATATATAATGAAAACCAAGCTCCAATGGAGTCACGGGCGACTTTTGAACTCTGCAACAAACTTTACAAAACCTAGGAGGAACAACAAATGTTTTTGGGTTTTTCAATTAAAACAAGAACAGAAAGAGAACAAGCAAACAAAGCAAAATATTTTTGGATTTTTGAATATTAAAATACAACGTAAAGGATCAAACAAACCAAATAGATAAACTAAAGAAGCAAACAAAGAGAAACAAAAGAAATATTTTTGGTCTTTTTGTGTTTTGGAAAGCGAAAACAAAACAATAAAAAACAAAAGAAATGAAAGAAACGAAAACAAACGAAAGAACGGAGAGAAAACATGGATATACAAAAACCGACCGAACATGATATATAAATGAGTGTGATGTCGGTATACCTCCCCCAAGCTTAGGCTTTTGGCCTAAGTGGAGATCAATCAAAGCGCAGGGAATATCCCCACTGCGGTGGGTCGTCCCTCGCGTGGTCGTACTCGGGCGCATAAGAGGACGATGATGCAGCGGGCGCATAGTCATAGCCGGGGTTCTGGTCTGGGATCCCCGTGGTGTCGTAGGGCTGGACGAAATCACCATCGTCCCCCTCGTCGGCATCCTCCCCTTACTGGGGGTGATGCTCAAGCTATGTGTCCAGCTCACTCTCAAAAAGCTCCCATCCTTGCCTGTTATTAAGATTAAACAAAAGAGGTGGAGGAAAAAGTACTTCCCTAACAGTTTTAACAACTCTCCACCCGGATAAATTAATTCAAAAGATAAATTATGTAAGTGAGCGTGGGTAGAAAGAGACTTATGTTGAACCATGGAAACAAGATTAAGCCTCTCTATAGGAAACTGCAAGTCTAGAGGGTGTGGCTCCAAACCATGCAAAGCTAGTAAGCGCGAGGCAATAAGACCTCCACAAACTCCGCCCTTCTCACGTTTATGTGAGAGACGGTAAGAAATCAAAGCGCCAAAATTGTAAGACCTATCACATCTTAAAGCAGCAGCAATAAATGCCAAATCATAAACATATAGTTTGTTGGCAGTTTTTCTAGCTAACACACATTTAGAAATAAAGTAAGCAAATTATCGAATGCTAGGGAGTTGAATTTCATGAATTTTACCACTCTCCCCTGTGAAGCGTCTGCCTTGGCAAATCTCTCCATATAAATCTAGTAGTGGTTTGGGCTGCCCACTTATTTTCTCACAAGACCCCCACTCGGGTACCTTAATAGTTGCATAGAAAACACTAAAAGGCAGGCTCACCGCTTTATTATAAATTTTATAGTGGACCATTGGGTTAGTTGGAGGCCATTTAAAACAAAAATCCTGCACCATAGACATAGTTAGTTTCACATATTGGATATTCTCATCCTCAATGAAACGCTCCAAGCCTGCATTATGCACTAGAGTGTTAAGATCCTGCAGAATTCCTGTAACTTGCATAAATTCCCGACACGGATAGATTGATGGGAACATCCTCTCTTCATGGTGCACGATCATGACCTCATGCAACTCAAACTCATGTTGGTTTAGTTGATAAGCATTGTGCTCCATCTCTGAAATTTTTCAACAATCATCACAAAAATTAATGTCAAGCAACTATAAGGTGGAAACTACCATAGGGACTTATATGAGAGGTAAACATACATCAAAACTATGTTATTTCTACTCAAATCAAGCATGCAAACTCACATAAGCTGTCACCTACTGTGGCAAAATAACCAAGAAATACTTCACTAAACAAAATTCTACTTGGATCATCGGAGGAGTCACATATCGGAGATCAAACACACCAAAAATCAGCACAAATGATGGGCTGAAGAAGGAGATCGAAAATTCAGACGAAGAACACCAAGAACACGGGATCCAGGAAATGTTTTCAGTTTGGGAGGTGAGAGAGAATACTTGGGCAGTGGAGAGAGTAAGTGGAGGGCCAGGGGGCCCCCACCATGTTATGGCGCCACCAAGGGGCTGGCCGCGCCACCCTAGGGTGTGCCTGACTGGTGGGTCCCCCTAGGGTCTCCCAGGTGGCTTTCTGCCTCATTTTTTGACGTAAAAATTTATTATAATTTTTCTGGAATTGTTCGAGAAACTTCATTTTTGAGGTATTTCCAGAATTTTAATAATTAATAAAAACCGGGAAAACGAAATGAAAACGTGGAAAACAAAACCAAAACCAGCACCACATAGGTTCTATGACACTTTAATGGAAGAATATCCAAAGAAAACAAAGGTGGTAGTGGTGAAAACAAAAGTATGGATGGTGAAAACATGCATAACCTCAGTAATCAGGGTGAAAACATCAGGAAAACATGCATAAGGATGGTGGAAAACATGATTGTACTCAAGTAGTAATGTGATAACAGAATTAAACATGGTGAAAACAATAATGGGGAAGGTGAAAACATAGTGAAAACACTGCCCATTTCATTTAAAATCATCTTGTTAACAAGGGTGATCAAGTCTTGCTACCAAAATAATTTTCTATGAAACAAAAATTTGTTTCTCACTAAATACTCATGTTACCTCAACCTTGATAGACATAGTCCCAATCATAATAATTTCATATTCTTTGGGAGGCTTTGGAATAGGAAGATAAAATTCTCCAATCTTGATGGTCTTAATATTTTCAATGGAATTTAGACCGTATTTTCTTGGGAAAATAAACACTGTGCTCTTTATCATTAACATTTAAAGTAACTTTTCCTTGATTGCAATCAATAACAGCCCCTGCAGTATTAAGAAAAGGTCTTCCAAGAATAATAGACATATTATCATCTTCAGGCATTTCCAACACAACAAAGTCAGTTAATATCAGACAATTATTAGCAACTTGAACACGAACATTCTCACATATACCCACAGGAATAGCAGTAGACTTATCAACCATTTTCTAAGATATATCAGTTGGTATCAGTTTTTCTAGGAGGAGACTTTTATAGAGAGTAAAAGGCATGACACTAACTCCATCTCCCAAATCACACAAAGCAGTTCTAACATAATTATTTTTAATAGAACAGGGAATAGTTGGTATACCAGGATCTCCAAGCTTCTCGGGAACCTTGCCATTAAAAGAGTAATTAGCAAGCATAGTGGATATTTCCTCATTAGGAATCTTCCTTTTGTTAGAGACAACATCTTTCATATATTTTTCATAAGGAGGCAATTTAATAGCATCAGTTAAAGGAATTTACAAGAACAAAGGTTTCATCCATTCAAAAAACTTGTTATAATGTTCTTCGTCCTTAGATTTGTGTTTCTTATTATGGAAAGGCATTGGTTTTTGTACCCAGGGTTCTCTCTCATTACCATGTTTATTAGCAATGAAATCTTCCTTAGTGTACTTTGCAGTTTTAGTTTGCTTTTCAGGTTCAGCTACAAGTTCTTCTTTATCAGAAGCATCATTCTTTTCATTACCACTTTCAGTTTCAGCATCAGAGATAGATATACTATTGGGATCTTTAGCAAGTTCAGAGGATTCTACAGCAGTTTTATGTTTCTTCTTCTTTTTCTTCTTAGTATGAATAACATTATCATTAGTTTGTTGAGAATCTTGTTCAATTCTTTTAGGGTGTCCCTCAGGATATAAAGGATCTTGTGTATCAATACCACTTCTAGTTCTTATTTCATAAGCATGTTTTTCTTTAGAAGCATTAATTAGCAAATATTTTTGCACTTTAGCAAGTTGATCAATTTGAGTTTGAACAATTTCAAAATGTTTAACAAGCATTTTAACATCATTAGAGGTTCTTTCTATAATACCATGCAAATTATCAATAGCTCTAGAGTTTTCCATAAGGTGATTTTGCACTCTCTTATTAAAATTATCTTGCTTGATAACATAATTATCGAATTCATCTAAACATTGATCAGGAGATTTGTTATAGGGAATATCTCTACTATCAAAATATTGGAGAGAGTGTACCTCAATAGTGGGTGAGTGAGGGATTGGCTTACATAATTCTTCTATAGGTGGAAGATTCTTCACATCTTCAGATTTAATACCCCCTCTCTTTAAAGGATTTCTTGGCTTCTCTCATCACTTCATCATTTAATTCAATCGTTCCCCTCTTCTTGGGTGTTGGTGTTGGTGTTGATACTGGAGTAGGAGTCGGCTCTGGCTCAACCATAGTCCAATCATCATGATATTGGCTTATTTTAGCAATTAATTCCTCAACTTCTTCTGGAGTTCTTTGCCTGAAAACACAACCAGCACAACTACCCAAGTATGTCCTAGATTCAACAGTTAGTCCATTATAGAATAGATCAAGAAGTTTATTATCTTCTAGCTTATGCCCAGGTGTAGCCCTAACTAAAGAACATAACCTTGCCCAAGATACATGCAATTTCTCTTCTTCTAATTGCATGAAATTAAATATATTTTGTAAAGCAGCATGTTGAGCACTAGCAGGAAATTATTTCTGAAAGAAAGCATTAACCAAACCAATAGGACTATCAATAGATCCAGGAGACAAATTGTTAAACCAAGTTTTAGCTCCATCTTTTAATGGGAGAGGGAATATTTTAGTAACAAAATAGCTACATTTCTTAAGATCATCATAGAATAAACTACTCAAAGAGGAGAGTTCACTCATATGTTTCATATCACTTTCATTTTCAGTACCACAAAAAGGTTCTTTCTCAACAATACATATATAAGATAAATCAAGAAAGAAATGATAATCCTTATCCCTAATATTAATGGGAGAAGTGGCAAACTTAGCATCAGGAGATAATTTATATTTAACAACACGACTTTCAATAAGTCTCATAACAGCATCATTATCCTTCATAGTATATATTTCATCAATAAGATCATCATTAAGATCAATATAGGCATCATCTGAATCATTACTAGGATTCTCCATAAGCTTAGCTGAAACAGCAGGAGTAACAGAATTTTTATCACGAGTTTCAGTGTTTGCAATATTATTAGCTTTAGCAATAGTAGAATCTAAGAAAGGACCGAGAGAACCACTCTCGTCAAGCACAGTAGAAGCATCATAAAAGGTATCATAAGTATTTTCAGATTCAACAAAAGTAGCATGTGTATCATGCGGTGGTGTAAGAAGCTTACTCATAACAGACGGTGAATCAAGAGCAACAGAGGTGTTCAGAGTTGTACCTCTTCTTGTAGTGGATGGTGAAAGTACAAGGATGCCGCCTAGAGGGGGGTGAATAGGTGCTTTAAAATAATTACGGTTTAGGCTTGAGTAAATGCGGAATAAAACTAGCGTTTAATTTATCAAGCACAAAACCTATACAGGCTAGGTTTACCTATGTGCACCAACAAGTTATGCTAGGCAAGAAATACAACTATGTGATAGCAAGAAAGATGAATTCAAGCACGATGGCTATCACAAAGGTAAATACATAAGTAACGAGTTAGAGTATAAAAATAACCGAAGCACAAGGAGACACCGATGTGATTACCCAAGTTCCTTCCCAAGGGAAGTACGTCTTCGTTGGAGAGGTGGGGAGCCACCTAGGCGCTCCTCAATAGCACGGATGTGCACACCTTATTCTCCTTGAGATTCTCCGGTGAGGGAGATGCTCGTTTCCACTATGAGGTCGACTTGAAGGCGTTGACCAAACGTTACACGAGGTTGAGGCTATCCCCACAATTCAATTGGAGGCTCTCAACGAAGCTTCTTGCGACAAGGTGGAAGATCCAAACACTAACCGTCTAGGGTGCTCAATACACCCAAGAGGAACAATCTCTCCGGTGACCAAGCACCCAAGAGTAACAAGCTCACGAACTTCTCTTTCATGAATCTCATGGGGAAATCAAACCAATGCACCTAATGCAATGGCAAGAACACACAAAGTGATCAAGAACTTCTATCACAAATACCACCAAAGAAACTAATGCTATGGAGGGATGAAGGAGGAAGAACAAGGAAAACAACAAATGAATCCCTAGATCTAGATCCAATAGGTTCCCCTCACAAAGAGGAGGGATTGATTGGTGAAGTGGTAGATCTAGATCTCCTCTCTCTTTTCCCTCAGGTGGAAGCAAGAATCATTGGAGGGATTGAGAGATAGCAAGATTTTGGAGGTCAACAATGGAGGTCAAACTTGCCCAAAAGGTTTTGGAACCATCGGGGAACAAGGCCCCTTAAATAGGTCACCCAAATATCCAACCGTTGGGGGCAAAATCGCGCAGGGGCGGTACCTCCGGTGAAACCACCGGAACTATCGCACCCCGGATGAGTTAGAACACCAAAAGGGCTGGAAAACTTCCCCATGCAGCGGAACCTCCGGTGGTTTCACCGGAGGTTCCACCACGGGCATCCCGAAAGGGTTTCCGACGGAACCAGCACCAGAACTGCCGGTGCTGGAAAAAACTGCAGAACACCCAGTACGAAAATGGTCGTAACTTTTGCATTCGGACTCCGTTTTCGATGTTCTTGGGCTCGTTGAAATCGCAACTACCAGAAATACCAGAATATGCAGAGAAACATCATAGTACAAAATGTGAATATAAAACCAAATGATGAAAGGTTTGACCTATCAATAAAGGACAACCAGTAGAAACCTCCAACAACAAAAATGCGATAAGTTTTTCATACGAAATCCATTTTTGATGAACTTGAGCTTGACATGAAGAACATGACAAGCTATAAAACCTCACATGGAGAAAACCCAAATAGTAACCAAGAAAATGATACCAAGTATGCAAAGGTTTGAGCTCTCTATGATAGATACAATCAAGATATGCATTCAAGAGCTCCTCTTGATAGTACGGTTATCTATCCTATAATCCGGTCTCCCAACTAGAATAACGAGACCGGTAAAATAGAAACCCTATCTAAGTCATACCTTTGCCTTGTGCAATCCAATTGAGCTATATGATGACGATCTTAATCACCTCAAGTTGGACCACCTTTCTTGATTGTGTTTTTTTCATGAAGACTTGTAAATTGCTCCCCCGTACGCTAATATTAGAGAGCTTCTCACATGACCATATTCACTTGACCATAATATCCATATGGGTGGCAAGCTTTGCACACCTACTTGATCAACCAAGTATCTTCTCTTTATTCATGATGATGATGACTTGAAGGTAAACATGAATATTCACACAATCTCCTTCTTCAAGACATGCTTGTAATATGGTCATTAGTAGCATGACAATTCTTCTATTGATCATATAGATATATTCATTAAGTGATGATCCTGATAGAATCCAACCTTGAATCCAACACATGGAGTTATGTGGTGCCAATGGACAAACCTATAAGAATGTCTCAATGCAAACATTAGTCCATAAGGATTGTCATTTTACACGGGGGAACCATACACTTTCAATCTCCCCCATTTTGGTAATTGATGACAATCCCTTTTACGAGGGTTTGTATAATGAATTAAGAAAACATGCAGAGAATACACATGGCTGCATGAGAATGGAAGGCAAAAATGCTTAAGAACAAAACCAAAGCATTAAACCAAATTCCCTTAAACCCGCTAAACTTCTCCCCCATTGGCATCCATTGCCGAAATGGGCAAAAAAATGTAGAAGGCCAATATAGTAAGAGTCCCCTACAATTTTTGCATTTCTCATATATGAGTGAAAACAAATGCATATTCAATGACGAATAGATGGGGGAGATCAAACTATATTGAGAATCCAAAGATTGCAAATAAGATTATATTCCTTTAACACTTCTTCCAAGAGGAGGAGCACAAACAAAGGATCCGAAAAACCAATGGAACCAAAGATTTTATGATTTTAGCAAAATAGTGTTCTAACGAAAATCATGAAGCTCCCCAATGCATGCACTACTTAGAGTTTGTTTTTGCATTTGAATATAAAGTGCTCAAAGATGGGATCATCACTCCCCGAATATCCTCTAAAACACAAAACAAGTGCAAGAGAGCATAAAAACCAAACTAGGCATAGCACTTGAAGAAAATAAATGAATGATTGAGCAAAAAGATACCAAATGAACAGAACACCATGAGACAAGGCTCAACCATACATAAGAAAACCAACATGCCCACCAAGGTAAGCATGAGAGACAAAAAAAACTCAAAAACAAATGAGTGTGATGGGGGGATAGTAACCCGGTAGGCCCACTTCAAGATATAATCCGGCCCGAGGTGTGCTGAGTGATATCCGGCTTGGGGTAAAGAGATTACTGGAAGGCCCAAAGGCTTGTAAGATTTGTAACCCGGATTGTGGGTTGCGGTAAGGGAAGTTAGGGTCTGTATGTGGAGTTCGAGTAGGACTCAAGATGTGCCTTGGAGGGCAAGTTAGGGGTGTACGGGTGCTTTATAAACCGGCCCCTGGGTTTAGTTTACCAGAGATTCAAGTCATAGTTGTAACACCTGTTATCGAGTATCCAGCAGAGTTCATATTGAGATCCGGCGAGTTATTTTCCGGTTCTTAGATTGCTTTCCGCCATGTCTTTCGAGCTAAACCATCTCCCGAATACCTGTGTCGACTTGCCCCAAGATCAGTTACCCCCGGTAACATCTGCCGTGATTATCCCACGACAGTTGGCGCCCACCGTGGGGCCTGCGTCCAAAGGTGTTTACATCACGGGAGAAGCTCGGAAGAACATGAAGAACTTTGTCGTCGGCGAGATCTACTCTGATGACGAAGGAAAAAGGATAGTGGACAATTCCGGGTGGGAGTTGGAGCCGGAGCGCCTCGAATCCGGATCCGCGGTATCGATTGGCCAAATCAGTATCTTCATCGGTATGGTACGTACGCTCAATTTAAAAGGACAATATCATGTGCATGTTACAGGGACTTCCAACAGGGACAAAAAGGCGTTAAAACAGACAGAGAATTCAGCTTCCTCGGCCACTCCGGGGTACTTGAGATGGGCAGAGCAAGAGGTAACATGGAGCAGAAGGGATCATCCGGAAGGAATAGAGCACCCCGGAACCCTGGCGTTAGTAGTCTCGCCACAGGTCAATGGTTATGAATTGAGAAAGGTATTGATGGACGGAGGGAGCAGCATCAACATCCTATATTGGGAAACCTTCTTGCGCATGAACCTCAAAGAATCTCAGCTACAGAAAAGTTCGACGGTTTTTCATGGAATCGTGCCGGGTCATTCAGCGCGCCCCGAAGGAAAAATTACATTGGAAGTAGCCTTCGGAGAGTCGGTAGATAACTATCGGGTAGAATGGCTCACGTTTGAGGTGGTCCGGTTGCACAGTCCTTACCACGCATTGTTCGGAAGACCAGCTTATGCTAAATTCATGGCTAGGCCGTGCTATGTATATTTGCAGTTAAAGATTCCAGGCCCCAAGCAGACCATCACTATCCATGGAAACCGGGATATAGCAGCAGAGTGTGATGAGGGAGATTCGGTGATGGCCGAGCAAGCCTGCAGAAAGGAAGAACTTAAATATTACCGGTCTCAGGTGGATCCGGAAGATGGCACGGCATTGAGAAGACCAGATTCTGAGGACGAAAGAGTAAAATTTAAGGCGGCTCAAGACACCAAGAAAGTAGATTTTGTGGAAGGAGACCCCACCAAGCAGTTCACTATAGGGTCCAATTTGGAAGACGCGCAAGAAAAGGCCCTAGTGGAGTTCATACGCTCAAATGCGGATGTGTTCGCCTGGACACCCAGCGACATGCCGGGTATCCCCACCGAGTTGGCAGAGCACAGTTTGCATGTGGATCCCAGGGCCAGGCCTGTGAAGCAAGGTTTGAGAAAAATGAATGAGGAAAGGAGAAGAGCTATAGGTGAGGAAATCGCACGACTATTAACCGCAGGCTTTATCATGGAAGTATTTCACCCGGACTGGTTAGCGAATCCGGTTCTAGTGATGAAAAAGACAAATGAATGGAGGATGTGCATCGATTTCACGAGCCTCAACAAGCATTGCCCAAAGGATCCGTTCGCACTGCCAAGGATAGACCAAATCATAGACGCGGTAGCCGGAAGCGACTTGCTATGTTTCTTGGACGCATATTCGGGATACCACCAGATTAAACTCAAGAGGGAGGATTGGGAAAAAAACGTCATTTATAACCCCTTTTGGGGCCTTCTGCTACAAAACCATGACGTTTGGATTGAAAAATGCGGGCGCAACTTACCAGCGGTGTATTCAGAAGTGCTTCGAGGATCAAATTGGGCGTAACGTGCACGCGTATGTGGATGATGTGGTTATCAAGACCCGGAAAGCAGAGACATTTATTGATGATTTAAAAGAAACGTTTAAAAACTTGAGGAGGTATCAGATGAAGCTTAACCCAACGAAGTGTGTATTCGGAGTTCCGGCCGGGAAGTTACTTGGCTTTATAGTCTCCGAGAGAGGAATTGAGGCAAACCCGGATAAAATCAAGGCCATCCAGAATTTGAAGAAACCGGAAAATTTGAAGCACGTTCAAAATCTCACGGGCTGCGTGGCAGCCCTGAGCCGGTTCATATCCAGGCTTGGAGAAAAGGCAATACCCTTGTACCGGCTTTTGCGGAAATCAGATAAGTTCGTATGGGATCAGGAGGCAGATGAGGTGTTTGAAGCACTAAAGAAGCAGTTATCTGAAGCGCCAGTACTAGCGGCGCCGGGTCCTAAAGATCCTATGTTATTATACGTGGCAGCCGGTCCCCGAGCCGTCAGCGCAGTAGTTGTCGTGGAACGCAAAGAAGATGGGAAAGGTTACCCGGTCCAGAGGCCGGTTTACTATGTCAGCGAGGTGTTATCGGAAGCGAAGCAGCGTTACCCGCATTGGCAAAAATTGGTGTTTGGGGTCTTTATGGCCAGCCGGAAGTTGAAGCCATATTTCCAAGAACATCCCATAACAGTGGTTAGTTCAATACCAATGTCGGATATCATCAGAAACTCGGATGCAACGGGCAGAATAGCCAAATGGGCAATAGAGATGGGAGATTATCATATCAGCTACGAGCCCAGATCGGCAATCAAGTCCCAGGCCTTGGTTGATTTCGTTAACGACTGGACGCACACTGGAATGGTTACCGCAGTTCCAAGTTCCGAGTCATGGACCATGCACTTCGATGGATCAAAGCAGTACGAGGGGTCAGGAGCCGGAGTGGTGCTGACATCGCCAAAGGGGGATAAACTAAGTTACGTGCTGCAGATTCACTTTGATTGCTCAAACAACGTGGCCGAGTATGAGGCTCTGTTGCATGGCTTGAAGGTAGCCAAGGAGATGAACATTAGAAGGATACGATGCTTTGGAGATTCGGATCTCGTGGTGCAGCAGGTATCAGGAACCTGGGACAGGAAGGACGCCACTATGGCAGCGTACCGCAGGGAGGTTGATAGGGTTGCCGGGTGTTTTTCCGGGTATGAAGTGGAGCACATAGACAGAAGAAAAAACGAGGCGGCGGACGCACTCGCCAGACTCGGCTCGCGCAGGGAGCCGGTTCCACCTAATGTTTTCTTGGACGAGCTATGGCGACCGTCAGTTAAATCCGAGTCTGAAGAAGAATTAGCAAATCGAGACCCGGACGTGGAGCTCGTGGCTACAATACGCGACGTCCCCGAGTGGACGGAGCCATATCTGGCATACTTATCACGGGGCGAACTACCAGAACAGGAGGTACTAGCAAGACAAATCGTGAGGCGGGCAAAAGGATACGCTATTATCAATGGAGAGTTGTACAAGAGAAGTGCGGCATGAGTCTTTTTGCGCTGTGTGACACCAGAAGAAGGCCGACAGATTCTTAAGGAGATCCATGAAGGTGATTGCGGGCATCATGCGTCCACAAGGTCCCTTGTGGCCAAGGCCTATCGACATGGGTTCTTCTGGCTCACAGCTCTAGCAGACGCGGAACGGATAGTGGCAAGGTGCGACGGATGTCAAAGGTACGCTCGCCAAACTCATGTGCCGGCTATGGAGTTACGGACCATCCCATTAACTTGGCCATTCGCTGTTTGGGGTATGGACATGGTTGGCCCCTTCCATATGTCACCCTGCAAGAAGACGCACCTTTTAGTGGCTGTTGATAAGTTTACCAAATGGGTGGAGGTTATGCCGGTCACCAATTGCGAAGCGGCCACAGCAGTCAAGTTCCTGAAAAGAATTATATACCGGTTCGGATACCCCCACAGCATAATTACCGACAATGGAACCAACATGTCCCTTGGAGAGATGGAAAAATTTTGTGGCAGCAATGGAATCAGGCTTGATGTAGCATCAGTGGCACATCCGCAAGCCAACGGGCAAGTGGAGAGGGCGAACCAAGAGCTACTTCGTGGATTGAAGCCAAGACTGAGGGTTCCTTGTATCAGGGCCGCTGGGGCATGGGTTGAAGAACTTCCCTCCGTGGTCTGGGGTATTAACACTACACCTAACCGATCCACCCAGATGACACCTTTCTTCATGGTCTACGGCGCAGAAGCGGTATTACCAAGCGACATCATCCATGATTCACCAAGAGTGACAGCTTATGTGGAAGTAGAGAACGAGAAAACCCGGCAAGACGCCGTGGATATGTTAGAAGAACAAAGGGAGCAAGCCTTGGAAAGATCAGCCATATATCAGCAGGACTTGCGAAGATATCATAGCCGGCGGGTGAAAAGCCGGGTCTTCCAGGAGGGAGACTTGGTCCTGCGCTTGGTTCAGACAAACGAGGGAAAGCACAAACTATCGCCACCATGGGAAGGACCTTTCATCGTAAGCCGGAGTCTGCATAATGGGTCATATTACTTGATAGATGCAAGAGAAGAATCGGCCACAATCAACGACACTGCTCACACTACTGCACCTATGCAAGAGAGAGATAGACCATGGAACGTGGCTCAGCTACGTCCGTACTATACTTAGCAGAAAACGATGTAACAGGCAGCAGGTTTCAGACGCACTCTTTTCCTATCCGGGGCACCCTTGGGGACTGGATGGGTTTTTAATGAGGCGGCTTGCTGACCTAATTTTCTCATATCAAATAAAAAGGAGGTTATCAGGAAAAGAGGCAATTGTCATTTATACGGTGTGCATATTTAGGTCTTGAGGGCTGGTTGCTCCTGTAAGCACAGCTGCAAACTCAAAAAAGACCCGGCCTTGATGCCAATGAGTTATAGGGGCCGTCACTCGAAAAAACGAGTGCGGCTACAATCTTATAACCGGACAAAGAAGTCCAAATTTCTCGGCTATTCTTACTTAAGCTCGATGTGACTCGCAACAAAGTGGCATGATTCGTTCGCTTACGATTAATGTCGGTCATGAGACCCAAACGGGACTTGCTTGACCCCGTTTTCGTATTGATGTAACAACATGGTATCCACGCGGAAGCCGGCTTATAGTACAAGGTAGTTGAAAGGGTCATCTAAACCACAAGTTATGCAGAGTATAAGGCTAGCAGCCGGAAACTCAACGAGTATCAAGCATAACTTCAAACGTCATAAAAAGCTGTCCTGAAGTCTTGGGCATTTAGCGACAGGCAATTCGTTTCCTTGAAAAGAAACAATCACGTGTCCCAGACGTGGAAACCCGGGCTGGGGGACTTGGGAGCTCTGAAGAAGAAACAGCGTAATCCAGCCGATAAAATTTCAACGAGCCATGCATCCGGGTCTCGGGGGCTTAGGGATCCGGGTGAAAGCCCATTCCCCAGATGTCAACGAAACCCGGAGGTTGGGTCTCGCCAAGGAAAGCATAAAAAAAAAGGGGGGGAGGTAAAGGTACAAGGTATCAAGAATAAAGTAAGTGGGTATCAAGAACAAGCGGGTGCAAAGACACATTAATCAAAAGCCCAAAGGGGCGCAAAGTGCATCGGGAGTATAAGCAAAAATATTACAAAAACCCTAAAGTATCAAAAGAGCACAGGCGCTCCGCTTAAAACAAGTAATAAAGCTGTTTTGACGACGCTTTGCCGACTAACGCATATGGAATGACAGGCGATATTCATTACTTCAAGCTGCAGGATCCATCTTGGCCTTGCCCTTGTTGCCGCTGGTGGTGGCGGCGCCACTCGGATTAGTAGCAGTTCCGGGTTGCGAAGCTGCAGGAGCAGAGTCGGCATCGGCCTTCTTGGCAGCTTCGTCCCTTATCTTGAGCGCCTCCTCCCTCCAACGGGCAAGCATATCGAACGGCTGGGGGGCGGTTCGCCTTGACAACCTTGTCATTAGCGTCATAGGCAGGGAGAATCTCATCAATCTCTAAGCTGTCAGCGATAACGCTAGCCGGATGACGGACTTCTTTCTGAATAGCCTTGAAGTCCTTTGGCAAAAACTTGGACCCATCCAAGTTGAACTCCGGAAATCCGCTCATAAGTTTGGCCAGCTGTAGCTTGCGGGCGTAGGCTTTAGCCAATGCGAGCCCCCGGGTTACCCCAAATCGGCAGGAGGACCGTTTCCAGTGCCAAATCCACTCGGGGATCGTGGAGCAGAATTCCAGTAATCTCTGCATATTATCTGGCTTGACAACCGGCAGTCGCAACTCATCAAGTATCCAGCTAACTCCGCCGCAAAGTTGGCGAAGAGTGTTTTTGATGGTTTTTAGCTTAGCAGCGTCGTCTTCTTCGGGGGCAGCATCACTTGGGCCTGCTAAAGGGGTAAAAAGAGCAAAGATAATAAGTAAGCAAGCACAGTGGTTCATATCAAAGAAATCCGGGTTATAGAAAAGGTGAAATTTAAAAATCTTACCGGTCGCGGTGCGATAAACGTCGGCAATTTGCACGGAAAGTGTTGTCAGTTTGTCCTTAGCCTTGTGAGCCCTTTTCCTGTACCTTTTCGTCATTTTTTGGCACCTGCGAGCTTCAGTCTCCGCAGCTTCACGAAGGGCCGTTTCTTTTTCAATACGCTTGGTGGACTTGGCCAGTTTCTTCTCCAACTGTGAAACATAGTCCTGTAAGGAAGCATGAAGAGGGATTAGCCAGAAACATTATACAAAAGTTCCAAGCAAGTTACTTAGTAATTTACTCGGAACTTGGGGACTATGTGTGGAAGCAATTGGTATTACTCGGGATCACCTCGTGCTTGGTTATTAAGGCGTCCAGTATGTTTTCTTCATCACCCTTCAAGGTATGGAGGGCATCTAGCATTTGCGCAAAGGTCATGTCTTCAGGGCGAAGTCGAGAAGGGCCGGAAGATTGGTCCTCCTGTTGAAGGGTTGCTCCGGGTCTGGGGGTCGAAACCCGGACCGTTTGAGTGTCCGGGTTAGGAGAACCCGACTTGGTCTCCAAAATGATATCTTCATCCACCTCCTCAGAGGGCTGGGGTGATGCAGTTTTTGGTGGAGGTGGGTCCTTAAAAGGGTCTTCTTTATTTTCGTCCTCAACCTCAATGTCCATGTTATTACTCGGCTTCTCCTCCCCCTGCCTTTCTGCTTCAGGAATATCCGGGTCACTCAGCGTAACTGTGGCGCTGGAAGGAGAAAAGGAGACATTGATTAGTGGAATGTATGGAAAAAAGAAAGATAACAAGTACGAGGGAATGTAAGCAAAGGTAGTTTACCCGGTATTCACAACATAGTCCGGGGGAAGCTCGCAGCTGGAGGCGGATGACGTTGGTAAAAGCACTGGTTGCGGTACGCGAAATTGCCCGGCGAGTGGATGACTAGGAGATGGATGACGTTGAGGAGATTGGGAAGGTTGAACTGGAGGGGTGCTGGCTCGACGAGCGGGTGAGGTGGAGATACCCGGGTTAAGGGGATCATCCCCCGGAGAACTCCGGGTCACCCTACGTTTAGTCGGGAGAGGGTCCTTCAAGAAGGATGAATGTGATAATCGCACATTAAGTTCACGCATAGTGGCAAAGGAGTAAGGCGCACAAGACATGGAAGAGAAGGGAACCTTTTCAACTACCCCTCTAGCTTTCCTTTTGTTTCCAACTAGGGGTTCTTGGTCAGACTCGGTGGCTTCTGGGTCATTTTCTTCTTCCTCCTCTTCGTCCTCTGACCCTGAAAGCCGAGTAAGTGTCAGATAAGAAAGGATGAGTGGTAAGAAAGGTGGCACAGATGAAAGGCAGATGTAAAAGGTCATGAAAGAGTACCCTCGTCGTCATCAATGGACTCGTTTTCCCCTTCGGGGTCTTGGGAGGGAGGAGAGCTCTCGACCTTCCAGAAGGGATCGTCAGCCTGTGAATAAGTAAATGCAGGTAATGATTAGAGACTATAGCGGGTAAGAGTGCTGAAACAAGAAAAAAGGGGTCAGATCTTACCGCTGGAGCGGGATTCTCCCGAGTAAACGGGGGTAACCCGGTAGCGTTCTTTATAACATCTAGCCTCTCCATCAGAAAACCCTTGATGGTCTTGTTGGTGTTGCCAGCAGGGAAGTTCTTGGTGGAGTAGCGGAGGGAGTCCGTGATGTGACCCGAGTACTCGTGTAGCAACTTCGAACGGATGGAGTTGGGCTGAACCCGGAAATCTACCCAAGTCTTTATTAGATTAAGCCCAAGAAGGCCATGGGCGGATAGGGCTGCTAGTTTGGCCAAAAGGGGCTGAATGGCTTCCCTATCAGGCTCGGGTGCGAAAGCGCTAAAAGACTCGGAGGGTTCAAAGAGGCTCTCCGAGTAACCCGGCAATTTCCTCTCACCATCTGGAGAAGTGTCATGGCAATAGAAGAAAGATAGTTGCCAGTTGTTGACGTGGGAGTTCAAGTTAAGGGGTGGCATTAGTGAGTGCTTGCGGCGCTGGATGGATACCCCGCCACAGGTAAGAAGAGCTCCGTCATTGCTCTCGCGACATAGCTCGCATTGGAATAACTCAATAAAAAGATCCAGGCTTGGTGGAATGCATAAGTAAGATTCGGACAAGACTATGAAGTGGGTAATGTTCAACATAGAGTTAGGCCCTATGTCGAACACCCGGAGGCCGTAGTGGCTTAAGATTTCCCGGAAGAAAGGGTGACCCGGAGGACGGAATCCCCGGGTCACGTGCTCGGTAAAACAGATTACCTCATTCCCGGCAGGAGTAGGACGGGTCTCATCGTCAGGAGCTCTCCAATGTATCTCCTTTTGAGAGGGAAGAATTCCTAATTCGGCCATTCCTTCCAGCTTGGCCTTCGTCGTTGAAGACCGACCCCAGTTGGCAGAAGTGGTTTGAGGGGTCTTGGTCGAAGCCGGGTGCCTTCCCTGTCTTTTCGGAGCCATGGAGTTAACCTGCAAGGGACAAGAGATGTAGGGAGTAAAGATTCGGAATATCAGATTATCCGAGTTTGGGAATATCGAGACAATGCGAAGGCTAAAATAATACCCGGATAATGTGCTACGATGTTAAGTGTGGAGGATTTTCCGGGTTACAGATGAGGTTGAGTAAATTGTTAATTACTTACGCATGGAGGTGGGTTGGGCGAACATGGATGGTTGCCCATACTTTTATTGCGAAGAAAATAGCTGGAAAAAGAAGGTTTCTCGGATGTTAATGGGACAAGCGGAAAAAACAAGGTGGAACGGATCTAGGTCGAAAAGCTTGCGAGCGATCTTATATAAAGTTGGTGGTTGAAAAAGGTGCGGGGATGAATTGCGACTATGCATCAGGTGCTTAAAGGAGCTGAGGACTACCGAAGCGGCTTGATTTGACGATGACGGAAAGGTAATTTACGGGTTGATCCAGATCCGATCCAAGTCAAATTGAAAAGATTGCAAGGTTCAATTGGACGATTGAGGGAGGCTTACCGAAGAGATGGATGTCCGAAATGAGGGAGATGCGAGGTGCGGCTTGAGTATTGTTCCCCCGCCCTCGATGAGAGAAACGAAGATGCGACGACAATGCGCGATGGCGGCGCGGGATGGCTCGAGGTCGAGTGCGGCCGGCAATGGTCTTATCTGTTGTAGTGTGCGTAAGCTCCGGCGGCGGAAGCTGCGAGGGAGCGAGGAGAAAGGGCATGACGAGGTGAGGTGAAAGGCTTAGGGTTACCTTCGATTGGTATTTATAAGGAAGGTGGTGGGCTCACCCCCGCGACTGGAAAACCGGAAGTTACGGGACAGTAATTATCCGAGCGGATTTGGTGGTGCGCGCGCCCGGAATGGAGTAAGATGTTCCGTTGGCGGAGGAAGTGTAACCTACCCCGGGATATCTGGGACCGGTATCGTGAGTAGAATTTTGGCATTTTGGGGTTCAGATTTGGAAAGGCGTGTTAGGCATTCAGGGGGGGAATCGAGTCATCATATGGCCGTCATGGAGCTGCGCCTAACCATCTATCGAAGCAATTTAACTCGGTCCCCATGAACTTGGGTGTTTCGTATCTTTTTCAGGGAATAGCGAGCGCTTCAAGGATGAATCCGTGAAACCCGCGCTATCCTGGGGACTACTGATGGGGGGATAGTAACCCGGTAGGCCCACTTCAAGATATAATCCGGCCCGAGGTGTGCTGAGTGATATCCGGCTTGGGGTAAAGAGATTACTGGAAGGCCCAAAGGCTTGTAAGATTTGTAACCCGGATTGTGGGTTGCGGTAAGGGAAGTTAGGGTCTGTATGTGGAGTTCGAGTAGGACTCAAGATGTGCCTTGGAGGGCAAGTTAGGGGTGTACGGGTGCTTTATAAACCGGCCCCTGGGTTTAGTTTACCAGAGATTCAAGTCATAGTTGTAACACCTGTTATCGAGTATCCAGCATAGTTCATATTGAGATCCGGCGAGTTATTTTCCGGTTCTTAGATTGCTTTCCGCCATGTCTTTTGAGCTAAACCATCTCCCGAATACCTGTGTCGACTTGCCCCAAGATCAGTTACCCCCGGTAACATCTGCCGTGATTATCCCACGACAGAGTGCATAAGATGAAATAATATAAGACAAGCACTCATAAGGAAAATACTTTCCGGAGTCACCAAAAATGAAAAGGGTGTAAGAAGAGTGGACTCCAAAGGAATATGATACCAAAAAGATATGTAACTCCTCTCATGTGTATAAGTTTATAAGTGGACACAAATCATGATAATATGTATCCACAAAGAATCATGCACACACAAAATAGTTATGAAAGTGAAGAACATAATATCTAAGAGAAAGTCATAAATACACCAATAAGATTTTTTTTATTGAAAGCATAGCACATAGCTCAATTTTATCTTAAAAGGGAATAAATAAATTTCCAAGACAAACACACCAAAGACATAACAAATACCAATAGGGGGAAAATATATAGTTGCAATGTTTTGGAAGAATCAAGTATCACAAAAGGAGAATAATTTTACAAATAAAGAATTTGCATGCCAATATGCAACCTACACAAGGTTGAATACAAGAATACCATGCATGAGAAATAATTGTTACCAAGATCACATTGGAGATGTTGTTGTTGATAAGAGTTAATATATCATCCTAGCTTGACTCCGACAAGATCATGGTGACAACACCTTCCTTGAGAATGAGGCAAACATCCAGTGCATCTCAAATGTACCTAAAACACATTTAAGCACAAAATGGTCCCCAAACTAATTGGGTCCAAAGTAGTTAGACAAACTACAATACATAGGATAAGATCCACATAAATATGTGCAATAGATACTCTTACCCAAACCAGCCAATACCCACTCTCCCGCACTAGCGGTAGTATCCGCAACACCGGAGGTACGGGTGGCACCAGCGGTACTACCGCCCACCGGTACTACCGGTGGCCTCTGCTGCGGCCTCCGCGATGTACCAACAGAGCATCGATTTGGCGGTAGTACCACCGGTACCGCCACCGGAGGTTGCCTCCCTGGAGATGTGCTGGAGAATACCGGAGGCGGTACTACCGGTGGTTTCACCAGTACTATCGCCACCTGGACAAAAGACTGGCCAGCTTCCTTCTTTTGAGATTTCTTCCGATTTTGGATTTGGTGGAGTTTACCCTACATAACAGATCAAAGAAAGTAAAGTATGCCATAACAAATGGATTAGTAAATATGCATGAAAATACCTTCAAGAACCAAAAGGGATATGATGTGGACAAAAACACCAAGAAAACAAAAGAGGGTGCACAAGATTGTGACATGAAAAAGGTTGTCCAAATCATACCAAAAGATCCAAATCAACACATGGTTGATAAGAAACCAATTTGAAAATAAATCAAGTGAAAAAGAGATACACAAAGAACCATTTAACACTTGAAAGAAACCAAATAAGAGTTAAATCAAGAAATGAGATATTGAACTCCCAAAAGAGATACTAAAAGAAAGATTCATTAATGAAAAGAAGTCCAATATCCAAAATAGATCAATTTGAAATAAATCAATGAGAAGATAACCAACTCCCAAAAAGAGCAAGGTTCCAAAAACTAAACCAAACCCTCAACACTTTTCATGATGGCACAAAGTACCAAGACGAAAAAGGTTTGTCTTCCAAATAGACACGTCATCGGGATTAAATACCAATTGAGAAAGATCTAAAGACAAATAAAGAAAATAGTGTTCTAAATAATATAGGAAAGCTCCTCCATGATTTGTGCATTACTTATAATTTTGTATTTTAATATAATATGCACACAAGTGGGATCCTTGCTTTAGCTTTACCAATTATAACACCAACCAAATACGAGTAAACCAAAGAGATTATAAAAAGGCAAGGAAGACAATGGGAGTGAGCACAAAGAAATTACACGGCAATAAATATGGGAAAAAGAAGAAATAGCCCAGGTAAATATGATCAATACATTATACCACAAATAAGATTATCACTTGTCAAGGACAAGGAGAGGAGTTATTACTCGGTGGTATGTTGCATACATATTCATGATCATATTCACAAAACAAAAATTACGAAAAGGATAGGAATGAAAACACCATGCTTAAATGGAGATTCTTGGTGGCTTCAAAAGTCAAATGATCATGCAAAGCAATGATTAATATAGCATGAAGCAACCGGTTTCCGAGAAGGTAAATACTAGTGCATATTTGAGGAAAACCGTACCAAGAAACTCTCTTACAAACAAGATACCAAAAGATGAGCATATAAAATAATTTAAGAAAATTGAAACTTGTTTGAGCACACATGCCACATAGGAACAAGATATTAACAATATCAATTCTAGGTGGAAAAAGCTCAAATGTTCACATTCTTTAGGCTTGTGATATGCACAAAGCATATTACTCCCCCATAATGTGATAATCCTTATCTTCTTAGCAAGAGGCAAACAAATACCAACTAGAGATAACTAATAGACATTAGAATTTGAATTTATCATGAGTATGACATACCACATAGAGACTAGATAATATTTAAATATCAACACTAAGTGGTATTCCTCATGTATACACATTTTAGGATTGTGAAGTGCTAAAGGCATATTACCCTTCCAAAATGGGATAGTCCATTAATCACTCAAAGGAGCCAAATAAGATACAAACATGATGAAATTAGGCTCAAAGCAAACTCATACATACATGTTGTGCGAACCGACAAACACATACTAGATTACTCAAGGATAAATAAGTAGTAAGCACAACATATACAAAATACACGCAAGGTACAAAACCGATACATGCAAAGGGGCAAGCAACTTTCAATGTATATATATAATGTAAATACAAGTTAACACAAGAAGGAGCATGGAAAATGAGATAGAGACATGATAATACAAATGACTTGGCTTAAGGAAAATATACATGATGAAGATACCTTAATTCTTCATGATATAGCCAAGACTCCAATGCCCTCCAATAGTACCTATTGATCAAGTTTGAGCTTGTTGGTCCACAACCAAGTTGGGTCCTAAGAGGTTAGTCACAATAGGATTGGCAACCCAAATGGTTCTTTTCTTGACACCACTTTGAGTACCAACATATTTGGCAAACACATTGCCCACATTATCCTTCTGAATGGAATAAACATCATCAATTATGATTGGGTTGGATAATGTAACATTAGTGCATGAAGAAGCAAGATGGCCCTTTTCACGGCATAAATAGCAACAACGACTCCTTCCATTCTTCTTAGTTGATTTCTCAACTTGAGAAGCATTAGCTTGAGTCTTCATGGGAGGAGGCCTTTCTTCAACTTGAAGTTGAGATTGAGGTTGGACTTGTGGCCGCTTCCCTTGTTGCTTCTCACTAAGTTGCTTCTTCTTCAAAGGGCATGATCTAACATGATGCCCTTCAACCTTGCACTTTAAGCAAACAATCTTGGCCAAATTCTTGAATTGTTCATGGCCCTTCTTCTTGTTGACCTTGGACTTGTTCTTGTGATTGTAAATGAATCCACGTCCTCTCTTGTCATTGGGGTATTTTTGTACACTCAACACATTGTCAAGTGTGGACTTACCTTTATGACACTTCTCCAAGTTTTTCGTCAATGAAGTAACTTGGGCCTTGAGCTCTTTGATTCCTTCTACATGGTTAGTATCAACACAATAGCTAGAGGAAGTATATGCATCATTATTAGATCAACAAGGTAAGGGGAGCAATTCATCATAAGATGTGGAAACATTATGAGAGGATGACTTACTAGGACTAGCACAAGGAAATATAGCATTTAGAGTAGAGATTGTGCCTTTGTCCACATGAGGCTCACAAGATGTTACCTTAGTTAAAATAGCCTCATGAGATAATTTTAGCCTCTCGTGGGAGACTAGAAGATCCTCATGAGAGATTGAGAGATTTTCATGAGTTTCTTCCAATTTCCCATAATTACTAGTTAGCAACTCAAGTTGAGCCCGTAGATCAATATTCTCCTTTAATATGGATGCTTCACAAGAAATAGAGTTAGTAGCACAAGAATCATCATTTTTAGCTTTGAGGTCATTAGCACGAGAAAGAGATAATTCATTGTCCCTTCTAAGCTTAGAAACGCTAATAGCATAGGTTTCTTCTAGACTATATAGTTTCTCTTCAAGAGAAGATCTAAGGGACCGCTCTTTCTCAAAAGCCTTTTCAAGCTCTTTGTCCTTGATAGAATGACTACCACTATGACTTTCCAAAGTCACGATGATATCCTCCTTTTCATCTATAAGAGAGTTAGCCTTATCAAGTTGTTCTAGGAGAGCATTCACATTTTTATTGGTCTCACCATCAAGTCTAGCTAACCACAAAGCTATCCACTCGTTTCTATCATCATGAGATATATCGGGGTTTAAAGTAGAAGATACCTTTGAATCCTTGGCCATGAGGCAAAAGGTGGTAGATGATTATAGATCATTACTTGAGGCACCACTCAAGTACACATCTTGTTCCATAGAGAGTTGGGTTTCCTTTACATTGTTAGCCATACAAATACTAGAGTAAACACAATCATTTTTATGATGGGAACAAGATAAATCAAGCATATAATCATGAGATTTAGTCAGGCAATGTTGACATGATATGCAAAGACTATCAACACAAGCATGTAAAACATTTTTGGTTCTAGTTGTGTTTAAGTCCAAAGATGAGGCATGACAATAACATAGAGATGAAGGATCATCAATAATAAGCTCGCTATCATTATTTCAAAGCCTATCACTACTCACCATCTCATTAGTTTGTGGCTTACCACATGTTGGTGAAGTAGAAGAAGTTGAGAACACATCACGACCAGAAGTGGAGGGATAACAATCGTACTCTTCAACATTGGACACACCATATTTATCTTGAAGCTTTGTCCATAACTCATGAGCATTCCCGATAGGAAAGAGTGGTTTAATAACTACAAGGCTCACAAGAAGGAAAAAACGCATTAATAGCAAGAGCATCGAGAGATAAGTTTTTCTCTTCCTCTAAAGTTGGATTTTGAGGAACCTTTGGAGGAGAAAAACCCATCTCTACAATTTGCTCCATATGTGGGTCCATGATCCGAAAATAAATAAGCATGCGAAATTTCCAAACATCATAGTTTGTGCCATCGAAATGAAATGTGGGATAGTGCACTAATTCACTAAGAGACATCATTACTCTCAAGGCGGTGAAGCCTAACAAAGTAACAATGAGAGCCCTGGCTCTGATGCCAATTGAAAGTACAAGGATGCCGCCTAGAGGGGGGTGAATAGGCGCTTTAAAATAATTACGGTTTAGGCTTGAGTAAATGCGGAATAAAACTAGCGTTTAATTTATCAAGCACAAAACCTATACAAGCTAGGTTTACCTATGTGCACCAACAAGTTATGCTAGGCAAGAAATACAACTATGTGATAGCAAGAAAGATGACTTCAAGCACGATGACTATCACAAAGGTAAATACATAAGTAACAAGTTAGAGTATAGAAATAACCGAAGCACAAGGGAGACACCGATGTGATTACCGAAGAGAGGTGGGGAGCCACCTAGGCGCTCCTCAATAGCATGGATGTGCACACCTTATTCTCCTTGAGCTTCTCCAGTGAGGGAGATACTCGTTTCCACTATGAGGTCGACTTGAAGGCATTGACCAAACCTTACACGGGGTTGAGGCTACCCCCACAATTCAATTGGAGGCTCTCAATGAAGCTTCTTGTAACAAGGTGGAAGCTCCAAGCACTAACCGTCTAGGGTGATCAATACACCCAAGAGGAACAATCCCTCCGGTGACCAAGCACCCAAGATTAACATGCTCACGAACTTCTCTTCCACGAATCTCGTGGGGAACTCAAACCAATGCACCTAATGCAATGGCAAGAACACACAAAGTGATCAAGAAGTTCTATCCCAAATCCCACCAAAGCAACTAATCCTATGGAGGGAGGAAGGAGGAAGAGAAAGGAAAACAACAAATGAATCCCTAGATCTAGATCCAATAGGTTCCCCTCACAAAGAGGAGGGATTGATTGGTGAAGTGGTAGATCTAGATCTCCTCTCTCTTTTCCCTCAAGTGGAAGCAAGAATCATTGGAGGGATTGAGAGATAGCAAGCTTTTGGAGTTCAAAAATGGAGGTCAAACTTGCCCAAAAGGTTTTGGAACCATCGGGGAAGAAGGCCCCTTAAATAGGTCACCCAAATATCCAACCGTTGGGGGCAAAATCGCGTAGGGCGGTACCTCTGGTGAAACCACCGGAACTACCGCCCCCCGGATGAGTTAGAACACCAAAAGGGATGGAAAACTTCCCCAGGCAACGGAACCTCCGATGGTTTTACCGAAGGTTCCGCCACGGACATCCCGAAAGGGTTTCCGGCAGAACCAGCACCGGAACTTCCGGTGCTGGAAAAAACTGCAGAACTGTTCCGGTGCTGGAAAAAACTGCAGAACACCCGGTACGAAAACGGTCGTAACTTTTGCATCCGGACTCCGTTTTCGATGTTCTTGGGCTCGTTGAAATCGCAACGACGAGAACTACAAGAATATGCAGAGAAACATCATAGTACAAAATGGGAATATAAAACCAAATGATGAAAGGTTTGACCTATCAATAAAGGACAACCGGTAGAAACCTCCAACAACAAAAATGCAATAAGTTTTTCATACGAAATCCATTTTTGGTGAACTTGAGCTTGACATGAAGAACATGACAAGATATAAAACCTCAAATGGATAAAACCCAAATAAGAACCAAGAATGATAATGCCAAGTATGCAAAGGTTTGATCTCTCTATGATAGATACGATCAAGATATGCATTCAAGAGCCCCTCTTGATAGTACGGTTATCTATCCTATAATCCGTTCTCCCAACTAGAATAATGAGACCGGTAAAATAGAAACGCTATCTAAGTTATACCTTTGCCTTGCGCAGTCCAATTGAGCTATATGATGACGATCTTAATCACCTCAAGTTGGACCACCTTTCTTGATTGTGTTTTGTTTCGTGAAGACTTGTAAATTGCTCCCCCATACGCTAATATTAGAGAGCTTCTCACATGACCATCTTCACTTGACCATAATCTCCATATGGGTGGCAAGCTTTGCACACCTACTTGATCAACCAAGTATCTTCTCTTTATTCATGATGATGATGACTTGAAGGTAAACATGAATATTCACACAATCTCCTTCTTCAAGACATGCTTGTAATATGGTCAATAGTAGCATGACAATTCTTTTATTGATCATATAGACATATTCATTAAGTTATGATCCTGATAGCATCCAACCTTGAATCCAACACATGGAGTTATGTGGTGCCAATGGACAAACCTATAAGAATGTCTCAATGCAAACATTAGTCCAGAAGGATTGTCATTAATTACCAAAACCATACATGGGGAACCATACACTTTCAGATGGCAATATAGGAAACTTTCCATCACGAGTCTTACCCATGATGAATGATGGCAGTAGATAATAATACTCTCCCGTGAGCTCGCAAATAAAGCTATGATCCCCGGCAACGGCGCCAGAAAATAGTCTTGATGACCCACAAGTATAGGGGATCGCAACAGTCTTCGAGGGAAGTAAAACCCCAAATTTATTGATTCGACACAAGGGGAGCCAAATAATATTTATGAGCCTTAACAAGTGAGTTGTCAATTAACCTGCACCTGAAAGTACGTTTGTTCGTAGTGGTTTATCAGTAGTAACAGTTTTATAGTAGCAGCTGTAGTGAAATAATAGCAGCAGTGGAATGAAAACAGCAGCAGTAATGTTTGAAGTAAACAGCGGGATTAAATACTGTAGGCATAGGGATGGATGAACGGGCGTTGCATGGATAATATAGTTCAAATAATGATCAAGTCATGGTCATTGCATATAAATAAGATAAAGCATCCAAGCACTAAGTAACCATAGGCATATGTTCCGTAAATAGTCGTACGTGCTCACAATGAGAACTTGCAAAACATCTTTTGTCCTACCAGCCCGTTTTCAGCGGGGCCTCAAGGGAACTACTGGTAATTAAGGTGTTCCTTTTAATATAACACCGGAGCAAAGAATTAACACTCCATGAACACATGTGATCCTCACATTACAGCCATCCCCTCCGGTTGTCCCAATTTCTGTCACTTCGGGGCCTCGGGTTCTGGACAACAATGTGTGTAAAAAACTTGCAGGTATGATCAAGAAACAATAATTATCATCGTGATTCAATAACATGTTCAGATCTGAGATCATGGCACTCGGGCCCAAAGTGGCAAGCATTAAGCATAACAAGTTGTAACAATGTCAATAGCACTAACAGAGGATACTAGGCACTATGCCCTAACAATCACGACATTATTACATGAACGATCTCATCCAATCCCTACCATCCCCTTCAGCCTACATCGGGGAATTACTCACACATGGATGGTGGAAATATGGATGGTCGATGGAAAGGCGTTGGTGATGATGATGGCGATGATCTCCTCCACTTCCCGTCCCGGCAGGGTGCCAGAACAAGAACTCCTGATCCCCAAATCGAGGTTCGGGATGGCGACGACGCTCTGTTGTGTTTCTGTGGAATTTGACAAACCCCCTCTGGTTTTAGGGTTGGAGGCTACTTGTAGTCGAAAGGGGAGTCCGAGGGGGGCTCTGGGGGGCGCACACCCTATGCTGGCGCGGCCAAGGGGGGGACCCGCGCCAGGGGGTGTGGCCACCCTGTGGCTCTTCTCCTGGCCCCCTTCTGGCTCCCTGGGTCTTCCGGGGTGAAAACATCAATGGGGTCTTTTCTGGGCAATTTCCCGAAAGTTGATTTTTCTGCATAAAAACAAGACACCAAGGTAATTCTGCTGAAAACAGCGTTAGTCTGTGTTAGTTGTATTCAAAACACAAAAGTTTAGAGGAAAACAATAATAAAAGTCTTCAAAAAAGGAGATACATTTTTGACGTATCAATGCACGAGTAGAGCTCATACCCAGTAGAGGTGGAGGCTAGCAAAAGACCGAGAGTGACAAATCAAGAGAGCATAATCATGCATAGCAACATAAACATCATTAATCAAAGCATAAGTGGTACCACAAGTTCAAAAACTAAATGATCATGGAGGCTATTTGTGACTGGTTCATAGTCATAAACATGGTGTGAGCATGCACCAAGTCAACCAAATAAAACATTCAAAGGGGAACACCACAAATTTATGCTTCAATATGACAAGAACAACTCATGATTTTTTCAATGGCACATTAAACACTCTCGGCTATTTGAGGCTAGTCATGCTACTCAATAACCACAAAGCTTTAACACTAAAATAACATATAGCATGATATGAAAAGAAGTCTAGCGAGAGTCTATACAAGCTTCTACTTGCACCGTTAAAAATTCTACCTCAAGCAGCAGTTTATTTTCCCAACAAGCACCATACAAAACATGCTTTAAAAACTCTTTCTAAATGCTACAGCAAGGAAAAATGAGAGGACTCACAAAATACTACTAAAACTAACAGCTCTGAATAAGAGATGCAATGAAAACAAGAGCTAAACAGGAATTTACAGCAACTAGAAGAAAAACTAAGAATACTAGCATAACAAGTATTCAAACAAAAAAGCGGAGCGTGTCTCTCTCCCAAACAAAGAATGCTAGGATCCAACTATGTTATTGCAGCAAGTAAAACAAAAGAAAAACAAACAGGCGCTCCAAGTAAACTTCATATGATGTGACCGAATAAAAATATAGTTTCACGAGAAGCGACCTGATAGATAGTTGATGAAGTAGGGGATGCTTTGGGAATCCCCAAGCTTAGATGCTTGATTCTTCTAAAAATATGCTTGGATGAACCACGGGGGCATCCCCAAGCTTTGACCTTGCACTCTTCTTGATCACATATATCACCTCTTCTCTTGACCCTTGAAAACTTCCTTCACACCACACTCAAACAATGATTCGCATTAGAGGGTTAGTGAAACAATTAAAAATCCATTGGTTCTGTATGGAACAAGTGCTATTGATACTTTTAAACATTAGCTACATCCACTGATGTTTTGTGAAGCAAAGAAATCCACTTGACATCGCAAAAGAGCAAATGCAAGAAAAATGGTAGAATATATCAAAACCAGACCAGTCTATAAATACGAATTGTTTAGAGGCACTTACGTTGCTCAGATCAAAAAACTTAAAGAACGACAAGATGCAGAATTAGACGAGGAATAAGCACAATTTTTTTAGATCATTCTGATCTTCCTGGATTTTATACGATTTTTTACGGTGGACAACAGAAATCTGTTTCCTGCCAGAAATCCGAAAACCAACTCCAACCTCATTAGAAAACTTACTTGGAACTACTAAAACATGAAAAGAAAGATACAAAGGAGTTTCTACAGAAGTATACAACCCCTTGACACAAAGAAAACAGAGAAAAACAAAGCAAAAATAAAACCGTGGGTTATCTCCCAAGAAGTGCTTTTCTTTAACGCCTTTTAGCTAGGCCCAAAAAAGTGGAATCAAGTATTTTTTTCAAGTGAAGAAGCATCCAAATTGTAACTTGTTTGAATAATGTAATCAAAAGGCAACTTCATTCTATTTCTAGGAAAGTGTTTCGTACCTTTATTGAGTGGGAACTGAAATTTAATATTCCCCTCTTACATATCAATAACAGAACCAACAGTTCTAAGAAAAGGTCTTTCCAAAAGAATTGGACAAGAAGCATTGCACTCAATATTCAAGACAACAAAATCAACAGGGACAATAGTATTATCAACCATGACAAGAACATCATCAACTCTCCCTAAAGGTTTCTTTCTAACATTATAAGTAAGACGAATATCCAAATAACAAGGTTCCAATAGTGGTAAATCAAGAATATCATAGAGTTTCTTGGGCATAACAGAGATACTAGCACCAAGATCACATAGAGAATTGCAATCAAAATCATTCACTTTCATTTTAATGATAGGTTCCCAACCATCATCTAGCTTCCTAGGGATAGAGGCTTCACATCTTAATTCATCCTCTCTAATTTTCATGAGAGCATTTGTAATATGTTTTGTGAAAGCCATATTCATAACACTAGCATTAAGACAACTAGAAAACTTTTGTAAGAACTTAATCAATTAAGTTATGTTGCAATCAAATAAGTCAAGATCATTTTTATCAAAGATAATGTGACCATTGTATCCCATGTTTCTAAAAATTTCATCACTTTTACCAGGAACATTTTTAACAGTTTCAGGAAGTTTTGCAATTTTACTAGCAGAAGTGGCAGTGTTTCGAGCACCAATTACTTTACCATTGATAGTAGAAGGTTTTCTAGCATGAGAAGCTTCAGTTTTACTAGTGGTGGTAATGGTGCAAACATTAGCTATATTATTCTTTCTAGCTATTTCATCTTCCCTTTCCCGTCTAGCATGCAATTCAGCTAACATTCTAACATTATCATCAATTCGAATTTGGATAGCATTTAAAGTTTTATTTTCTTTATCATCATGTGGCATAACCTTTAGTTTCAGAAAATCAACATCAAGAGCAAGACTATCAACTTTAAAAGCAAGAACATCCATTTTGCCAAAATTTTCCTCAACAAATTTGTTAAAAGCAGTTTGTGTATTAATAAAATTCTTAAGCATGTTCTCAAGATCAGAGGGTACACTTTTGTTGTTGTTGTAGGAATTACCATAAGCATTACTATTATTGGGAGGATATGGCCTATAATTGTTGCTACCGAAATTATTCTTATAAGCATGGGTGTTGAAATTATTATTTTTAATGAAGTTCACATCAACATGCTCTTCTTGAGCAACCAAAGAGGATAAAGGAACATTATTTGGATCAATAGGAGCATGGCCATTCAGAAGCATAGACATAATAGCATCAAGTCTTTCATTCAAAGAGGAGGTTTCTTCAACAAAATTTACCTTCTTACCAGTTGTAGCTCTCTTAGTGTGCCATTCAGAATAATTTACCATCATATCATCAAGAATCTTTGTTGCTGCCCCCAAGGTCATGGTCATAAAGGTTCCTCCAGCAGCTGAATCCAGAAGGTTTCTTCAAGAAAAATTTAGACCTACATAAAAGATTTGGATGATCATCCAAGTAGTCAGTCCATGAGTGGGACAATTCTTTACTAAAGATTTCATTCTTTCACAAGCTTTAGCAACATGCTCATTATCAAGTTGCTTAAAATTCATAATGCTACTTATTAAAGATATAATCTTAGCAGGAGGATAATATTTTCCAATGAAAGCATCTTTACACTTAGTCCAAGAATCAATACTATATCTAAGCAAAGACAACAACCATTATTTAGCTCTTCCTCTCACAGAGAAAGGAAACAATTTCAGTTTAATAATATCTCCATCTGCATCTCTATATTTTTGCATCTCACATAGTTCAACAAAATTATTAAGATGGGCAACAACATCATCGGTACTAACACCAGAAAATATCTCTCTCATAACAAGGTTTAACAGGGCAGGTTTTATCTCATAAAAATCAGCAGTAGGAGCAGGTGGAGAAATAGGTGTGCTAATGAAATCATTGTTGTTGATGCTAGTAAAGTCACACAACTTAGTGTTCTCAGGAGTAGTCATTTTAACAATACTAAAAACAAGAACAAAACTACAACTAGAATAAGAACTATTTTTGTGTGTTTTTTATAAAGAGAAGCAGACAAGACAAAATAAAATAAACTAGGCAAAACAAAAACAAAGTAAAGATATTGAAGGTGAGAGACTCCCCTTGCAGAAATTCTCGTCCTCCCTGATACGTCCATTTTGCACTACTATTTTATATCATAATTTTCTGTTATTCATCGATATATTTCATGTTATGATGCATCTATTATGTTATTTTATCTTATTTTGCATGTTTTACAATTTTTGAAGAATAAACACCGGGACCAGAAATCTGATGGAAAAAAGCACCGTCGAGATACCATATTTCAGAAGATCAGAAGAAGAAGGGGGACATCCGGGGGTTCCTAAAAGTCCCGAGGAGGAACACAGCAAGAAGGAGAGCCAAAGGGGGGCCACCAGGGGCCCACACCTAGGGGTGGCGCGCCCTCCCCTGGACGCGCCACCTAGGGGTGTGGCCACCCTGGCCCACCTCCGGGGGTCATCTTTGCCCCCCTGACCCCGAGGGAACCCTAAGACACATTCCATCCTCGAAGAATTATTCCGCTGCCGCCGTGGGGCGGAAAACACCCGAGAGAGAAAAGCTCTCTAGAAGGGAGAAATCTGCCGGGGAAATTCCTCTCCGGAGAGGGGAAATCACCGCCATCGTCACCGTCATCGCTCCGGGCATCATCAAGATCGTCATCATCATCGTCATCACCACCAGCACCATCAACCTCATCATCCACCTTCATCCCGCTGTAACAATTAGGGGCCTCTATCGTTTTTTTTGCATTAGATCTCTCTCCCGGTGTGGATTACATGTTAGTAGTTGATGCTTGTGAAATTTATCGGTGTTTGCACTTTATGACCAGATTGTTATCATCCATTATATCACCTCTCATTATGATCCATATGATGTGTTGTGAGTAGTTCATGTTGTTCTTGAGGACATGGGAGAAGTCAAGTTGTTAGTAGTGAAGTAATGTCGAATAATATTAATGTTTGATATTTAAGTTGTGGTGTTATTCTTCTAGTGGTGTCATGTGAACGTCTACTACATGATACTTCATTATTTATGGTCCTAGGGGAATGAATCGTGTATTTGGCTACTAATTGTGGGGTTGCCGGAGTGACAGAAACCTAAACCCCCGTTAGGAAACCATTACACGAGGGAGCGTAGGATCCCGGAGTTTAAAGCTGTGGTTAGATTTATTTCTTAATTACTTTCTTGTAGTTGCGGATGCTTGCAAGGGGTATAATCACAAGTATGTATTAGTCTTGGATGGGACGGTACGTTAGCATAGATTCACCCACACGACACTTATCAAAACACCAAAGTTATTCAGTTGCATGGAACAAAAGCACTTGACAGAAACCTCCCGTGTGTCCTCGAGAACGTTTGTTAATAATAAGTAAACTCAACGGCTTGTCCTTTGCTGAAGAAAGGATTGGGCCACCTGCTCCAATTATTACTACTGCATTTTATTTACTCGCACTTTATTTATCTGCAATATTAAAACCCCCTACAAATCTGTTTTCCAACATTTACAGTTATTCCTTCATCGAAACTGCTTGTCAACACCTTCTGCTCCTCGTTGGGTTCGACACTCTTATTTATAAAAAGTACTACGATACACCCCCTATACTTGTGGGTCATCAAGACTATTTTCTCGCGCTGTTACCGGGGAGTGAAGCGCTATTGGGAAGTGTCGGGGGGTTACCCCCGAGTAGGGTAAAGACAGGTGGTAAAGGCCGCGTACGGAAGAAAGGTTTGGCCGAGTAGCCGACTACCGGGTACTCGCTACCCGGTCGACTGCTACCCGGTCTCACCTCAAGATGGCCAGAAGGAGATATCAGTCAGTTTCTACCATGTCGAGTAGAAGGTTTGGCCCGAGTACAATTGGCGGGAACATTTGGCGGGAAACTACTCGGGCAGGAAGTCAAAGGAGCCGTTCTGACACAGGATCCCGCGTATCCTGGGTCCGTACTTGGCAGCATTCGAACTACTGTTCACGTGGGGACGGTCTGTCTGACAGTGACAGCATGGAAGCAGTCGGTGGCAGGATAAGGGGGGCCTACTCTGTGACTAGGTACAGTGATACCAGTCTGTCCCCTAGTTTTGCCCAACGACTTTACAGAAGCAGCCAAGACCAACGACCAAAGCTGTCAGCGGGTACTCGGAGAAAGGACAGTGTGGACACTATGTCGACACTTGTCCAGATTTGGACGTATCCGGCTAGGGCACCATGTATATAAGGTGCCCAGCCGCCTCCTGCGCGAGGGACACCAAAAAAGAAGGCTCATATGCTCACGAACGCTCTCACTGGAAACCCTAGAAACCCTAAGTCCTTGACCTAGCTCTACTCGGAGAGGGGCAAGGGGCTACTCGGTAGCGTTACTATTTGTACTGTACCTACTCGGAGAGACACCGTAATACAGAGAGAAAGGCAGGAGTAGGGGTTTTACCTCCTCACGAGGGCCCTGAACCTGGGTACATCGTGTTGTTTGTGTTGTGTGGATCTTACCTCACGCGGCTACTCGTCGCGTGATCCCTCCCCGGACACCTCCAGCGTCCTTCGTCCCCACATCTTTAGCCATCCCATGGCATCTGCCGTGACACCACCACGACAGTTGGCGCCCACCGTGGGGCAACCAGCGGCGCTGGTTGGGGTTTCTGTTCGGACGGGATCTTCTTCAGCGGAGCGCGTAGTTTGTGGCCTTGTCCACAGATTCGGCTCCTTCGACTTCGTCACCGACAACGCCGGCTGTTTCAGCGGCAAGGCCATGCCGGAGGGTGGCTCGGTGATCTCCTTCGGCTCGCATCTCGTCTACGTCGCCACCGTCGCCAACGATGCCTACCCCGAGCTGGTGCAAGACGCGGAGGATCCTCCCGCGGTTGTTGCTGCTCGCGGAAGGCCTGCATGCAGCTCCACGTGCTGCGCTGAGGTGATGGTGACGGGCGTGGCGGCAAACGTTGGCGCAGCTGCTACTGGCGCTGCGGCCGTCGTCGAGGAGGTCGACGACCCGCCCGCGGGTGGCAGGACACGCCGGCCCTACGAGAAGGAGTGCAACCTGCCGCCCTCCACGTCTACGGTCATCCCCGCGTCAGCTGCGCGAACCGGGATGCCCACTCCCACCGACCTCGAGCTCCTAGCCGAGAGGGAACAGCTCGAGCGGCAACGCCAGGAGCTGCTCGCCGAGCAGGCGGAGTTGGAGAAGATCAGGTTGGAGCTGAGCCTGGACCAGCTCGAGTACAACAAGGCTCACGGCTTCACGCCGGTGGCCAGGAGGCCCAGCAGGGTAGGCGCAACGCGGCGCAACCTAGGCGCCGAGATGGCGACTGTTGCGGAGGAGCCCGCGCAGTCCGCCACCGCGAACACCTTCACAAAGCCAAGGTACAGCACACCCGCCAAGACGCTGCGAGCTGCGGAGGCTGTGGCTGCCGAGTTGCCGCGCCTAGAGGGAGAGGCGCGTCGCAGGCAGCAGGAGAGGCTAGGCGAGCTGGTGCTGGAGGCCGCCAGGCAGAACGAGGAGTTCCGGAAGGCCAACCCGGGAGCTGGAGCTTCGCAGGTGGTGCACTCGCACGCGGCTAGATCTAACGATCAAGCCTCATCTCCGCATCCTAGCCGCGAGAAGAGCCGCAGCGGGCGTACGGGTAGAGACAGGCAACTGCAGGTGTATGACCCGGCTGCTGCCGCGAAACAGGTTGCTGTGCCGCAGCAGCCCGGGCAGGAACACAACGCTGCAAGAGCAGGCTCTCAAGCCCACCAAGCTCAAAGCCGTGTCCGAGAAGCCGCACGTCCGGGTACTTCTCGGCAACCCGCAGCTCCGCCTACTCGGCAGAGGCAGCAGCCACGCCCAGTGGCACCAGTCGTCAACCCGGTGGAGCAGCCTGCTGCTATGCAGGTGGATAGGTATGATGATGGTTACTCGGCTATGGAGATGGCTGGTTATGACATCCATGACCGTGTGGGTGAGCGCGTGTTGGCGCCTGGAGATGCAAGGCACCAGCTGGACCGTATCAGCTTGTCGGCGCGGCTTGAGAGCACGGGTCCTCCTGGCCCCGAGTGCTTTGGCCCGCGCATCATGAACGAGCCGTCCGTGAAGGGCTTTCAGCTCGCGAGAGGCACCAAGAGCTACAATGGTAGCACCAAGCCTGAAGATTGGCTCAACGACTACGTCACCGCGGTCCATATCGCGAATGGCAACAGGAGATGGGCGGTACGCTATGTGCCGCAGATGCTAGAGGGTCCAGCTCGCACTTGGCTCAACAACTTGCCCAAGAACAGCATTAACTGCTGGCTGGACTTCTCGGATGCCTTCATCAGCAATTTCACCAGCACCTACAAGAGGCCGAATAGGCCACAGCAGTTGTCGGCTTGCCGGCAGCGAGAAGACGAGACGGACCGCGAGTACCTTACTCGGTGGAGCACCTTGAGGAACACCTGTGAGGGTGTGAATGAAGCACAGGCCATCACTTGGTTTGCGCAGGGTTGCCGACATGGCAGCATGCTGTGGCAGAGATTGCAGAGGGAGATGCCCAACACCCTGGCCGAGACCATCAAGATAGCGGATCAGTACGCACTCGGCGATCCTACTCAGCCACTGATGGATTCCTCTGAGCCGAGAAGAAACTTCAACAGCAGCAAGCGCAACGAGTTCCGCAACAAGCGCCGAGTAGATACTCGGTACGATCCCGAAGAGGTGAATGCAGTGAATGTCGGAGGCGGTGGTGGCCAAAGGCAGAAACCTGCTGGAGCCTACGGGCAGAACCAGAACCAGGGCCAGGGCAACAAGAAACCGTTCCGCGCTGCACAGCCGAGTAGCGGGAACTCAGAGCAGCCGAAGAAGTTTGTCTTCGATGACATGAAGGATGGCCCATGCAGCTTTCACACTCATCACCCCTCAAGGCCTGCGAACCACACTACTCGGCAATGCGAATGGTGGGATGTGATCAAGAGTGATGGCTTGCCTCCTCCACCTCCTCTGCCAGCCGCGAATGCCACTGTTCAGCCTACTCGCGCTCCTGCAGCTCGGCCGCCAGTGTACCCGAGAAGAGAGAATGTCAACCAGGTGGCTTTAGGAGCCAACCAGAACTTCAACAACGAGAGGTACCGCAACAACAACAACAACAATTACAACCGCAACAACAACAACAGAGGCAACAACAGCTATCAGGGCAACAACAATGGTAACAATGGCAACAACGGGGGCAATGGCCCTAACCAGTACCAAGAGCACCATGAGAGCTATATGATCTTCACTTCCGAGGCAGTCGACAAGCAGTCACAGCACAGGCGGGCCATGGAGGTCAATGCAGTGATTCCAGCTGTTCCTCACTACATGTACTGGTGTGATCAGGAGATCAGGTGGACTCGGGCAGATCACCCCAAGGTGATGCCCAATCCGGGTACCTATGCCTTGGTGCTGGATCCCACCTTCCTGGGCCCCGAGAAGAACGTGAGGTTCAGCAAGGTGCTGATCGACAACGGCAGCAGCATCAACATTGTGTACAAGGATACACTCGAGAAGCTTGGCTTGGCCGAGAACATGATGCTGCCTAGCAAGACCACTTTCCATGGCATTGTGCCCGGGATCTCATGCAACCCGATTGGCCGAGTGTGGATTGATGTGCTATTCGGTACTCGGGAGAACTGCCGCACCGAGCGCCTGCAGTTTGAAGTGGTGGATCATCAGAGCCCCTATCATGCTCTACTCGGCAGGCCCGCTCTGAGCAAGTTCATGGCCTCCACTCATGTGGCTTACCTGAAGATGAAGATCCCCGGGCCCAATGGCATCATCACCATCTCGGGAGATTACAAGAAGTCCATGGAGTGTGCCTCTGCTAGCTCTCAGCTGGCAGAATCGATGGTGATTGCTGCCGAGAAGAAGAAGATGTACGAGGTGGTGGCCATGGCTCAGTCCGCACAAGCTGGCGCACAAGGTGTGCCGAGTACTCAGCATGGTACTGCTTTCCAAGCTGCCAAGGAGACCAAGACAGTCCAGGTTGACCCCGAGTTCCCGGAGCGCGTGGCCATCATTGGTGCCGGGTTGGCGGAGAAATAGGAAAGCGCGCTCATCCACTTCCTCCGTGAGAATCGGGACGTGTTCGCCTGGACCAATGAAGATCTACCAGGAGTCCCGAGGGAGTTGGTTGAGCACTCTTTGCATGTGCGTCCTGACGCCAAGCCCGTGAAGCAGGCTTTACGCCGTTTCGGGGATGAGAGAAGGAAGGCCATCGGTGATCAAATCACCAAGCTGCTGATCAGTAACTTCATCATGGAGGTGCTGCACCCGGACTGGTTGGCCAACCCGGTCATGGTCGAGAAGAAAAAGGAAGATCCCAAGGCTGCCACCGCATGGCGCATGTGTGTCGACTACACCGACTTGAACAAGGCATGCCCCAAGGATCCTTTCCCGCTACCTCGCATCGATCAGGTGATCGATTCCACTGCCGGCTGTGAGCTGTTGTCTTTCATAGATGCCTACTCTGGTTTCCACCAGATTGCACTCAACCCTGCTGATCAAATAAAGACTGCTTTCATTACCCCGTACGGGGCTTATTGCTATCGCGTCATGTGTTTTGGCCTGAGGAATGCGGGTGCAACCTATCAGAGATGCATGCAGAAATGCTTGCACGACCAACTCGGCAAGAATGTGCAGGTGTACGTAGATGACATTGTCATCAAAACGAATGAAACACATACTCTGCTTGCCGACTTGGAGGAAACCTTTGCTAACCTACGCAGGTACAAAATGAAACTGAATCCGAGTAAGTGCACCTTTGGTGTACCAGCTGGAAAGCTACTCGGTTTCCTGGTTTCTAGTCGGGGCATTGAAGCCAATCCGTCTAAGATAAAAGCTATTGAAAGCATGTCTTTGCCGAGATCATTGAAAGATGTGCAGAAGTTCACGGGTTGTTTGGCATCTCTGAGCCGTTTCCTGGGCCGAATGGGCGAGAAGGCTCTGCCTCTGTACCAGCTGATGAAGAAAAGCGACAAGTTTGTCTGGACTCCGCAAGCGGATGTGGCATTCAATGAGCTGAAAGCAATGTTGGCTAGCGCTCCCGTCTTGGCTAGTCCGCTACCCAAGGAGCCTATGCTGCTATACATTGCCGCGACCAACCGAGTAGTCAGCGTGGTGATAGTGGTGGAGCGAGAAGAAGAAGGCAAGAGTGTGCAGCGCCCAGTCTACTATCTCAGTGAAGTGCTGTCCAGTTCCAAGCAAAACTATCCACATTACCAGAAGATGACATATGGTGTGTACCTGGGCGCCAGGAAGCTGAAACATTACTTCCAGGAGCATCCCATCACTGTCGTGAGCTCAGCTCCCATCTCGGACATCATGGGTAACAAGGAGGCGAGTGGCAGAGTAGCCAAGTGGGCGATTGAGCTAGCCGCGTACGCTCCCGCGTATACGAGAAGAGAAGCAATCAAGTCTCAGGTACTGGCGGAATTTCTCGTGGACTGGGCCGAGATGCAGTATGAACCTCCTGCTCCAGTCTCAAACTATTGGAAGATGCACTTTGATGGCTCAAAGGTGAAAGAAGGCCTTGGTGCTGGCGTCGTGCTTACATCACCCAAGCGGGATCAGCTCAAGTATGTGTTGCAGATTCATTTCAAGGCATCCAACAATGTCGCCGAGTACGAGGCAGTTGTGCATGGTTTGCGAGTAGCAAAGGAGGTTGGTGTGCAGCGCATTATCTGCTATGGCGACTCAGATCTGGTGGTGCAGCAAGTCTCAGGTACCTGGGATGCCTTGGATGCCAACATGGCGTCGTATCGCTTCCTGGTGCAGTCAATGACTGGGTTTTTCGAAGGCTGTGAGTTCCAGCACATTCACCGAGCAGAAAACGAAGCAGCAGATGAGCTGTCCAAGTTGGGATCTTCTCGGCAGTCCATCCCGGCAGGGATTGCCTTGGAACATTTGAGGAAGCCATCCATCAAGCCTTCCCCCAACTCGGAATCTATCTTTGTTCCCTCTCTGCCAAGTGAAGAATCAGACCCAATGGAGATTGACTGGGAGAGTGCTGCAGGGAACCCGGGGACTGCCGTCCTGTACTCGGGGACTGCCGTTCCCTACCCGGGGACTGCCGTTCCCTACTCGGGGACTGCCGTTCCCTACTCGGGGACTGCCACTCCGTACTCGGGGACTGCCGTTCCCTACCCGGGGACTGCCGTTCCCTACTCGGGGACTGCCACTCCGTACCCGGGGACTGCCACTCCCTACCTGGGGACTGCCATTCCTTACCCGGGGACTGCCATTCCTTACTCGGGGACTGCCGCCCTCAACCCAGAAGCTGTTGCATTCATTGAAGAAGTTCTCGCCAATCGATCTGGGCTGCAGAGAAGCGCTCCTACTCCTCCTGTGCAACCACCAGAGCCTGTCCCAATGGAAATGGACGAACCAGTGTTTCCCGTGCGGGGGACACCAAATTGGGCAATGCCCATATTATCCTTTCTAAGGGACGGTACGTTACCCGAAGATGAGGTGACTGCGAGGCAGATTCAGAGAAGATCCAAGGGCTACGCCTTAGTCCGAGACGTGCTGCACAAGAGAAGTGCCACTGGTGTGCTGCAACGCTGTGTGAGCCCAGAGGAAGGAGAAGAAATCCTGGTGGAGATACATCAAGGGGAATGTGGGCATCACGCCTCTTCTCGGGCTTTAGTCAAGAAAGCTTTTCGGCATGGCTTCTACTGGCTCACTGCATTGCAGCAAGCTGAGGACATTGTGAGGAAGTGCGCCGGCTGCCAGATGTTCGCAAGTAAGATTCACATGCCAGCATCCGAGTTGAAAACAATTCCTATCACATGGCCTTTTGCTGTTTGGTGCCTGGATATGGTTGGCCCTTTCAAGCCGGCTAAGGGCAATATGACACATATCTTGGTCATGGTGGACAAGTTCACCAAGTGGATCGAGGTGAAGCCTATTCGGAAGTGCGATGGAGTCACAGCTGTGAAATTTGTGAAAGATGTGATCATGAGATATGGCTACCCGCACAGTATCATCACCGACAACGGCACCAACTTTGCAGAGGGGGCAATGGTGCGATTCTGCAGAGATAAGCGTATCCGACTAGACGTTGCGTCAGTCGCGCACCCTGCCTCCAATGGGCAAGTTGAGAGAGCAAATGGGATGGTACTGGCAGGCATCAAGCCGAGGCTGATTGAGCCATTGCTGAAAACACCTGGGTGTTGGCTAGAAGAGTTGCCAGCGGTGTTGTGGAGTCTAAGGACTACCCCTAACCGGTCAACCGGCTACACGCCATTCTTCTTGGTATACGGGGCTGAGGCCGTGTTGCCAATAGACTTAGAGCATGACTCCCCCCGAGTAGCCCTCTACACTGAGGTGGAGGCGAGAGAAGCTCGAGAAGACGACGTTGACCTGCTTGAAGAAGCAAGAGAGCTGACTCTGTCACGTTCGGCTATCTACCAGCAAAACCTGCGGCGCTATCATAGCCGAAAGGTGAACCCAAGGGTTTTCCGAGAAGGAGACATGGTCCTTAGGCTTGTGCAGCGCACAGCCGGGATGCACAAGTTGTCTCCTCCATGGGAAGGGCCTTTCATTGTCAGCAAAGCGCTGCACAATGACGCGTACTATCTTGTAGATGTGCGCCCATCGCAGGCGAACAGGGCAGATAAAGCTGGAGAGGAAACCAAGCGTCCCTGGAATGTAGCTCTACTTCGTCGTTTTCATTCGTAAGCAAAGATGTGTATGTACCCTTTCATCCGAGTTGAAATTCTACTCTGCAATCTAAAATTGTTCCCGGGGACTGCCCTCGTCCGAAATTGCTCTAAGTGTTTTTTACTCGGCTTGTTCCTTTGTCTATTCGGTTGCTTCACTTCAGAACTCAAAGGTGCATTGAGTACTGTGTTTAAACCTATATGCCAACTCTTCGACTTTGCTGCTGTCCGAAACCCGGCTTCATGGCAAGCAAGAGAACAAGCAAAAGGTCAATGAGCACACGAAAATCGCTAAGGAAGAAAAAAGTGCAGGAACCGAGTACATTGTCGATTGCTTTTTATTCCTTGTTTTCGTCTTCTCGGCTAGGTGGTGGGCTGCGTTATCATGATTGTTTTCTAGCGGCTAAGTATTTGCAGTCTTGTTCTTTGATTCTTGTGACTCGAATACCAAACAAGCGACAAGTCGCAGGTAGAGCAGAGATGAAAAGACAGGGTGAATAAGAAAAGCTACTCGGGGACTCGCATGGAAACACAACTCGGCATTAAGCCATTGTCGTGCAAATTGATTAATGTCAACGTAAACCGAGTGGGCATAAAAACTGAGTAGCAAGCAAGATAAAGGTAGTCTGTTACATCTGCTCCCGGCATCCCGGGGATCTGATAAAATGTTCAAGTGAAAGAAAAGATTGCAGGTTGCTTCAAGTTGCAGAGGAGATGTTCTCGGCGCTGGCCTTGGCGGCTGTTTCCTCGGCGGCGGCCTTGGCAGCAGTTTCTTCAGTAGCAGTGGCGGTAGCTGCTTCTTCGGTGCCGGCTTGAGTGGCATCCGATCCCGTCTGCACGACGGTGGATTCCTCCATCTCGGCATCCTCCTGGGTGGCCGTCTGCTCGGAAGTGGCCGTGGCTACCGAGACGGGTCCTGGAGCCGAGGAGGAGCCTGAAGCGTGGCCAGGAGGAGGCACCGTGTCGTCGAGAGCAGCACCTGAGGAGGTGCCAAAGTCGAGTGGCTCGCTGTCGATGTGCGCCCCTTCGTCTTCATCGCTACTCGCGACGACGGTGGCCTTGCCCTTCCCGGCTTTGCCCTTGGGAGATTCGAAGTACTCCCCAAGTTCCTCCTCATCGTCATCTTCGTCGTCCTCGTACTCGGTGTCGGGTTCGGGGACGCCATCGATGTAGACCTCCGTCTCGGCGCACTCTGCGACATCATATGCAATCTGCTTGCGCAAGGCCACGCTGTCGGCATCAGTCTCCCACTTGGAATTATTGCGCTTCCCGCGGATGAGCTGCATGTCCAGGTTCTCATACCAGGACGCAATGCAGAGAAGCATCACGTCCGCACCAGCACGGGCTCCGGAGGCTCGCCACTTCTTCAACTCGGCCTTCACGCCTTCCAGCTTGAGGGCGAGCGCCCGCATGCTTTTTGGCTCAGGATCATGGGGCCAGAACAGCCGGTGGAGCTCAATGCCCGCATGCATCAAGTCAGTCCCGCAGCCGGCCAGCTGTTCGAAGTAACCTTTGAGCACCACCAAGCTGTCCTCGATGTCAGCCCTGGTGTCAATCGGCTCACCCAGCGAGAGGCGAACTGCTCGGGCCTTGGCTATCGTGGGCGCAGAGGTAGACTCAAGACGAGGCCAAATCTCTGAAATAGCAAGTGGCAAGATCAAAAACCGAGAAAGAAAAGAGGAAGCCGAGAAGGAATAGAACCGAGAAGAAAAGATGCAATGAAGAAAAGAACTTACCGATTAGTTGGCGGCGCAGCTGCTGCAGCTTGGATCTCCAGGATTCCTCGTTGTTAATCTGCTTTGATTGAACCTGGCGCAGGGTGTCCATCTGAGCGAAAAGATCAGCATTGGTTTTCTTCAGAGTCTCGCACTCAGCCTCGAGGGCCCTCTCCTTGGCCTTGAAAGTGGTCTCGGCCTTGGCTTTCTCGGCGATGGCCGCGTCCCTCTCGGCGCCAATCTTCACGGCGTCTTGGAGCGCGTTCTGAAGCTGGACCTGCAGTTTCTCCATCTCGCTGGTGTGGTCCTTAATCAGAGTAATGGCCTGATCGGACAGCTGCTTTTCCACCGCTGCTGGCTGGACGCAATCTTGGTGCGCCTCAGCAAATGACTTATAATCTTCTGCGAAAAGATAAGATAAGGTCAGCAGATATGCAGAGAAGAAACAAATTCGAGACAGAACCGAGTAAACAACGAGCTCACCTTCAAGTCTCTTTATGGTGGCCTCGGAGTCTGCCACAAAAGCACGGCACTTCTCGTGCTCGTCGACTAGGGCCTTCAGGTTAGCTGCAGAGAAGGAAAGGTTAGTGCCAAAGAAAGCAGGAGCGGGCGTAAAAATAAAACGCAGAAACCGCGTAGCTAAAAGGCCTACCCTGCACTTCAGCCAGCTGCTGGCTGCTCTCATTGGCGTTTTTGCTTGCGGCCTCGGCATCGGCCTTCTCTTTCTCCAGTGCGGTGATGCGTCTCCTGGCGATGGAGTGGTTCCAGAGAAGGATGCGGTACAAGTTGGTCCGCTTGAGAACGCTATCCTGAAAATCGAGAAGAAAATGAGTTAGGCAAAGCAGAGAAGATTCGGCCCGAGTAGGAGGCTACTCGGAGAGTGTCCACCTACTCGACCCAAATCTCGGGGACTGGGAGTGATGGTGAGAAAGAAGAAAGGCGAGTAGAAGAGAAGGAAATTCAACTCGGAAAAGGCAAAAAGACTTACTGCGTAGCTCTGTTCGATATCTTCGGCGTTCTTGCGGTGCAAGAACATCTTGGCTGCGAGGGTTGCGGTGTCGGTGGAGACGGACATGGGCTGGTGTCCCAGGTCGATCTTGTTCCACTCCACGCGGTAGTGGTCGACGGAGCCAAGGGTCAAGCCATGCCACTTATCCTCTCCGAGAACCCCGCTGTCCCACTTGGCGCTGATGTAGCCGACAGTGTCCAGCACCTGCTCAAGACCCTTGGAGGTTATTGGCTTGTCTTGGGGTCCCCGAGAAGCAATATTGACGGGTTTATTCTGGGCTGGATCGAAGGGAGGAGTATTCCTGGCTACTGCTTTCCTCCCCTTCTGAATAGCTACAGCTTTATCTTGGGGAGGGAAGCCGATGCTATGTTGGTGGCTAACCTCAATCATATATTCCGGGTAGCAAGGCTGGCCAGCAGCGCGAGCGCCCGCAGAGAGTGCAGCAGGAACCGGGCCGGAGTCGCGGATCATGAGTGCTCCGCCTGCGGATGCGCCTTGCTCCCTGGCCCTTTTCTTCGTCTGCTCTTTCTCGATCTTCTGCTTCTCGGGATCCTCGGGCTTCTTCCCCTCTGTCTTGGCCTTTGCCTTCTCGGCGACTGCTTCCTCGGCAGCTCGCTTCTCGGCTTTCTTCTGTTCAGCCCTGGCCTTCTTCTGCTCGGCCTTGGCTCTCTCAGCAGTTTCTTTCTCGGCTTTGGCCTTCTCGGCGGCTTCCTCCTTGGCCTTGGCCTCCTCGGCAGCCACCTTATCGGCAGTCTTTTTCTCAGAAGGGCCCTTCTCGGAGCAGTAATCCCTCAGAGCATCAAGGGCCCGTTGCCTGGTTACTCGCCCAGGAGGGCTGGATGTGTCCTTACTCTGTGGCAACAAGGAAGACGTCGGCGGTGTAGGGTCTTGCGCAGTTGGTGGCGCTGCAGACCCGTCGCCCAGTGCAGTCTCTAGCTGGGCGCTACTCGGAGCGCCGCCTGGCAACGGATAAACATCCGTGACGGTGGCGTCCGCAGCGGTGTTGTCTTCTACTTGCTGCTCGGCAGCAAGATTGTCTCGTGCACCAGCCTCTGTGCTGGTTTGCTCTTGTTCTACTTCAGGCCGCTCGGGGGCGGCAGTGTCTTGCATATCCTGGTCTCGGACCTCCTCGGCATTGCTAGCCGGAGGAGAAGGTGGTCTTTCGGGGTGGACGGCAGCGTCCTGAGCTGCCGCTTCTGATCCTGCTCCCTGAGCGGAAGTGATCGGTGCTTTGGCGGCAGCAGCGTGGGCAGTGTTGTCCTCCTCGTCGTCATCGACGTTGATCAGAGGAATTGGAGTTTCCTTGGCTTGGCCGGATGCGCAAGCGGCGTTCACGTCCAGGGGAGCTCTGCGGAAAGAGGAGAAGGGAATCAGGAATTGGAAGAAAATGGGGAAAGTGGTACTGCGCGAGAAGAAAGACGACCGGGAAGGAAGCTTACGCGGTAGTGGAAGAGAGCTGTTTCCTCTTTCTCTTCGTGGTGAGCTTGGTGGGTTTCTTCTTCTCGGGGGTCTCTCCCTCCTCGGCGGGCTTCTTCTTCTTCTTGGCAGGGGGCGCTCGTGCTTCGCCGCCTGTCCGTTTGCGAGTTTCGGGAGGGGCAACCGACAGAGGCTTGACGACAAGGGGCGCATCGCCCTCGTTCTCGTCCTCATCCTCGTCGTCCTTCTCCGCAGCGGCCTCATCTGAGAAATTCAAAGGAAAGAAGAAGTGAATCAGAAATAGCAATACAAGGAGTTGATGCTTCCCGGAAACAAGCAAGATGAGGATGCTATTACCGTCAGAGCCGTCGTCCGCCCAAGTGTTAAGGACGTCGCGCTTCTCGGGAACGGGGCTGCTCTGCTCCGCGTCATCAGAGGGGGGTACATCATCCTCCTCGCGATCCTTGGACCAGTTGTCCTCGAAAACCTCGCTGCTTTCAGTGAGCTGGCGAGTAAGAGTCTGAAAGGCAGAGAAGGATCACAAGTTAGCCGAGTACCAGAAAAGAACTCTACTCGGGTAGGCGTGCACCCACGAAGCACACTAAGCCTAGGCTTTCTTCTAAATTTCCTACTCGACGAGGCGTGCAGGCACAAAGCACATTAAGCCTAAGGCGATTTAGCTAAGTGTCCTACTCGGTGCACGAGGCGATTGCTAGTCGAGGCGAAAAGAGAAGCTATCTACTCGGAAGGCAGAGACGAAAACAGAGTAAGGGAGACGTACCCGTAAGATTGGAGTCCTACGGCTGAACGGGAGGAACCCGTACCGCCACTTCTCGTTGAGGCTGGTCTTCAGGATGTTCCTGGCGAGCCGGGGAACGTCAGCGTCGTCGATCTCGACGGTGGTGGTCCTGGTGCAATCGCGAGGCCCTCCCATGTAACACATGAGGTGGCATCGCTCCTGCAGAGGGAGCACACGGCGTTTGATCCAGCACGCTACTGGATCGTCATTCCTGAGGCCATGCGTCTTCAGCCAGGCGAGTTGCGTCTCTATCTCGGTGGCGTTCTCGTCGTTGACGGGCTTCTCCTTCCAATTCGACCCGAGTGGAGCACGCTTGCTCCAAGGGGGCAGGTTGATCCGATCGTCGACGGGGGCTCCATCAGCGGCGGCAACGTTCCTCACGTAGAAGAACGTTTGCTGCCACATTCGGCAGGAATCCAGCCCCTGGATGCGGGGGTGGTTCGTCCCGTTCCGCTGCACCATCATGGCGCAGCCGACGTCGGTGGCGCGAGGAACGCCCGCGCCGTCCTTCTTCCCGACGGATTGTTGGCGAAGATGGAAGTAGTGGAGCCACGTCTCCACGGTGGGCCTGATGCCGAGAAAAGCCTCGCACACCACGGCGTGGTATGCGAGGAAAACGACTGCATTGGGCGGCAGATGGTGCATCTGCAGCCCGAAGTGATTCAGGAACTTACGCATAAAGTCCGATGCTGGCAGCCCGAACCCGCGCTCGAAGTGGGACATGAACACCACGCGCTCTCCGTCCCTGGGCTTGGGCACGACCTCGTCGTCGGGTGCCCGGCACTCCACGCCGGGGGGAACCCTTCTCTCGTTCACGAGCCAGGCGAGGTTGGCTTGGGTGATGGAGGAACCGGCCCAGCAGGACTTGGCCATGGTTGCGGGTGGAAGAATCGGAAATCAAACGGGGTTGGTGGCGGAGCGAGTCCGCGGCGGCGCAGAGGCTAGCGCGGCGGCGGAGCGCTCGGTGGCGGAGAAGAACGGGAGGAAGAAGAGGAAATGAGCAGGGAAGGGGAAAAGAAAGTTACCGCGGGGGTATTTATACCTCCTCGGCGAGATTACCGTTACCACCACGGTAGTGGGATCGGCTGTGGCGTGTGGTGGGTCCTGTGGCCGGATAGAAACGCACACAAGCGCGGGCTGCGCGCGTAACGGCCGCATTTGATCCCACCTTCAGATCGTGGCCAGTAATTGCGCGTGATGGGACATGACGGCCGGTGGGCCCACGGCGTGAAAACTGGACACGTGGCGTCGTGTCCTGGGCAACCAAACGACAAGGTCGTGGATGCTTGACACGTAGGCAGTGCCTGCGTGAAGGGCTGGATGTTGCTCTGCGCTGCAGAGGCTCAGTTTGCGAAATTTCGCTAAGTCTTTTTACTCGGATACAGAGTAGAAAGCAAGTGATACTCGGAAAGAGGAGACTCAAGATACTTTCCGGATAGCTACTCGGAGGACCTACTCGGCATCTTGAGGTTCGATGGCGGAGATGCAAAGGCTGGTTTTAAGCTGGCAGAGCCTAGTGAACAAGTTCGCAAGACTCAACCAGCTTCGGGGACTGCTGTCGGGGGGTTACCCCCGAGTAGGGTAAAGACAGGTGGTAAAGGCCGCGTACGGAAGAAAGGTTTGGCCGAGTAGCCGACTACCGGGTACTCGCTACCCGGTCGACTGCTACCCGGTCTCACCTCAAGATGGCCAGAAGGAGATATCAGTCAGTTTCTACCATGTCGAGTAGAAGGTTTGGCCCGAGTACAATTGGCGGGAACATTTGGCGGGAAACTACTCGGGCAGGAAGTCAAAGGAGCCGTTCTGACACAGGATCCCGCGTATCCTGGGTCCGTACTTGGCAGCATTCGAACTACTGTTCACGTGGGGACGGTCTGTCTGACAGTGACAGCATGGAAGCAGTCGGTGGCAGGATAAGGGGGGCCTACTCTGTGACTAGGTACAGTGATACCAGTCTGTCCCCTAGTTTTGCCCAACGACTTTACAGAAGCAGCCAAGACCAACGACCAAAGCTGTCAGCGGGTACTCGGAGAAAGGACAGTGTGGACACTATGTCGACACTTGTCCAGATTTGGACGTATCCGGCTAGGGCACCATGTATATAAGGTGCCCAGCCGCCTCCTGCGCGAGGGACACCAAAAAAGAAGGCTCATATGCTCACGAACGCTCTCACTGGAAACCCTAGAAACCCTAAGTCCTTGACCTAGCTCTACTCGGAGAGGGGCAAGGGGCTACTCGGTAGCGTTACTATTTGTACTGTACCTACTCGGAGAGACACCGTAATACAGAGAGAAAGGCAGGAGTAGGGGTTTTACCTCCTCACGAGGGCCCTGAACCTGGGTACATCGTGTTGTTTGTGTTGTGTGGATCTTACCTCACGCGGCTACTCGTCGCGTGATCCCTCCCCGGACACCTCCAGCGTCCTTCGTCCCCACATCTTTAGCCATCCCATGACATCTGCCGTGACACCACCACGACAGGAAGTGGAATTGATAAATGAAGCTTCTGCTGTAAGTGTTGTTTTTATTTCTGTTTACTGCTTTATTACACTATGTTTGGAACTCCTTTTGAGTCCCTATCTGCGGGCACTGCTGCCACTACTAGGGTAGTAAGTGACCCACTGCATGATGATTTGGATCCCTATAAAGATTGTTAAACATGTTATGGATAACTGCTATTCAGGTGATGGAAATGTCCATCCTGGTGATCATTTACTCTTTTTACATGAATTATGTGAGTTGTTCAAGTGTGCAGGTATTACAATGAGCCAAGTGAAGAGGAAATTATTCTCTATATCATTGACAGGCCGAGCCTCTGAATGGTTCAAGCTGCTGAAAAATAGTCAGTCTATTGAATGGGAGGAAATTGTACCTCTCTTCTATTCTAAATTTTATCCTCCAAGTGAAATCCATAGAGATCGGAATTATATATATAATTTTTGGCCTCGTGACAGAGAGAGTATTGCCCAAGCATGGGGGAGATTGAAGTTACTAATGCTCAAATGCCCCATTCATGAGCTCCCCAGTAATATTGTTATTAATAATTTCTATGCAAGGCTTCCTCTTCATGATAAGGATTTATTGGATGCTTCTTGTTCTGGATCATTTACACCTATGAAGGATGAAGCTAAATGGGATCTTCTTGACCGTATTCAAGAAAACACTAAAGTATGGGAGAATGACAAAGGTAGAAAGTCAGGTATAAATTATGATTATGAATGCATTAAAACCTTTATGTCTTCCGATGATTTTCATAATGTTAGTACTGCTTATGGTCTTGATTCTCAAGTTGTTGCAAACTTATATAAGGCTTTTGCTTCTTATTTTGAGATTCCTAAAGGAACATGACAAGTACCATGCTCCTTATAAAGATACTGTTAATTGTGTTCCTGCTAGAGATATAGAAGTTCATACTGTTGATTCTATTATGCCTGAACCTTATATTGAGAAAATGCCTTTCCCTGCTAAGGTAAAAGAACATTCTATGTTAGCTAGTGTGGTTAATAAAAGTGCAAGGAAACCTGTAGAACATGAGGAACAAATAACTGTAGAACCTAACGTAGCAATAGTAAAGGACCTTGTTTCTGAAAATGTAGAAGAGGGACACATTGTATTTTGTGAAGATGCTTCCAATATTATCTCTCATCCTAGACCTAGGCAACCTAGTGTTCATGTGCTAGCTATTAGGATAGGTGATCATCCCTATTATGGTTTGTGTGATATTGGTGCTAGTTCTAGTGTTATTCCTTATGAGCTTTATAAAGAAATCATGCATGAAATTGGTTCTTGTGAACTTGAAGACATTGATGTGATTATTGAACTTGCTAACAGGGAAACTATTTCTCCAATTGGTATTGTTAGAGATGTGGAGGTCTTGTGTGGTAAAACTAAGTATCCTGCTGATTTTATAGTACTAGTCACTTCTGCTAGTGATACTTGTCCTATTATATTTGGTAGACCTTTCTTAAACACTTGTGGTGCTGTTATTGATTGTAAAAAGGAGAAAATTCTTACAAAGTTTGATGGAGAGTCTTATGAATTTAATTTCTCCAAATTTGCTAAAGCACCTTATGAAGATGAATTACCTAATGAAAATTATAAAATTGAACAATTGGCTGCTATTGCTCTTGCTCCTAACAATCCTTTGCAGCAATACATGGAAGACCACGAAAGTGATGTCTTTATGGAAGAAAGGAATGAAATTGACGATATTTTCCTACATCAGCCAGCAATGCTGAAACATAATTTACCTAAGGAAGACTTGCGTACAACATTACCACCCAAGGAAGACCATGTTTTTTATTTAAAGCCTCTGCCTGATAATCTTAAATATGCTCATATTGATGATAAAAATTATATCCTGTTATTATTAATTCTCAACTTTTTGATAAAGAAGAGGAGAGATTATTGGGGATATTGAAGAAACATAAAGGTGCTATTGGTTATACTCCTGATAATTTGAAAGGGATTTCTCCTACTATTTGTCAGCATGCTATCAATATTGAACCTGATGCAAAGCCAGTTGTTGAGCATCAACGCCGTTTAAATCCTAAGATGAAGGGTGTGGTAAGAAATGAGGTATTGAAACTCCTTGACGCTGGCATTATTTATCCTATTTCTGATAGTAGATGGGTTAGTATTGTGCATTTTGTCCCTAAGAAAGGAGGGATGACTGTTGTGCCAAATGAAAACAATGAACTTATTCCTCAAAGAGTGGTAGTTGGTTATAGGATGCGCATTGATTTTAGGAAGGGTAACAAAGTTACTAAGAAATATAATTATCCTTTGCCTTTTATTGATCAAATGTTAGAAAGGTTGTCTAAGAAAACTCATTTATGCTTTCTTGATGGTTATTCTGGGTTTTCTCAAATTGTTGTAAAAAAGCTTGATCAAGAGAAAACAACTTTTACTTGTATTTATGGAACTTATGCTTATAGATGTATGCCTTTTGGTTTATGTAATGCTCCTGCTACCTTTCAAAGATGCATGTCTGCTATCTTTCATGGTTTTTGTGAAGAAATTGTGGAAGTTTTCATGGATGATTTTTCTGTCTATGGAACTTCTTTTGATAATTGTTTGCAGAATCTTGACAAAGTTTTGCATAGATGTGAGGAGACTAATCTTGTTCTTAACTGGGAGAAATGCCATTTTATGGTTAATGAAGGAATTGTTCTTGGACATAAAATCTCTGAAAGAGGTATTGAAGTTGATAGAGCTAAAGTTGAAGCTATTGAGAAAATGCCCTGTCCCAGGGATGTTAAAGGTATTCGTAGTATTCTTGGTCATGCTGGTTTCTATAGAAGGTTTATTAAAGATTTCTCTAAAATATCAAAACCTCTTACTAATCTTCTTCAAAAACATGTACCATTTGTTTTTTATGAAGGTTGTAAAGAAGCTTTTGAAATTTTAAAGAAGGCTTTAATATCTGCCCCTGTTGTTTAACCACCTGATTGGAATTTACCATTTGAAATTATGTGTGATGCTAGTGATTATGTTGTAGGTGTTGTTCTTGGACAGCGGGTAGATAAGAAGTTAAATGTTATTCATTATGCTAGTAAAACTCTTGATGTTGCTCAAAATAATTATGCTACCACTGAGAAAGAGTTCCTAGTTGTAGTTTTTGCTTGTGATAAATTTAGACAGTATATTGTTGATTCTAAAGTTACTATTCATACTGATCATGCTGCTATTAAGTACCTTATGGAAAAGAAAGATGTTAAGCCTAGGATTATTAGATGGGTGCTTCTCTTACAAGAGTTTGATTTACATATTGTGGATAGGAAGGGTGCTGAAAATCTTGTTGCTGATAATCTGTCTAGATTAGAAAATATCCCTGATGACCCTATTCCTGTTAATGATAGTTTTCCTAATGAACAATTAGCTGCAATAAAAGTGAGCTCTCAAGAGAGTCCATGGTATGCTGATGCTAACTTTATTGTTTCGAAGTATTTGCCTCCTACCTTTACACCTCAGCAAAGAAGAAAATTCTTCTATGATTTGAGGCATTATTTTTGGGATGACCCACACTTATATAAAGAAGGTGTTAATGGTATTATGAGAAGATGTGTTCCTGAAAATGAACAACAAGAGATATTGAGAAAATGTCATAGTAGTGCTTATGGAGGACATCACGCTGGAGATAGAACTGCACATAAAGTTCTACAATCAGGTTTTTATTGGCCTACTCTCTTTAAAGATGCTAGAAAATTTGTTTTATCTTGTGATCAATGTCAAGGGGTTGGAAATATTTCTAGACGTAATGAAATGCCTATGAATTATTCTCTTGTTATTGAACCGTTTGATTGTTGGAGTTTTGACTTTATGGGTCCTTTCCCTCCTTCAAAAGGATATACTCATATTCTTGTTGTTGTTGATTATGTTACTAAATGGGTAGAAGCTATACCTACTAAAAGTGCTAATGGTGAAACCTCTTTAAAAATGCTTAAAGACATCATTTTCCCTAGGTTTGGTGTACCTAGATATCTTATGACTGGTGGGGGTTCTCATTTTATTCATGGTGGTTTTAGAAAGACTCTTGCTAAATATGATGTTAATCATAGAATTGCTTCACCCTATCATCCTCAAACTAGTGGGCAAGTAGAATTATCAAATAGAGAGATCAAATCTATCTTGCAAAAGACTGTTAACAAATTTAGGAAAAATTGGGCTAAGAAATTAAATGATGCTCTGTGGGCTTATAGAACTGCTTAGAAAAATCTCATGGGCATGTCTCCTTATAAAATGGTTTATGGAAAAGCTTGTCACTTGCCCCTAGAATTAGAACACAAAGCTTATTGGGCAGTGAAAGAGTTAAATAGAGATTTTAAACTTGTTGGTGAGAAAAGGCTGCTTGACTTAAGTTCTTTATATGAATGGAGGAGTGAAGCATATGAAAATGCTAAGCTCTTTAAAGAGAAAGTTAAAAGGTGTCATGATAAGAGGATTATTAAAATAGAATTTCATGTTGGTGAGAAAGTGCTATTGTATAGTCTCGTCTCAGACTTTTTGCAGGAAAATTACTCTCGAGATGGGAAGGACCTTTTGTTATCGAAGAGGTATATCGTTCGGGGGAAATTAAAATTGTTTCCCTTGAAGACAATTCTTCACAAGTGGTGAATGGCCAAAGACTCACGCGTTATATCTCCGGAGATCCTTATAATGAAAATGTTGATTGTATTCAAGCCATGATCCCGGAGGAGTTTATTAGCAAGCATACTTCAGAAACTGCAGAGTCAGTTTTCGAATAGGTAACAGATTTGGTAAGAAAATGTTCGCGAAACATATTCCAACTTATATTTTTGCTGTTTTTAGAAAATATGAAAAATTATGAGCCGGAAACGAGAGGGAGACGGAGCCCGGAGGCTCCACACCATAGGGTGGCGCGGGCCCACCCAGGCCCCGCCATCCCATGGTGCGGGCGCCCCGGAGCCCCTCTCTAACTCGTTTTCGACCTGGACTTTCCTTTTGTTATGAAACTTTTCGTTATATAATCCTCCGGACCCCCGAGGTCTGTATATCGTTTTCTCGTCGTGTTTTTGTTTCGAGTTGTTTCTGCCAGATCACATCTTCAGATCTAGAGCAACAATGGCTTCTCCTCGATCTCCCAAAGACAGTTTCTTTGAGAACGTCGTCAACCCGTACTTGAACGAGTTGAAGATGCATCCCAAGGAATTGCTGCTCAAGGACGGGGAGGTGCAGATTGAAGATGTTCGGGGCCCTAGAGGAGAGGGAAGTCTGAAAGCTAGGATGGAAGAACTGGAGCAAGAAGTTTTCAGGTACAAGAAGATGGCGGAGCGTGAAGTTGAGATCATCGACGAGATAAAAAACATAACAGATCGCTGAATACAAGATGGAGAATTTGAAGCTTTGGGAGGAGATTCTCTCACTAACCAAGATCACCAATGATCTGCAAGCACAACTCTATGACCTGCAGAAACAGAACTGTGAGTATGAGAACAGGTTTAAACGTATAAGCTCTGTTGCTAGTTTCAGGATGATGGAGACCAGGACGTCATTTGTGGATGGAGAACCTTTACCTTGGAAGACCGAGGATGAGAAGGATCCACCACCAACGAAGAATTGATTCGTCATTGGTTTTGGCATCCCCTCGGCTTGTTCCAAGCTTGGGGAGATTGTCGCGGTATCACATCACTATCTTTCATCTTTTTACTTTTTCATTAGAGTCATATCATGAGTAGAGAGGTTATCGTATAGGATGGTTTGCAGCATGGAAGTGTCTCTCCCTAGTTGGTTATCGTTGTATCCGTTGGTGTGAGTTGTCGGTTTGAAATATTAATGAGAAGTTTCACCATTTACTTTCTATGCACATTATTTCAGTTTTCAAATTCTGTCATATGGTTGAGCTTGCTATTAGTATTTGGTATCACTCTAGAGATCATCAAGTTAATCTAGTTGGTTTTGGCAAACTTAGCTTGGGTCAGCAGAAATAATAATTTGAGTTGCTAGTTTGAGAAAGAGGAATTTGCCAATTAGCTCATAAACTTAGTATTCACAAGTTAAAATCGTTTGTGCTTTCAATGAAGATCGCATGATTGGTTTCATCATATTTATATTTGTTTGTTTACCTTCAACTCTTATGCTTGCTACCCAGCCTTGCTAGCCAAAAACCCTGTACTGAGAGGGAATGCTTCTCGTGCATCCAAACCTTAAAACCAAAACCTTGCCATTCGTGTCCACCATACCTACCTACATGTGGTACTTCACCGCCACTCCAAGTAAATTGCTCATGTGCTACCTTTAAAACTTTCAAATTACTCATGTTTTGTGTTCCTGTTTTAGCTCATGAGGACGCAAATAGAGAATCTTTATCTCACTTGTTGGTTGGACTCACACACCTGGACTAGTGGCTTCATCCGCTTATCCAAATGCTAGAAGAGCTGGCAGCAGGGTTCCCAACCCCAAATAATAATACAAATTCTCTTCACTCTTTTTGCCGCTGATTTATCAGTCAAAGCATAATTGTGTAAACAAAAGAGAAACATGGATGACCTTATATACCAGTTGCGTCCTTCTATGGGAGCCGCTCTTGTGAGTCTAGTTGGCTTGTGACGTACTGTATTTTCTGTTTGCCATTCGTTGACTTAAACATACACCTCTCAAAGTTTAGACACTCCTCCACGGTTTGTGATTGTTGGGAGGCACCCGAGGATTTGTGTAAGATGGATGGGAGGAGTGTCATGCATTTTATACCTCTGTTTATTAAATTAAAAGCTCTAGCACATGAGTAGTCAATGCTTCCCTCTGCAAAGGGCATATCTTTTACTTTTATGTTGAGTCAGTAAACCCATTTCCTTCTGTCTCCAACAAGCATTTGAGTTGTTGTGATCACATCATTTATATGTTGATTTATTCAATCATGTTTTCTATCCTTCTTTGTTTAACACATGCTTTATTATCTGAATGAATATTACTTTGAAAGCTATGAATCATTGTAAAAGATCTGTTACAATTAAATATGTTGAGCTCTACAATATAAAACTTGTTATAAAGACTTCACCCAAGATAAGTATAATTTCATTAAATGTTCTCTGACCAAGAACGAAGTTTGCCATTACCAATTTTGATTCTCTCTTTTGCATCTTTGTTTGTGACTACCTTTACTTGTTTCAAGTTAAGTTATATGAGGGGAAGTTGTTGTCTGTAATGATTGGTGCATAGGTAAATGTGATGCTTCTTGTCCGTATTTTATTTATCGACTCTTCACTCCATAAACCAGTGGTCATGTTTTCTGAGTTCAGTTTCGCTTGGGGACAAGCGAGGTCTAAGCTTGGGGGGAGTTGATACGTCCATTTTGCATCACTATTTTATATCATAATTTTCTGTTATTCATCGATATATTTCATGTTATGATGCATCTCATATGTTATTTTATCTTATTTTGCATGTTTTATAATTTTTAGAGAATAAACACCGAGACCAGAAATCTGATGGAAAAAGCACCGTCGAGATACCATATTTACGAAGATCAGAAGAAAAAGGGGCACATCCGGGGGTTCCTAAAAGTCCCGAGGAGGAACACAGCCTGAAGGAGAGTCAGAGGGGGGGCACCAGGGGCCCACACCTAGGGGTGGCGCGCCCTCCTGTGACGCCCCGAGATCGGGCACTATGCAGATTTCAGCATTCCCGCCAAATCCGCATAATAACCGATTCCAGGTTGCCACTTATGATACCATTACAACAGTTCACGAATATTCCACAATTACAACAGAAACAGTTAGATACAAGATGACTCAAACGAGCCAGGGATACAACTGATACAATACAAAGATCCAAATAACAACGGAAGAACAACATAGCGTCCGACTACGGACAAGATACAAATTGGACTAAGAGTCCTGAAGATAACCGAGAGCGTCCAATCCCTGCCCAGGCCAAGCCGGAGGGATTCCCAAGCTAACGTCGTCAGACTTCAAACCTGTTGACTGCAATTTGGAATTTGCAGCCACGAAAGGGATTCGTGGGTCAGTACGGTTAAGTACTGGCAAGTGGAATAAAATCCATACTCACAGGATACCGGCGTAGCCAGTCATCACAAGATACAAATACTTTAGGATCAACGGAAAGGAAGGGGTTATTGCAAATAAGCGACAGCGGCTGCACTAACCAACTACAGAGATTCTATCACTTCCGACTAACAGAAAGGAGATAAGATCGAGGATAGTAACCAACTGAAAGTAACTCCAAACAAACCCATCCTGGATCTCGCCCCTTATCCAAAGAAGCAATCCGAGGATAACTCACACAGTTGGATTAATGAATAATGGATCAGGTTGTTGTGTCAATAAGACTATTACTAGTCAAGTTATTATCATTAGGTGTAAGTTGTTCTGAGTACTTGTTAGCCAGTACTTTCACCAAGTCGTCACATAACCGCGGACAACACGGCTTCTCGAGAAGATTTATCCCTGCAGGGTGTGCTCCAGTACCCGTACACACTCAAGCCACCAACTAAAACTCAGGTTGGCTTGACACGACCCAAACCATCTCTACAACCCATCCTAGGAGCCACGGAGCTATAAGGTCCCGGCCAGTCCGCTAAGCGCAGGGGTGAAAACCACACCCCCCGGCACCACAGGCCTCGCCCTATATGCATCATCATCATCATCAGTATCCATGGGTGATCAACCCATTATGCAAGGAGCAAATGGAACACCCGAACTAAGTGTGGCTCTTCGGACAAGCTGCAGATCAGGTCTAAGTCGAGGGGGGTCCCATACTACCACCCGGATGCGGTGAGCACGCTCATCATGGATCAGTAGACAAGACCCTTTTCCTATTAGGGTCGACACTAGCAGGCCTCAAAACCACTTAGGGCCTCCTGCCGGTGCCTTATCAGCATATTATTAATAACAGGTTGATTGATTAACATCGAGCCCCCAGAACATAATGAAGTAATAACAGAAAGTAACGGGTAACAGACTCGAGCAAAGCAACCTAAGCATGCTAGTAAGACACGGGCACAAGCAATGGTTATAGGTGTGGAGGTGAGGCAATATCAGGGTTAAAGGATTCATGTGATAGGTTCGTAACAGAAACAACAACTACTAAGGCTAGCAGAACAGAACAACGGAAAGTATCGGTAACAAGTGATGAAAGGCAGCCATTTGGCAGCAAGTGAGTATACTTGCCTGAGATCCCGCGAGGTAGCAGAACTTGTCGTTGCTCACATCATCTCAACGTCCTATCCGAGAAGAAGCAACGAACCTCGAACAAACACCGGATGCAACAATTACTACTACGGCAAAAGATCCAGCATGATCAAGATATGGATGCATGACAATTTAATTGATGCATAGAAATAATCTAGTTGACAAGATAAACAGAATTAAATGGACCCATATGCAATTTGAGTTGCATATGAAAAGCCCATGAATTATGGTTGAAACAATTGTTTTCCAACTAATCAACAGGTGAAGGTGGATTAGCATGATGCATGGATGAGGAAAACAACAAAATAACAACAATAAAATCAAATAGAAATAAGGTTTAACAAGTTTGGAAATTATTGGTTAAGATTGGAAAGTTTGGTTACTTAAACATGTCACACAAGCAATTGTTGTTTTCAACAAGTTAAAGTGTTCAAAACAATTAACAAAATTTATATTTGAAAAGAACATCAAATTTTAGTTGGATTACATGTTTCAAATATTGAAATTGGAATTAGGATAATTTAATTATGAATTAAACAATATTAAACAAGTTTTAAATGGATTTGAAACAAGTTTGAATTTAATTGAAGTTTTATTTGTTCAAAACACAATTTCAAACTCACATTTGAAAAGTTCACACTTTGATGGTTTGAAAACATATTTTGCATGTTCAAAAATATTTTGTATTGAGCAAGTTATGATTTTATCAAATTTAAATGAATTAAACAAGTATTAAATTATTTAGGCAATTTAAATTATTCAAACCATGAAACAAAAATTATATTTGAAAAGGTTATTCCAAATGGTATGAAAAACATATTTTATTTGCATTATTTGGAAATAGTATGAATTATTTATGAATTTTGCAAATTACAATTGGATTATTTGAATTCAAATTTGAATTGCATTTGAAAATTTCAAAACAGGAAACAAATTGCATATTTGAAAAAGTCAGGAAATTTGGAGTGGGACGCATATTTGGGTTGTGCAAATTGGAGTTTCCAATTAAAAGTTATGTTTTATAGGAGATTCACTCATTTTCTGGAATTTTTGGAATAATAGAAAAAGGGTTGGAAATTTGTGTCACGCAGAGCATCTGTACCCAGTGCCTATGACCAGTGGGGTCGTGCACAGGTGGCATCCACGCGGGCGGGTGCGCTGTGAGTTGGCACAGGGGCCTATGACGGGTGGGGCCCAGCTCGCGGAAGAAAATGGAAAAAAGGGCCCCTTGGGCGCGGCCGAGAGGAATCGATCTCGGGACCTGGCTTGCGCGCGCGGTGGTGCTAGCCAGTGCGCTGGCTTGCGGTTTGGTGATAGGTAGTAGGATGGGAACAGGTTGAGGTGTTGGACCTGGATGTTCTTCTAACGAACTGACGGACGAAAACCTGCATCGCTACTGAACCTCGCAAGCGGACAGGAAACAGAGCGGCTCGCCTGCCGGAGGCTGGATCGCGACGGTGCGGTGTGCGGCTGCTTGGCGTGTGCAGTGGGCGATCGTGAGGGTGCGTGCACGGGCGTGTGGGTGCGGACAGAGCGAGAGGGACAGGAGAAAGGGGGTGGGGCGCTCACCAGGTTCAGGTCGTGGTTCAGTTGTCGAGGCAGAAACGGAGGGAGGTCTCCGGCGATGGCGCGGCCGCTACGGCGTCTCCCGGCAACAGGCGAGGACACGGGGAGAACCAGGAGGACGACGCGGTTCCATTCCCGTCGCCGGTTGCTCCTCGAGGCGACCCTAGCTACCGGCGGTGAGGGGAGGAGGTGATGGTGCTCTGTGGTTCAGACTGTCGGCTTTCAGGGCAGAGGGAGATCGAGGTTAGAGGAAGAGGAGGGCGCCGCGGCGCTAGGGTTAGGAACTAGCTAGGGTTAGGTAGGGCTCGGGGAGGGTGCTTGTTTTTATGGTGGCAGGTGAGCGTGTACGGCAGCACATCGGTGGAGGTGGAGGTTGATCAGGCGGTGCAGATGGAGTCGTACCAATGCTGACGTCGGGGAAGAAGATAACAGGTCGAACAGGTACTGGGCCACCAGAGGGAAGTGGGCTGGGGGAGAAAAACAGAAAGGAGTGGGATGCCCCCTCTCCTAAGCTTTTATTTTTTACTTACTTTTTTTTTCTATTAGTTGAATTTTCTTGTTGTAAAGAATAAAAGAGAGAGAAAGGATAGGGGTTTTGGAGTGGTTTTTATTTTCTAAATAAATTTTATTGATTTGCAAACAATGAGCAAAAGCAAGGTTGGTAATGATTTTCAAAATTTGTAAAATTAGTTTTTTTTTTAAATGGTTAGTTGGACTTCAACTATTAGTTTGATTTGGGAAAAATTTTTTTGGAAAGCAACAATTTTTATTTAATAAACTCAAGCAAGTAAGCAAACATTAATGAAATTAATAGGTTGCAAGAATTTTATTTTTAAACCACCATTTGATCATGCCCATTATGATTGGAAAGATTTGAAATTTGAGTTGAATTGGAAAGTTACCATTAGGGTTTTGAACAATTTAAATTGTGTTGGATTTTTGAGTGGTTTGGGAAAACATGATGCAATGCTTATGTGATGCATGTGATTGCAATGCAAAAAGAAACAACCAATCTACCAAGGGGTAACACCCCAGGTGTTACAGACGACACCACTAACAAGGGATTGCGCCCTCGCAATCCACCTGCTAACCCGGGAGGGGAAAGAAGTTCGACTAACGATTCTTCGTGCTTCCAGTTGACCTCCTCGACACCACTAACAAAGGTTTCTCGACACCACTAACAAGAGATTCTTGCTCGGAGTGACGACGATGTTCTTCCACCAGGAATCTTCCGATGATCGAACCTATTAGGTTAAAGGCTCAGAAAACGTCCACCCACGTAGGATCCTAACACTTTGAAAGATTGAGTACGAGAGTAGACTCCAAAACAAATAAGATGGGAGGGGAAATAGAATAGAGATAAGGAGAAAAACAAGAATCCTATTGAGAGGTTTTCCAAAATAGTTTAGCAGAAATAGTTTTTGACATTCTAGAAACAACGACCGTTAGCGAGGTTATCCTACAGGCTTTGCGGACCCGTTGCTTCGATAACCATTCGTATCGAAACAATATCGGGAATCGGAACCAAGGCTCTGATACCATTTGTGACGCCCCGAGATCGGGCACTATGCAGATTTCAGCATTCCCGCCAAATCCGCATAATAACCGATTCCAGGTTGCCACTTATGATACCATTACAACAGTTCACGAATATTCCACAATTACAACAGAAACAGTTAGATACAAGATGACTCAAACGAGCCAGGGATACAACTGATACAATACAAAGATCCAAATAACAGCGGAAGAACAACATAGTGTCCGACTACGGACAAGATACAAATTGGACTAAGAGTCCTGAAGATAACCGAGAGCGTCCAATCCCTGCCCAGGCCAAGCCGGAGGGATTCCCAAGCTAACGTCGTCATACTTCAAACCTGTTGACTGCAATTTGGAATTTGCAGCCACGAAAGGGATTCGTGGGTCAGTACGCTTAAGTACTGGCAAGTGGAATAAAATCCATACTCACAGGATACCGGCGTAGCCAGTCATCACAAGATACAAATACTTTAGGATCAACGGAAAGGAAGGGGTTATTGCAAATAAGCGACAGCGGCTGCACTAACCAACTACAGAGATTCTATCACTTCCGACTAACAGAAAGGAGATAAGATCGAGGATAGTAACCAACTGAAAGTAACTCCAAACAAACCCATCCTTGATCTCGCCCCTTATCCAAACAAGCAATCCGAGGATAACTCACACAGTTGGATTAATGAATAATGGATCAGGTTGTTGTGTCAATAAGACTATTACTAGTCAAGTTATTATCATTAGGTGTAAGTTGTTCTGAGTACTTGTTAGCCAGTACTTTCACCAAGTCGTCACATAACCGCAGACAACACGGCTTCTCGAGAAGATTTATCCCTGCAGGGTGTGCTCCAGTACCCGTACACACTCAAGCCACCAACTAAAACTCAGGTTGGCTTGACACGACCCAAACCATCTCTACAACCCATCCTAGGAGCCACGGAGCTATAAGGTCCCGGCCAGTCCGCTAAGCGCAGGGGTGAAAACCACACCCCCCGGCACCACAGGCCTCGCCCTATATGCATCATCATCATCATCAGTATCCATGGGTGATCAACCCATTATGCAAGGAGCAAATGGAACACCCGAACTAAGTGTGGCTCTTCGGACAAGCTGCAGATCAGGTCTAAGTCGAGGGGGGTCCCATACTACCACCCGGATGCGGTGAGCACGCTCATCATGGATCAGTAGACAAGACCATTTTCCTATTAGGGTCGACACTAGCAGGCCTCAAAACCACTTAGGGCCTCCTGCCGGTGCCTTATCAGCATATTATTAATAACAGGTTGATTGATTAACATCGAGCCCCCAGAACATAATGAAGTAATAACAGAAAGTAACGGGTAACAGACTCGAGCAAAGCAACCTAAGCATGCTAGTAAGACACGGGCACAAGCAATGGTTATAGGTGTGGAGGTGAGGCAATATCAGGGTTAAAGGATTCATGTGATAGGTTCGTAACAGAAACAACAACTACTAAGGCTAGCAGAACAGAACAACGGAAAGTATCGGTAACAAGTGATGAAAGGCAGCCATTTGGCAGCAAGTGAGTATACTTGCCCGAGATCCCGCGAGGTAGCAGAACTTGTCGTTGCTCACATCATCTCAACGTCCTATCCGAGAAGAAGCAACGAACCTCGAACAAACACCGGATGCAACAATTACTACTACGGCAAAAGATCCAGCATGATCAAGATATGGATGCATGACAATTTAATTGATGCATAGAAATAATCTAGTTGACAAGATAAACAGAATTAAATGGACCCATGTGCAATTTGAGTTGCATATGAAAAGCCCATGAATTATGGTTGAAACAATTGTTTTCCAACTAATCAACAGGTGAAGGTGGATTAGCATGATGCATGGATGAGGAAAACAACAAAATAACAACAATAGAATCAAATAGAAATAAGGTTTAACAAGTTTGGAAATTATTGGTTAAGATTGGAAAGTTTGGTTACTTAAACATGTCACACAAGCAATTGTTGTTTTCAACAAGTTAAAGTGTTCAAAACAATTAACAAAATTTATATTTGAAAAGAACATCAAATTTTAGTTGGATTACATGTTTCAAATATTGAAATTGGAATTAGGATAATTTAATTATGAATTAAACAATATTAAACAAGTTTTAAATGGATTTGAAACAAGTTTGAATTTAATTGAAGTTTTATTTGTTCAAAACACAATTTCAAACTCACATTTGAAAAGTTCACACTTTGATGGTTTGAAAACATATTTTGCATGTTCAAAAATATTTTGTATTGAGCAAGTTATGATTTTATCAAATTTAAATGAATTAAACAAGTATTAAATTATTTAGGCAATTTAAATTATTCAAACCATGAAACAAAAATTATATTTGAAAAGGTTATTCCAAATGGTATGAAAAACATATTTTATTTGCATTATTTGGAAATAGTATGAATTATTTATGAATTTTGCAAATTACAATTGGATTATTTGAATTCAAATTTGAATTGCATTTGAAAATTTCAAAACAGGAAACAAATTGCATATTTGAAAAAGTCAGGAAATTTGGAGTGGGACGCATATTTGGGTTGTGCAAATTGGAGTTTCCAATTAAAAGTTATGTTTTATAGGAGATTCACTCATTTTCTGGAATTTTTGGAATAATAGAAAAAGGGTTGGAAATTTGTGTCACGCAGAGCATCTGTACCCAGTGCCTATGACCAGTGGGGTCGTGCACAGGTGGCATCCACGCGGGCGGGTGCGCTGTGAGTTGGCACAGGGGCCTATGACGGGTGGGGCCCAGCTCGCGGAAGAAAATGGAAAAAAGGGCCCCTTGGGCGCGGCCGAGAGGAATCGATCTCGGGACCTGGCTTGCGCGCGCGGTGGTGCTAGCCAGTGCGCTGGCTTGCGGTTTGGTGATAGGTAGTAGGATGGGAACAGGTTGAGGTGTTGGACCTGGATGTTCTTCTGACGAACTGACGGACGAAAACCTGCATCGCTACTGAACCTCGCGAGCGGACAGGAAACAGAGCGGCTCGCCGGCCGGAGGCTGGATCGCGACGGTGCGGTGTGCGGCTGCTTGGCGTGTGCAGTGGGCGATCGTGAGGGTGCGTGCACGGGCGTGTGGGTGCGGACAGAGCGAGAGGGACAGGAGAAAGGGGGTGGGGCGCTCACCAGGTTCAGGTCGCGGTTCAGTTGTCGAGGCAGAAACGGAGGGAGGTCTCCGGCGATGGCGCGGCCGCTACGGCGTCTCCCGGCAACAGGCGAGGACACGGGGAGAACCAGGAGGAAGACGCGGTTCCATTCCCGTCGCCGGTTGCTCCTCGAGGCGACCCCAGCTACCGGCGGTGAGGGGAGGAGGTGATGGTGCTCTGTGGTTCAGACTGTCGGCTTTCAGGGCAGAGGGAGATCGAGGTTAGAGGAAGAGGAGGGCGCCGCGGCGCTAGGGTTAGGAACTAGCTAGGGTTAGGTAGGGCTCGGGGAGGGTGCTTGTTTTTATGGTGGCAGGTGAGCGTGTACGGCAGCACATCGGTGGAGGTGGAGGTTGATCAGGCGGTGCAGATGGAGTCGTACCAATGCTGACGTCGGGGAAGAAGATAACAGGTCGAACAGGTACTGGGCCACCAGAGGGAAGTGGGCTGGGGGAGAAAAACAGAAAGGAGTGGGCTGCCCCCCTCTCCTAAGCTTTTATTTTTTACTTACTTTTTTTTTCTATTAGTTGAATTTTCTTGTTGTAAAGAATAAAAGAGAGAGAAAGGATAGGGGTTTTGGAGTGGTTTTTATTTTCTAAATAAATTTTATTGATTTGCAAACAATAAGCAAAAGCAAGGTTGGTAATGATTTTCAAAATTTGTAAAATTAGTTTTTTTTTTAAATGGTTAGTTGGACTTCAACTATTAGTTTGATTTGGGAAAAAAAATTGGAAAGCAACAATTTTTATTTAATAAACTCAAGCAAGTAAGCAAACATTAATGAAATTAATAGGTTGCAAGAATTTGATTTTTAAACCACCATTTGATCATGCCCATTATGATTGGAAAGATTTGAAATTTGAGTTGAATTGGAAAGTTACCATTAGGGTTTTGAACAATTTAAATTGTGTTGGATTTTTGAGTGGTTTGGGAAAACATGATGCAATGCTTATGTGATGCATGTGATTGCAATGCAAAAAGAAACAACCAATCTACCAAGGGGTAACACCCCAGGTGTTACACCTCCCCCCGGCCGCGCCACCTAGGGGTGTGGCCACCCTGGCCCACCTCTAGGGGTCATCTTTGCCCCCTGACCCCGAGGGAACGCTAAGCCTCATTCCATCCTTGAAGAATTATTCCGCCGCCGCTGCGGGGCGGAAAACACCCGAGATAGAAACGCTCTCTGCCAGGGAAAAAACTGCCGGGGGAATTCCTCTCCGGAGAGGGGAAATCACCGCCATCGCTCTGGGCATCATCAAGATCGTCATCATCATCTGCATCACCACCAACACCATCACCCTCATCATCCACCTTCATCCCGCTGTAACAATTAGGGGCCTCTATCGTTGTTTTGCATTAGATCTCTCTTCCGGTATGGATTACTTGTTAGTAGTTGATGCTTGTGAGATTTATCGGTGTTTGCACTTTATGACCAGATTGTTATCATCCATTATATCACCTCTCATTATGATCCATATGATGTGTTGTGAGTAGTTCGTGTTGTTCTTGAGGACATGGGAGAAGTCAAGTTGTTAGTAGTGAAGTAATGTTGAATAATATTAATGTTTGATATTTAAGTTGTGGTGTTATTCTTCTAGTGGTTCATGTGAACGTCGACTACATGATACTTCACCATTTATGGGCCTAGGGGAATGCATCGTGTATTTGGCTACTAATTGTGGGGTTACCGGAGTGACAGAAAGCTAAACCCCCGTTAGGAAACCATTACACGAAGGAGCGTAGGATCCCGGAGTTTAAAGCTGTGGTTAGATTTATTTCTTAATTACTTTCTTGTAGTTGCGGATGCTTGCAAGGGGTATAATCACAAGTATGTATTAGTCTTGGATGGGACGGTACGTTAGCATAGATTCACCCACACGACACTTATCAAAACACCAAAGTTATTCAGTTGCATGGAACAAAAGCACTTGACAGAAACCTTCCGTGTGTCATCGAGAACGTTTGTTAATCATAAGTAAACTCACCGGCTTGTCCTTTGCTGAAGAAAGGATTGGGCCACCTGCTGCAATTATTACTTCTGCATTTTATTTACTCGCACTTTATTTATCTGCAATATTGAAAAAAACCACAAATCTATTTTCCAGTATTTACAGTTATTCCTTCATCGAAACTGCTTGTCCACACCTTCTGCTCCTTGTTGGGTTCGACACTCTTATTTATCGAAAGTACTACGATACACCCCCTATACTTGTGGGTCATCACTCCCCGGCAACGGCGCCAGAAAAGCTTGATGGAGTGTAGACACACGCTCGTTGGGAGACCCCAAGCGTAAAGTGTGAAGAGTGCAGCGGGAAGTTTTCCCTCAGAAAAGAAACCAAGGTTGAATCGACCAGTAGGAGGAAAAAGCACTTTTGAAGGTTGATGCAGCTGAGATGGCAGGGCGCACTACCGGTTCAGCAGCAACGTGGAACCTACACAACACAATCAAATCACTTTGCCCCAACGAAGTAGTGAGGTTGTCAATCTCACCGGTTTTGCTGAGCACAAAGAGGTTAAACGTATGGTGTGGAAAACAGTAGGAACAATATGAGAGCAGTATGAAAGCAGTAGGTGTTTTATCAGTATGAGGAAAATGGACCGGGGTCCACAATTCACTAGTGGTGTCTCTTCGTGAAAGATAAATAACATGTGTGGTGAACAAATTACAACTGGGCAATTGACAGAAATCAAGGTTGCACCGTAGTGCATATGCAAGACATAAATATTACTATGTGCTTCATGCGGGGATTACAACAATATACATAGACTGTTATCCAACTGCATCTATGACTAATAATCCACCCTCCAAATATTATCAAAAAAACGTTGGGTATTAAGTTGCAAGCAACAGATTATCACAGTTAGCAAAGTGTGTAATGTAAACAATGACATCATCCTTAGACAAACCATTGTTGTTTTCTCCCTAATGGCAACATCACATCTTCCATCCGTCACGTTTCTGTCACTTGAGCACAGATGAAAAGGAGGCATGAACCCACTATCGAGCATAAATACTCCCTCCTGGAGTTACTAGCATCTACTTGGCCAGAGCATCTACTAATAACGGAGAGCATGCAAGATCATAAATAACATAAGCATGAAGATAACATGATAGATTGATAATCATAAGACATAACATTCAACATTCATCAGATCCCAGCAAACACAACATGTAGCATTACATAAAGATGATCTTGATCATGATAGGCAGCTCACAAGATCTAAACATGAGGTACAAAGTGGAGAGAACAACCATCTAGCTACCGCTATGGACCCGTAGTCTAGGGATGAACTACTCACGCATCACTTTGGAGGAGGGCATGGTGGTGTAGACCCATCCGGTGATGATTTCCCCCTCCAGTAGGGTGCCGGGGAGAGCTCCAGAACCCTCCCGATATCGGGATGACGGTGACGGCGGCCTCGGGTGTTTCTCGGGAAAAAGTGGGACCCTCCTAGGGTTTATGTCTCGGGGGGTTAAATAGGTGAAAGGGCAGAGGCGGTGGAGGCCTGGGAGCCCACACCACCCCAGGCGCGACCAAGGGGGGCGTCCCCTATGGTGTGGCCCCCCTGAGGCCCCTCTCCGGGTCTCTTAGGGACTCCATGGAACCTTTGGTGATTCTAAGACTTCCGGGCTTCGAATTTTCCAATTCCGAGAAAATTTCCACAACAACTTTTCTGAAACTAAAAACAGCAGAAAACAGGGAACTAGCTCTGTGGCATCTTGTCAACAGGTTAGTCCGGAAAATCGATAAAAAAACATAAAATATATAGCAAATATGTGGGAAACAATAAGAAAACAACATGGAACATCAGAAATTAAGGATACGTTTATGACGTATGAGTCACCCACATAAAAATTTCTAAGAAGAACAATGGTGGCTTGCTTTTTAGTGGATCTATTTTGAGCATCATTAATTCTATACCAAGCATTTTTTCAACTTTACCCACCTCTTTATTTGAAGGTGAGGACCTCTGCCTCAAGAGACATAACAAAAGGAGTAGAGCTAGACATACTAACAAAATAAACTAACAACACAAATAAAAGACTAAAACTAGAGAACTATTTGGGGGGGTTCATAAAGAGAAAATAAGACAAAAAGTAAACTAGGAAAGAACAAAACCAAAGAAATAGATTGAAGTATGAGACTCCCCTTGTAGCAAGCTAGAAGTCCCCGGCAACTGCGCCAGAAAAAGTACTTGATGCTGACGTGATCACACTCTCGTTGGGAGACCCCAAGCGGAAAGTATGATTTAGTCTAGCGGAATCCCCCCCCCCAGTTAAGGAACCATGGTTTAATGTGCTTCCTCGAAAACCTTTTATATCATAAAAAGTCCTAGCGGGATTCGACTGATATTTTTTATCACTCGAATACTTTTTCCTTCGAGTGTCCACGTAAGCTAGTGACGCATTACCCTGTTTTTTGTCGTCAGGGGACTAGACGTTTTCTCAGGTAATCTTATCTTGTCAGGAGATAGCTTGCGTGATTGGGGCTTGACCACCTTTTGACCATTCATTGCGCGTTAATCTAGGTATTTCTTAGTGAATGCTATGATTCCCGCGCGTAGTGGACGACGTGGAGCCGTAGCGGTTAGCCTCCTTGCACCATGTGTAGGGCTCGGCTAGCTCCATGGAACATCGACGATGGGGATGTTTTCACCTCTCTATAAATACTGTAGAGGGAAAGTAACTTTCCCCTTCTTCTTCCTCGCATCTGCGGCATCTTCTTCTCTCCAGCGAAGAAAGAACAAAACCCCCCATTACTATGCTCCTTGAGCTCCACCACTTTTTTCGCCATGGTGAACACCCGGAAGAACAGAGGAACTACCACGACCGGCAACGCCAAGGGAGGCCATCCTATAATGAAGACCTTATTGCACCAAACATCAATGATGCGGGAGGTGATGGAGTTGCTAATCCATCTAGCTTCCCTTGCTATACATTTTTGAGAGGTGCAGGTATGATTGATGACTTCGTGATGCTGATTGAAAGGGTTGGTTTAACCAACTACATGTAGGACGAAGGTCCCCAATATGCTATTCTCACAAAAACTTTTGTTGAGAGTTTTAGATTTCATAACTCACCATATAACCCAACTGTTGCTTTTAAGATATATGGTAGTACTTTTTCTTTGCCCCTGGAGAGTTTTTGCAACATTATAGGTATCAACGCCTCCGGGACAGCGTGCAAGATTCAGGAGAGACCCGCTGATCTTATGGAGCTCTATCGAGGAGTTAACAATGATGATGGCCGCTCAGCTCAGTGCGGGGAGATAAGAAACATCCAACTTCCCGCTATCAGATATTTCACTTACTATCTTGCTACTAGTATCCTTGGTAGGGAGAATACTAGCAACATTTCAAACTATTGTAATGCTTTTATTGATGCTGCACTTAACCGTAGCAACACGTATAACCTTGGTTCTCTCATTGCTCGTCGCCTAGCTTCTAAGGGACCCATTTATGGGAGCATTATTGCTACACGTATAATAACTGCTCTAGGCCTTCCTATTGCTTCTTATGATGAATTGTTAACTCCTTATAGACTTGATCTTTCTGCCATGAAGGCTCATCGTTTTATTACTGCTAACTCTACTGCTGAACATTTAGTATATAGAGTTTTATTTGTTGACGGAGATGAGAGGGAAGTTACTTTGCCGCAGCCTGTTTTGTTAAAAGTTGACAGGATTCCGTGGTCGCACCCAAAGGGAGAGATAGATGAGCAGCTGCGCTTGATGGAGTTCCATAGGCAGCAGATGAGGCGAGATGCGCCTTCTGAGGACTACACCACGCAGTACATCGGGGCGTCCTCGAGCACATATCAAGAGGAGGGCTCATCCTCGGCACACTACGGGGCCGCCACCTCATGGTCCCTGATACGTCATAAATGTATCTATAATTTCTGATGTTCCATGTTGTTTTCATGTTGTTCCCTACATTTTTTCTATACACTTTATGTCATTTTTATCGATTTTCCGGGACTAACCTATTGACAAGATGCCACAGAGCGAGTTCCTTGTTTTCTGATGTTTTTAGTTTCAGAAAAGTTGTTCTGGAAATATTCTCAAAATTGGAAAATTTGAAGCCCGGAAGTCTTCGAATTCCCGAAGGTTCTACGGAGTCCCGAAGAGGCCCGGAGGGGGGGCACACCATAGGGTGGCGCGCCCCCCTGGCCGTGCCTGGTGGTGGTGTCTGCCCCTCGAGCGTCCACCGCCATCGCCCTTTCGCCTATTTATACCCCCTATAAGTAAACCCTAAAAATATACCACTTCGTCCCGAGAAACACCCGAGGCCGCCGTCATCGTCATCCCGAGATCGGGAGGGTTCTGGAGCACTCCCCGGCACCCTGCCGAGAGGGGAATTCATCACCGGAGGGGTCTACACCACCATGCCCTCCTCCGAAGTGATGTGTGAGTAGTTCATCCCTAGACTCCGGGTCCATAGCAGTAGCTAGATGGTTGTATTTTCCACTTTGTAACACATGTTTAGATCTCGTGAGCTTCCCTACATGATCGAGATCATCTTTATGTAATGCTACATGTTGTGTTTGCTAGGATCCGATGAATGTTGAATGTTATGTCTTCTGATTATCAATCTATCATGTTATCTTCATGCATATGTTATTTATGAACTTGCATGCTCTCTGTTATTAGTAGATGCTCTGGCCAAGTAGATGCTAGTAACTCCAAGAGGGAGTATTTATGCTCGATAGTGGGTTCATGCCTCCTTTGCATCTGTGCTCGAGTGACAGAAACATGACGAATGGAGGATGTGTTGTTGCCATTAGGGAGAAAACAACGGTGTTTACTTAGTTTACATTGTTTACATTACACACTTTGCTAACTGTGATAATCTGTTGCTTGCAACTTAATACCCAACGTTTGTTCGGATGATATTCGGAGGGTGGATTATTAGTCATAGATGCGGTTGGATGACGGTCTATGTATTTTGTTGTAATGCCCGCATGAATCACATAGTAATCTTTATGTCTTGCATATGCACTACGGTGCAGTCTTCATTTCTGTCAATTGCCCAGCTGTAATTTGTTCACCACACATGTTATTTATCTTTCACGGAGAGACACCACTAGTGAACTGTGGACCATGGTCTATTTTCTTATTCTGATAATACACACACTGCTTCCACTGTCTTCACACTGCTGCTACTGTTTTCATATTGTTTTCCACACCATACGTTTAACCTCTTTGTGTTCATCAAAAGCGGTGAGATTGACAACCTCACTGCTTCGTTGGGGCAAAGTGATTTGATTGTGTTGTGTAGGTTCCACGTTGCTGCTGAACCGGTAGTGCGCCCTGCCACCTCAGCTGCATCAACCTTCAGAGATTGCTTGTCCTCCTACTGGTCGATTCAACCTTGGTTTATTTTCTGAGGGAAAACTTGTTGCTGCACTCTTCACACCTTGCGCTTGGGGTCTCCCAACGAGCGTGTGTCCACACTCCGTCAGTCCCCTTGGGATTGATCTCCACTTAGGCCAAAAGTCTAAGCTTGGGGGGAGGTATACCGATATCACACTCATCTTTATATCATGTTTTTGTCGGTTCTTTGTATATCCATGTTTTCGTTTCTTTCGTTTGTTTCTCTTCTTTTTGTTCTTATCGTTTTGTTCTTTCTTTCCAAAACACAAAAAGACCAACAATATTTCTGTTATTTCTCTTTATTTGCTTATTTAGTTTCATTTCTTGTTTTTTTTTTCCTTTCTCATTTCGGTTTACTATTCAAAAATCCAAAAATATTTTTCTTTGTTTGCTTGTTTCTTTTTGTTCTTGTCTTAAATTAGAAAACCCTAAAATATTTGTTCTTCTTCTTTGGTATTGTAAAGTTTGTTGCAGAGTTCATCGGTCTTCCGTGTCTCCATTGTAGTTTGGTTATCATTCTATATTATTCAATCCACACGAGTGAAGAGCAATAATGATGATTTACGACAATTCGAGTTGTGCGAAGAGGCTGTTATGAACTTTTTTTAAATTTTGTACATATAATCATCCATGTGGACATGCTTAGTTTGTTCGTGTAAGGTGTATGTTATTTAATTGTTGCTTAGTAGGTCATGCTCTCTCATGTTTAGTTTCAACTTATTAATATTAGATAGCTTGTTGTATAAGTGTTTGCTTGCATTGTTTTATTCATAGAAGGGTATGACATTGTGGTATCTCCCTCTGATTGTTTCGCCTGAATCGACTTGGCACATGATCACGAATGCTATGACTGAAAACAAAAATTCAATTAAGCCTCTATGATTTATTTTGCCTCAGAGTATTTATATCACTTTTATGCCCCTGTTAATTTAGTTTCGTCGCAAGCATGATTATGACAGTTGTTGCTCTCTTGATTGTCGCTCCCAGTCTATTGCTAGCCTTCACTTGTACTGAGTATGAGCTCTACTCGTGCATCCAACTCCCCAAAACCAAAATTTTCCAAATGTGTCCACCATACCTACCTGTATGTGGTATTTAACCGCCATTCCAAGTAAATTTCTCATGTGCTACCTTTAAAACCTTCGAAAAATTATTCCTGTTTTGTGCCCCTGTTTTAGCTCATGAGGACGTAAATAGAGAATATTTATCTCACTTGTTCATTGGATTTCACATCCTGGACTAGTGGCTTCATCCGCTTATCCAAATGATAGAAGAGACGGCAGCTGGGTGCCCAAGCCCAAATTAATACAACAAATTCTCTTCACTATGGTTGCCCCTGTTTTATCAGTCAAAGCTTAATTGTGTAAACAAAAGAGAAAGAGGGATGACCTTCTACCTAGATGTGTCCTTCTATGAGAGTTTCTCTTGTGAAGTCTAGTTGTCTTGTGACGTACTGTATTGTCTGTTTACCATTTGTCGACATAAGCATACACCTCTCTAAAAATGTTTTCAATACCTCTGTTTAATAAAATAAAAGATCTAGAACATGAGTTAATCCCCACTTTCCTCTGCGAAGGGCCTTTCTTTTTTTTGTATGTTGATTCTTCACCTTCTCACTTTATGCACTTTCTTGACAGCATGAATGTCATTATTAGTGTAATGTGCTTGTCCCAAAACACAGTTGATTGTGGTATAACTTTGATGCTTGTATCTTTGACATCTTTAATTCTAGTCTTCATTTGAACTTCAGAGGTGCCCTAGCATTTATGTTTTGCTCCATTATTAAGGGCAAACGAATACACTTTATCATACCCTATCATGAGCATTGCAATCCTGCAGATTGATATACTTCATGTTGTCTATTATTAGTTTGTTGGCATCTCTTCATGGTTTGCATAACTTCTAGGTGACTTTTATCTTGCATACATCTTATTATGAATTGCCTCAGCACTTGATCATATAGTGAGTATATTTACATCATATGAAACAAATGTGTTCGTAAAAGTTCTTTTATCGCACTCAGTTGTCACTGAATTGCTTGAGGACAAGCAATAAGCTAAGCTTGGGGGAGTTGATACGTCCAAAACATATCTTCTTTTCCGAACACTTTTGTTATTGTTTGCCTCTAAACTTGTGAGTTCTGGATACAACTAACACGGACTAACGCTGTTTTCAGCAGAATTACCCTTGTGTGTTGTTTTTATGCAGAAAAATCGACTTCCGGGAAATTGCCCAAAAAAGATCCCATTGAGATTATATCACCAGAAGACCCCGGAAGCCAGAGGGAGACCTGGAAGGGGGCAAGGAGTGGCCCAGACCACCCCTGGGCGCCCCCTAGGTCGCGCCACCTGGTGGTGTAGGGGCCACAGCCACCCCCTCGGGCTCCCCTTTTGACTACATATGACCCTTTACCCTAAAACGCGAGGGGGTTTGTCATATTCCACATAAACACAACACAGCGCCGCCGCCACCTCGAAACTCAATTCGGGGATCAGAAGTTCCTGTTCTGGCGCCCTGCCGGGATGGGGATTCGGAGGAGATCATCTCCATCGACACCGCCATCTCTTCTCCATCAACCATCCATGATTCCCCCGTCCATGTGTGAGTAAACACCGCTGTAGCCTGAGAGGGATGGAAGGGATTGTATGAAATCAATCATGTAATAATGCCAGATTGTTAGGGCATAGTGCCTAGTATCCATTGTTAGTGCTTTCTACCGTTGTTGCAATTTGTTATGCTTAATGCTTGTCACTTTGGGCCCGAGTGCCATGATCTCAGATCTGAACATGTTATTGTTTCATGAGTATAATTATGTTTCTTGATCATATCTGCAAGTTGTTTACACATGTCATTGTCCGGAATCCGAGGCCCCAAAGTGACAGAAATTGGGACAACCGGAGGGGATGGTTTTGATGTGAGGATCATGTGTGTTCACGGAGTTTTAATGCTTTTCTCCGGTGCTTTATTAAAAGGAGAACCTTAATTACCAGTAGTTTTCCTTTAGTCCCCGCTGAAAACAGGTTGGTAGGACAAAAGATGTTGTGCAAGTTTCTTATTGCGAGCACGTATGACTATATTGGAACACATGCCTATGATTTGCCTAGAACTTGGATGCTTTATTATTATTATATGCAATGCCCATGTTTATATTATTACATGACCTATCTTATCCATGCAACACCCGTTCATCTATTCCCTTTGCCTACGGTACTTTCATCCTGTTGTTTTCCGTGATTTCTACTATTGTTACTATTTTATTCCTGCCGTTATTTTACTACTACTGCTGCTATAAAACTATTACCACTGATAAATTGTTGCGAGCAAGTCTACTTTTACGTGCAACTGAATTGAAAACTCAGTTGTTAAGACTTATAAATATTCTTTGGCTCCCCTTGTGTCGAATCAATAAATTTGGGTTTTACTTCCCTCGAAGACTGTTGCGATCCCCTATACTTGTGGGTTACCATACCGAGGCGGCGTAGCTCCGGTGGCGAGGTTTTCGCCCGCCGATGCGTTCACGGGGATCTCCGATGTGGTCATGGTAGCACCCGGTGGAGCCGTCGCAGCAGAGGAGGACCGCATCTCCGTACTAGGCGTGGGGTTGATGGTGGTTTCCAGCGTGCGAGATGGACTGCCGGTGGCCATTTCTTGGTGGCGCAGCCGCAGATTCGTGCTCAGGCCGCCAATGGTGGTTCTCTGGCAAAATGCGAGTGCGCAGAGTGCTCTGGGAAGTGTTCAAGGAATTGTGAGGAAGGAGAAGAAATGGAACGGAGGGGTCGAGGCCGTATTTACAGCCTATTCCCCGAGATTCGTCCCAACGGCTAATTTAGCCGTTGGATGATCGACGTGTGTCGCACAGTAAAATCCAGTATACGAGGAGATGGGGTGATAATGTCTATCTCCTCGTTTCTCGCTCAAAATCTGCCAGAGATACATTTTCAACCTTTTGTCTGAAACCAAACGTCAATGACGTAAGCATGATTTTATCGCTCACGTCACAGTTTCCTTCTCTGCGAAGATTCGTGGAAGAAATGCCGGATTATGGAAATCCGAGTTTGGCATAAGAAGTTTCAAGACTAAAGTGCCGACTTTTCAGAAAAGCATATAAATTGGTGAAAGACCGGCACGAAGAAGTCTTAACTCTCCTTGGGGGATACTGTCGGATATATGCCAATTAGGGGTGTATCCGGCGTTGGCCAAAGGCCAGATTATCAGGGTGGCCCGCAGGAAATGGAGTAAATTCCATTGGGCGGCCCAGCAAACTGACGCACAGGAAGCCGGATTCTAGAAGAACCCGGAACACAGACCAATATGTGGTCCGACTTGGAGAAGAAGCTGGATGCCTTACTTTTCAGGAATAGGAATAGTTTCTGTAGTCTTCTAGGTTTCTTTCCTGTAAGCCCTAATCCAGGTATCTATATAAAGCCGAACGAGAGCAATCCAGAATAAGACAAGAGAGAACAAGGGTTCGAATAGGTAGAAGCCAACTCGCCGGGAAGTTCATCCTCGCCGAGTTAGCGAAACCATACTCACATTGTACTTTGTATACTTCTGGCTTCAGCCTTGATTTAGTGAAATTGCAGGAGTAGGAACGCCGCCATTGCAGCGACGTACCAAACCTGGGTAACCCGTGTCCCCGTTTTCACTCTCCCACGTTTCCACCCACGGCTCTACCAGCAGGCTTATGGCACCCCTGGCCATGAACCTAACTCAGAAGACTTGACAACGGCCATGTTTTCTGCTGGCGCATCACACTCTTTCACGGTTTTTGTACCACAAGGTTCGAGTCGCCATAAATAACGAGTCGAGTGACTCCACATGGTTTGTCCATCTTCATCCCATGGATGAGTGCTTCGTACCCGACTTTGTTGTTTGATGCGTTCTTGAAGTTCATCCGAAATACATATAGCAGTCTATCACCTCTAGGGGATGTGATTATGACTCCTGCTCCTGCTCCAGATGCTCGTTTGGAATTGGATCCATCGAAGTACATTGTCCATTTACTCGACATGTCTGGCAGTTTGGGCTGTTCCAATTCTAGCCACTCTGCGACGAAGTCTGGGAGTACCCGTGACTTAATTTCTTTCAGCATCTCATAAGTTATATCCCGTGGGCCAAACTCGATCCCCCACTTGGCTACTCGACTTGTTGCATTGTGGTTATTGAGTATTCTGACAAGAGTGCATTGGACACCACAGTGATTGGGTGCTCCTGAAAATAGTGCCTCAGTTTTCGAGCTATCACGTAAACTCCATAGGCTAACTTATTGTAACACCTGGGGTGTTACCCTAATAGGAAGTGTTTGTTTTCTTTTTTGCTTGCATCACATGCATCACATGAGCATTGCATTCTGTTTTTCAAAACAACTCAAAATTCAAACACAATTAAAACTTTCCCACATGTTCAAAATTTCCAATTTCAAAATTGCAAACTATAGCACTCAAATGTTTTTCAATAATTTGAAGTTGTTTTAATCCAATTGCTTGTTAATAAAATTTTCCCTGTTATCAAAACCCTAATGGCAAATTCAAAAATTCAAAGCAAATCAATCCTACTTATCATATTTCAATGTGGGTTTAAAAATTAAAATTTTGCAAACAAATTAAATTAAATGATGCTTGCAAAATTTCTTGAGCTTATTAAATAAAACTTTGCTTATTTCCAAAATTTCCAAAATCAAACCTTATTTGGAATTCAAATAACAAATTAGAAATCAAATTAATATTCTAAATTTTGAAGTTAATGTTAACATTACTTTTATTTGCTGTTTTGCAAATTAGCAAAATTTATTTATAAAATAAAAGAAAAACCCCAAATCCTTTCTCTCTCTCCCTCTTTGATCCCTTGCAAAAAAAAAAGGAAAAGGAACAAAAAAATCCCAATGAAGAGAGAGGCATCCCACCCCCCTTTCCTCTTTTCCCCCCAAAGCCCATTTCCTTTTCTCTTTCTGGCCCAGTACCCCCTCCTTTCTGTCGTCTTCCTCCCCCGACGTAACCTCCTCTGTACGATTCCTCCTCCACCCTCTGATCCTCCTCCCCCTCCTCCGATGGGCGCCGTACCAGGGCTCCTCTCTCCATAAGTATCCACCACCTCCCCCCTCTGTAACCCTAGTCCCATCCGCCGCGCCGCCACTCCCTCTCTCTTCCACCTCCCTCCCTCTCTCTGAACTCCTCCGTTCTGAACCCAACCACCGTGCATCACCACTGCCTTCCCCTAGCTCCGATTGCCACGGCCACCGCGAGGAGCATCTGGGGCGGGGAATGGAACCGCGGCGTCCTCCTGGACCTCCCCGTCCCCTCGACGCCTGCTGGGAGCCACTGTGGTGGCCGCGCCGTCGCCGGGAACTTCCCCTCGCCGCTGCACCTCGACAGACTCCGACGACGACCACCGAGGTGAGCAGCGCTACCTCTCCTGCTTCCCCTCTCATGTCCACACTCCCACGGCCGCACTGCACGCACAACTCGACCACACGCACCCCAGCGCCCTAGCAGTGACCGCCGATCACCACGATCACGCCGCAGCAAGCGATCGATCCGCGCCAAGCTTCAGTTTCGTCAGGTGTACCTGACGGAAACAAACACCAAAAAATCTACGCGCTCGTACCCTGTCACCAAACGCACCCTATCCCAGTGGCAGTGCACACCGGCACTCAGCGCAGCGACCCGGGTTCGAGACCCCGCGGGCGCGCCCCCCTTTTTTTTTGGTTTTCTTGCGCGCGCAGGGGCAGGCCCACTGGGCAGTGACCCCTGTTGCCACCTCAGCTGCACCCACGCCCACGCAGCGCCAGCGTGGCCTGGGCCCTCTGTCAGTGGCTGTGTACAGCCACTGCAAAGTAACAAAAGGTTTTTAATTTTTCTGTTTTACTTTTCAGCCCTTAAAAATTACAGATTAGTCCTCTATTTTAAATTGATAATAACTTTCAAAATATAACTCTAAATAACAAAAGTAAAATATGTTTATTGTTCTAAATTAAATTGTCTATCCAACTATGCCATTTGTTTTCTGTTTTGAATTTTCAAAATGCAATTCAAATTTGAATTCAAATAATTCAATTGTAATTTGCTAAATTGCATAACTAAATCATAATAAATCCAAATCATGCAAATAAAATATGTTTTCCATGCTATTTCAAATAACCTTTTCAAATATAAATTTTGTTTCATGGTTTGAATAATTTAAATTGCCTAAATACTTTAATCCTTGTTTAATTCATTTAAATTTGATAAAATCATAACTTGCTCAATATAAAATATTTTTGAACATGCAAAATATGTTTTCAAACCATCAAAGTCTAAACTTTTCAAATGTGAATTTGAATTTATGTTTTGGACAAATAAAATTCAAATAATATTCAAACTTGAATTAAAATCAATTAAAACTTGTTTAATCTTGTTTAATTCATAATTAAATCATTGACATTCCTTTTTCAATAATTGAAACATGTAATCCACCTAAAATTTGGTGTTCTAATCAAATATGAACTTTGTTAGCTGTTTTGCACAGTTTAACTTGCTGAAAACAACAACTATTTGTGTAATCCCTTTAAGGAACCAAAAAATTCCCTAACTTAATAAATAAATTTCTAAATGGGTAAACCTTATTTCCAATTGATTCTATTGTTGTTATTTTGTTGTTTTCCCCATCCATGCATCATGCTAATCCACTTTCACCTATTGGTTAGTTGTAAAACAATTGTTTCAACCATAATTCATGGGCTTTTCATATGCAACTCAAATTGCATATGGGTCCATTTAAATTTGTTCATCTTGTCAACCATTTTACCTTGATGCATCTTTAAACTTGTCATGCATCCATATCTTGATCATGCTGGATCTTTTGCCGTAGTAGTAATTGTTGCATCCGGTGTTTGTTCGAGGTTCGTTGCTTCTTCTCGGATAGGACGTTGAGATGATGTGAGCAACGACAAGTGCTGTGGATGTACCTCTACTTGCTGGATTCCAGGCAAGTATACTCACTTGCTGCCAAATGGCTGCCTTTCATCACTTGTTACCGATTCTTTCCGTTGTTCTTGTTCTAGCCTGTTGATACGATGCTTGTGTCTCGATCCTATTATATGTTTACCTTGCAGCCATGATATAGCCTTTCCTTCCACTTGCTATTAACTGTTGATTGTTCACCTCGTTGGCCTTCGTGTCGTAGCTGCATGCTTAGGGTTGCTTTTGCTCGAGTCTGTTGTCGGTTACTTCTTTTACTATATTATTATCGTTCTGGGGGCTCGATGTTAATCAATCAATCCTGTTAATGCTAATGGTAATAATAATAATTTGATGATAAGGCACCGACAGGAGGCCCTTGTGGTTTTGAGGCCTGCTAGTGTCGACCCTAATAGGAAAAGGGTCTTGTCTACTGATCCATGATGAGCGTACTACCCGCATGTGGGAAGCGAGTATGGGCGCCCCCCTCAATTTGACTCGATTCGCATCTCGTCCAAATCGCCTCATTTAGTTCGGGTTTTCCATTTGCTGCATGCATGATCTTGCGAGCCCTTGGTACCCGGGTGGAACTTTCGTAGGCGGCATATAGGGGGACACGGTCTTAGAGTGCTATGAGGGTCCCTTTTCTTCGGGGCTTGATTAGCCGTGCGCCCAAGGTGCTTTGGGCTTGATGCGAAGAAGAGTTGAGTTGTGTTGAGTACCTCGCTTGGTGGGTTGATCCCCCGTCTGGCGGGTTATTCTTACGTGTACGGCCAAATTGGTGCAACCCTGCAGGGATAATCTTCTCGAGAAGCCGTGTTTTCCGCGGTTATGGATTACTTGGTGAAAGTACTGGCTAACAAGTACTCAGGACAACTTAAACCTAATGATTAACAATCTTACACCCAATGATTAACAACTTGACTAGTAATAGGCTTATTGACACAATAATCTGAACCATCATTAATCCAACTGGGTGAGTTATCCTCGGATTGCTTCTTCGGATAAGGGGCGAGATCCAGGATGGGTTTGTTTGAAGTTATCTTTCAGTTGGTTACCATACTCGATCTTATCTTCTTTCTGTTAGCCGGAAGTTGTAGTATCTCTCTGTAGTTGGTTAGTGCAGCCCGCTGTCGCTTATTTGCAATAACCCATTCCTTTCCGTTGATCCCAAAGTATTTGTATCTTGTGATGACTGGCTACGCCGGTATCTTGTGAGTATGGTTTATCCACTTGCCAGTACTTAACCGTACTGACCCACGAATCTTTTTCGTGGCTGCATATTCAACATTGCAGTCAACAGGTTTGAAGTCTGACGACGTTAGCTTGGAAATCCCTCCGGCTTGGCCTGGGCAGGGATTGGACGCTCCCGGTTATCTTCAGGACTCTTAGTCCAATTTGTATCTTGTCCGTAGACGGACGATATGTTGTTTCTTCCGCTGTTATTTGGATCCTTGTATTGAATCAGTTGTATCCCTGACTCGTTTGAGTCATCTTGTAAATCTCTTTTCTGTTGTTGTTGTGGATTATTCGTGAACTGTTGTAATGTTATCACAAGTGGCAACCTGGAATCGGTTATTATGTGGATTTTGGCGGGAATGCTGAAATCTGCATAGTGCCCGATCTCGGGGCGTCACACTTATGATAATGTGGGTACCGTTGCTTGAATGTTGATAGTACTTCACTGAGGTAATATACTGGGCATTGTGCCCTATATATGGACCCTTCCCGGGGTCTCTCTACTACCAATACTGTGCTGACCACCTATATTGTCGCGGAGATGTATAGGCACATTGACTCCTTTTCCTCAGGTGCCACCAAGACAAGTGGAGCCGACAAGGTTCGTTTAAGCGCATGGAATGCTTCCCTATCTTCGTGTGTCCACTCGAACTTATATGTCTTCTTCAGCAATTTGTAGAAAGTGAGTGCTTTCTCTCCAATCTTTACTACAAACCTCTCGACTGCTGCAATTCTTCCTGCTAGCTGCTGTACTCCTTTAATGTTCACTGGTTTCTTCATTGAAATAGTAGCCTTGTTTTTTCACCGGGTTAAGGTATGCCTCTGGCAGATAGGAGGTACCCGAGTAAGTCTCCTTGGTGTACTCCAAATGTGCACCTTTTCCGGTTCAGCTTGATCTGATACTCGTCAAGTGCTACAAAAGTTTCTTTGAGGTCGTCGATAAGGCTTTCTTTTTTCCCCATCCACTGCTGCCGCCGGGGACAACTCCGGCCGCTGCCCCCCTCCACGCGCGCCGAGAAATCTTCCACTATCGACTTCGGTTCCATTCCATGGTGGAGAGATAGCCTGCAACCACCCCCAGCTCGTCGGTCCAGATCGAGCCGAGCTCCTGTTTTTACTGTAGTTCACCTCCCCAATTCTACTGTTTTCCTGCTGAGTTGCTCCTATTGGTTGCCTTTATGGTGCTCATGTTGTGTACTAGTGTTGAGCAGCTGCGGAAAGAGCGCATGCTCCATCTATTTGACCTTTTGCTCGAGTCTTAGGAATCCGAGGATGCTAGTTTATTTTGACCGCTCAATGTGGAGTTGGTGTCTGCTCGTTGGGTTGCCATGCTCACGTATCCACCAGAATTCACGAGAGGTTTTTCATGGGTTATCTGTACGTGGAGAAAAATTATAATCCCACGTCAATATCAGTTATCAAGAATTTGGACTTTTTTGTATGTGTAGAACAATACAAAATAATTAGTGAGCAGACAAACTTATTTTAGGGAGGATAATAAGTTTTTTTTTGATAACAGGAGGATAATAAGTTGGAACACCGAAAATCGAACAAAAGCTGAACCGCGGTTTTTTATGAACTTCCAACTACGGTTTCTCTGCCCGGCTTGAGCTCCGGTTTATGCACAAAATGAAAAACCAAACAGGATCATTTTCGCTCGTGCGCCCACGAGTGACCAGGACATACGCTGCTACCACGGCTTCCCAGGATTACGTCTTCTAACATGTGAAACGCTGAAGAACCTCCGGGGGATAACTCGTTGCGTCCTCCGCACGCGCGGCCGTCAGATGAGTTTTTATCGCGTGGACACGGCTTCTCTTGGCCCCACCAGACCACCGCCCCCGCGGAGGAAATATCTGCGCAACCTTATCCGCTTGTACGATCCCCTCATCGTCGTCATCAACGCGTTCTTCCCCAGCGCTGCTCTCTCTCCTTTCTCTCTAGTCACCCACGCCGCCGTTCCCGTCCACTCGTCCACAACCTTATCTTTTTCTCTGCAACTCCGGCGACGCCATCACCGCAGCGCTCGTCCCCTCGCGGTCAGGCGCTCGTCCCCTCGCCGTCGCGGTGGGTGGAGCTCCCGCGTGCCCAGCATGGGGGACCCTCTCCCCGCCGAGGAGGGGCGTTGCTACCGACGTCGTGCCGTGGATGCTACAGATGCGGCGCCGCGATGCTGCTGACGGTGAGCGGCGTGCTACCGACGCTGTGTCGTGATGCCGCCGACGGCGAGCGGCGTTGCTACCATGGGCGACCACGAGTGCTACTGTGGCATCGGCGGGGTGCTATCGAGCTGGATGCCGATGCTACCATAGGCGGTCGCGGGTGCTACCGACGGCATCCGCGAGTGCTACCGACGGCGACCACGAGTGCTACCGATGGCGTCGGCGGGTGCTACCGAGGTGGACGTCGATGCTACCGTTGCTACTTTAGGAGGTCGCGGGTGCTACCGACGGCGACTACGAGTGCTACCGATGGCGTCCACGAGTGCTACCGATGGCGTCGGCGAGTGCTACCGACGGCGACCCCGCGGAGGCCGGTGATGCTCTCATCGGGAGCATCGCGCTGCTCCCCGCATGTCGCCGGAGATGCTCCCTTAGGCGCGCGGTCGTGCTTCTGTAGGCGTGCGGCGGTGCTCCGCGGCCGCCGGAGATGCTCCCGACGGCGCGACGCGATGCTCCCGACGACGCCGGAGTTGCTACGGACGGGCGCGGCGCGATGCTCCCCACGGCGGACGGGTTGCTACCGAGGCGCGGCGTGATGCTACCGACGAGTCCGAAGTTGCCGTCGACGCCATGCCGCGGTGCTACCGACGGCGGACGTCGGTTGCTACGATGGCGTGCCACCGCTGCTACCATAGCGGACGACGGCTGCTACCAAGGGCGAGTCGCCCTGTCCAGCGAGCGGAAGCACCTTCCCCGGCGACGGCGTATACTCCGGCGACGGCGGGCGGAGCAACGAGGTTGGGGAAAGGATGCGCCATCGGGCATGGGGCACGCCAGTTTTTCTCTCGGTGTTTTTTTCCTTTCGCAAGGACGAGGGAAGGAGAGTTCACGGTACACGCAAAAAATTCCTGGCTTGACCGGTGGTGGGGGACACGTGTCGCCCTGTCCACCCGGGGGATCGGAGGAAATTATCCCCCGGGGGACGCTCAGCACTGCCCTTAACATAGGTTACATCTACTTACAAATGAGAGCAACCCGTTAACCTGTTAGCAAGTGAGACACCCTTTTCGGATCACACCCGCGAAGCGACCCTCCTCCGGTCTCTGCCCTCTCTCTCTCTCTCCGTTCCGTACAGCACCTAGGGCTCGCAGGAGGCCACCGGACCGCGGCATCCGCCCGCTCGCCGCTGCCGGAGAAAGGCTCTTCCGGCCGCACGGGCATTCGTCAACCCATGAGCACCAATCAGGCAACCCCAAGTCCACTTGCCCACGAAATTCCCCAAATTACATGAAACCCTAGCTCTCCATCCTTTCTCTGCTGTCTCCCGCGAAGGGAGACGCCTAGGCGCAACGCAACCGCGTCCGCGCGCGTCGCAGAATCATCCTCTGCACAGGCGTCTGACGTGGTCGCGCGGGGCGTGCGGCCGGCCGCGTGCGTCGCCGCGTGGCAGCACGCGTGCCGCGGGCGTGCGCCTCGGTGGCGGATTGGGCGGCGGTGCCGTGCAGCCGTGCTGGCCAGCGCAGGCTGCAGCAGTGCGGCAAGGGCCAGAGGCGCACAATTACCCCACACGGCTCACTTAGTCCACTAGTAAGTCTTTGATATACAGATTAATGGTTTCATCCATCGATTATTTGATTGCTTCATAGATTGTAGTCTCTTTGTCCTGTCTTTGTGGGATCAAATCACCGACGAGTATAGGAGGTGGATCAATCACCCCTCGCCTGGCACGAAGTAGGACAGTATTGTGCCTTTTTGTTTGTGCATTGGTGGCTCAGATATGCTGAGTTCTTAGCCAGTTTTGTAGACTTACAGAAGCTGTAGTAATTCCGATAGTGGCAACCATAGGAAATGTCTTGGAGTTCTGATTTGTAAAGAATGCGACAAGTTTCACGGGTTTGCTGCTAGGGTTGTAGGGTGTAACTGGATTACAACCAAAGAAGACCATACCAAAAAATTATCAAGCCTAAAGAATTTGGTCACTGTTTGGATTGACACCAAAATGTTGGTCGCCCACTGTGCCCAGAGCTTGCCCGTGTAATTTTTGACCACGCTTGAGCGAGCAGACTGTGCGGAAACGCTTCACAAAAAAATTGCTAGTGCGCCCACCCGCATCTCCTTGCTGGGTCCGATGCAATTAGTGGCAGTATTTGGTACAGGCCAAAAGCTGCCTGTACAAACTCTCATGCTACTCCACCATACTATTTTCTGTCTTCTCTTCTGTCCAGAGGTCCAGCGTAATCTTAATTAGGTAACATATTTTATATTTTATCTTTAGGGGATTTACGTTCTATTTTGTTGGCTAATTTAATTAGCAAATGCAAACAGCAGGTAGCTATTTCCATTTGCAGCAGTTGCTTCTGATTCTCCTGCCTTAAGATTTATTTTTTTGTTGACTGCATTCTTAATTTTTTTACCAACATTTTTTGATTGAATTGGGATCAAATCAAGCACAAGCTAATTTAAGTTGTCAATGTATGCCAAGTCAATGGGTCAAAAACCAAATGGAAGCACTATTTTACCAAAATATTGGAAGATGCAATATTGCAATGACTATAATCCAAACAACACCACCTTACAAAAATATTAGTCATGCCCTTGCTTTTGTCATGCCAAAATTTTGGATGGGCTAGTTAGGGCTCAAACCAAACACCCGTATACTATAGCCTATCCGGGTTTACGTCTGTGAAATTTTTGTGGGATTTGATCATATACCCTGTACTGTTTTGACCATCGATGATTACCTTGCTTTAGTTTGACATCGATGGTATGCCCTTTTATCTTTGTCTTCTTGATCATGCCCTTTTAAGTACTAAAGTAATTTTAATAAAACAAACTGTGACACATGCAATGACCTTTTACAAATTAGCAAATTTTCCAAACCTTCTTGTGTACATATTATTGGTCCAACCAGTGGATGGATCAACCTGTCCGTCCCCACGACCAACCTGTCCATTGCCTATTCGTTCTTCTCATATAGCAAGAAGCAGACAAGGAAGAGCGGAACTCAGGGAGTGCCGTATGCGCAGACAGAGGAACTTGACCATGACAGCACTAGAAGCACCAGAGTGATGACCAAAACAGGAAATTAAATCACAAATAGCTGTGACTCCACAATTTCGGCCCAACATGTCGACACTTCCATTCAATCCTGCATCCTCATATATTTGCAGGAAAATACAAGCAGAATGTTGTTGCTCAATTTGTTATGATATACTAGTAGCAGCCACATTGGTCATGGTGGGCTTACTTCTCGTCCAATTTCTGGGAGAAGTCGTACTTGTCCAACCACGTAAAGAAAGTGTTTTCTTTGACCTTCTCCAAACACTCAAAATTCATAAAAGCATTCAGAAAGCCTTTACATGCTGCTGGCAAGCTGGGACTGAGGAGGAGCAAGCTAAATCGAGAGTGAGGTACAAAGAACAAATTGAATTGACTGGTAGAATGGTATTGTGGAGGAGAAAATTGCTCGCGGAAGTTGCTGCCAGGCCCATGGTCGACGCGTCTGTGCTGCTGTAGCAATCCCGCTGCCTTCTATTATCTCCCTGGTGGTTGAGATGCTTGAGTCGATTGTGTCATGCTGCTGTAGTTGCAATGCCGTGGTCGCCTTCCTTTACCTGTGTATGTGGCGGCTCTCCTGCCCCTCCTCTGCTCATGGACAATAATAAGAACAAATGATTGATTGATCCATTGGTTGGACCTAACCATGTAAACACACAGGTTTTGAAAAAAAAATCCATTGGGGCAATAAGTTCATTTTACGTGCCACATTTTGTTTCCTAAATTGGATTGTTTCTCTTTTACGTCTACTGCTTATAGGTTCTAGGGTTTAAGCGGTAGCTTACTAGAAGAGGTTCAGTGGTAAGGCCTTCCATCCTCCTCCGGTCCCCTACTCACCTGTCCTAGCTGACGCTCGCCTCCCCAGTGGCCTCCTGGTCCTCCGACTCGTGGTCATCCAAGGCTTGTGCCCATAGAAGAACTGCTCTGCTGGGAGGTGCACCACCCTTGAGGCAGGGGAAGGCTGCGGTGGTGGAGGCTGTTACGTTGGGGAGTTGGAGGGGGTGTTGGGCTAGGAGGGCTATTCATAATTTACTCATACCTTTATTTATAGCCTAGCTGTTGTTTGCACTAGAATTTCAACTTCTACATTACATATGGCTGTTCTGGCACTATCCACGTAATTGTACACGTATCTACTGTTTGAAGAGGGAGTTCTACTGCAATTCTGTTAAATATGGTTTATCCATATCACTTCACCTAGAACAGTTGTTTCGGATGAATCCCACAAACTATTCGTTTTCCCCACGTCTCTTGGTCACCAGCTTATCACTAGTTCTCAAATCATATTCCCTCTAACTGTCTTTACGTGTGTGCTTTTATTATGAAATATGTATTGTCATCCATCACTTGGGATCATAGTATTTTCACCATGTATGCCCATTCAACATCTGACTTCTCTACTCATGTTTTGCATTACCTTGTCGGCTATTTCTTTAGCTCTTGTCTGAGATCCAGAACTCAATACTCTTCATGAGTATTATTCTTGTATTTATGTTTTATTGTTTCTAACTCCAGGTGGTGCTGTTGACATGGATTCTATAAACCACCAACCTTCTGCTAATGCAACCTCTGTTAGCATGACACCCCTGGATTTTCCTAGCCAGGCACTCGAGAAGATTAATTCCATGAATAAAGTGATTTCATCAGATGTTGCATCCGATGCTCCTGTTGATATTGATATGAGGGAAATTTACTTTCTTATTATGCATTTTCTATCACATGGTCCGTTTAAGCGGACTGTTGGAGAACTGTGCAATGAACTTCTGGAGCATCAGCTGCTTCCTAGAAGATACCATGCTTGGTATTCACGTGGTGGTATTCATAGTGGCGAAGAAAATGATGATGGCGTGTCACTCCCTGTGGGTTACCTAAAGTTACTTGAGAGGTACAGATACATCACTCTATTTGTTTCGTCTTCTGGAGCTCTGATCTGGTAGCGGTGTTCCTCATTCAGTGTTGATGTTACTAACTTAGTACTGATGAAGCTTATGATTAAAAAATCTAGTTATTTTATAGAGGCCACAACATATAATAACTAGCACACTTACCTTCCAGATCTGGTAGCGGCATTTTTTTTCTTAATGATCAAATGCAACAAGGTTTTTGCTAACTAATTTTATGCTGCTTTTAGATACCCTCACATCGGTAAAGACCACTTGGTGAAGCTTTTAAAGCAACTGATGGTTAGTTCCTGCCGCCCAGACAACTTGATCGGAGACGGGTCTCCAAATGCTGCTGATGTTCCAACGCTTCTAGGCTCCAACTCTTTTTCCCTTCTTACATGTATGTATATCAAAACCTTATAGGCTTTAAAGTCTTCCTTTTCTCCATTTCTAGAGCTATTTATAACATCATTTGTTGCAACTCAGTGGTTCAGTTTCGAAGTTCGTTTTATGTTCAGTGAAACTAGTCTTACTACTTAATGTGCTGATGCCCTTCAGCTGATAGAGGCGGGCAATACAAGGAAACTCCCAGGCTGCCAAGGTATCTCCGTTGGCCGCACATACAGGCTGATCAAGTTCATGGTTTAAGTTTGAGAGAGATTGGTGGTTTCACTAAGAATCATAGAGCTCCGTCTGTACGTGCATCATGCTATGCCATTGCGAAGCCATCTACCCTTGTTGAAAAGATGCAGATTATAAAGAGATTGAGGGGACATCAAAATGCTGCATATTGTGGTTCGTTGAACTTTCTTGCTTTCTGAATTTAATTATGTTCAAGGAAACTTTTGAATATTGGACAAATCACTTCCTAAACACTTCAATTGGATAAAAATTTCTGAAACATAATCATAATTTGGCTCAGAATCCCTACAGAATTGTGTTCATTAACACTCTCTGGCCATGAAAATAACACATTTTGGAATTTTAGGAGGGGTGGGTCAAATAGTCAATTTTATCCTAAAAACAAGCCGATCCTACCTGTCAGCATCCCCTCACACGCCAAACACATAGTACATGATTCCTCCAGTCGTGTCACAAACACACTGTACATAGATCCTCCAGTTGTGTGGTGGTACAGGGCACTGATAGGTGGACTGAATTTGCTCCCAAGGGAAGAATAATTTTACTCTTTACTCTCCTACATTATCTAAATAGTGTAGTGAATTCCATCAAAATACCACAATTTCGTAGTGTCCCTGAGCTAAATACATGGTGGGTTTAGCAACTGCCATCCAAGTAATGTGTCCTGGAGCTAATTTTCCACGAATATTGGTAGTTCTGTTGTCATGCTTGTTGTGTTAAATTACTGTTTAGGCTAGTTAAATGTTCTGGGAAGTTCATTCAGTGGATTATGCGCCAGGGTTCACTCAACAAAAATAGTCCGTGATATTAGCTAGAGAATTCACTAAATGCATGCCAGTTATTCTGTTTCTAAAGATCTTACTGTTTACCTATTGTGTCTTCAACAAATGCAACATCTGTCTTCTGTACTTTGGTTCTTCATGTCCAGTTCATCATAATTATCCACCTGCTCGTTTCCCTTTAGCTGCTGTAATATTGTTCACATTCTTCCTGTTTCTGCAGCTACTTTTGATCGCACCGGGCGTTATGTCATTACTGGTTCTGATGATCGCCTTGTCAAAATATGGGCGATGGAAACAGCATTTTGTCTGGCTAGCTGCCGAGGCCATGAAGTAAGCTTTGCTTATTGCAATGCAACACATAAATATTCATAACTTTTATTAAATTACTTCCATTTCTAAATTAAGGGTGATATTACTGACCTTGCCGTGAGTTCCAATAATGCTGTAGTAGCATCGGCATCCAATGATTTCATCATTAGAGTGGTAAGGTTTGCTAGATTATGTACTTCCTAAAAAATTATGATAGCGGTCTTTCTTCCTACCTCTAATGCATGTGTTTACTAAGCAGTGGCGTATACCTGATGGCATGCCAATGTCAGTGTTAAAGGGGCATACAGGGGTTGTTACCACTATCGCATTTAGTCCAAGGGCAGGTGCTGCTTTCCAGCTATTGTCGTGAGTGTTCCTTTCTTCTTCGTATTTTCCTATAGTAGTCTTTACAATTATCGTGGTTAATGATTATGCATACAAACTGAACGTCAGCAATTGTTCAAATGAAAAAATAATACTTCATTTCCAATCTGCTTTAGTATCACTGGAAGCAAATGCTTGTCGGTACAAAGTTTAAAGCAAGGTTTGTCCATGTTAGAGAAAATTGAACTTACCTATGAAAATATTTCCGATGTCTGTATTCATTTTCATCCTATTCCTTATACTCTGGGAGCAATGTAGTTACTAAGCCTGTTTATATTACTGCTTCTTCCATATCCAGAAATAAAAGGAATGTTACACTCTGTGTGCCAGTGGTGGGGCTTGAAGATTTTCTTTTTCGAAAGCCAAATCGTACGACAAGAACAAGCTGAAATCAGTAGCATTTTGAGAAACTTATATAATTAGACTGATCTTGTTCACAAATACATTTCTAACATCAATATATGTAGAAGCTACTCCAAAACAAAAGAAATAATACTTAACCATGGACTTTCACATTTTTCATCATCGAACCATTTCACTAAAGATCAGCTCTTCGTTTCTTTGCGCCCGTGAAATGCACAAGAACATCCTCGTAGGGTGTGTTTGGTAGCCCGTGTGGTCTATCTTATCTCATACCTGCCGAGTCTAGCTATGCCGACCACATACAGTTATGTTTCAATGTGCTATGTTTGGTAGGCTGTATGAGCTAAGCTGTGCTGAGTTGAGATCTTGTTTGGTATCCTGTAGGCAGGCCAGGCATTTAAAAAAAAAGCAATCAGGTCCCTGAACAGAAATACTAAAAGCAACTGGGTCCCTGAACAGAGAAATTAAAAGCAATCAGGTCCCTGGCGAGAGGAGGCGCTGTCACCACGCGCCGCCGCCATTTGCTCTGCTGCACGGCATGGTTGCCAGTGAGGAGCTGGGGGGAAGGGAGAGAGAGCATGTAGCCGCTCTACTTGCACGGCATGGTTGCCTGTGAGGAGCTGGGGGAAGGGAGAGAGCGATGCGCCGCCTGCTCTGCTGCACGTGGTTGCCAGTGGGGAGCGGTGCTGCCTTTCCAGTACGAGCTCGGGAGAGAGCGATGGAGACGTGGGGGTTGCAGGGGTTGACCCCTAGCGGAAATCGCATGGGCGGATTTTTTTTTAGGGATGGATTCGGCCTGGCCGAGTTGAGAAGCTCGATTTGAGCTTCACAACCGGGCATGGCTGAGGGCCTGTTTTCGTATGAGATGGGCATAGCCCAACATTAGCCAACACGACCTACCAAACAGCCAAAAGTGGGGTGAGGTGGGAATATCTGGGTTCACACGGGTTACCAAACACACCCGTAGTTGTACTTCTCTGTGATTTCCCTCTCAATGTTTACCAGCAAGCTGATGGCAAGAAATTCATCACCATTTTATTGCGTAATCTCGTTTAGATAATCTTCAGACTAGAAAAGGTGCGTTTTCAACGCCAAATCAAGTTGTTGATAGAATGTCTCCCAGTCTCAACAAGGCAGTGGCAAAGGTTTGTTAAAGTAGCCACACTTTTCAACTCGTTATCATTGGAAGCATCCATAATAAAATGTTTGAGTTGCGATTCGAGGCCATAAATCTCTTGTTGAGTGAAACCAGCTGGATAATATTTCTTCACCATCTCATAAATATCATCAGCCTTGAAAGATCTAAATTTATTTTTAGGGATCAATGTAGCACTAATGGACAGAAGATCCAGTACCTTCTCATTGAATCTGGATTCCAACTCGTGCAACTGAGTATTAAGTGTTGCACGAAATACTTCCACTTGGAAATAATGCTCCTTAGTAAAACGATCAGGTTGGCGACGAGCGCGGCCACCACACATAATGTAAATTTCCTCCAAATCTGGAATATCTATGGAATGGTTTACACAGAACTCAACAACTCTGTCAAAAAAAGGCTTCCCAACCATCATCTGATCTCATTCATCAAGGCGGACCTTTGTTGAGAACACTAGATGCATGGCATTACGTATGTCTTGTGATTTCTTTTGCAAAGCTTGCCCAAGATCGTTGGTAATCTCCAATATTTCTTGCATTATACATAAGACAAGTATGAACTCAAAAGAAGTCAAGTAGCTGAAAGTGGTATCTCCATCTGCACGAATTGAACCAGCTGATCCATCGGAAGCTATATTTTGAAGAACTGAACATACTGTAAACATGATCTTTAGAATTGAACTGACCCCACTGTGTCGCCGTCCAGTCAAGGGGAGCAGTTGCAGCTTGCAGGGGAGTAGCCAAGGCCTGAGGGGACGAAGAACAAGCAAGAGACGAGAATAGCTGGAGCCTGGAGGAAAAGCACTTGCTCGTTCACTTTGCTGCCATCTAATGAAACATACTAAATGGGCCTTATGCCGTGGGCCGCCGTAGTCTTAGGGGGTAGTAGGAAATTTGTATTTTTGCTGAGGGCGCCACGGCCCAGGTTGGCCCCCATGAAGCTCCACCGTTGCTCTGTTCATCTTTTGTTTGCACATGGTAGATCCTTGCATTGTGTGCTGATTTACATATTCTGCGATAGCATCAAACGTATGAAAAAGCTTTTGTTCTCTTATCTTCTTGTGATAAAATGTCACTACTGGTTTGCTGTATGTACTTTTACAATTTGTTGTAGAGTTTTGCTTCCTATTGTAAATTGGTTTTCTGTATGTACTTCTACAATTTGTTGTAGAGTATTTTTTGCTTCATACTGCAAATTCTTTGCTCCCCCTAACTGTCGCATCATATCGATGAGCAGGTCATCCGATGATGGGACATGCAGGATGTGGGATGCTAGATACTCCCAACAATCTCCACGTGTATATATACCAAAGCCTCCAGATATTGCCCCTGGTTAGTTCATTGAAGCATGACTACCGCATTTGTGTGGGTAATGTGCACATTTATTTACTCCAACCACTTGGTGTTGGTGCCAGGCAGGAGCGGTGATGCATCTTCTAGTGCTGTTCAAGTTCAACCAACAAATCACCAAATCTTATGTTGTGCATTCAATGCTAACGGAACCGTGTTCGTTACTGGTAGCGCAGACACTTTTGCAAGAGTATGTTTCCTTGTTATCTACTGCCACTTGTGTGCTTCTGATTGCCTTTTCTCATCAGAAGTGTTCATTTCAGGTTTGGAGTGCTTGCAAGAGTCCCTCTGAGGAACATGACCAACCAAATCACGAGATGGATATATTATCGGGCCATGAAAATGATGTAAACTACGTGCAGTTTAGTGGATGTGTGGTTTCTAGATCTTTTTCATTTGACAGCAGCCACACCACTAAGGAAGAAAATAACCTTAAGCTAAAACATTCAGGGTCAGTATTTTATTTTATATACTTATGGAATTATAATCCTTCACTTTATTCACCTCTTGCTCTTTGTTCAGCTTTTTTTTTTGATGGTCATTGTTCAGTTTTTTAACCTCACCTCCAACTGGTAGTTATTGTTGCTTTCAACACTTCTACGTCATCTGAGTTTGTCTCCTTTTGCCAGGTTCAGACATAGTATTGTTACCTGCTCCCGTGATGGCAGCGCAATTATATGGGTCCCACGATCTCGGAGATCACATGTAAGCTAATGGGACCTAAAACTGTACGATTTTCTCCTGACAAACATTGTTTCAATATTATGTATACAACGATCTGCATAACTGCCCATTCTGGCTACTGCTACAGTTACATATTGTCTCCTTAATACTGCTCACATTTTTTTCTGTGACATCTTATGTTTTCCCATTGTGGCACAACACCGGAGGTCTGTAGTAACTAGTAAGAGCTGTTATAAAAGCAACTTCAAGTAGCAGCCAGCTTAAATCACGTGCATGGTATAACAGTTGATTTTACTGGTTGGTCAACCATATTAGCGTTGTGCTAGTAGAAATGTAGCTGGTATTTAGTGTTACAGTTTTATCTTATAGTTCCACTCGATATGATTTTTTGCATAACTTGTTCCCTGCACTAAACCAGGGAAAGACTGGACGCTGGACACGCGCTTACCATCTTAAGGTACCTCCACCTCCAATGGCTCCCCAACAGGTTCGCGGTGGTCCACGTCAAAGACACCAGCCAACTCCTCGTGGTGTCAATATGATTGTTTGGAGTTTGGACAACCGCTTTGTGCTTGCTGCTATCATGGGTATCTTTGGCCTACTACTTCTTATATTTTCTGTGATCCTACTAATGTCCCTTTCGTTATTCAGATATCTGCATGTATTGCCATTTGAGTTTTTAAGCATTCCTAGTGTGCAGAAAGACAATTTTGTTATTACATAGTTATTCTGTATTCAACATCCTCATTTGTATCCATCTCCCTTCTCCCTTAAACATGTCTAACTATGTGCTGCAGATTGCAGAATTTGTGTCTGGAATGCGTCTGATGGGAGCTTGGTGCATTCACTGATTGGCCATAAGGAATCAGTAAGCATGCTCCATGCAGTCTATGTATTATCCCTTTTGGTTGACAACTTGTTATTGCAAATTGACCCTTGGTACAGTTTTACGTTTTTTGTGCATGTCATTTTCATAGCAGTTAGGTTTATCTGTCAACTTAGTTTGCTGGCAACTCATCACTGCATGCTAATCATCAGAGCACTCGTGAAAACGTGATGAAGTAACTCCTCGTATTTTCTTTGTAAGTATGCTGGCAAAGAGCATGGGCTAAAGATGACAAAACATAAATGGAAGAGAAAAACTAGGAAATGGAGTTTTTCATATGTTAAACGTAAAAGTTCCTTATGAGTATGACAGTATGAGGCGCATTGCATATTCTTGCCACCACAATTGAAGACTTGATCTCTTATGTGCAAGGATTTCCTTTTAGTAGTAACAATATTGTCCTTGACCTCATTGGTGTTTCATCTATACTTAATCGGTGCATTTCACATCCATTTCTTTGTGCACTCATGACACAAGTTCTGTTTTGGTGCTTTGGCAGCCAACTATGTTCCTAGTCCTACAGTTTGATCTATATGCTTAACTGTTACAGTTTCACGCTAAGACCTACTCCCTCCGTTCAACAATACTTGACTTCCACTTGTACAAATATGAATGTATCTAGACATGTTTTAGTGTATAGATACATTCATATTTGGATAAATGGAAGTCAAGTATTGTTGAACGGAGGGAGTACTTTTTATTGGTACGGTGTAATACTTTCTTTCCTATAACGTCGTCAATATGAATTTTGGGATGGATCATTTTAGGATCTAGAAACGGGTCTCTGTTGTTGTAGCCCCATCAAAGTTAGCATGATTTCGGTATGCATATCTTTGCATGTATCAAGCTGATTTAATGGATCAAAGCACCTGAAGTCTGTTTGATTGCAACGTCGTGGTTTCCATTCTCTTCTATAATTCATCTGCACTTTGTTGTTCTTAAAGGTTGACCCTTACATAAAGAGATGTACTCTTGTTAATTTTGATCACATTCGTTATCAACAGACATTTGTTGTTGATGTGCATCCATTCAACCCCCGTATAGCTATGAGTGCTGGGTATGATGGAAAGACGATCATCTGGGATGTAAGTTCCTAACTAGGTCTCGTAATCTTATCATTGCCTTCAATCCTGAAAATATTTTATTATTGTATCCAGATATGGGAAGGAAAACCTGTACAGATCTACGAAACTGGTCATTTTAAGCTTGTTGATGGGAAGTTCTCTCCGTAAGTGTCACTATAGAATCTCTTCACATTTGCAACAACAGGAACTTTTTGTTTCGGCCCTTAAGCAAATGAACACTTTGCCATATGACAGAATTGACTTGTATTACTTTTGTAACAACATCCGGGTATTCTACTAATAATTTATACAATGTTCAGGAGAATGAAGAGAAACACCAGAAACAAATTGAAGGATTACTTCTAAATTTTAAGGATGTTCCATAAAAGTTTAGGGAGGTTTCCTTGTAAAACTTTCGAAATGTTACATGGTTTACAAGTGAAAAAACAGTTCTGTGCTGAAGTGATACTTGACCAAATCTAGCCATGGACGCTCTGAATTCCTGGGCGCTCGGCTAATTCAGCAAATTGAGGCGAGCTTCCATGATCAAGCTACAGCATGACAGCCACGCTGGTCGAAATGAGCTGATCCTTAGTTGTTCTAGTTTTCTGTTATAGCGCCACACAAAACAATGGGCTTGTTTAGATGGCGCGCAGGCCAGCCCTACCAAAACGGGGCACGCCAAATTATTGGCGCAGGAATCGGCCGCCCTCACCTCGCCAACGCGTGGGCAAGAAAAGTGAACCGCGTGGCCAAAATTTTGGCTCGGCTGGAAACTTTGGTGTCAATCCAAACACATGGCCAGGTCGGTAGTCAACGCCAAAATTTAGGCAGGGCAGCCGCCGGCTACCATCCAAACAAGCCCAATATGATTTCAACTGCCGACTTCAGTTCTTTCTGTGTAGTGTTGGGATTTAACGTAGAAACATCTATATCTTGCCAAATTGAATGTTGCATCATTCTCAATTACCATAGATTGCTGATATAACTGAATTTTGTTTGTCTTGATGTTTTGCTGAATGAACATTTAGGGATGGAACATCACTTGTCCTTACTGATGAAATTGGGCAAATATTCATCATTGGTACAGGGCAGGGCGAGTCACAGAAGGATGCAAAATATGACCAGGTACATGAATTGTTGCTGAACTACCAGGTTATTGGGGAGAATGCTTAGTGCAAGCCAATGTTGAGTTGCAGTCATGCAAACTGCCATTATCCCAGTGATTCTGAGTATGTTTGGATCTTTTGTTGCCCTCGCCTAGCTATTCTAAGTTCAGCTAGCCCATTTGTGCCATAGCCCACACAAACTAAGCTATATGTTGTTTTGGTTGTATTGCCTTGGGTTGCAGTTACTTGCCGTGGCTCACGTCTTTCTCCAGGATCGCTCGGTTGCCGTCGAGAGAGAGCCAATAAGGCTCCCCGGTCGGGCAAGCATTTAGCTACAGTTATGAGCGAGCTTGTCTAAAACAAGAAACACATTATGCCTCTATGCAGATGCTTGCTAGGCAAGACTAGAACTGTGAATTGTCCTTGCTTTAGATCCAAATGCAATGTGTACAGCTGGACGAGGGGCAGTTATAATTTTGCTCATGTATAAGTTTCTACTCTGTCAGTGGCTTAGGGCTTAAGTTATGAAGTTGCGCTTTGGGGTGTGTTTGGATCCTTAGCTTGTCTTGCTTAGCTAGGCTAGATAAAACTAGCTCATCTGGGTATAGCAAAAAAGAAAAAGAAAAAAAGAAACAAAGGTTGCTTTGTTTGGTCAGTGACAGGCAAGCCATAATGTGCGTGCCGGTTAGAGGCTGATGAAACAGCACTGTGTCACCCTGCCCATGCGGGAGAGCCAATTCGGCTAGCCTCCGATGGCATTTTTTTTTTATTGCGGTCACTATTAATCTAGCCAAGCAAAGCGAAGCCTCTATGACATTACCAAACAGACCCTCAATTCCCTAAAGCTACCCTTCAGAAAGCTCGTCCAACAGCTTACATTGATAGTTTGCATGACTGTACCCAGATATGCTTGCACTGCATACCCCCTCTCCCCTCTCCTTTGGGAAATTTTCTACCTTTATATAAATCGTTGATGCTCACTATTCATGTTTTACAATAGTTCTTTCTTGGAGACTATCGGCCCCTTATTCAAGATACAAATGGAAATGCTATCGATCAGGTTCGTCTGGAGATATTGAATCACCCGCTCTTTGCATTTGCATTAGCTGACTGAGTTGTTTTATTTCTTCGGAATGTTTAATGTTTTTCTTTTCAGTTTGTGCAACTAACTCTACCATCAGAGTTACCATGTTCACTGTTTCAAGATCTATTTCTAATATTTCCATTTTTTCATAATCTGAAGTTTTAATAGACGAATTGGAGTTGTTATCGGTATCATGTATTGCTTTCAGGAAAAATCTTAGACTTGCTTTTGTGATAGTATATATTTTATTGGTTGCTGAAGTAATATTGTCAGATAATTTGGACTCCCTACAATTTGTTAGTCAGTTTGTGACTGCAACTACATCATGAAGAATACCACATACTACCACCATTGCAATCTAATACCTCTGAAGTGCTTCTATCTCAAGGGGATTATAAGCTGTCGAATCTTGTTTTTTGAGTGACCACTCTGCTGATTGGCAGAATACTTTGATGACAATCTTGAAAGTAGACATATTGAAGTTCTGTTAATTACCTACCATGAGATTCTTATAAATCGCAAGCATACTGTACCATAATCATTGGATCAATACACTTAATGTGCTTCTGAGTAATTATAACCATGAGATTCTTATAAATCGCAAGCATACTGTACCATAATCATTGGATCAATACACTTAATGTGCTTCTGAGTAATTATAATGTATTAATATATGTTTTATATTTTAAGTGCTTGCCTGCTGCTACTCTTTACCTTCTCACCAGAAGTCATAGAAAGGGATCAATTTACTGTTCTTAACTTGTCGAAACAAGTGATTGTAAGACTAAGGCCATGTACAATGGCGCTAGCGGCAGGCGCTAGGGTCAAATTCCCGGTAGTTATTCCCGATTCCCGGCCAAACTTGGGATTAAATTTTGCGGACGCATCCTTCTTTTCATCGAACGAAAGCAGATTGACTAGCGGCTGGCACTATCCATGGGCATACGGGTGTTCTAAAAAATAGAGATTTGTACGTGGATCAGGCCGTAATTAACAGAAGTAAGTTTTTTTTGTTGGGTCGCTGGCGTCCCAGCGTTGTTGGGACGGGCACTTAGCCGTTTTGTCTAGCGGCGCAAATAAGCGCTTTGCATTGCAAGGTTGAACGCCTTCGGGATAAATCAAACTACGTGGTGTTTTTTTTAACTTAAGCACCCCCGGATTAGCGGCTAGCGTTGTACATGCCCTAAGGAATGTTAAAACATGAGATAGAACGTAGAGCTCCAGATTCCAAAAGCTACTTTTTTTTATTGGGAAATTGCATATTGGCCTTTATTCAATCTGTTAGGAATAGACAACTTGTATTCCACGGGGCCAAAGGCCAAAATATAAATATACATGTACAAGATGGCAAATATGCAGGAACACCCCTATCTAGTAGGGAAACTACACATATGCACTAATCTCTCTAACCCCCTCCCCCCTCAAACTCATGGTGGATTTACAACACTGAGTTTGGAGAGAAAGAAACTATGCTGTGCTCTAGTCTGGGCCTTCGTAAAGAAGTCCGCCAACTGTAACTCTGAAGGCACATACTCGAGCGCAATAATCTGATCCTGCACACTAGCACGAACAAAAGAAGCATCAACACCAATATGCTTGGTAAGCTCATGCTTCACCGGGTCACGTGCAATACTAATAATAGCACCTGTACTGTCAGACAATAGATCAGTGGGTGCCGTAACGGAGACACCAAAATCTGCAAGTAACCACCGTAACCAAGTCACCTCAGGAGTCAAAAGAGCCATCGCTCGCAACTCAGCTTCTGCACTCGAACGAGAAACTGCGGTCTGCTTCTTCGTCTTCCAGGCAATGAGAGAACCACCAAGAAAAACACAGTAAGCAGATAGTGACCGGCGATCCATAGGATCACTAGCCCATGTAGCATCAGAGTAGGACTGGAGCTGTAACGAGCTGGAACGAGGAAAAAAGAGAGAAAGAGAGATTGTCCCACGAAGATAGCGTAGAACACGAAGAAGATGACTATAGTGGACCGAGGTAGGAGCAGAAACAAACTGACTCAAGATATGAACATAATAAGAAATATCTGGGCGAGTAACAGCTAAATAGACGAGACTCCCGACAAGATGTCGATAACGAGTCGGATCAGAGAGAGGATCACCGTCTGAAGCACGAAGAGAGAGATGAAGATCCATAGGTGTCTTAGTAGTACGCTCATCAGTAAGAGCGGCACGAGTAAGAAGATCATGAATATATCGTTCTTGGGAGATAAAGAAACCATTAGAGGTAGATGAAACCTCAATCCCAAGAAAATAACGAAGCGGACCAAGATCCGACATAAGAAACTGCTCACTCAGACGGGCCTTAACAAAGGCAATATACTCAAGGTCGTCACCAGTGATGATCATGTCATCAACATATAGAAGAAGGAGAGTGCGACCACGAGGAGAGCAGTGAACAAACAACGCAGGATCATGAGCACTGGGAGAAAAGCCAACAGCCAGAACCACAGCAGCAAAGCGCCCAAACCATGCACGAGGGGCTTGCTTAAGGCCATAGAGAGAGCGACGTAGACGGCAGACCATACCGTCATCAACAGAATACCCAGGTGGTGGTCGCATATAGACCTCCTCACGCAATTCACCATTAAGAAAGGCATTCTTAACATCAAGCTGAGACACAGACCAATGACGAACAGATGCAACGGCAAGAAGAGTCCGAACAGTGGTCATGTGAGTGACAGGAGCAAAAGTCTCGTCATAATCGCGGCCATGCTCCTGCTGAAAGCCACGAGCAACCAGACGAGCTTTGTAACGCTCGAGAGACCCATCAGAGCGGGTCTTTACCTTATAGACCCACTTACAGGTGATAGGGCGAATAGAAGGAGGGAGAGGAACAATCTCCCATGTACCGGTGCGCTCGAGTGCAGCGATCTCCTCGGCCATCGCAAGCTGCCATTCAGGATGAACAACAGCCTCACGGTACGTAGTTGGCTCCGGAATAGCAGTAACACTGTAACTGGCAGGATTATAGAAATCAGGCGTATTACAAGGCCGACTAGAGAATAAGTCGGCTGAGACGTTGCACCAGAAGTAGAGGGTGCATTAGAGGACTCGCTCACAACACGTGGACGACGAGTATAGTAAAAGGGAAAAGTAGGATGGGAAGGAACGGTAGGAGGAGATGGGGAGGGAGAAGAGACCGGTGAAGAAGGTGAAGAACGTGGCGACGAAGGAGGAGAGGATGGTGTGGGTGTAGGTGTCTCCGGAGCAGTAGGAGGAGAAGAAATAGGAGAAACCAAGGGAGGGGAGTCAGGAAGAGTGAGAAAAGAAAGATCCTCCATAGTGGAGGTCGAGGAGGTCGATCGCGGATAGAAAGGTCGAGACTCATCAAAAGGCACATCCCGGGAAATACGCATCCGACGAGCCACATGATCCCAACAACGATATCCCTTGTGCTCATCACTATATCCGAGAAAAACACACTCAACAAACTGAGCGGTTAGTTTGGTGCGTTCACGAGGAGTAAGGAGATTAGGAGAACATAGCAAACGCAGCCAAACAAACGCAACATAGAATAGTCAGGAGAACGATCATAGAGTCGCTCAAGAGGAATGGCACCCTGAAGGGCGGCAGAGGGCTGGATATTAATGAGATAAGCCGAGGTAGAGATAGCCTCGGCCCAGAAATGAGGCGGGAGAGAAGAGGCGATCATCATCGCACGAGCAGTCTCAAGAAGATGGCGATGCTTACGCTCAGCCACGCCATTCTGAGCATGCGCACCGGGACAAGAGAATTGAGCAAGTGTGCCATGCTCAGTAAGGACACCGCGCAACTGCTTGGAGATATACTCACCAGCAGAGTTTGCACGAAACACACGAATCGGCGTAGAAAACTGAGTAAGAACCATGGCTGCAAAACGCTTATATATGGAGAGAACCTCACTACGGGAAGACATAAAATACAACCAAGTATAACGAGAGAAATCATCTATAAAAATGATATAGTATTTATGGCCCCCTTTCGAAGTGAAAGGAGCTGGACCCCAAACATCAGAGTGAACTAAATCAAAAGGACGCTGAGAGATAGACACACTAGCAGGATAGGGCAACTGAGTTTGTTTCCCTAGCCTACAACCCTGACACTGTAAAGAAACATCTCCTGAGACAGACCCCAGAAGACCACGATGAACTAATGACGATAGACGAGAACCACAAAGATGACCAAGACGATGATGCCACTGCTGAAAGGAACCGGTGACGGAGGCGGCGACGGCGGGAGAACTGGCAGGCGAGATGGCAGCGGAAGGAATACGAAGCCAGTCTAACTCCCAAAGGCCCTGAGAATCATGGCGGCGAGGGCCAGCTCCAACCAGAACCTGAGTGCGACGATCCTGAACAGAGCAAGAATCGGCGTAAAAAATGACACGACAGCCAGAATCAGTAAGTTGACTAGCGGAGAATAGATTCATAGTAAGACGAGGAACATGCGAAATATCAAGGACTAAGAAGGAAGAAGTAGAAAGAGTGCCTCGACCAGAGACAGAAAGACGAGTACCATCAGCAGTGAGAACATTAAGAGGAGAATCAATAGGTCGAAAAGAGGAGAGAACAGAAGAATCAGAAGTCATATGAAAAGAAGCTCCAGAATCCAGAACCCACGACGATGTGCCTGACTGTGTAGAAGATGATGGTCCCAAAGTGCGAGAAGAATCAGTCACAGAGCCAGCAGTACCAGTCGAAGAAGAGCCTGAAGTAGCAAACATCTGCCTGATCATCCGCACCATCTCCTGCTCAGTAGGAGTGACCGTAGAACCCGATCCAGTAGACGAGCCTGACGAGCCATGAGATGGACGAGGGTTAGACTGCGTCCTCTGCTGGCGCAGATCACGCTCCCTCGTGTAGCAGCGAGACTCCGTGTGACCATCCATGTCACAGTAGGTGCAGTGAGATCGTGGACGAGAGCCACGACCCTGGCCACGACCCTGGCTCTGAGGAGTGGGTAACAGTGGTGGAGCTGTGGACCGCGGAGGGGCTGGTGGAGTAGACGACGGAGCAGGAGCACGGGGCGACGGGGCAGGTCCACGAGCAGCCAACACAGAAGGAACATTAAGCAGACCAACGCCATGGAGGCGAATCTCCTCGGCACGAAGCTCAGACAACACCTCCGACATAGGAATACGACCACGGGCAAGCAGCTGAGCACGGCGAGTCTCAAACTCAGAACGAAGGCGCGACAAGAACTCATAGATGCGCTGGAACTCCAAGTCGGAGCGCACGGAGGGCAGGTGCCACACAAGGCAGAGCGAAGAGAGTCAAGCTGACGCCAGATAGCAGAGCTCTGCATGTAGAACTGATCAACAGTGGAGTCACCCTGCTATAGAGCATGCTCCTGACGAACCACAGACAGATAAAGAGCATCCCCAGATGGCTGATAACGCTCACCAAGGTGAGCCCACATGGCAGCGGCAGTACCGAGTCCCATAAACTCCGAAGCGAACTGAGGTAGAACACTAGCAGTAAGAACGGCCGCAGCACGAGCATCATCATCCACCCACTGAGTACGCAGTCATGTCCTTCTGATATGTCGCAAAAGTGTCTGAGTAGTCTTTAACCTTCTGCTCGTACGCTGCAATAGCGGCATCATCAACACTCTTAGCTGCATCCTTCTCGGCCTGAGAAGCACTGGCAGCAAGGACTGGTGGCGTCGTGGAGTAGGAACCGTAGGAGCAACGGGGCACGGCGGACAGAGGACCTCGCCAGAAAGAATACGCCACAGACGAAGACCACGCATATGAACGCGCAGAAAGGCGGCGAAATCCGGATAGTTGGTGCCATCAAAGATCACAGAGCACCGAGGAATCGCGACAAAGCCCGCAGCAGCCATGGGATTTTTTTTTTTTTTTTTTGCCAAACCAGATCGGTCAACACTGTGTTCTCTCGATCCAGAACACGTAGCAGCCATGGAATACCCAAATAAAAAAAAACAGAACCGATCCGGAAACTGCACAGCAGCTACGGAGGGCTCGAGAGTAGTAGTTACGATCTCGACGGGCGGTGGCCAGAGAAGCGACGGGCGGCGGCCGGAACAGCGAGCGGGCGGCTCGACCTGGAGAGCGGCGGCCGGGAGACCGGAGGACGGACGGCGGCGCCGGTAGTGGAGGCAGACGTGCGACCGGTCAGCAGGGACGGTACTGGAGATGCAGCAGCTTGAACGGAGGAAGCTCGGGCAGCTGCTGTCTCCGCAGGTGGCCTTCAGCGAACAGGACCTGAGGAAGCACGGGCAGCTATTACGAGCCTGGACAAGACGTGCGGCCAGATGAACGTGGACAGAACAAGCTTCACGAGGCGGCGGCGGCCAGGTCAAGGACCTGTACGAGGCGGCGGCGGCCAAGGAGAAAAAACGTACGGAATAAGCCCTAGACGTCTGATACCATGTTAGGAATAGACAACTTGTATTCCACGGGGCCAAAGGCCACAATATAAATATACATGTACAAGGTGGCAAATATGCAGGAACACCCCTATCTAGTAGGGAAACTACACATATGCACTAATCTCTCTAACACAATCGACGACGTATTATCTAGCTGAACAACATTCCAAAAGCTACTGGATACCCCCGCTTGGGCTGATATTTTTTGAAAGAGGAATATTAAACCTTGATCGTACTGGCCTGTGTAAAACTGTTCTTTTCTCTGTTTACAAACTGCATCATGTGATACCAGATTGTCTTAATGCTGCTTTTACTCAATGTATCCAGGAAACACAGCTTCCACCTTATAGGAGAAATATTCAAGATCTTTTGTGTGACTCGGGTATCTAAATTTTGTCTTCCTATCTTTGGTATATTACAGTAATTTTATTGGTTGTACATGCTTATAATTGTTACTTGCTAATTACCAATGTCAGGTATGATACCATACCCGGAGCCTTTTCAGAGCATGTACCAGAAACGCCGGCTAGGTACCCTGGGTATTGAGTGGCGACCTCCCTCTGTAAACTTTGCTGTTGGCCCCACATACAACGCAACCACTGGCGAATACCAAATCATCCCAATTATTGATCCAGATATGTGGGAACCACTTCCAGAGATACCGGACTTCTTTGAGCTTGAACCAGAAAACGAAGTCATCTCTGATGATACTGATTCTGAGTATGACGGCATGAATGACAATTCTAGTGAAGGAGAACAGGAGGTACTGAGTGGTGATTCCTCTGGTGCTTCATACTCAAGTGTGGAGATTGATGGAGATGACCTTAACGGTACTGCTAATCTCCGCAGATCTAGAAGAAAGAAGAAAAAATCTAATGTAAGAGGCAACAATTAAGATCATTACATCTTCCTTTATGTTGCCTTCTAACCTTTTGGCTTATTTTCCTTTTATTATAATCTTCTGCAGGCTGCTCTTGTTACTTCATCTGGTCGACGAGTTAAGAAAATAAATTTGGATCGGCATGATGTCGCTACCATATCAAGGCCACATAGAGGTAGGAAGTCTAAGACTGGTCGTTCTAGCAAAAGGAAAAGATCCTCTAAATCTAAGGGACCGAGACCTCAAAGACGTGCTGCCCGCAACGCACTCAGTTTTTTCACAAAGATTGGAGCTTCATCAGAAGAGGATGAAGATGACTCAGGGGGCAGTCTTTCAGACAGTGAATTCAACACAGAAAGCACTGAAGCTGAGCAGTCAGTGCAGCCAAGACATGGTAGAGAGAGTAACAATTATGATTCAGAAGATGTTACACAACCTTCTCATTTCGCTGAAACTCAGGGAAATTCTGGAAATAATAGAAAGCTGATCCTGAGGATACCGCGGCGCGATTTAAAAACCCAATTTCCTTTAAAAAGTGGAAACACAGAACCCTCCACTGAGGACAAAGCAGTGGTTTCACTTGCAGCAGCCAAATGTGAAGCCGTTGAGCTTGGAAGTTCCTCTGTTTACAAGGGTGAACTATCAACAGATGGATATCAAACCATGATCTCTGGTCTGCACAATGTTTCTGCTGTTCAGAGTAACACAATCAAATGGGGTGAGGTCAAGCAGCGATCTTCAAAGCGTTGCAAATCTGGTGACTCTCCTGGAGGCATGAGGCCCTTTTCAAATAATGCACTTTCACAGGATCTTGATGAGCCTGGTAGTCAGAAGATACCTCATGAATATGGTAATGGCATCCAACAAATGGTTGAGCAGAATGTACAAATAAGTCAGCATGCACCTTATCTGGATAGCATCCGTGAAAACCATAATACTGATGATTATAGCGAAGGTAATTTGCCTGGTGAAGAAAGGTTGACCTACAACAATAGTACTCATGTGGTGGAAGAAAATAATAAGGAATGCAACCAACAGTTCCACAGTACTCAGCCTATATCCTTTAAACTGAAGTTGTCCAGGTCAAGAGGCTTTGCAGATGGAGCAAGTTCATCAGACAAATCAAAGACTACTGCAGTACCGAGTGACATGAACTCTGAGCATGATAAAGGTTCCATGCAGCATGAAGAGGCTTCTGCCACCGATCAACATATAAGCAGTGACTTAACTAGTGTATCCAGAAGTTTTCAAGAACACACAGATAATGGCACTTGTTTGCATGATTCAAAAAAGTTACACCCTGAATCTGCCAAGACATACAGTGCAGTGTACACAAGGTCAAAGCCAAGTAAGTACAGGAAAAACCCAGACCCAGATGCCTATGAAAATGGAGACAACACTTCTATCTCCAATGATGATGGATATCAGCCTCCTCCAGACTACAATCCAGCTACACCTACAGGTAGTTTGCGAAGAAGTGCAAGGAGGTCATGTGCATACACTGATGATACTAGAGGAAGGGATGCTATCTCTCATGAGAAAAATTCTTCCCATGAAGCATCAACTAGTGGTAGACGATTTGTTCCAAATGTGCGTGAAATGTGGGGTTCAACTTCAACGACTGCTAGTTTAAGGTCTGCTAGGTACAAAAAAGAGAGTTGCAACTTTCCTGGTACACACCAAGTGTCCAAGTATCCGTGGTTAATGTTGCTAGAGCATGAAGATATTTACAGCTATATTCCTCAACTTGGTGACGAGGTTATGTACTTGCGCCAGGTAAATTTATTTTTGCTGTATTGTGTATAGAAAGCATGCAGATGGCTTTGGGTGCAAACATCATTTATGAAGTAAACTTTCTCTGTGCTTATTGTTCAGGGTCATGAAGAATATCTTAATATTGAACCATCATTGGATAATTGCCCATGGAATTGGATCAAAGGCCTTAAAGCTGTAGAGCTTTGCAAAATTAAGGTTCTTGATTACAAACCTTGTAGGGGGTCTGGTGAAAGCTGCTGTAAATTAACCATGGAAATCATTGATCCCACTTCAAACGGATTTGGCAAAGAGTTTGTAGTGACATTACCTGAGCTAGTTAGCTTCCCTGATTTTCTTGTGGAAAGAACACGGTTTGAAGCTGCTATCACGCAGAACTGGGTTGTCAGAGATAAGTGCAAAGTTTGGTGGAGCAATGATTTGGAGGAAGGAGGAGGAAGTTGGTGGGAGGGACGGGTCATGGCAATAAGGCCTAAGTCGCCTGATTTTCCTGAGAGTCCATGGGAGAGATATGTCATACAGTACAAAAATGATGGTTCCCATCATCCTCATAGCCCCTGGGAGCTCCATCATGCCACTAGCCCATTCGTTCCATGGAAACATCCACATATTGATCCCATTGTCAGGAACAAATTGTTATCAGCAGTGATCGATTTACAGAAAAGATCAAATAAAAATCAGGTGGAGTTAATTTATTTTCGTTGTTTCAATATTTTGCTACTCTTTCGTTGTTGTTCTGATCGTCTACAATATATCTTTATGGATCTACAGGATCGCTATGGTGTTCTGAGTTTAGACACTGCTGCAGGAAAACCGGATTTCATAAATAGGTAATTTTTTGCGTGAATGCATTCAGTGCTGATACTTCTAGATGTGTGTTCTCCATTTAGCAGCAAAAGGGAGAAAAACGACTACTGTCAAAAAGTTGGCACACCTGTGACCTTTGGCTGCTGTTTTCTTGTGCTCAACAATTTTGGCTTGCCCAGCCCAGTCTGGGTGGCAGTGAATTTTTCGCCAATGCGTGGGCAAGCTGAGAGCGGCCAATTCTTTTTCTAAAGATTCGGTCATGCCAAAAATTTGGTAGGGCTTGTTGGGGCTCGAACCAAACATACCTTATATCTATAGCTAGATAACGCATTGCACCATGTACAGTAAAATCACGCTATTTTCGATGGGGTTACTTAACGCCTATATTTGGTCGAGGTTTAATCAACTAATATTCATAGAGCACTAAATGTAGTTTTTTGAATGTCTTGTAGCTGACAGATAATTAGAAAATGTGCATGCTGAATTTTACTAAACTACTTTTTTCGGTTGGCAAATTTCATAGCAATCATGAACTTTAATTTGTCAAGCTTCATGCACTAGTCAACGCAACCGAAATTCCGAATTGATGGAAAGGACTAGTACAATCTACTATTCTACTTACACACTCAACATAATTCACTAATTGACATTTTGTCACAAAAAATCAAATAAATACTGGTTTGACATCAGTAGGTTCTGGCTGCACACATGTGAGTCCATTGTTGTTAAAATACATATTTTATGAATTATCGTTGAAACAAGGTAAATAAACATCTTACCAATGCATACTCATTTATTTGTTGAATATGGTGTTTGTGTATTCTGTTGTTTTCTCTTCTAATTTTTTATTCATATATGCTAATTGGAGTTAGTATCTAGAATATCAGGAGGCCCCATATAGCCTTATACTTATTTATTTTACATCAAACCTTAATAGTGCATTTGGACGATGTTTTTGTTGCATTACATACACTCGTATCAAATATTGGGAAGTACTTTTTTTTTGTCCGATTCCCCTGGCCTTAGAAAAGGTGGCTTGAAAAAATACTGTGTATGAAGAGTATATTGGGTGTTTTTTATTTATGAAGTAATGTCGAAGCTATCCTGTTAAAAGATTTTGCTGCACTCCAGGTTTACTGTCCAGTTTTCCATTGAGGTGATCAGGGCAAGGCTACAAAACGATTACTACAGAACTCTGGAGGCTGTTAAAAATGATGCCATTGTTATGCTTTCCAATGCTGAGTCTTATTTTTCAAAGAGCGCTGAAATGACCAAAAAGATTCGCAGGCTATCTGATTGGATCCAAGATAACATTTTATCACTGTAGGTGCTCTATGCTCATTCTTTCTTTTAGCAGCATTCGCCTCTCATCCTGTGGGACGATTCTCCATTTGTGTTACTAAGGTATAATTTTGTTAGAGGAATGAGCCATAGTAGTTAGCAGGTTGGAGGAATTTAGCTGAACATTTTGAAACTCTTTTATCCTTCGTTGGCTGACACAAATTGAGCTTAACTAACACTCTGACCATTTGACCCCTTGTTGTTGTAAAGCAAGATTGTTGGTCCAACGAAAAAGAACGTGTAAAATCTGGTAGAGGAAATGCCCTGCCAGATTATTGGATTTGTATAGACCGCAGTACATCCTAAATGAAGAAAAGGTCAAGAAAATTTATTATCAGCATCCATACTGAATTGCGTGCTTGAGATGACACATTGATTAGAATCATCATGACTTTCATTTGTCCAAATATGGATATATTTAGTCATGTTTTAGTGTCTACATGCATCCATATATAAACAAATGGAAGTCACATATTTTTGAATCGGAGGAAGTACTAGCTTGTGCTTGTCTCCGTGAATGTTTTTGATAATTGCACTAGACTATTATCAGTTTTCCTAGCTTTGAGATGACAACATCGGATAGTTCGGGTGATCCAGTAATTGGCAAAATCTCTGGACTTCAGTCGCGATGGTCTAGAAGCTATAGAAAGCATCCATACTGAAAACAACAAATATGGAAAACGACAATACAAAATCTTGCAGGTTAGTCGTCGTCTAGGCTGTCTTTGCGGCCGCCCTGAACGTGGGGTGCAACAGCCGGCCGAGCTCCTGGTCTTCAGCGTCCAGCGGGCCGCCGGTCTCATTCCCGACGCGCAGCACGGTGGTGCCGTTGAGCGTCTCGTGTCCGAACCCGTACAGCTTGAGTATCTGGTCATCGGCGAAGTTGAAGGCGCGCTCCATCCCGAGACGGCATCGGTCCGCCGGATAGCTGTCCGCGTACCGCCGGCACGGCTTGCACCCGACGAAGTGCGTCACGAGCGGCCAGCGGTCCCCCTTGGGCCGCATCTCCTCGTACCTGTCCACTATGAGCTCCCAGAAGCCGTTGAGTTCGTACGAGTTCTCGAAGAAGACCTTGGGCCCCCACTTGTCGCGCTGCGTGACGAGCAGGTAGATGAGCGCCGACTGGTCGTCGGCCTCGAACGGCGGGCGGCCGGAGAGCTCCTTGGCGAAGAGCTCGCCGTGCATGTTGCGCACGGGGCCACGAGGCCCCATGGGCGCCATGGCGTGGAGGAGGTCGAGCGACCACTGGCAGTTGCGGATGAGCATGCTGCCGGTGTTGACGCCGACCCAGCTCTTCTCCTCGTACACCTTGGCCTCCCAGCCGTGGAGCACCAGGTTGTGGTCCGCGTACCGCTCCCACGGCAGCTCGAAGGCCATGTCGGTGAACACCGCGTCCGAGTCCATCCACCAGATGAACTCCACCTCCGGGTGCGCCATCATCAGCGACCGCAGCAGCGGCAGCTTGGCCCAGAACCCGGACATCTCGGCGTCCAGGAACGCCGTGTTGTAGAACACCTCCAGGCCGTGGACGCGGCAGTAGTCCGCCTTGTTCTTGAACGCGCGCAGCAGCAGGTGGTCGCCGTCCGGGTCGGGGCACCGGTAGGGCGCGGAGCCCGTCACGAGCAGCACGCGGGGGCGGCCCGCGGGATGCACGCGCGCCGGGAACTCCGGGTGCGCGGCCAGCCACGCGGACCGGCGCGCGTCGTAGTCCGGGATGGCGCGGCCCAGCGAGTAGGGCGGGTCGCTCAGCTGCCGGGGAGGCGGGAGGCCGTTGTCCTCGTCGCTCACGTTGCTGGCTGCGGGCGGAGGCGGTGGCGGTGGCGGAGTAGCTTCGGCGGAGATGTGGATGGGGTTGTTGAAGTCGACGCGAAGGGTGGGAAGGGTGAGCACGGAGTTGCTCGGGCCGAGGATGAGGAAGAGCGCACCGCCGACCAGGAGAAGGAAGACGAGGGGGATACTGGGGCCTGCCGGGAAGCCATAGTAGTACTGCCGCCAGCGGCCGGATCGCCGGTCTCCGGCTGACATGCCGTGGTGCTGTTCCACCATTGTTGCTATGCTATTTGCTAGCTGGTGAGGTCGTCCGGTGCCGCGAGTTGCACGCACCTTCGCTCACAGTTGCATTATTATTTCGGGTTCGGTCGGCAAGCAGCGCAAAGCATCTCTGTTCATTTAGCCATTGATCATCTGGCAAACGTCAACGGAAGAGGGGAGATCGAGGAGTGGCGTGGTGCACAGCACGCTCTTTCCTCTCTTTTTTTTAAGCTGGTAAGAGTCAGTCAAGTATGCATGGGGATCTGTGAACTGGAATCACGATTAGGGAGGAAGAAGAACCCTAGGTTAAATAAAACGAAGATGCTGAGCAAGATACTAGTTTATGGAAGTGAAGAGCTTCAAATCTCAACGCACACTAGGGCTGTCTGGGGGCTCTTAATTGCGCATGTGCATTTGCTCGAAATCCGTGTAGGAAACTTCTTCCCAGACTACTGTAAGTATATACAAATGGTACTAGTAGAGTAAACACTCGTCTCCAGCTCTCATGATTCTCTTCTGACTTCAAAATCGATTTTGATTTGTCGGGTTTCACCAAGTCTGTGATAAGGTGCCGCCTTTTGCGACTTGCACTTGAAGTCGAGTACACTGTGTTTGCGGCGTAACGCACCTTACCGTGGCTCGTACAAGACTTTTTCCCGACGTCGGGGAGATTCCTCGTTTTCACGTTTCGGTCCACGTTTTCGTCCAGAATAATGATGTTTTCACCGTAACGCACCTTACCGGCGTTCGTCGTGAACTTTTTCCCCGACTTCGGGGAGGTTACCCGTTTTCACGTTTCGCCCCACGTTTTATACCAGAATACTGATGTTTTCACCGTAACGCACCTTACCGGCGCCCGTCGTGAACTTTTTCCCGACTTCGAGAAGGTTACCCGTTTTCACGTTTCGGCCCACGTTTTATAACAGAATACTGATGTTTTCACCGTAACGCACCTTACCGGCGTCTGTCGTGAAGTTTCTCCCGACTTCGGGGAGGTTCCCCGTTTTCACGTTTCGGCCCACGTTTTATACCAGAATGCTGGTGTGTGGTACTTTGTTGTCTCAGCAACTCAGTACTCATTTTGACAGTGAATTCTACATGAACCAGCTAGCTGAAGAACATGAAAAATGTGCCATGCATGCAGTAAAGCTGTACGCTTGCTGTCCTTTTTTGCGGCAAATGAGAATCACGCACAACACAAAACATTTTGGATGGCACCACTCAAATGACCTTGCATTTCACAGCACAAGTCAGTACGCACAACCCAATCGGTGCGTACATAAATAGATATAATTTTGGGTCTGTAAAGTGTCACATGTTGTAAGTTCAGATGTTGGCACGTTCAGATCCAAACCAATCTAAGAACCTAGCTAACCGGGAGATCACAATGATGTCAAAAAAAGGAAAGTAAAAAATGATGTCAAAAAACAACAGAAAAACCGAGAGATCACAATGGCTTGGCTCTGAAGGTTGGGTGCAGGAGCCGGCCCATCTCCTCGTCGTCCGTGTCCATCGGCCGTCCGGTCTCGTTCCTGACGCGGTGCACGGCCGTGGTGTTGAGCGTCTCGTGCTGGAAGCCGTAGAGCTGGAGTATCTGGTCGTCGGCGAAGTTGAAGGCACGGTCCATGCCTCGCCGGCACTGGGCGGCCTCGTAGCTCGCGCCGTTGGGGTCTCCGCACGGCTTGCACCCGACGAAGTGCGTGACGAGCGGCCACCGGTCGTCGCCGAGCCCCGGCCGCCACTTGCTCCGCATCTGCTCGTACCTGTCCACGATGGACCTCCAGTAGCCGTGCAGCACGTAGGAGTTCTCCAGGAACACCCTGTCCGCCCACCTCTCCCGCTGCGTCACCAGCAGGTAGACGAGCGCCGACTGGTCGTCCGCCTCGTACGCCGCCCGGTTGGACAGCGTCTCCGCGAAGATCTTCCCGTAGTGATGGCGCACAGCGACGCTCTGCCCCATCTTGGCCCACGCGTCCAGGAGGTCCAGCGACCACTGGCAGTTCCGGATCACGAAGCTGCCGGCGTTGGTGCCCATCCAGCTCTTGGCGCCGTACACCAGCTCGTCCCAGCCGTGGAGGAGCAGGTTGTGGCCCGCGTACTTGGCCCACGGCGGCTCGAACAGCATGTCCGTGAACACCACGTCCGAGTCCACCCACCAGAGGAGCTCCGTCTCCGGGTGCGCCACCATCAGCGCGCGCAGCAGCGGCAGCTTCGTCCAGAACCCGGACATCTCCGCGTTCAGCACCGCGTTGTTGTAGAAGATGTCGAAGCCGTGGATGCGGCAGTAGTCCGCCTTGTTCTTGAACGCGCGGAGGAGCATGTGGTCGCCCTCATGGTCCACGCACCGGTGCGGCGACGAACCGGTGACCACCAGCACGCGCGGCCGCTCCGGCGCGACGAACTTCGGGAACCGCGGGTGCGCCGCGAGCCACGCCGCTCTCTGGTTGTCGTAGTACGGCACGGCAGGCCCCAGCGAGTGCGGACGGCCGGTCAGCTGCTCCTCATCGATGGGAACAGCCACAGCGACCTCAGGCGATGGTGGCGGTGCGAGGTTCGTGGGCGCGCTGGCCGGAACATCTCGGTCACTGTCGCTGCCGCTGCCGTGGCGGGCGTACCCGATGGGAATGCGCGGGAGCGCAGCCACGGCGACCTCAGGCGTCAGTAGCGTCGCGAGGTACGCGGGCGCCCTGGCCGGAACGTCACGCTCGCTGTCGCTGCCGCGGCGGGCGTACCCGATGGGAATGCGCGGGAGCGAAGCCACGGCGATCTCAGGCGCCGGTGGCGTCGCGAGGTTCCCGGGCGCGCTGGCCGGAACATCACGGTCGCTGTCGCTGCCGCGGCGGGCGTACCCGATGGGAATGCGCGGGAGCGAAGCCACGGCGATCTCAGGCGCCGGTGGCGTCGCGAGCTTCCCGGGCGCGCTGGCCGGAACGTCACGGTCGCTGTCGCTGCCGCGGCTGGTGCGAATTCGCTGGAGCGAAGCCAAGGGGACCTCAGGCGCCGGTGGTGGTGCGAGGCGCGCCGGCGCGCGGCCGCGGCGGGCGTACCCGGTGCGAATGCGCGGGATCGCCACGTTCGACGTTAACAGCAAGAGTGCGGATGGCGCGAGGACGATCAGAAGGGCGCGAATGACCGGGAAGTTGAACATCGGTTTCTGCCTGGGTCGCCGCTCCGCTGCTACGTCCCCGCCGGCGTATTTCTCCGCCATCGCGATGCAGCTGCAACCTACACTCTCTACTCTACTCTGGACTGTCACGCCGCACAGTACCGCCCCTAGATAAATCAGAAGAGGCGTTGACGCGTCGGGGTTTGGGAGGTTTGGTTGTTCCGTGTGACCTCGACGGGGGCTTTCCTCTTTGCCAATCAAAGTAGCCGTGCGCTAACTACTTCTATACAGTGTCCACTGACCACTGGAGGAGCAGTATATAATTAGTACTCTCTCTATACCATAATAAGTTTAAGATATTATTACAACCAATATATGAGTATATATTGCTGGTAATAACATTGTAAGTATGTTATAAAACGGCGCGAGTATTGAATTACACAATTGTATACATGTATTTTTTGAAGATCTGAATAATAACATCTTATATCTATTTTATGTTCATTTTTCTCATGTGTTCCTGAACCATAAATCTCGACAACTTATCATCACCAAACTCTGCCGGGACTCACGGCGGGGAGGAGACGGAAGACACCAGGTTTGGCACCACTTTAAAAGTCTCTAACCGTCGTCGACGTACACCCACCTCGACGGCACTGAAACTGGAAGGAGGGACTGACACCATAGCTTAGTAAATAACACGAGATGATGAGCAGATACTAGTTTAAGTGAAAAAGTTCAAATCTCAACTTATGCTAGGGCGGGGGGGGTTCTTAATTACCCATGTGCATTTGCTCAAAATCCGCGTAGTGACTACTGTAAATACACAAGTGGTAGGGTACACACTCGTCTCTAGCTGACGATTCTCTTTTGAAAACATAATTGGTCAGTTGACCAGCAGACCGATCTTACGGGAAGGATGGAGAAACGGCACCACCGACGTACTCCCCCTCTCAAATTAATTATCACAAAAATGCACAAAGAAGTACTTATCTGATATAATTTAGCGTTAGATACATCAACTTTTGTCCATCTTTGTAACAATTAATTTGAGACGGTTACATGTGCACCATCGTTTGAAATGGTAGGTTATATACTACTCTCTACGTTTATTTTTCTTGTTACCATTTGTGGTATAGATTTGTACTTGCTCAATTCATTTTCCGTGTCAATAAAAAAGGAACGGAGGGTGTAGTTCACAACTAATTCTATTTGTGACATGTGCATTTTTTTTAGAACGAAGGCTTTTCAACCTAGCTTTAAATTAATAAAGCCTGATGAGTTCACAGGTTTAAATATCACAAGTTTAAACTTTCATTACAGTGAAATAGTTCACACTGAAATGGCAAATGTAGAGCAAGACGGATGCGTCATCGGAGGCCTCTACATCGCCATGATCGTTTTCGGACAGATGCGTTAGTAGTTTATCTCGGGACTACGGGTCCATAGCAGTAGTTAGATGGTTGTTCTTTCCCCTATGCCTCCATGTTTAGAGTCTCGTGAGATGCCTCACATGATCGAGACCACCGTTATGTAATTGTGCATGTTGTGTTTGCTGGGAACCGATGAACCATGAGATTATGAATATTTTGTTCATATCAATCTGAGATACTTCACTTATATTCTTAGAGAGTTTTAATCTTGTTTTGCAATGCTCTCCGGTGTTTATGATTAACTTGGTCACGTAGTTGTTTTCACCTCCAAGAGAGGGTTTATATGCTAGATGGTAGGTTCATGCCTCCCTTACATCTGTGCTCAAGTGACAGAAATGTGACGGATGGGGGATGTGCTGTTGCTACTAGGGAGAAAACAACGTTTCTCTTGTCTATGGACGAGGACCACTGGTTACATTACGTACTTGTTCTTAATGCATTTGTATATTGCACACAAAGCAATCACTTCGTTGCTGCAACTTAATACCAGAGAGATTTGTTGAATAGCTTTCTTGAGGTGGACTTTTAGATATGGATGCATGCTGGATAGCGGTCCATATGCCTTGACGTAATGCCTACAATGTTAGAACCCGTGAAATATATCTCGTCATAATAGTATTTTTATACGTTCATGATTTGTCAATTGCCCAGCTGTAATTTGTTCACCCAACATATTTTTTTTGCAGTTTTTTTGTTCATCCAACATGTTTGTTTTCTTTGGAGAGACACCACTAGTGAACCTATGGCCCCGGTCCTATTTTCCTCATATTTGCAACATTCTTTTAATCACTTTCATAATTATTTTCTTGTTGTTCCATTTTTTATTGTTATTACTTTTCAAGACTCTATACGTTTAACTCTCTCGTTTTCAGCAAGACCGGACCTTCCGAAAAGTTGGGGCAAGAGAGGGTTTGTGTTTGTGTGCAGGTTCCACGCTTGTTGACGCGCCAGACAACAAGCAACCTTCTCCAAGACTACGAAGTCCTACTGGTTTGATAAACCATGGTTCCTTAACCGGGGGGAATTTCCTCTAGACTACATCATACCTTTCGCTTAGGGTCTCCCAACGAGCGTGTGATCACGTCAGCATCAAGTATTTTTTCTGGCGCCGTTGCCGGGGACTTCTAGCTTGCTGGAAGGGTAGTCTCACACTTACACTCTCTTTATTTTTTTTGTTCTGTCTTATTTTACTTTTGTTTAGTCTTGTTTTCTCTTTATAACCCCCCCCAAAACAGTTCTCTAGTTTCTAGTCTTCTATTTTTGTTGTTAGTTTATTTTGTGTTATCTTACAAGCATGGCTACCAATGATACTACCAAGATTTGTGACTTTCTTAGTACCAATAATAATGATTTCATATGCACACCAATTGCTCCACCTGCTGCGCAACGGATTCCTATGAAATTAAACCTGCTTTGTTGAATTTGTCATGAAAGATCAATTCTATGGTATTGGAGAAGATGTTGCCTCTCATTTAAATAACTTTGTTGATTTATGTGATATGCAAAAATATAAAGAGATAGATGGTGATATTGTGAAATTAAGATTGTTCCCTTTCTCATTAAGAGGAAGAGCTAAAGAATGGTTATTGTGTTTGCCTAAAAATAACATTGATTCTTGGACTAAATGCAAAGATGCTTTTATTGGGAAGTATTATCCACCTGCAAAAATTATACAACCGAGGAGTAACATTATGAAATTTAGATAAAATTATAATGAACATGTTTCTCAAGCTTGGTAAAGAATGGAAACTATGGTTAAGAATTGTCCCACACACGGACTAACTACGTGGATGGTTGTACAAACCTTTTATGCAGGATTAAATTTTTCTTCAAGGAATTGTCCCACACACGTACTAGCTGCGGGAGGAACCTTCATGAACCTCACTTTAGGTTCAGAAAATAAGTTATTGGATGATCTAATGACAAACTATTCCCAATGTCACACAGAAAGGGCTCCAACAGGTAAAAGGCAAATTCTGTTTAGGAGGTCTTTTCTTTGAGTAATAAGATTGATATGCTTGCTTCTTTGCTATATAAACAAGTTCCTATAGATCCTAATAATTTTACCTTGAACTCTATGGTTGCTAATTAGATTGATCAAATTGATGTGAATTTTATTGCTAGAAACAATTTCAACAAAAGTGCTTACAAGAGTAACTTTGGTGGTAACAACTATATGCCATATCCTAATAATAATAGTAATTCATATGGGAATTATTATGGAAATGCTTAAATAATCCTGAAAGTTCCACCTCTAATCTTGAGAACATAATTAAATAATTTATCACTACACAAAAAGATTTCAATAAAACTGTTGATGAAAGGCTTGCAAAACTAGATAATCTTGTGCTGAAAGTTGATAGTCTTGCTCATGATGTAGAAATTTAAAAAATTAGGACTACACCTATTGAGGCCAAGAAAACTGAACCTATAAATTCTATAAAAGTTCAAATAAATGAGAACACGATAATTTTGGTTCAAATAAGTTCTAGAAGAGAAACAGGAGCCAAAATTGCTGAAAAAACTGCTAAACTTGAGCCTGTTAAAATTTATACCATCCAACCCTTTGAAGAAGTGAAAACTTTCAGTACCTATGAGTATCCTAATGCTTATAAACATGTTGATGTCAAAACAAATGGGATTGGAGAGGTCATGACTTTAGGTAGAAGGAGTCCCAAAAGTTTGGAGATTAAAAATATTTCTAGTAAGAAAATTGCTGCAAGTGGGATTGAGGATAATATGACTTTAGGAGAATTTTTTTCCACCATGTTTGAGGATGATAAACTTGATTTTCATAATTGCACCATATCTTATGTTATTAAGTTCTTACAAAAATTAGCTAAAGATCCCAATACTAGTAAGACAAATATTGCTTTCACTAAACATATCACTAATGCTCTCATGGAAGCTAAGGAAGAAAGGCTCAAACTTGAAGTCTCTATTCCTAGAAAATTACAAGATGGTTGGGAGCCCACTATTAGAATAAGAGTGAATTATTTTGATTGCAATTCTTTGTGTGATCTTGGTGCAAGTTCTTCTATTATGCCTAAAAGTTTATATGATATGCTTGATTTGAAACCTTTGGATGAGATTATTTTGGGAGTGCATCTTATAGACTTAATTGTTAAAAGACCTTTGGGAAGTATTGATGATGTTCTTATTATTGCTAATTATAATTATGTCCCCATTGATTTTCTTGTTTTGGATATTGAATGCAATGCTTCTTGTCTTATCATTTTGGGGAGACCTTTTCTTTGCACCGTCGGTGCCATTATTGATATGAAAGACGGAATTATAAGATTTTAGTTTCCCCTTAAAAAGGGCATGGAACATTTACCTAGAAATAGAATTAAGTTACCCTTCGTGTCCATTGTGAGGACTACCCATAATTCTATTGATAATACTTGATTCGTTCATCATGCCTAGCTAAAAGGCGTTAAAGAAAAGCGCTTGTGGGAGGCAACCCACTTTGTTTTATTTTGTTGTCGTTTTGTTTTCTTCTGTTTTCTTTTGTTATTTTTATGTATTGGAAGTTGTTACCTCTGTAACAACCGCTCCTTATCCTTTTTATTTCATTTTTGTGCCAAGATTAACCTCTAAAAGAGAGGTAGTATGATTTGGGGAAGTTGCTATTCTGAAACAGATTTTTGGGCTAACACCGAAAAAATTAATTCTCTCAGCCAAAACGTCGGATTGCTTTGAAAAAATAGACACATTCCCTAGGCTGTTATATAAATTTCATTAGTTTCCCACTTGTGGATTTTAGCAACAGAAGATTTTCGAAAAAAATCATCATTACCGACTGTTCTGTTTTGACATATTTCTTCAAATATTTACATTTACCTCTTAATCTTTTTGTTTTGTGTTCTTTTTGGGGTTGGGGGGGGGGGGGGGGGAGGCTTAAAATAATTTGTGACAGTAGCGAATGTTTTAAATTTAGTGTTAGACTTGTGTTGAAACTAGACCAAGTGGATTTATTATTTTGATTACACTAACCTTGCTAATGAAGATTGTGAGAAGTTTTAGGTGGAGGAAGTTTTCAAGTGTAGAGAGAGAAGAATGATATGATGAGATGAAGGATGGAAAAAAACTCAATCTTGGGGATGCCCATGTCACCCCAATACATATCCAAGAAGTACAAGCGTCAAAGCTTGGGGATGCACAAGGCATCCTCTTCTTCATTAACAAAAATACCAGGTTTCTTTCAAAACATTATATTTTTATTGCTTCACATGATATGTGTTATTCTTGGAGCGTCATTTTATTTTTCTTTCGGTTTTGTTTTGTTTTCTTTGTTGTAGTTTATGTTTAGATCCTAGCACTTTTATTTTGGAGAGAGACACACTCTGTTTTCATTGCCTAGAACACTCTAGTTTTCACTTTTATTGTTCTGTGAGTGTTCAACTTTTGCTAGTACTGCATTTAGCTCTTCTTCTTCACTCGAATTTTGTTCAGAGATTGTTGGTTTGCTTCAGGTATATATGATTAGCTCTCTGGTCTTTGATGATTATTTTCTGTGAGAGTCGTTTCAAATAAGTTGATTGGTGTTGGAGAAGAGTAAAATATTTCATACTTATAGTGGTGCAATAGGAAATTTGTTTTGACTGTGGATTAGACTTTGGCATGTCATGTTAGATGTTATTTTAATCGTGTGCTTATTTGTTTATGATGTATCATGACTAGTATCAAATATATTAGAGTGCTAAATGTGCCATTGGAATTAAATCATGTGTTGTTTCCTCATATTGAAGCATGGTATTGTGGTATTTCTCCTTTGAATGATTTATCTGGATTGACTTGGCGCATGCTCACACCATGCTATGACTACAAACAAAGCCACCTCTAGCCTTGATGATCATTTAGTTTTTGACTTGCAATATCACTTCATGCTTTGATTAATAATGTTTTGTCGCTATCCATGATTATTGCTCTCTTAGTTGGTCGCTCCCAGTCTCTTGCTAGCCTTCATCCTAAACTGAGTATGAGATCTACTTGTGCACCCAACTCCCCACAACCAAAGTTTTCCAATGTTTCCACCATACCTACCTATATGTGGTATTTCACCGCCACTCCAAGTAAATTTCTCATGTGCTACCTTTAAACCTTCAAAATTATTAAACCTGTTTTGTGTTTCTCTTTTAGCTCATGAGGAAGTAGTCTAAAGTTTATAATGGTTTATGTTAAGCAAAGTTATTCTCCCTTATTTCACCCTATGAGTATGGAATTTGTGCTCATCTAAATTCACAAAGAGATGGTGACAAATAATTTGAACTCAAATAATAATAAAAGCACTTCCCCATGGTTTGATGAATGCTGGTTAGCACCCTTGAATACAACTAGCTCTGGTTTGTGAAAGTAAAGGTGGGGGGAGGTGCCAACCAAAATAAAATTCTAATGGAAAGCATTCTCAAAACTCTAAACACTTCGCTTGACATGGATTACGATAAGTTTTTCATTACCATTCGTCTACATAGACATAGACCTCTTCCAAACTCTTTTTCAATACCTCTGTTTTATTAAATAAAAATCTCTAGCACATGAGTAATCCCTGCTTCCCTCTGCGAAGGGCCTTTCTTTTACTTTTATGTTGAGTCTTTATCTTCTTACTTTATGCACCAGTTAAGAGAGCATAGTTGTCATTCTGAGTATAATGTGCATAGTCCCAAAATTTATTATTGATTGATTCATTATTATGGTATTGCTTGTTCTCAAATTATTTGTATCTAGTCACTATTTAAACTTTGAAGTTGTCCTGGCATTTATGTTTTGCTACCACACGAAGGACAAGCTGGATTCCACTTTATTATGTTTTTCTTTATGATTGGAACACATATCACTTTCAATGCATTATTATTCATTGTCTTTTATTTGTGTTACTTTTCATGTGCAACATAATTGCTAAGTTTACATTTGTTCAAATAATATTTATCATGCCTTTGTTAAACTAATTTGATCTCAGCTTGTAATGCTTTTACATAACATTGTTCAAGATGTGTGTTGGCTTCATGTCACCTCAAAAATTATTTTGCTACCGCTTACCTACTCGAGGACGAGCATGAGTTAAGCGTGGGGATGCTGATACGTTGCTACCATATCTATAATTTTTGATGCTTCATGCTTGTTTTCTACCCAATACCTTTTATTTTCCACATGTTTTATATCGTTTTCCTGATGTTTTCATAGACTAACATATTAACAAGATGCCCCAGGCCAGTTGTTGTTTTTCTTTTTCAAAAGAGTTCTTAAGGAAATATTTTCGGAAAAGGCTAAAAATCCACGGAGATAATTCTTTACCCGAAATAGATACGGAGTCCAAAGAAGAGCCGGAGGGGCGCAACCCCACCCAAGGCCACGCCTGGTGGGCCCATGGGCGCCCCGGCCATCGCCTCTAGTTGCCTCTTCGCCTATAAATTACCTAAAACCCTAAAAACATTGGGGACAGAGTTATTTTCCATGAAACATACTGAGAGGCATCGTCACCTCGAAAGTCCAATCTAGGGATTCTAGAATCCTGCTGCGGCACCCTGTCGGAGAGGGGGATCGTCATCGGAGTCCTCTACATTGCCATGATCGCCTCCAGACAGATGCGTGAGTTGTTCATCTCGGGACTACGGGTCCATGGAAGTAGCTAGATGGTTGTTCTCTCCCCTCCGCCTCCATGTTTAGAGTCTCATGAGCTGCCTCACATGATCGAGACCACCGTTATGTAATTGTGCATGTTGTGTTCGTTGGGATCCGATGAACCATGAGATTATGATTATTTTGTTCATGTCAATATGATATGATTCACTTATATTCGTAGAGAGTTCTTGATGGAGGGATGATAACCCGGTAGGCTAATACCAAGGTAAAACCCGGCCCAAAGGGAATCGCGCAAGACCCGGCTCAAGGAAGAGGAGTTTCTAGAAGGCCCAAGAAGGACGTAGGCCTTGTAACCCGGCCTTTGGGGGTTATCATTAAGGAAACTTAGGGTTGTGTGCTGTTTCTGGGTAGGATTCTGAGTGTGCCTTGTATAGGAAGCCAGGGAGCCGGGTAGGACATAAGCCGGCTCCTAGGGTTAGGAAAAGAGGGCTTCACCAGATATTCGAGTATCCCTGTAATACGAGAGTTGATAGTTGTAACCCTAGATCGGAGACTCGGTGACATTATTGCCAGAGCTACCAGATCGATTGATAGCATGATTTCCCCTGAGCTAAACCCTCTCCCAAACACCAGAGTCGAATTGCCCCAAGATAAGTTACCCCTGGTAACGTCTACCGTGATTATCCCGTGACAGTTGGCGCCCACCGTGGGGCCTACGTCCAAGGGTGTTTACATCACGGGAGAAGCTCGGGAAAGCATGAAGAACCTCGTCGTCGGCGAGATCTACACCAACCCCGAAGGATAAAAGATGGTAGGCGACTTTTGTCGGGGACCAGAGTCGGATCTGGTAGAAACCGGATCTATCGTCACGATCGGCCGGGTCAACGTCTTCGTCGGCATGGTACGTACGTCCGGTTCTATTCCTGACGATATTGAATATGATTCTGTGTCAGGAGAGGCGACCTGCGTTCAGTCAGACGAAGAAGAATCGGTCGGGACAGCCGATCCGGTAGAAGAGCCCACCACGAAGAGGGAACAGCCGGAGGAGCCGATATGGACCCCGCGTGGCCGGGTCATGAGAGAAGATGACACTGAGTCTATCCTGCACCTGCTGGAAGATCGATACGAGGAGGATAGCTGTGATGAGGAAGAATACGAGTCTTCGCCAGGCATCGCGCGCCAGGTCGCGGTCTACAAAGCCCCTGCAACCAATCTTAATCAGTGAGATGTGACGACGGCCGTGGTCGGAGCGGCGCGAGCGCTGGCCCAGCAGCAAGTTCCGGCTGATGGAAACCCGGTTATAGCCCGGGTTGACGGAGAGTCGGCTTCAGTCACCAGCCGTACCGGGGAAAGCGAGCGGCAGAGAAACATGTTTGGGTTTATGGCGAACAGAACACCAGGAGCGGGACCTTCGAATCCGCGAAACCCGGCTCTGTTCAACAACAACCTGATCTTAGATCCCACGGTGCTAGCAACGGTGATAACCCCAGAAAACGCGGCGGAGCGCGCCCGAGATCTGGATGTAGCTCGCCGTGCATTGGATCAGCAAAGGAGAGATGTCGAAGCTGAGAAACAAGGGATAGCGGCGCGCGAGAGCGAGTTGGAAGAATTGGAGAACCGGCTGCAGGTTCAGTCGACTAGGATTTACAATCAGAGGCACCAAACGAGATTACCGGCGACTGGTGGGGCTTTGCATCCAGCTGCACTGTTCAGCACCCCCCAGGATCAACCAATTCCGGCTGTGAATCAGGAAACCGGACATCAAGCTGCAACCTTGGGAGGACAGCCGGCAAACGTGCAAGCCGGGTTACCCACGTTGCAAACAGGAATCGCCACTGGCAATTCTGCACCACCACCACCACCACCCCGATTTCATACTCCACCAGGTCACTTCAATAATCCCATGGATAACGTATATGCAGCAACGTTGGCGCTTGATCGCATCCCCGTAGGAGAGTCACCCCATGCAGCGGAGACCCGGCGGGCAATAGATTTGCTGCGCACAGCAATAGTTCAGCAGGCCAATTACCCGGATAACAGGAGTGGAATGCACGGAACACCATATGTAAGCCGGCAGAACGGAAATACCGGCTATATCCAGTCGAGTTCGGCGCGGCGGAGGGCAGAGCAGAAGCAAATGCCGCCTCCTCCCCGTAGGCCGGCAACGCCTGCAACATCAGCGGCACAAGCTATTGTGGACAGTTCTCGGGCCAGGCGTGCAGCGGCCGGGTCTGCGGTACGAGGGCTGGTAGCGGTTGCACCCCCAGCCGTACCCGCCGCGGGATCGCACGTTTCCCGGGTGAGGCCAGTACCGACAAATCTAGCCGGGCCTAAGTGTTTGTCGGACGCAATTAGGGCCGAGCCCTACCCGGATAAGTTCAAGGAACCGGGTAAAGTGGTTAATTATGAGCCGACCATGGACCCAAAAACCTGGTTGAGCAGTTATGAGATGGCCATGTCAATCCGCAACGCATATGAGAATCTTCAAGCCAAATTTATGTACCTAATGATGTCAGAGGGAGCAGCAAAGTTATGGTTCAATAACCTACCCGAGAAATCCGTCAATTCATGGGGTGAGCTGAGAACTGCCTTTATCAAGCACTTTCATGGAACGTGCAGGAAGTTGTTTACGATCGATGATCTAGAGCGATGTGTCCAGAAGAAGGGAGAGTCGGCACGCAGTTGGGTGCGCCGGGTTATGGAAATTCTCCACTCGTCCACTGATATCCAGCCAAAGGATGCATTACAAGCTATGGCAAAAACATGCAAGTACATAACCTTAGTGCAAAAACTGACACGCATGAAGTCTAGCCGGCACGCTTCAGAGGTTACAATGGGAGAGTTGATGGACGCATGCAACAAGCACGCCGCCACAGATACCACAGAGGAGGATGTCAATGATAAGAAAGAAAAAGCCAACACGAGTAATAGTGGAAGACCCGGCAATGGAGCTGCACCGGGTAATAATGGAGGAAATAACGGAAACAACCAGCACAAGCGCCCATATGAAGGAAACTCCGAGTTTGTCGCCAATACAGAATCCGGGTTTGCGAGACCCAGAGCTGAGGGAAATTTCAACGGAGGAAACTTCAATGGAGGAAATTACCAAGGACCACCAAGGCCGGCTAATCATATAGAGGCCTTCAGGATGCCCTGTCCGCGTCATAGCAGGAACGGCAGGCCGGCTAATCATTCATTGGAGCAGTGCGTAGATTTACAGAGATGAAAGAATGAGGAAATACAAAAGGCCATGCGAGGCGCAAGCCGGGGAGCAGGACCGGGTCCGGGCGGAAACCCGAGCAATGGCCCACCCCCGGCTGGCAACGCAGGAGGTGGTAATCCGGGTAACAATCAAGGAGGCGCTGGAGGTTTCCAAGCCAACCCAAAGCAGCTAGGGCAGTACCACGTCCATACTACGGGGACTTCCAATAAAGATAGAAAGATACTCAAAAGAGAAGTAAACTCGGTTTCTTCAGCTGTTCCGAGATACTTAAGATGGTCAGACCAAGAGGTCACATGGAGCAGGAGGGATCACCCGGAAACAATAGAACATCCGGGTGTGCTGGCTTTGGTAGTTGCACCACAGGTCAATGGTTACGAGCTGAAAAAGGTTCTGATGGATGGTGGGAGTAGCATCAATATCTTATATTGGGAAACTTTCCTACGCATGGGGCTCAAGGAGTCTCAGTTGCAGAAAAGTTCTACAGTTTTTCATGGGATCGTGCCGGGTCACTCGGCGTGCCCAGAAGGGAAGATAACACTAGAGGTTGCTTTTGGAGAATCGAAGGACAATTTCCGAGTGGAGTGGCTCACGTTTGAGGTGGTAAAATTGCGCAGTCCTTATCACGCGATGTTCGGAAGGCCGGCTTACGCCAAGTTCATGGCCAGGCCGTGTTACGTGTACCTACAGCTAAAGATCCCGGGTCCCAAGCAAACCATTACTATACACGGCAACCGGGTTATAGCAGCTGAGTGTGACGAAGGAGACGCGACAATGGCAAAACAGGCGTGCAGAAAGGAAGAGCTCAAGTATTACCGGTCTCAGGTAGACCCGGAAGATAGAACAACATTGAAAAGACCGAATACGGAAGATGAGAGAGCAAAATTCAAAGCATCACAGGACACAAAGATGGTGGCTTTTGTCGAAGGCGATCCCTCCAAGCAATTTGCTATAGGATCTAACCTAGACAGTAAGCAGGAAGAAGCACTCATTGAGTTTATTCGTGGTAATCAAGATGTTTTCGCTTGGACGCCTAGCGATATGCTGGGTATCCCGACCGAGTTAGCTGAGCACAGTTTGCATGTTGATCCCAAGTCCCGGCCTGTTGTGACGCCCCGAGATCGGGCACTATGCAGATTTCAGCATTTCCGCCAAAATCCACATAATAACCGATTCCAGGTTGCCAGTTGTGATAACATTACAACAGTTCACGAATATTCCGCAACAACAACAGAAAAGATATATACAAGACGACTCAAACGAGTCAAGGATACAACTGATACAATACAAAGATCCAAATAACAGCGGAAGAAACAACATAGCGTCCGACTACGGACAAGATACAAATTGGACTAAGAGTCCTGAAGATAACCGATGGCGTCCAATCCCTCCCCAGGCCAAGCCGGAGGGATTCCCGAGCTAACGTCGTCAGACTTCAAACCTGTTGACTGCAATGTGGAATATGCAGCCACGAAAAGGATTCGTGGGTCAGTACGGTTAAGTACTGGCAAGTGGATAACCCATACTCACAAGATACCAGCGTAACCAATCATCACCAGATACAAATACTTTGGGTACAACGGAAAGGAAGGGATTATTGCAAAGAAGCGGCAGCGGGCTGCACTAACTAACTACAGAGACTCGCTACAACATCCGGCTAAAAGAAAGGGATAAGATAGCGTATCAGAACCAACTACAACTACTCACCAAACAATACCCATCCAATGTTACCCCCTACTAAGGAAGCAACCCAAGGAAACTCACACGGTTGATTAAGGTGACATTCATTTTTATGGCGAAGGTAATCTATATTACTAGTCAAATTATCATCGTTAAGTGTAAGTTGTCTGAGTACTTGTTAGCCAGCACTTTCACCAAGTCATCCATAACCGCGGACAACACGGCTTCTCGAGAAGATTTAACCCTGCAGGGATGCACCAATTTGGCCGTACACGTAAGAATAACCCGCCAGATGGGGGATCAACCCACCAAGCGAGGTACTCAACACAACCCAACTTTTCTTCGCATCAAGCCCAAAGAACCCCGTGCAATTGAGCGCACGGCTAATCAAGCCCCATGAAGAAAAGGGGACCCTCATAGCACTCTAAGAACGTGTCTCCCTAAATGCCGACTACAAAAGTTACCACCCTTACCTCGGGTTCGCACCTGCATATGCATGCGGCAAATGGAAAACCCGAACTAAATGAGGCAATTTGGACGAGATGCGAATCGAATCAAAGTTGCGGGGGGCGCCCATACTCGCTTCCCACATGCGGTTAGTGCGCTCATCATGGATCAATGGACAAGACCCTTTTCCTAATTAGGGTCGACACTAGCAGGCCTCAAAACCACGCCGGGCCTCCTGCCGGTGCCTTATCGTCAAATTATTATTATTACCCCAAACATTAACATGTTGTTGATTAAATTGAAACCCAGCTATCAAACTAAACAGGTGATAAGACGGACAACAAGACTTGAGCGCAAACAACACTAAGCATGCAACTACGACACGAGGGCCAACAAGGTAAACAAACAACAGTTAATAGGAAGTGGGAGGAAGGCTATATCATGGTTGCAAGGTAAACATATGATAGGATCGAGACACAAGCATCGAATCATAAGGCTAGCATAAGAACAACAGAAAGAATCGGTAACAAGTGATGGAAGGCAGCCATTTGGCAGCAAGTGAGTATACTTGCCTGGAATCCAGCAAGTAGAGGTATATCCGAAGAACTTGTCGTTGCTCACATCATCTCAACGTCCTATCCGGGAAGAAGCAACGAACTAGAACAAACACCGGATGCAATAATTACTTCTACGGCAAAATATCCAGCATTATCAAGGTATGGATGCATGACAAGTTTAAGGATGCATCAAAGATAAACTAGTTGACATGGTAAACATATTTTAAATGGGCCCATATGCAATTTGGATTGCATATGGAAAAGCCCATGAATTAAGGTTGAATTAAATGATCTACAACTAACCATCATGTGAAAGTTGATTAGAATGATGCATGGATGATGAAAACAATAAGAAAACAACAATAGCTTCAGTTTGATATGTTGTTTACCAAGTTTGGAATTTTATTTGTTAAGTTATGAAATTTGGCTTCTTAAGTGAGTTACACAACATTTATTGTTTTCACCCATTTTAATTGTTCAAAACAGATAACAAAATTCATATTTGGAAAGAACACCAAATTTTAGATGGAAAACATATTTCATTTGTTGAATTTGGATTTAGAATGAGCAAGTTATTAATTTGACAATTTTAATTGCATTAATTAAGAAACAGTGGTTTTCAGCAATTTAAATTATTCAAAACATAAAACAAAGTTTATATACAAGTGTAGCATTTCATTTTGGATGGATTTCATGTTTTGGGTTTTCAATTTGGAGCAAGCATGTGAAAGTTATTAATTAGGACTTTTAATTAATTAATTAAAGCATTTTTAAATGACATTAATTTTAATTGTCCAAATTGCAAAACAAAGTTGATATTCAGAAAGGTGGTTTCATTTTGAGTGGAAAACATATTTTATTTGTTGAAATTGGATTTTAATTGAGCAAGTTATGAATTTCACCATTTAAATGATTTAATTAAAGCGTTAAGTAATTGCATTAGTTTTATTTATCCAAAACAGAAAACAATTGTTATATTTGGAAAGAGCATGAAATTTTGGATGGAAAACATATTTTATATGGGCCATTTGAAATAAATTTGAATTTGTTATGGATTTAATCAAATTCAAAAGAGTTATTTGAATTTGAATTTTTGAATTGATTTGGAATGTTCAAAACAGATAACAAACTGCATATTTGGAAAGTTCATTTTATTTAGAATGGTTTACATGTCTTACAAATTAAATTTGGATGTGTTTTGCAATTTTTATAGGGTTTGGAAATCCAGGGACTGATCTGTGATTTCCAGGGACTTATAATGAAAAAGAAACCACAGGGAAGCCCCTGGGAGGTTTCTCACACAGCGCCCTTGGCCCTGTGTCACTGCCGTGCGGGTCCAGCGCCACAGTGGCGGGTGTGGAAGGTGAGGTGGCAACGGGGCTCGCTGACGGGTGGGTCCTGCCCCTGCGCAAAAATCCGAAAAAGATTGGCCGTTTATTCGGCGGAGGGGGGATCGAACCTGGGCCTGCGGGTGTGCGCGCACAAGGCTTAGCCACTGGGCTGGTCTGCGTTTCTTGTTCAGAATACCGTCACGACTGGTTTTCAGGTAAAAGGCATGGCCTTTTCGAACCTGACGAAACTGAACCCAGGTTCAGTTCGACGGCGACAGAGGCAGCGGCGGGGCGGTGAGCTCGCGTGTGCGTGCGTGATCCCGCGGTGGTGTGCGTGTGCTTGCGTGGCGATCATGTGAAGGCGTTCAGATACAACAGGGAGAGAGGAAGGAGGAAGGGGCGCTCACATGCTGCCGTCGAGGAAGCAGAAGGCGGCGGCGATGTTCAGCTACAGACGGCGCGGACGTGGTCGGTGGCGGTGGTGTCGAGGACTCCGGGGGGTGGCTGTGGAGGCGTAGAGGAAGCAGACGTCGCGGCGGATCCGTTCCCGCCATCAGCAGCCCGTTGCCACTACCCAGTCCCCGGCGCCGTGTGTTCTCTCTTCTCCGGCCATGGAGGTGGACAGTGGAAAGGCAAGGGGGACTAGAGGGAAGGGAAGAGGGAGAAACGGCGGCGGAGAGGGACAGAGGGACCTAGGGCAACCAGGGAGGTGTGGAGGAGTCGAGGTTTTATGGAGGGGGAGGAGCAGCTGCGGCCGTCAATCCCTCGCAGTGTCGACGTGTACCTCTTCGATGAAGTGCCGTACAGGAAGAAGAAGGAGGGGTGTGGGCTGAAGTGGAGATGGGCTGGGGCAACAGGAGGTGTGGCTGGGCCTGGGTGCTTGGGGTGGATAGGAAAAAAAGCAGGGTGGTAGGTGGGCTGGCCTGCCTCCCCTAGCTCATTTTTTTTTTGCTTCTATTTTTTTTTCTGTTTGCACATTTTTGTGTAGGAAAGAGAGAGAGAAAAGAATAAGGTGTTAGGGCTTTATTTTCATGAAATAAATTGTTATTGATTTACAAAACAGCAAAGTTCAAAGTATGTTAACAGTAATTTCAAAAGTTTGAAATGTCAATTTGATTTTTAATTTGCTATTTGAATTTCAAATAGGGTGTCATAGGGATTTGATTTTTGAAATAACCAATTTTTATTCAATAAGCTCAACTCATTATGAAAACTTATTAAATTTAAATGTTTGCAAGATTTTAATTTTTAACCACAGTTGGAACATGCCAAGTATGAAAGATTTTGATTTGAATTTGAATTTACCATTAGGGTGTTAATAAAAGGGGTTCTATTATCAAGCGTTTTCTTAATTGATTCAAATTCAAACTATTGGAAACATTTTGAGTTGTTTAGTTTGCAACTTTTAATTGGAAATTTTGGACATGTTTGAAAGTTTAAATTGGTTTGAACTTTTGAGTTGTTTTGAAAACAGGGTGCAATGCCTATGATGCATGTGATGCAAAGCAAAAATAAAAGCAACCAACTTTCTAACTTGGGGAAAACACCCCAGGTGTTACAGACGACACCACTAACAAGAGATTGCGCCCTCGCAATCCACCCAGTAACCCGGGAGGGGAAAGAAGTTTGACTATCAATTCTTCATGTTTCCAGTTGATCTCCTCGACACCACTAACAAGGGCTTCTCGACACCACTAACAACAGATTCTTGCTCGGGTTGATGACGATGTTCTTCCACCAGGAATCTTCCGATGATCAAACCTATTAGGTTAAAGGCTCAGAAAACGTCCACCCACGTAGGATCCTAACACTTTGATAGATAGACAAGGGGGGAGACTCCAAAACAAATAAGATGGGAGGGGAAATAGAATAGAGATAAGGAATAAACAAGAATCCTATTGAGATGTTTCCAAAACGGGTTTTGCACAAATAGTTTTTGACACTCTAGAAACACGACCGTTAGCGAGGTTATCCTACAGGCTTTGCGGACCCGTTGCTTCGATAACCATTCGTATCGAAACAACATCGGGAATCGGAAACCATGCTCTGATACCATTTGTGACGCCCCGAGATCGGGCACTATGCAGATTTCAGCATTTCCGCCAAAATCCACATAATAACCGATTCCAGGTTGCCAGTTGTGATAACATTACAACAGTTCACGAATATTCCGCAACAACAACAGAAAAGATATATACAAGACGACTCAAACGAGTCAAGGATACAACTGATACAATACAAAGATCCAAATAACAGCGGAAGAAACAACATAGCGTCCGACTACGGACAAGATACAAATTGGACTAAGAGTCCTGAAGATAACCGATGGCGTCCAATCCCTTCCCAGGACAAGCCGGAGGGATTCCCGAGCTAACGTCGTCAGACTTCAAACCTGTTGACTGCAATGTGGAATATGCAGCCACGAAAAGGATTCGTGGGTCAGTACGGTTAAGTACTGGCAAGTGGATAACCCATACTCACAAGATACCAGCGTAACCAATCATCACCAGATATAAATACTTTGGGTACAACGGAAAGGAAGGGATTATTGCAAAGAAGCGGCAGCGGGCTGCACTAACTAACTACAGAGACTCGCTACAACATCCGGCTAAAAGAAAGGGATAAGATAGCGTATCAGAACCAACTACAACTACTCACCAAACAATACCCATCCAATGTTACCCCCTACTAAGGAAGCAACCCAAGGAAACTCACACGGTTGATTAAGGTGACATTCATTTTTATGGTGAAGGTAATCTATATTACTAGTCAAATTATCATCGTTAAGTGTAAGTTGTCTGAGTACTTGTTAGCCAGCACTTTCACCAAGTCATCCATAACTGCGGACAACACGGCTTCTCGAGAAGATTTAACCCTGCAGGGATGCACCAATTTGGCCGTACACGTAAGAATAACCCGCCAGACAGGGGATCAACCCACCAAGCGAGGTACTCAACACAACCCAACTCTTCTTCGCATCAAGCCCAAAGAACCCCGTGCAATTGAGCGCACGGCTAATCAAGCCCCACGAAGAAAAGGGGACCCTCATAGCACTCTAAGAACGTGTCTCCCTAAATGCCGACTACAAAAGTTACCACCCCGGCCTCGGGTTCGCACCTGCATATGCATGCGGCAAATGTAAAACCCGAACTAAATGAGGCGATTTGGACGAGCTGCGAATCGAATCAAAGTTGCGGGGGGCGCCCATACTCGCTTCCCACATGCGGTTAGTGCGCTCATCATGGATCAATGGACAAGACCCTTTTCCTAATTAGGGTCGACACTAGCAGGCCTCAAAACCACGCCGGGCCTCCTGCCGGTGCCTTATCGTCAATTATTATTATTACCCCAAACATTAACATGTTGTTGATTAAATTGAAACCCAGCTATCAAACTAAACAGGTGATAAGACGGACAACAAGACTTGAGCGCAAACAACACTAAGCATGCAACTACGACACGAGGGCCAACAAGGTAAACAAACGACAGTTAATAGGAAGTGGGAGGAAGGCTATATCATGGTTGCAAGGTAAACATATGATAGGATCGAGACACAAGCATCGAATCATAAGGCTAGCATAAGAACAACGGAAATAATCGGTAACAAGTGATGGAAGGCAGCCATTTGGCAGCAAGTGAGTATACTTGCCTGGAATCCAGCAAGTAGAGGTATATCCGAAGAACTTGTCGTTGCTCACATCATCTCAACGTCCTATCCGGGAAGAAGCAACAAACTAGAACAAACACCGGATGCAATAATTACTTCTACGGCAAAAGATCCAGCATGATCAAGGTATGGATGCATGACAGGTTTAAGGATGCATCAAAGATAAACTAGTTGACATGGTAAACATATTTTAAATGGGCCCATATGCAATTTGGATTGCATATGGAAAAGCCCATGAATTAAGGTTGAATTAAATGATCTACAACTAACCATCATGTGAAAGTTGATTAGAATGATGCATGGATGATGAAAACAATAAGAAAACAACAATAGCTTCAGTTTGATATGTTGTTTACCAAGTTTGGAATTTTATTTGTTAAGTTATGAAATTTGGCTTCTTAAGTGAGTTACACAACATTTATTGTTTTCACCCATTTTAATTGTTCCAAACATATAACAAAATTCATATTTGGAAAGAACACCAAATTTTAGATGGAAAACATATTTCATTTGTTGAATTTGGATTTAGAATGAGCAAGTTATTAATTTGACAATTTTAATTGCATTAATTAAGAAACAGTGGTTTTCAGCAATTTAAATTATTCAAAACAGAAAACACAGTTTATATTCAAGTGTAGCATTTCATTTTGGATGGATTTCATGTTTTGGGTTTTCAATTTGGAGCAAGCATGTGAAAGTTATTAATTAGGACTTTTAATTAATTAAGGCATTTTTAAATGACATTAATTTTAATTGTCCAAATTGCAAAACAAAGTTGATATTCAGAAAGGTGGTTTCATTTTGAGTGGAAAACATATTTTATTTGTTGAAATTGGATTTTAATTGAGCAAGTTATGAATTTCACCATTTAAATGATTTAATTAAAGCATTAAGTAATTGCATTAGTTTTATTTATCCAAAACAGAAAACAATTGTTATATTTGGAAAGAGCATGAAATTTTGGATGGAAAACATATTTTATATGGGCCATTTGAAATAAATTTGAATTTGTTATGGATTTAATCAAATTCAAAAGAGTTATTTGAATTTGAATTTTTGAATTGATTTGGAATGTTCAAAACAGATAACAAACTGCATATTTGGAAAGTTCATTTTATTTAGAATGGTTTACATGTCTTACAAATTAAATTTGGATGTGTTTTGCAATTTTTATAGGGTTTAGAAATCCAGGGACTGATCTGTGATTTCCAGGGACTTATAATGAAAAAGAAACCACAGGGAAGCCCCTGGGAGGTTTCTCACACAGCGACCTTGGCCCTGTGTCACTGCCGTGCGGGTCCAGCGCCACAGTGGCGGGTGTGGAAGGTGAGGTGGCAACGGGGCTCGCTGACGGGTGGGTCCTGCCCCTCCGCAAAAATCCGAAAAAGTGTGGCCGTTTATTCGGCGGAGGGGGGATCGAACCTGGGCCTGCGGGTGCGCGCGCACAAGGCTTAGCCACTGGGCTGGTCTGCGTTGCTTGTTCAGAATACCGTCGCGACTGGTTTTCAGGTAAAAGGCATGGCCTTTTCCAACCTGACGAAACTGAACCCATGTTCAGTTCGACGGCGACAGAGGCAGCGGCGGGGCGGTGAGCTCGTGTGTGCGTGCGTGATCCCGCGGTGGTGTGCGTGTGCTTGCGTGGCGATCATGTGAAGGCGTTCAGATACAAGAGGGAGAGAGGAAGGAGGAAGGGGCGCTCACATGCTGCCGTCGAGGAAGCAGAAGGCGGCGGCGATGTTCAGCTACAGACGGCGCGGACGTGGTCGGTGGCGGTAGTGTCGAGGACTCCGGGGGGTGGCTGTGGAGGCGTAGAGGAAGCAGACGTCGCGGCGGATCCGTTCCCGCCATCAGCAGCCCGTTGCCGCTACCCAGTCCCCGGCGCCGTGTGTTCTCTCTTCTCCGGCCATGGAGGTGGACAGTGGAAAGGCAAGGGGGACTAGAGGGAAGGGAAGAGGGCGAAACGGCGGCGGAGAGGGACAGAGGGACCTAGGGCAACCAGGGAGGTGTGGAGGAGTCGAGGTTTTATGGAGGGGGAGGAGCAGCAGCGGCCGTCAATCCCTCGTAGCGTCGACGTGTACCTCTTCGATGAAGTGCCGTACAGGAAGAAGAAGGAGGGGTGTGGGCTGAAGTGGAGATGGGCTGGGGCAACAGGATGTGTGGCTGGGCCTGGGTGCTTGGGGTGGAGAGGAAAAAAAGCAGGTTGGTAGGTGGGCTGGCCCTTTTTGGGCTGGCCTGCCTCCCCTAGCTCATTTTTTTTTGCTTCTATTTTTTTTTTCTGTTTGCACATTTTTGTGTAGGAAAGAGAGAGAGAAAAGAATAAGGTGTTAGGGCTTTATTTTCATGAAATAAATTGTTATTGATTTACAAAACAGCAAAGTTCAAAGTATGTTAACATTAATTTCAAAAGTTTGAAATGTCAATTTGATTTTTAATTTGCTATTTGAATTTCAAATAGGGTGTCATAGGGATTTGATTTTTGAAATAACCAATTTTTATTCAATAAGCTCAACTCATTATGAAAACTTATTAAATTTAAATGTTTGCAAGATTTTAATTTTTAACCACAGTTGGAACATGCCAAGTATGAAAGATTTTGATTTGAATTTGAATTTACCATTAGGGTGTTAATAAAAGGGGTTCTATTATCAAGCATTTTCTTAATTGATTCAAATTCAAACTATTGGAAACATTTTGAGTTGTTTAGTTTGCAACTTTTAATTGGAAATTTTGGACATGTTAGAAAGTTTAAATTGGTTTGAACTTTTGAGTTGTTTTGAAAACAGGGTGCAATGCCTATGATGCATGTGATGCAAAGCAAAAAGAAAAGCAACCAACTTTCTAACTTGGGGAAAACACCCTAGGTGTTACACCTGTGAAGCAGGACCTGAGAAAAATGAACGAGGAAAGAAGAAAGGCTATAGGAGCGGAGATAGCTTGGCTACTTGCAGCCGGCTTTATCATGGAGGTCTTTCACCCGGATTGGCTGGCAAATCCGGTTCTAGTGATGAAAAAGAACAACGAGTGGTGGATGTGCATAGATTACACGAGTCTCAACTAGCATTGCCCAAAGGATCCGTTTGTCCTTCCAAGGATAGATCAGATTATAGACGCAGTGGCTGGAAGTGACCTATTGTGTTTCCTGGATGCCTATTCCGGGTATCACCAGATCAAGCTCAAGAAGGAAGATTGGGAGAAAACGTCGTTCATAACCCCCTTTGGAGCTTTCTGTTACAAAACCATGACTTTTGGGCTAAAGAACGCTGGTGCAACGTACCAACGGTGCATTCATAAGTGTTTTGAGGATCAGATTGGATGCAACGTCCATGCTTACGTTGATGATGTGGTGATTAAAATCAGGAAGGCAGAAACATTCATTGATGACCTAAAGGAAACGTTCAGGAATCTGAGAAGATATCGGATGAAGCTTAACCCCACAAAGTGTGTGTTTGGAGTTCCAGCAGGAAAGTTACTCTGTTTCATTATTTCCGAGAGAGGAATTGAGGCAAACCCGGACAAGATTAAAGCTATTCAGAATCTGAAAAAGCCGAAAGGCCTGAAGCATGTTCAAAAACTTACAGGATGTGTAGCAGCATTAAGCCGGTTTATATCCAGGCTTGGAGAGAATGCAATACCTTTATACCGGCTCTTGAGGAAAACCGACAAATTTGTTTGGGACCAAGAGGCGGACGAGGCGTTCGAAGCTCTGAAAAACCAATTATCTGAGGCACCGATTCTGGCGGCACCGGGTCCTAAAGAGCCCATGTTGTTATACGTTGCGGCCGGGCCCCGGGCGGTTTGCGCCGTGGTTGTTGTTGAGCGCAAAGAGGATGGAAAGGATCACCCGGTACAAAGGCCGGTCTATTATGTGAGTGAAGTACTATCGGAAGCGAAGCAGCGTTACCCACATTGGCAAAAGTTAGTTTTCGGGGTCTTCATGGCCAGCCGGAAATTGAAACCATATTTCCAGGAACACCCCATAACAGTGGTTAGCTCTATACCAATGGCAGATATTATCAGAAATTCAGACGCGACAGGTAGAATAGCGAAGTGGGCCATTGAGATGGGAGATTATCACATCAACTACGAGCCCAGGTCTGCAATTAAATCTCAAGCTTTAGCTGATTTTATCAATGATTGGACTCACACAAGCATGCCCACAATGATGCCAAAATCCGAGTCTTGGGTGATGCACTTTGATGGTTCTAAGCAGTATGAGGGGTCAGGAGCTGGGGTGGTACTCACATCACCCAAAGGAGACAAATTGAGCTACGTGTTGCAGATTCACTTTGATTGCTCCAACAATGTGGCCGAGTATGAGGCATTATTACATGGATTGAGAGTAGCAAAGGAGATGAACATTAGGCGAATACGATGCTATGGAGACTCGGATCTTGTGGTACAGCAGGTCTCAGGAACCTGGGATAGAAAGGATGCAACGATGGTAGCATATCGCAGAGAGGTGGACAGGGTGGCCGGGTCTTTTTCCGGGTATGAGGTGGAACATATTGACATGCGAAAAAACGAGGCAGCAGATGCGCTCGCAAGACTCGGCTCGCGCAGAGAGCCGGTCCCACCTAATGTTTTCCTGGATGAGTTATGGAGGCCATCTGTTAAAACCGAGTCTGAGGAAGAGGTGGCTAACCAAGACCCGGATTTGGAGCTCGTGGCCATAGTACGTGCCGTTCCCGAGTGGCAGAGCCGTTTTTGGCCTACCTATCACGGGGTGAGTTACCACCACAGGAAGTTTTAGCAAGGCAAATCCTGAGACGAGCAAAGGGCTATTCTATTATCAATGGGGAGTTGTATAAAAGAAGTGCAGCAGGGGTCTTTTTGCGCTGCGTAGCACCAGAAGAAGGCCGACAGATTCCGAAGGAGATCCATGAAGGTGACTGTGGGCATCATGCCTCCACAAGATCCCTCGTGGCCAAAGCATACCGACACGGTTTCTTTTGGCTCACAGCCTTAGCAGACGCGGAGCGCTTGGTGGAAAGGTGTGATGGATGTCAAAGGTACGCTCGCCAAACCCATGTGCCGACTATGGAGTTGCAGACAATCCCGCTGACCTGGCTGTTTGCTGTTTGGGGTATGGATATGGTGGGCCCCTTCCACATGTCACCTTGCAAAAAGACTCATCTTTTGGTAGCTATTGATAAGTTTACTAAGTGGGTTGAAGTTATGCCAGTTACCAATTGCGAAGCAATCACAACAGTCAAGTTCCTGAAAAGGATTATCTACCGGTTTGGATACCCTCACAGCATAATAACAGACAATGGAACCAACATGTCCTTAGGTGAGATGGAGAAATTTTGCGGGAACAATGGTATCTGGCTTGACATAGCCTCGGTAGCCCATCCACAAGCTAATGGACAGGTGGAGAGGGCAAACCAGGAGTTACTTCGTGGATTGAAACCACGGCTGAGAGTCCCATGTCTTAGAGCTGCTGGAGCATGGGTTGAGGAGTTACCATCAGTAGTTTGGGGCATTAACACTACACCTAACAGATCTACTCAGATGACACCGTTTTTCATGGTGTATGGCGCAGAGGCAGTGTTGCCGAGTGACATTATTCATGACTATCCCCGAGTGTCGGCTTATGTCGAGGTGGAGAATGAGAAGACCCGGCATGATGCTGTGGATATGCTAGAAGAACACAGAGAGCAAGCCTTGGAGAGATCAGCCATATATCAGCAGGATCTGAGGAGATACCATAGTCGGCGAGTCAAAACCCGGGTCTTCCAGGAAGGGGACCTGGTATTGCGCTTGGTACAATCAAAGGAGGGAAAGCACAAGTTATCTCCACCATGGGAATGACCGTTCATCATAAGCCGGAACCTGCACAACGGATCATATTACTTAGTAGATGCAAGGGAAGAGTCGGATACCGTCAATGACACCGCCCACACCACTTCATCTATGCAAGAGAGGGAAATACCATGGAACGTGGCTCAGCTACGTCCCTACTACACCTAGCATAGGCTAGGCTCACAAGTGAATTACACGATGTAACAGGCAGCAGGTTTCAGACGCACTCTTTTCCTATCCAGGGTACCTAAGGGGACTGGAGGGTTTTTAATGAGGCGGCTTGCTGACCTACCTTTTCTCATATCAATAAAGAGATGGTTAAACTATGATATTGTTTCTTTCTTGTTTATTTCTATTAAGTTGTTATCTTTCCGTTTTTTACCTTCTGTTTTTTACTTTACCAGGTATGTATTAGTTGTTTGCTTATAGTACATTAGTTTTACATTTTCTCCTAGATTGTATATATAGGTCTTGGGGGCTGATTGCTTGAATAGCACAGTTACAAACTCAAAGACCCGGCCACGATGCCATTAAGTTATAAGGACCGATTACTTGCAATAAGTGCGGTTACAATCTTATAACAGGACAATAGAGCCAAATTTTCTTGATTTCTCTTGTTTAAGCTTGATGTGACTCGCAAAAATGTGGCATGCTTTGCTAACGTATAATCACAATCAGTCATGATGCCCAATGGGACTTGCCTGACCCTGTTTTTATAAAGTTGTAGCAGCATTGAATATCCACGCGAAAGCCGGCTTACAACAAAGAGGAGCAAAAGGGTCATCCAAACCACAAGTTATGCAGAGTATAAGGTTAAAAGCCGGAAACTCACAATATATTAAGCATAACTTCAAACCTACGTGAGCAACTCTATGTTTTGGGCCTTAGCAAAAACAATTTGCTTTTTTGAAAACTACAAATCCCTAGACTCGGAAATTCGGGCCTTGGGGACTTGGGAATTTGAGAAAAGCAACAAATTGTTTAGCTATTAAGCTTAAAAACCCAAAAATCTGAGTCTTGGGGACTTAAGAAATAAAAGTCCACTTGGTCAAACATCCCGAGACCCGGAAACCGAGTCTCATAGAAGGAAAAAGAGCGAACATCAGAAAAGCAGCAAAAAGTTCAAGACTAGGAAACAACATATCAAGGTGAGGGGCCAGAAGGCCACCATAGCTATTAAAGTTTAAACGTATTACAAACCAGGGAAATAGTATCGAAAAGTGCACAGGCGCACTATTAAAAGAATAATTGTATCAGGCATATTACATAATGCCTATTGGCCGAATAAAGTGTTTGGGGCGAGAAACAAATAAAACCTCACTCGACATCCATGGCCGAGTCATCAGCAGTATTCTTGGCGGCCGGGTCTTCAACATGCTCCTCGGTGGTCTTCCCTGCCTCCATGTCCGGGTTAGACGCAGTGTCGGCGCGAGGTGGAGGAGGAACATCCGGAGTAGATGTAGATGGCGCATTTTCGGCCTCGGCCTTCCTCTAGGCAGCTTCCTCCTTCCACCGTGCCAGCATGTCGAAGGGCTTGGGGAGTTCAGATTGAACCGGCTTGTCATTAGCATCGTAGGGCGGAGTAATCTTGCTCACGTCCAGACTGTCGGCTATGAAGCCTGCCGAGTGACGCACTTGAGTATGAATGGACTTGTAATCTTTGCCAGTGAACTTGGAGCCGTCGTTGTTGAACTCGGGAAACCCGCCCACGAGCTTTGCCGGCTCAAGCCTAGGAAAATAGGCCTTGGCCAGAGCAAGCCCGCGGGTTACTCCAACCCGGCACGCTGAACGCTTCCAGTGCTCGATCCAGGTGGGGATAGTTGAGCACGCCTCAAGCATCTTGTCCGCGCCGCCAGGAGTCCCAGGCCACTTCAAAGCCTCTAAGGTCCATTTGGTCCCCACTGAGAATTGCCGGATCACGGCCTTCATCTTCTTTAGCTTTTCAATATCATCGTCATCCATAGCCTGCTCACCCGGAGCTACAGGATACCAGAAAAAATAAAGCAATAAGATCCGGGTTATAAACCTTACAGGAAGATCCGGGTTATAGTCAGAAAGTTAGAATTTTTTACCAAGTAAAGAGCGGTAAGTATTGGCAATCTGAGCTGAAATTTTCTTCAGCACACCCTCAGCCTTCTGAGATCGCTTCTTGTACTTTTCCACATCCTTGGTAAGATCCTCTACCTCAGCTTCCAGCTCTTCCCGTAGCTTGGTTTCGGCCCGGAGGAGCTCGTTGGTTTTTGCCAACACCTCCTCATACCGGGCCACGTGCGCCTGTGGAAGTAGACAAGGAAACCGGGTGTGACAAATTAAACCGGATACAAGATAAAACCTGGTATGACAAATTATACAGTTATGAAAGTACCGAGTAAACTTTACATAGTTAACCCGGAACTTGGGGACTAGATGAATATACAAGCAATGTTGATTAAAGTTACCTGGTTCTCAGCGGCTAGGGATTCAAGGATATTCTTTTCAGTGGTCTTCAGGGAGAAGAGCTCAGTTAGCTTCCCTTCAAAGTCAAGATCATCAAGTCTGGGCCTGGAGGAGCTGGGGTCTTGGTTACCCGGAGGCGATGTCCTTTCCTGCTTGGGGGAGTGGACCCGGGTTGCCTGGGTGTTAGGAGTGGGGTCACCCATCCGTGATCCCAGGAACTCGATGTCCTCGTCACCCGGCAGCGGAAACTCGGCTTCCTGCTCCGCCGGGTCTCTCAGCAAACCTTCTTGTTCTTCTTCTGCACCGCCAGCCGCGGGCTGCACAACAACTTCCGGCTCTTCAATAGCCGGGTTATCCACATCCATGTCCTCAGGGTCACTAATCGTGACTTTGGACCTAGGAAGGAGAAGGAAACAATCAGTAGATGATGAGTGAAAGATATGGAAAAAACTAGTGTATCGAATAGCAAGAAAAGTAAGTTACCCGGTATTCACGACGAAATCTGGCGGGAGATCGTTGCTAGACCCGGAAGAAGCTGATAAAGAGTCGGAAAGTGAGACCCTAAGTTGGCCGGCTAATGGATGGTTTGGAGATGGAAACTTCCGAGGAACATAAGATGAATGAGTTTGGGGAATACCGGCTCGGCGAGCGGGGGATGAAGGGATGCCCAGGTGAAGAGGATCGTCACCCGGAGAGTTCCGGGTTACCCTACGTTTGACTGGGGCAGGTTCCTTCAAGTTTGATGAATCGATTAAGTGTTGGTTAAGTTTGCACATGTTAGCGTACGAATATGGTTTGGAGGCAATAGAGGAATAAGGCACCTTGAAGACAACTCCCCGAGTCCTCCTTTTCGCCCCAACCTCTACTTCTGGCTCAACCTCGCTCTCGTCCGACTGTGTGTCCTCTTTGTCCTCTAGCCCTGGCAAACAAGGTACATTGTTGGAAAAGGGGAAAAGGTTGATCTAAACAAGTTAACAAAAGAAAGGATACGAGAGAGACTCGGATTTACCTTCGTCGCTATCAACCGGCTCCTCGTCTTCTTCCGAGTTTTCGGAAGGGGGAGGAGTAACTATCTTCCAGAATGCGTCATCTTCCTGAGAGAGAAACATCATGACAAGGGTTAGTAAATGTACATAAGGAATATTAGTCGAATGAAGGGATAATATCCGGGTCTTACTGGAGGAGCCGGGTTATCTCGTGTGAAGGGGTTAAGCCCGGCTATATTCTTGATGGCGTCGAGTTTCTCGGCTAAGAAGGTCTTCATGAGCTTGTTTATGTCACCAGCCGGGTAATTCTTCTCCGAGTATCGGAGAGAGTCGGTAAGGTGCCCGGAGTAGTGACACATGAGTTTTGTCCGGGTGCTGTTAGGTTGAATCCGGCAGCTTATCCAAGTTTTAATAAGATTGAGCCCAAGGAGACCTTGTGCCGAGAGTACATCAAGTTTATGGAGGAGAGGCTGGATAGACTGCCTCTCGGCCTCAGAAGCAAAAGAGCTGAGATTATCGGAAAGATTGAGGAGATCATCGGTGAAACTCGGCAATGGCTTTTCGCCGGCTAAGGAGGTGTCTTGACAGTAAAAATAAGTTTTCTGCCAGTGTTTGACGTGCGAAGATAGACTCAGAGTCGGCATAAGGGAGTTTTTCCGCCTCTGGATGGAGACCCCTCCACAGACTAGGAGGGCCCCATCGCTGCTCTCTCGGCACAACTTACATTGGAAGAGTTCGAGGTACAAAGCTAAATTTGGAGAAACGCACAGATACGATTCACACAAAACTATGAAGTGAGTGATGTTAAGCATGGAGTTGGGGCCGATGTCGAATACCCGGAGCTTGTAGTGGTCCAGGAGTTCACGGAAGAAAGGGTGACCCGGGGGCGGAAACCCCGGATCACTTGTTCGACAAAGACCACCACCTCGTCAAGACCCGGAGAAGGCCGAGTCTCCTCGCCGGGTATCCTCCAGTGGATCTCCTCCCGGGTGGGCAGAACACCCGACTCCGCAAGCTCGTCAAGCTTAGCCTTTGTCACAGTCGATCTCGCCCAGTTGGCGGAGATCGATTGACTCGGCTTTTGCTTGCCGGCCGGGTGTTTTCCCTTCAGCTTAGCGCTGGCCTTAGGAGCCATGTGTGAAGATCTAAAAAAGAGGCAAATGCAGAGTATGAATAACGAGAGACCCGGAAAGTACATCTATCCGACTTAGTGAGAAAAAGAAAGGGCAAAATGTCTAAAATGCATGCAAGTTTGGCGGATCGGATCTAGTCAAGAACACATAGAGGAAAAGTACGCGATTGCTAATAGAGAAAGTGTATTGAAAGGCATGCACGCGGGTATAACTAAGTGTGAATCGTGGAAAGCGTGAGATTGCGAAAACGTGATGAGCTAATGAGAAATAGTGAGGAAATAGAGGATAAAACTAGATCCAATCTATCTGCGCGAGATCGAGATTTAAGATCCAAGGAATTGAGGGAGCTCACCGGAGGGATTGAAGGAGACGTGCGACGGTGGCGGCAGGCTCGACGGCGGCGGCGTTTTCGGATTCCCGTCGGCTCGCTTGCGGGCGCTGCGGCGGAGATTGGCGGCGGCGTCACGGGTCCGGGCGGCGGTGGCGCGACTCCGGTAGGCTCGACGGCGGCGTGGCTCCGCTGGGTGCGGGCTCGAGCTCGGGCTCGCAGGCGCATGAATGAAGTGGAGAGAGGAGGGAGATGATAAGTGGCTAGTAGATCTAGGGTTACCCCTTGGGTACCTATTTATAGGTGCGGGGAGGAAAACTGCCCTAGGTTTGGGCGGCAAGTGCCAAATTTTCGGAAAAAGGTTATTCTGCCCGGATATTTCGGGATAAGTATCAAAGCGCCCGTTGCGGGATATCCGAAAAGAGATTAAATTGGATTGCGGGCGTGATATTCGAACTGATTGGCAACAGCGCGAATCCGGGTCTTGTCGCGTTTTCCTCGGAGTGTTGACCCGGGGAAATGAGGTTTGACTCGGAAAAGCCGGGTTATTATATGGACCGCCTACAGAGCAAGGCCTAGCTATAATCAAAGCACTCTAACCTGGTATTTTATAGACGTGTATGTTTATTGTTTTGCAGGGAATAACGTGCGCTTCATGGTTGATCCTACGAAGCCCAAGCTATTCTGGGGACTACTGATGGAGGGATGATAACCCGGTAGGCTAATGCCAAGGTAAAACCCGGCCCAAAGGGAATCGCGCAAGACCCGGCTCAAGGAATAGGAGTTTCTAGAAGGCCCAAGAAGGACGTAGGCCTTGTAACCCGGCCTTTGGGGGTTATCATTAAGGAAACTTAGGGTTGTGTGCGGTTTCCGGGTAGGATTCTGAGTGTGCCTTGTATAGGAAGCCAGGGAGCCGGGTAGGATATAAGCCGGCTGCTAGGGTTAGGAAAAGAGGGCTTCACCAGATATTCGAGTATCCCTGTAATACGAGAGTTGATAGTTGTAACCCTAGATTGGAGACTCGGCGACATTATTGCCAGAGCTACCAGATCGATTGATAGCATGATTTCCCCTGAGCTAAACCCTCTCCCAAACACCAGAGTCGAATTGCCCCAAGATAAGTTACCCCTGGTAACGTCTGCCGTGATTATCCCACGACAGTTCTAATCTTGTCTTGTAATGCTCTCCAGTGATTATGATTACCTTGGCCACGTAGTTGTTCACCTCCAAGAGAGGGTTTATATGCTAGATGGTAGGTTCATGCCTCCATTACATCTGTGCTCGAGTGACAGAAACGTGACATATGGGGGATGTGATGTTGCTACTAGGGATAAAACAGCGGTGCTCTTGTCTACGGACGAGGACCACTGCTTACATTATGTAATTGTTCTTAATGAATTTGTCTGTTGCACACAAAGCAATCACTTCATTGCTGCAACTTAATACCAGAGAGATATGTTGGATCGCTTTCTTGAGGTGGACTTTTAGATATGGATGCATGTTGGATAGCGGTCCATATGCCTTGACGTAATACCTACAATGTTAGAACCCGTGAACTATATCTCTTTATAATAGTATTGTTATACATTCATGATTTGTCAATTGTCCAGCTATAATTTGTTCACCCAGCATGTTTGTTTTCTTTAGAGAGACACCACTAGTGAACCTATGGCCCCTGGTCCTATTTTCCTCATATTTGCAACCTTCTTGGTAGCATTTTCATAATTGTTTCCTTGATGTTCTGTTTTTTTTTTACTTTTATTAGTTTTCAAGACTCTATATGTTTAATTCTGTTGTTTTCAGCAAGACCGGAAGATTGACAACCTTCCAGAAAGTTGGGGCAAGAGAGAGTTTGTATTTGCGTGCAGGTTCTACGCTTGTTGACGCGCCAGAAAAGAAGTAACCTTCTCCAAGACTACAAAGTTTTACTGGTGACGTAGGGATGACTCCCAGACCTGTCGGATGAGCCTACCTGGTCTGAGGCCCAACACTAAAGCCCAGTACGAAATACTACCCCGTGGTTCTAGAAGGCCCAACAATGGCCCACCCGCAAGACTTGCGGGTCAAGATGGAAGGTTTCTACCGACTAGAGCTAGGGTTTGTAACCCCACCCCGGGTACGTCTTGAGACCCAACCACCTATTTAAGGACTGGGAGAGCCACCCGAGGGGGGGACATCCAATCTAGGTTTTCACCACCATAGCTGTAACTCGAGATCCAATCTCTCGACTTGCGCATCCACCATTGTAAGCAATCTTTATGATACAAAGTAAGACAAGCAGGAGTAAGGGTATAACCTCTACGAGGGACCTGAACCTGGGTAAATTGTGCCCCTGTTAGCCGTCGTATCTGCCAGGGCCTATATCGTTCCTCTACTCGAAAGGCATCGCCGGCCTCATCTTCACCGAACTTCAACTGGAGCCCGTGATCTTCGGCTCCTTCGGAGCCAATCTGCTTCGGGTCGTTCATCTACATGCCCCACTCGCCGGAATCTCGCCCGACGTTCAGCGGTCTCCAGGAGGGTGTCAACATGACGTTCAACAACCTCCACTTCCGTTCCAGCAAGGAGGGAATCATGCGCTTCCCCGACCCAACCATGCTCGATGGATCAGACACTGAGTCCATCTCGAGCACGACGACCCAGGAATCGCCGCTCAGCGCCGCTGACCGCAACTCAGAGTCTAGCCACGGCTCCGTCTGCCGCAACAGGCTCGACTTCCACACTATCGCGACTGAAGAGCCCGTCGAACTCGGCGAGGACTACTGGCCCGTGCCAAAGACCCACGAGCCATATCTGCCCACGTCTATATGGCAGATCCAGTCGAAGAACCCGCCAAAACGGAAGCCAGCCTCACGACGAGGCAACAGATCAAGGTTTCGTGAGCCGCCTGGAACAAGGCAAAAGCAGGGTGGAAACAAGCCACCCACTTGAGCCCGGGTCCTCCCAAGACCCGATAGCGTACCACTATCATCTGTCGCTGAAAAGCCGCCAGATAGCGGACGCCCGCAAGGAACTCGAAGCACGCCGACGCGCAGCGGAAGCTTCGAGTGCGCGCCGCGAGAGCTCTCCAGATCACACTCGGCGGGGAACCAGCCCATCAAGAAAGAAAAGTACGTCTCGAGGACCACCCGTATGGACCAAGGATCCCTCAGTGAGATCAGCAAAACTATCGAGACCTCCCTCATGCACGTCGACGACGAGGGTAACATGCACCCGACAACTCCCGCCACCGCTGTCCTGGCCGCCGCTACCTACTTACAGGCAAACCAGGCGCCAGAAAACGACCCCCATGCAAAGCAACATCGCCAAGTACAAAGGGGGCTAGGCATGGCCGAAGCAGCGATTGCCGCCCAAACCCGCAAGAAAATAGCAACCCCTGAAGCGGATAAAACACTTCAAGCGGACACAACACCTCACAGACGCGAGAGTACGTCACCTAGAAGAGGAGACAAGGACTCGCCTCTCCGCCACAAGGGCAATGAGGCAAGACGCTGTGGCGACAGCCCGCATAGCGATGACGACAGCCGGCGGCACCACGAAAGTCACTCGCGACATCGCAGCAGGGAACCGCGGCGAGAAAATAGCCGCGATCGAGCGCAGTACAAAGTGCAAGGCGACATCGCACAGAACAAGGTCTACAGGGCCCGCGGACGCAGGAACCACGCCCGCTCATTATCTACCTCCTCCGACGAGGAAGCTTGCGGCGCGATGTGCTTTAGCAGCAGCATTCGCGAGGCACCGATGCCCAAAATATTCAAGCTCACCTCAGAAGTCCAAAGTACAACGGCTCGCAGGAACCTAAGACTTGGCTCTCAGACTACCTGACCGCGGTGAAGTGCCAGCGCGGAAACAAAAATAACGGCCGTGCAATACTTAAACCTGCACCTCGTCGAAGCTGCCCGAAGCTGGCTCAAAGGAAGACCGCACGCGTTTTACATATCCTAGGACGATCTCACCCACGACTTCGAGAAAAACTTCCAGGCAACATACAAGAGACCAGCGTCTGTCGAGGAATTATGAGCCTGCAGGCAGAACAGAGGCAAATCAACCCACGAGTATATCCAGAGATGGACCACGCTCAAAAACACAGCTAGGAATATATCAGAGGAGATAGCGGTCGAAGCTTTCACCAAGGGCGCGCAACGCGCAACCTTCCGAGAAGAACTGGGACGATGCGCGCCCAAAACTATCGGTGAACTGATGGTGATAGCCGACAAATGAGAAAATGGCGAAGAATCCCTTCGCAATGAGAAGCCTACCTCACCCGTGCACAACGATGATTGCAACGGTGACCGCCGGAGGAGGAAGAGGCGGCACTACGATCAAGACGATCAACCGGTGTTGGTAGCGGCTGAATTCACGAGAAACCGCGACAGCGGCTCCCGCGGAAATCGTGAGTGGAAGCCAAAAAAAAGACCACAAAACACGTGAGGAAGAACTTGACAGACACTGCTCCCTGCATCTGTTCATAGATAAACGAACGGGCAAACTCAAGGCCACTCACCTCCTCAAGGATTGCCGAAAGTTTTAAGACATCCATGAGGCGTACACGAAGAAGCACAGGATAGCCATATATCGAGAATACCCGCAACTGCCGGGAGGAAGCACTGCTAACCAACCACCGACCCTACCTCCACCCACTGGGCACCACAACATGGCGCTAGCCGTACTCCCAACACCAGCTGACCCAGCCGCAGCAAACCAAGGAGCCAACAGGTACCCAAACCCCTAGGGGCTTATAGGCATGATACATAAGGTCTGCCCGTCCCGAAGAATCTAGAAGACCAACACTCGCCACGTTAATATGAGAGTGCAAAGCTCCGGCATCCAAAACCGAGTACCTGAAGATGTCCGAGCACCCGACAACCTTCTCTAGAGAGGACCACCCTCCACGGGTGTCTCGACCAGGACACGCAACGCTTGTCATCCAAGCGCAAATAGGAAACTACGACCTAGGCAGAGTATCCATGGACGGTGGCAGAAGCATAAATATCATATACACGGACACACTCCGCAAAATGAACAGGAATGTGGAGGGACTCGCAGAATCGGAAACATCCTTTCAAGGGATAGTACCAGGAAAAGCCGTCCGACCACTCGAAACAATCAACCTAGAGGTGATACTCAGAGACCCAAGCATCTACAGGAGAGAGTTCCTCGACTTCGAGGTAGTCGACTGGCCATCACAGTACCACGCCATTCTCGGCCAAATAGCGTTCGCGAGATTCATGGCAGTACCCCGTTACGCCTACCTCAAGGTGAAACTGCCAGGAGAATGTGTGACAATCACCGTAAATGGCGATTTCAAGAAATCAGACAAGTGCAAAACCAACTTCCATGAGATTGCGAAATCCTTCGGGATGCAAGAATAGTTAGAAGAGTTGGCAAAAACCATGGATAACTCTGTGATGCATCTAACCAAAAAGAATGCCCCGGACCTCAAGTTTAGCCCAAGAAGCGACACTCGAAAGCATCAAGTCCACCCGACAGATTTTGCAAAGATAGTGATCGTATCGACAACCCTCACCTTCGCATAGGAAAGCACGCTACTCGAGCTCCTCCGTGAGTACTGGGAGATTTTTGCCCGGCAGCCATCTGATATGCCAGGAATACCCAGGGAGTTCGCCGAGCACTCATTGGAAGTGCTCAAAGATGCAAAACCAGTCAAGCAAACAACTCGACGTTTCTCCGAGCCAAAGCAGCAGGCACTCGAAGAAGAAGTAAATAGACTGCTAGCCGCCAAGTTCATCAGGGAGATCAAGATTTCCACCTGGTTAGCAAACCTGGTGATGGCCCCGAAGAAAAACACATACATCCTTCGCATGTGCATCAACTATACGTCATTGAACAAACACTGCCCCAAGGATAACTTCCCTCTCCCGCGGATCGGCCAGATCGTCGACTCCATAACATGCTGCCAACGTCTCTCCTTCCTAGACGCTTACTTGGGCTATAACCAGATCAGGATGAAGCAGGAAGACAACGTTCATCACACCACACAGTGTTTATTGTTACACAACCATGCCCTTCGGGCTAAAAAATACAAGCGCGACATATCAGCGCTGCATGCAAAAATGCCTCGCCAAGCTCATTGGCAAGAACGTACAAGTGTACGTTGATGACTTCGTCATCAAGACTCGAGTAGAGGACACACTCCTCGAGGACATAATAGAAACTTTTGACGCACTCAACACATACAAAATTAAACTCAACCCGACGAAATGCATCTTCGGTGTGCCCGCCGGCCAGCCGCTAGACTACTTGGTCTCATCCCGAGGAATAGAAGCAAATCCAGAAAAGATTCAGGCCATCCTGACAATGAAGGAGCCGAAAAATATCCACGGCATTCAACAGCTGGCAGGGCGACTGGCGGCCCTCAGCAGATTCATCGCAAGATTGGGCGATCAAGCCCTCCCTTTCTACAAACTGCTGAAGAAAACGGATAAATTTGAGTGGACCGCAGAAACAAAAAAGGCGTTCGTCGACTTGAAAAGAGCGCTACAGAGCAGAAGAGTACTGGCCACACCTTAGGGGGGAGAACCCCTGTATCTATATTTAGCTGCAACTAACCAGGTGGTCAGTACAATAATCGTGGTCGAGCGACCAGAGGATGGAAAGGCGCACAGCGTACAGAGACCAATATACTACCTCAGCGAGGTACTCTCCCCGTGCAAGCAACGATACCCCCATTACCAGAAGCTCGCGTATGGGGTAGTCTTCACAGCTCGCAAGCTTAAGCATTACTTCCAAGAGCATACTGTCATGGTGCTAAATGACGCATCACTCGGTACAATTAAGAATAATCCTATGGCATATGGAAGAATCGCAAGGTGGAGCATCGAGCTAGGCGTCCGAGACATAGTATACACAGGGCGCAACACCCTCAAATCACAGGTGGTCGCAGACTTCCTCTCGGAATGGACGGAGCTACAAACTCTAGGACCTCCAGAATACTCGAGTTCCTGGATTATGTAATTCGACGGGTAAAAAAGAAACGAGGGAGCGGGAGCCGGTGTAATCCTCATATCACCAAGAGGTGACAAGCTCCAGTATGTCCTGCGTCTCGACTTTCCCCTCGATGATCCAACATCCAACAACGACGCCAAATACGAGGCACTCCTACATGGCATGAAGATGGCGATCGCCTGCGGTGCTACTTGATTGATGATCTACGAAGACTCCAACCTCATCGTCCAGCAGACGATGAAGGAATGCGACGCAGTCGTAGATAACATGAATCGTGACATGTATAATCTGCTCGAAGGAAGCTTTAAAGGGTGCAAACTAAAGCACATCGCACGATCGAGCAACGAAAAAGCTGACAGACTGGCAAACATCGGGTCAACAAACACCCCAGTTCTGATAGGAATTTACTTCTAGCGAATCAGCAAAAGATCAGTCAAGCTCAAGAAACACACAGAGGTACTAGCAACAACAAAGACAAAGGCTAGTCGATAAAGCGCCTCCATCACCCTCATTCACCACATATCGCGACAAGTCTTCCTAGTCGAGCCAGTCTGGACAAACAAGTATCTTGACTACTTGATCAGCAAGCAGCTCCCAGGAGACATATCTGACGCAAGGCAGATTGCTCGACGCAGTAAGTTTCGGGTGATAAAGGGAGAACTTTACAAGCAAAATATATCGGGAGTCTTCCAAAGGTGCATCGCACCCGAAGATGGAAAGGAACTACTCCGAGATATACACCAAGGCGACTGCGGACACCATGCAAGTTGGAGAGCCATCTTGGGCAAAGCTTTTCGAGTAGGATTTTACTAGCTAACGACAACCAAAGATGCCAAGGACCTGGTCGGGAGATGCGATGCTTGCCAGCGATTCTCACCCAAGCCGCATGAACCAGCCATAGAGCTCCACATGATCCCTTTGTCTTGGCCATTCGCCCAATGGGGACTAGACATGGTGGGACCACTACAGAAGGCGACACCCGGAGGATATACCCATTTGCTGGTCGCAGTCGATAAGTTCACCAAATGGATAGAGGTCATCCCAGTTACGTCGCAACACACAAAGTGCGCCGTCAAGTTCCTCGATTCCATCGTTTGCAAATTCGGTGTCCCTCATAATATTATCACGGACAACAGAACCAACTTCACAGCCAAGGAGACTCAAGATTTATGCAAAGAAAAGGGGATGACTCTCAGCTTTGCCTCGGTGGCACGCCCCCAAACCAACGACCAAGTCAAATGATCCAACGGTTTAGTTTCGACTGGCCTGAAGGAGAGACTACTCGCCAGACTAGATACATCAGCAGGACATTGGGTTGAGGAACTACCATATGTCCCGTGGAGTCTGAGAACAACTCCAAACAGATCTACAAACTACACGCCATTTTCATGGTTTACGGTGTCGAGGCAGTCTTACCCGAGGATGTTAGATTCAGTGCTCCACAAGTAGTTGCCTTCAACGAAGAAGACTCCAACAAAGCACTCGCGGAAGATATGGACACACTGGACGAAACTAGGGATGTCACACTCGCAAGATCCGCCGTTTACTAGCAAACGCTACGCAATCACCACAGTCGCTGCATCCGCAACAGATACTTTGTGGTAGGTGACCTGGTACTACGGCTCAAGCAAGACAGTGGACACAAACTCGAGCCACCATGAGAAGGACCCTTCATCATACACGAAGTTATCCCTGGAGGCGCCTATCGCTTGAAGAATCCAAAAACATACGGCGTCTACTCCAACCCATGGAACGTGGCGCACCTGCGAAAATTCTATCCTTAGGAGAGTATTTTACTCACAAATAAGGCCGCTCCAGCCACACTATAACTCGAACAAACACATGGCTTCTCAGCCATTGCAATAAAAACATGGTTTCTCGGTCATCGCAATAAAGACTACTTAGTCGCATATCTTTCTTTCTCACCAATACATGCTTACAAGAGACACACCCCACCACACGGGGGCTACACCAAACTAGCATACAAATTCTTTGAGTGCCTATTCCCGTGCCGTGATCAGACCAGAAGTTGCATGCATGCATATTCGCGTTGCTGGACTCGCATGCTACCCTATTATCCACCCAATGACCTTTGGACGCTCCATCAGGATCGACAACTACACGGACAAGAAAAGCATCAGTCCATAAGCAAGAAAACACCGAACATACTCGGGGGCTTGCAGGACTTACAGAGCAAACTTTTCACGACACTGGCCAACTCCTCCATGACAAACTGCTCGCGCTCGGCAGCAAGATTCTGTTTGGACCTGGCAACATCCGCCATACCTTGCAAATCCTTCAGCTTACGCTCCCCATCTGCCACACGGCCGTGAAGCAAAGCAATCATACTCGCATCTGTGAGCAACATCGTAGTGGAAGGAGCAGCTGCGCTCGATGGTCCCCCGCCAGAATCCACAACCTGCAGAGAGTACGGGACACACGACAACTTCAGTCACAAGGATCAATATCCCTCAACGCTGTACCACGAAAACATCTTTGATTTCTAGGGGGCTAATCCCATCGGGAGAATACAAAGTAAGGCAATGACGAATGTTGACACTTTAAAACCCCTCACTTAGAAATTAAAACATAGAATATTCCCAAGAGGTTCATTACATAGCCAGGCATACAAAAGAAGACATATTATCTATCCTAAGGAGCAACGGACTTCCCATAAGTGGCCCCGCTCGCATAAGATTTCGCAACACGACCGCGATAAAGTAGCTCAGAAAGCATCCTCGCTAACTTCTCGGCACAATCGCCAAAAGGTCGGAGCGCTACCTTTTTGCCTAAGGTATCTCGAGGAAGCTCCGAGTACACCTTCTCCATATCACCCGAGATGTTGTGCGCCAGGGCAAACTGGATGGTTGTCTTGGCTCCGCACTCAGTCTGGGCGAGGGTGTACTCCTGAAGAAGACCGACCTCACCGAGGGAAACCCGCAGGAGGTCCTCAAGAGTCGATGGAACTGGCGCCCCCGCGAGCAATCGCTGATGCAGCTGTGATAGCACTCGAGAAGCATCGTGCAGACAGAAGCAAGCCTTCTTCCTGTGCTCCTGCAGCTGAGTGCACACATCTGCCAGGGCTTCAACCCGGACCTCTCCAGGAAGCGTCGAGGCAACGCCAAACACATCTGCAACAGAATGAAGGAAGTTACAAAAGGAAAGAGAAAGCAAGAAGATAAAAGCGTGAATAGACAAACAATGTACCCGCCAAAGCCTGAGCTATAGGGCGAAGGATGTCGGTCAGATCGTTGTCGTGAGCCACACCTGCGTCCTCCAATTTCTTTAGGGATTCGCGAAATGCAGCAAGACGATCGGCCGCATCATTGCGAGTGGACTCTAGTTCCCTTCGGGTAGACTCCAACTCCTTCTCAAGATATTTGATCTGAGAGTTAGCCTTAGTCTTCTCGCTGTTTGTGCGGGTTGCCTTGTCTGCAACACGTAGAAAGCACGTCAAACAATGATGCAATCTGAAGAAACAAAGCCAAAACACGAAGCGTATGGTGACTCACCTCTTGAAGAATGGGCGTCTTGAAGACACTTATTGCGCTCTTGGCAAAGAGAAACACACTCCGCCTCAGCCACAGCAAGACGAGGCCCAAAAGCAACCAAGAAATCAAGGATGGCCTGCAAAAATTTTGCGAGTCAGAAAAGTATCACTTGAGTCTATACACGACTGCACGCAGTCGAGTATAGACTCGGGGGGCTACTCCCATCTGAAGCACTGTCGTGCATCCGATAAAATCAAGACGAAAGAAAAAAGGGGGTGAAACCAAAGACGTAACTTGAGTCTGTGACCGACTGCAAACAGTCGACCACAGATCCAGGGGCTACTCCCATCGGGAGCACTACCGTGCACCCGATAAAAAAGAAGAACAATCACTCGAAGGAAATAAAGCCTTACCTTGCCATTTGGGGTTGACAAAGGGTCAGGCGAACTAGCCGAGACCTCTTTCCTCGCCGACGCCCCGGCATCCCAATGCTGCTCGCCCGCCAAGCTGGGAATCGCGTACTCGGAAGTGTCGACCACCTTCGCAGGGCTCGGAGGTCGTCGAGGAGGAATTGGAACTCGAGCAGAGCCCACGGCAACTACCTTCTGCTTCACGGACTGGGCAGAAGACGCGAACTGATCCCTGCCAATGACCACGAGACTAAGAAAAACTCAAGAGGAGAGAATAATAAGACAATTTTATCTCGCAAGCGTCGAGGTTATCCAAGTCCAAGGAAGTGGGAATCTTTGACTGCTGGATGGTGGGTGGAAGCACGTTCAGAGGAGTCACTAGAATGGGCCGAGGTTCAATCTCCTCGACAGTGTCCCCACTTAAGGACCTGTCTTTAGAGGTCGCCTCATCGTCCTCCACTCTGCGGCGCTTGCGGTTCTCGAGCAATTCCTCCTCCTTTTCCAACTCCTCCTGCTCCTCGCTGGATTCTACATTCGTGACGCTGGTGTCGGGAGGAGCTTCGAAGTTGCTCGCAAGAAGATCCGAGCCCCCGTCCTCCGCAGAAAGTGGCGGGTAGCACTTCACCACATCTTGGTTCTACAAAGGAAAAGAAAGAAAGGAAGAAACAGACTCAATCGATAGAAACCCAAAAAGAGAGAAATATGAAACGAGAAGAAGAAAAATCTTACCTCACTCGGGGGATGCTCAGCGTCAAAAGGCGTGAAAGGACATGGCGAGTAGTCCTCTCCCTTCTCCAGGCTGGTGATGGCAGTAATCTTCTTCTCGAACTCCGCGTTCGAGAGAATGTCGCATGTCCGGCTCGGTTCGTTGATACTCGAGAACTGCCACAAAGTGGTGGGCCTGTCCTGAAGCGGCTGAACCCTCCGGCGCAGGAAGACGCTCGCCAAGTGCATCCCATTCAACAGAGGCCCCTGGTCCTTCCGTCGGAGTCGCCCAAATTGCGCGAGCAGGGGGACACCGTCTTGGACTCTTCGGGTGATAGCTTATGCGCCTAGGATTTTCTTCGATTCAATATCGCGAATGTCTTGAATTCCGTGACGCCACCCGCGTCATTGTCCTGGACGTAGAACCACTTCTGGCGCCACCCTTGCACCGACTTGACGAAGTTCATCTCCAGGTACGGGAACTTGTGGGTCGCCTGGATCCCGAAACCTCTAGTCACCAACGGCTCCCCGACCTTCTCACCCTCCAGAGGCTTCTTCCCGGTAAATCCTCACCTGGAAGATAGCCTTCCACAACCCCCAATGTGGGCGAATGCTGAGGAAGCATTCACATAGCACGATGAAGCACGAAATGTGCTCCACCGCGTTGGAGGGGGAGGAGATCGTGCAGTTGTATGCCATAGACATACAACAACCCGAGAAGGAACAGGTGGAGGGGGAACGACAAACCTCGGACGATGTGCTCCGAGAAGGCGACACACTCGTTGGCACGCGGGCTGGGCACCTCCTCTCCCTTCGTCGGCATGCGCACACGCCCGGAGTCTTCTGGGGGAAGTTGTCCCTCCCTCTACATCACAGAGATGCTCTTCCTCGTCACGTTTGACGGGCTCCATTCGTCCGTCCTCTTCACCGGGGCAGCCGTGGAAGCGCTGGCCACCTCCTTGCCGGAAGTCGCGGTCGCGGCGCGTCTCTTGCCTAGCGCCATTGGAGCTCGTTTTCTCGCAGAGGAAGGTGGGCGCGCTAGAGGAGGAAGAATATAAATAAGGGCCGGGGAAAGTAACTTTTCCCCTAAGGCCCACTATTTATACAGCCACCGGGTCACCGTAAGCCGTTGATATGCATACGTGGCGCGCATCCCGGCTGCCACGCGCCGAACTAAAACAAAGAGACGGAGGGCGGTTACCCTGCACGATCTTTAACGCAAGATCGTGCGTAATTACTGCACGTCCAGCGGAAAAACTGACAAAATGGGCCCTACGCGCCCTGCCCCACCGCGTCACGTCCCATCGGGAGCATGCGAGTGTGCGGTGACGTCATTGCGTACCTCATGACACGAAATTTCTTTCGTGTAAACCCAGAAGAAAAGCTTGCCTCACTCGAGGATTGTAAGATGGAAATATTGGCACTCGTCATTACCAAAGACAAAAGGCGACACTCGCCACACAGCTAGGAGAAAATCGCGAGTACGCGGCTCCCGCAAATACCGCAACTCCACATTACGATGTATGAACACATCACTCGCCAAATCCCGGGTCGTTCAGCCGTCAAGGCACATCCGGATGTTGTATTCTTCGAATACGAAGGTAAGAACCAAGGATCTATCCTGTGGGACTGGAATCGCACTCAAGCTGCGTCCTCTAGTAAATTTTCCGTGTCAGCTGCACGAAGAAAAATCCTAGCAGACGCGTCGGGTTCCCCTTTAAGGTTAAATTCGACTCGATAAGTCCTCCATGGCCCAGTCGCAACGATCACCTCGCCGGATTCGAGTCGGAGGTCTCGGGTTCGTGTAGGCCAGAACTGTTTTTGCCCGGGAAGCAATTAATTGGCCCTGATTTCTCGGGAGAGCCAAGCGACTGAGCCATACCCTTATGCAAAAAAATCCTACGCAAGGCACATTTACCGCTCGATACTCGAGTACATTCCACACAGGGTACACACCCTTCAGATTAAACGCTTGAATACTCAGTCGCAAGATCCGGAAACAAGGTTTTGAGTGTTTACTCGACTATTCTCAGTCTAACAAACACTCGGGGGCTACTGACGTAGGGATGACTCCCAGACCTGTCGGGTGAGCCTACCTTGTCAAGGCCTAGCACTGAAGCCCAGTACGAAAGACTACCCCGTGGTTCTAGAAGGCCCAACAGCGGCCCACCCGCAAGACTTGCGGGTCAAGATGGAAGGTTTCTACCGACTAGAGCTAGGGTTTGTACCCCCCCGGTATAGCTTGAGACCCAGCCACCTATTTAAGGACTGGGAGAGCCACCCGAGGGGGGACATCCAATCTAGGTTTTCACCACCATAGATGTAACTCGGGATCCAATCTCTCGACTTGCGAATCCACCATTGTTCCCCCTGTTAGCCGTCGTATCCTCCAACGCCTATATCGTTCCTCTACTTGAAACACTACCATATCACCCGAGGGATTTCTCGACATGAGTCATCGACAACTGGTTCGATAAACCTGGTTCCTTAACCGGGGGAAAATTTCCGCTAGACTACATAATACCTTCCCCTTGGGGTCTCCCGACGAGCGGGTGATCACGTAAGCATCAGGGGCGCTATGGTCTGAATCTATTCTAGTCTATGCATGCATAGAGGTTAGGGAAAATTGAGTATTCCATACGTTTGAAAGAAAAGCCATGTCCAGGACGATCCCGATTGGGTTAAGTTGCTTGTTCGTCCATGTATAGCTGGCAATAGTTCGCCTGATTTCTCGCAGATCCAAGTTTGCAATGCAGTCATTGAACATGTGGACTCGTGGCCAACATATGTTTGCTTTGTTTTTGTCACGAGCCCCACAGATAGGGGTGGGCATAAAAACCGAGAAACCGAACCCGAACCGAGACCGAACCGAACAAACCGAATTATAAGGTTAATTCGGTTTTGGGTCCATATATCGGTTCCCAACTTTAGAAAACCGAAATTATATCAGTTAGTTCGGTCTTTAGTCCATGTTAACCGAACTGACCGAAAGGACCGATTCATCATGCAATCAAATATTTCAAAACCATGCGACAATCTATATCTAGGGAAATAAATTAGCTGTCCCATTAAAAATATCTATCATTGCCAACACAATCTCCACCCAAATCATATTTATTGCTTTCTCCTATGCAACTGTAATTAAGTTCACAACAAATACATACCCATTCATATGTCATGTAATATTAGCTACCATGAAACTAGGTTCACACGTAAATGTCGTCCCGGCAAGGCACCGCGACCCTATCCACACATTTTTGCTATCTAATTCTTGATTTGAATTTTTTGCATGTTACAATCTCGGTTAATTCGTTTTAAACCGAAAACCGAACTGAATTTCTAAAGAACCGAATTGTCGGTTCCTGAAAAATGATAGGTTAATTCGGGTGTCAGTTTCTAAAAACCGAATTATTATAAAACCTGAAAAACCGAACCGAAAAGGCCGAAAGAACCGAATACACCCTTACCCACAGATGAGGTTAAAATATCCTGTCACTACCACTGGGTGGGAGGAGGATGCAACCTTGCGCTCGAGCTCTTCAAGTAAGGTTGCGGAGAGGATATAGTCGGCAGGGCCGTACAGTCCAATGAAATCAAAGATAATATTCGATGCCCGATGCAAGATAGAGGCGCTTAAGAATAACTCTCCTTGGTCCATGGAGCCCACTTCCATGGTGATTTCACGGATGTTGGATGTATGCCCATGAGACAATAATATACATCGGTTTCATGATTAAAGTATTATGTTTTTATTCTATAGCTGTTATGGTTAATGAATATGAGATTCATAGGAAAACCCATACGCACATATAGAAACAAAAACACAATGATATACACTTTTTCATGTCTCGCATACAAACTTGTTAATATTAGATGGCCAGGTTTTCCTGGTCATGGACAAATGTTTTGTCAATATTAATAAGGGCACTTTGTTGTTTCAACATAGTGGCTGGTACACCCAAGTATTTGAGATACTACGAGATTTGTTTTGGTAATTAGTATCATCATTAGATGGTTGTTTTGTTTGCTTCCTTAGACCATAAGAATATTCAATGATGTTTACCGTAAGGATCATTTTGGTATAGTAAAGTATCACACCGTGTACTGGGTGATAAAAAAGGCTAACACTGTACGGTATTTATTCATTGTGATAGTTCAAGATTGGGAATTACTCCTCTATATAGAGAGATACATCCAGGATCCACACGGTTAAATAGTATCGATAAATAATTTTGTACAGACAAGGACATGATACTAGTCATAGGGATACTATAACACGGTAACGAGTAAAAGGAATCATACCAGATATCGGTAATGATGTAATAAGGTGGTTAAAGATTTTAATCATGGTCTTATTATGTATCTCGTCCCTAGGTATTGATTGGTATAGGGGAAGTAATGGGAGCATACTTAACAAAACAACAGGTTCAACCGTTTTCTTTGTATAACTTGTAGGAGTCAATATGGACGTCCACGGTCCTGATGCTGATTATTGATTAGGAAAGGGTTTTCCAAATCATATCTACTTGTTATAGAACCTGTAGGGGTCACACAATTAAGTCGTCATAGTCATTTGATTCACATTGAATGACCTGGAGTAAGAGCGGGTATCATTCGGATGTTTCTGGCATGATAGAATTATTATTTAGGGAGATTAAAGAGGACATGAGATGTCTCGGGATGTTGGAAATGTGTTTCTGACATCGTTAGATAATATCTATGATTTTATCTATAGGGTTAACGGGGTTCCGGAAGAGTTCCCGGGAACTTTCCTTATATGGAAGAAGTGTCGGAGGGGGGCAAATTTCTTCCTATGGGCAAAACCTAATTTTTAGGGAATGCCAGGTGGGGCCCATGGTCTCACTGAGTGCACGAGGTTTCCATAAGTATTTTTTCCTGAATTTATTTGATAAATAAATGAGTGGAAAAAATAAAAATAAGGAAGGTGGGAATGGGCTCTAGAAGGGACTCCAATCCGAAATCCCCTAGGAGGGGTGGTGTGGCCAAGAGGAGGAGGGGGAAACCGACCCCTCTCTTTGGCAGGCCCCCTCCTTTGTCCCACTATAGAATCCCACCCCTCCTCATTGTTGAGACACAGTTTAGAGCCTTTGTCTATTCTCTCTCTCTGTATGAGAGATCTAATACAATTAGATCCTCTAATTAGAACCTCTCTAATAGAATTAGAGCCTCTAATTAGAATGCTTCTAATTGGATTAGAACTTCTGATTAGAGACCCTCTAATTGGTTTAGAGCCTCTTCTAATTAGTAGATGTTGATCATCTCTTGATTAGACCTAGCTATAATCTCTCTCTCACGCGCTCTCTCTCTCTTTCCCATGTGTTGGGATCTCTCCACCTCAATTGTGAGCCGGTAATGATTAGCCCTGGACGATGAAGTGCGCCGGACTTTGACGGACGTACGTGTGTAAAATCTTAGAGGGGTAACACATGGTACCCTCACTCTGCTGGATCCAGAAGGCATGACACCGGGAGTCGGCAACAGTCCCGCCGCTAGGCTTAGCCGTGGGACTATTCATGAGGCATCATCGATATCGTCATCAACACCACTTCCGCGCTCCGTGTCGACAACGATCAGATCTAGAGCACCAGTGTGTGCGGGTATTGCATAAGTTTGTGCAAGTATATTAGAAAACTCTCTAATATTGAGATTCTTTATGATTGCTTCCCAATAAGCATTGTTGTTTTGTTTCTGACGGCATATCGAGAGTTTTTCAAACTTCTAGCAATCCTAGGACAGTCGAGTTGCCCTTGGCATATCTCGTCTAGTATGAAGAAGTATTTTAGTAGCTTTGGGTATCTTTATAGTCAGTCTCATAAACATCAGTGTGGAAGGGAATGTGGATTGGATCCACACGGGGGTCATGGTTATGAATAAGATTAGATTGAGGCTACGTTTTCGTAATGTATGTGTTACAATCACCCCACAAAGTCAATAAAGCATCATGAACAATCATGCCTGATTTGTTTTTAGGTAGTAAACGGTTTACTGCGAAGAACCTACATCCACGTAAAATATGTAAACACAAGCGTTAGATCTGTCTAACTTGTTTTTGCAAAATATGTGGTGTGATGTGGTATAGTCCAGTTGTATGAGATGTTATCCACTGTATTTATCTATACCCGCGAGTCAATTTAAAGCATGATGGTTGGAAACCATGTGATTGCTACCTTTTGTCCTACGAGCCCCATGCTTCACCGTAGTATCTTGGAGATAGGAGAATGACATGGAGGTGGCGATCAACAAATGATCCATGGAGCAAAGAAGGAGTTCTGAGCCCATAAGAAGAAGAGGACAAAATTACTTCACTTATATAAACAACCTGTGATGGTTAATTATTTTATGCATCCTTTTGATTACGCAGTAGTTGTGATTGTTAGGGTGATTCCTCACTTGAAAATATCAAGGTGACTGTGCTCTTCCAAACGGTGCACCGTCAAACTGGTTCATGTTTGCGTTCATCACTTGGATCCAAGGGTCAACGTGTTCTTAGAACCTTATAGGCGGGTATGGATTGATCACTAGTATCCAAGGGTCAATTCCATACAAGCAGATATAGTAGTTGGTTATCTTGACGTTCAGGCATGATAGTCATGAGCTTGGAGCACATACATAAAAAGATGAACGAGAGTCACATGAGTTGTGATTGGCTAGTAGACATACCCTTTGAATTATGATCAGTCGCCGAGATGTATCCATCCTTCTAATCATAAGTCCAATGTGGATCTCGAATAACTCAATATTGATTATGAGGAATATCAAATTCAGTGGGAGTGTCGGGGGGTTACCCCCGAGTAGGGTAAAGGCAAGTGCTAATGGCAAGATCAGAAGGGATGTTTGGCCGAGTAGCCGGCTACCTGGTACTCGCTACCCGGTCGACTGCTACCCGGTCTTACACCTAGACAGCCAGAAGGATGAATCAAGAGAGTTATGCTCCTCCGAATAAAAGAGCTGGTCCGGGTAGAAATGGCGGGAACCTACTCGGGCCAGAAGTCAAAGGATCCGTTCTGACACCGAATCCCGCGTATCCTGGGTCCGTACTTGGCACTGTTCACAGCACTGTTCATGTGGGGACGGCGTGCCTGACAGCGACAGTGTGTCAGCAGGGCATCGCAGGATAGGGGGGACCTACTCAGTGTTCGCCACAGTGATAACAGACTGAACACTTGGTTTTGCCCAACGACTTTCCGCACCAGGACAAATCTAGAAGCCAAAGCTGTCAGCGGGAACTCGGAAGAAGGACGGTGTGCACACAATGTCGACATCTGTTTGTATTTGGCTGTATCCGGCAGTGCACCGAGTATATAAGGTGCCCTGCCCCCTCCTGCGCGAGGAATGCTAAGCTAGATCGCTCACTACGTAGAGATTCTTGACCTAGTTCATCCCGCAGAGAGAAGAGTGGCTACTCGGTAGCAAGAACCATTGTATTGTGGCTACTCGGTGAGACATCAGAATACAGAGAGAAAGGCAGGAGTAGGGGTTTTACCTCCTCACGAGGGCCCTGAACCTGGGTAGATCGTGTTGTTTGCAGTGCTAGTTTCATCCTTCACGCGTCTACTCGTCGCGTGATCCCTCCCCGAGCGCCTCCAGCGTCCTTCGTCCCCACATCTTTAGCCATCCTATGGCATCTACCGTGACACCACCACGACAGTTGGCACCCACCGTGGGGCAACCAGCGGCGCTGGCTGGAGTTTCCGTTCGGACGGGATCGATTTCTGCTACCGGAGAGCGCGTGGTCTGTGGCCTTGTCCACAGATTCGGCTCCCTCGACTTCGTCACCGACAACGCCGGCGATTTCGGCGGCAGGGCCATGCCGGAGGGCGGCACGGTGCTTTCTTTCGGCGCGCACCTCGTCTACGTCGCCATCGTCATCGACCGCGAGTACCCCGAGCTGGTGCACGACGCGGAGGATCCACCCGCCGTTATCGCCGCACGCGGGAGGCCGTCGAGCCGCTCTGCGAGCGTCGCCGAGGTGATGATGGCCGGCCCTGCTGCTGACGCCGGGAGGTACGCGGCTACTACCGCTGCAGCTGTCGTTGAGGATCTTGCTGGCTCTAGTGCTGGCGGTAAGACGCACAAGCCTTACGAGAAGGAGTGCAACCTCCCGCTCTCCACTACTCCGACGATCCCTGCGTCTGCTGCATGGACGGGTATGCCGCCTCCCACTGACCTCGAGCTTCTGACCATGAAGGCGCAGCTCGACCGGCAGCGCCAGGAGCTGCTCGCTGAGCAGGCGGAGTTGGAGAAGATCAGGCGAGAGCTTAGCTTAGATCAGCTTGAGTACAACAAGGCTCACGGTTTCACACCAGTTGTTAGGAGAGCTAGCAAAGTAGGTGCTACGCGTCGCAACCTAGGTGCCGAGATGGCAACAGTTGTAGAGGCTCCCAGTCAGTCCGCCACCGCAAACACCTCCACTAGACCCAGATACAGCACACCCGCCAAGACGCTTAGAGCTGCTGAGGCCGTAGCTGCCGAGTTGCCGCATCTAGCTGGCGACGCGCGCGTTAGGCAGCAGGAGAGGCTGAACGAGTTGGTGCTAGAGGCGGCTAGGCAGAACGAGGAGTTCCGGAAAGCCAACCCGGGTGCGGGAGCCTCTCAGGTGGTGGACTCGCATGCGGCCAGATCTAACGATCAGGCCTCATCTCCACATCCTAGCCGTGAGAAAAGCCGGAGTGGGCATTCCGGCAAGGATAGGCAAATGCAGGTGTACGACCCGACTGTCGCCGCGACAGTCCGGTCAGAAACACAACGCTGCAGGAGCAGGCTTTCAAGCCCATAAAGCTCAAAGCCAGGCCCGAGATGGAGAGCGCCCAGGTCCTTCTCTGCATCCCGTCGCTCAGCCTACTCGGCAGAGGAAGCAGCCGCGTGCAGTGGCACCAGTCGCCAACCCGGTGGAGCAGCCAGCAGCTGTGCAGGTGGACAGATATGATGATGGCTACTCGGCCATGGGGATGGCTGGCTATGACATTCTGGATCGTGTGGGTGAGCGCGTGTTGGCGCCTGGAGATGCAAGGCACCAGCTGGACCGGATCAGCTTGTCGGCACGGCTTGAGAACACGGGACCTCCTGGCCCCGAGTGCTTTGGCCCGCGCATCATGAACGAGCCGTCTGTGAAGAACTTCCAGCTCGCAAGGGGCACCAAGAGCTACAACGGCAGCACCAAGCCAGAAGACTGGCTCAACGATTATGTCACCGCAGTCCACATCGCGGGCGGCAACAGGAGATGGGCAGTGCGGTACGTCCCGCATATGCTAGAGGGTCCAGCTCGCACTTGGCTCAACAACTTGCCCAAGAACAACATAAATTGATGGCTGGACTTCTCGGACGCCTTCGTCAGCAACTTCACCAGCACCTACAAGAGGCCGAATAGGCCACAGCAGCTGTCCGCTTGCAGGCAGCGAGAAGACGAGACGGACCGCGAGTACCTTACTCGGTGGAGCACGTTGCGAAACACCTGTGAAGGTGTGAACGAGGCCCAAGCCATCACTTCGTTTGCGCAGGGTTGCAGACACGGCAGTATGCTGTGGCAAAGGTTGCAGAGGGAGATGCCAAACACTCTGGCGGAGACCATCAAGATTGCAGATCAGTACGCACTCGGTGATCCTACCCAGCCTCTGATGGATTCCTCCGAGCCGAGAAGAACCTTCAACAGCAACAAGCGCAACGAGTTTCGCAACAAGCGCAGGGGTGACCGAATAGATGTTCGGTACAACCCTGAGGAGGTGAATGCAGTGGCTGTTGGGGCTGGGGGTAGCCAAAGGCAGAAACCTGCTGGAGCCTACGGGCAGAACCAGAACCAGGGCCAAGGCAACAAGAAACCTTTCCGTTCTCCTCAGTCGGGTAGCGGCAACTCGGAGCAGACGAGGAAGTTTGTCTTTGACGACATGAAGGATGGCCCATGCAGTTTCCACACTTAGCACCCCTCAAGGCCTGCTAACCACACTACCCGACAATGCGAGTGGTGGGATCTGATCCGGAATGAAGGCTTGCCTCCTCCTCCTCCTCTGCCAGCTGCAAATGCCAATGTGCAGCCTGCTCGCGCACCCGCAGCTCGGCCGCCAGTGTTTCCGAGAAGAGAAAACGTGAACCAAGTGGCTTTAGGAGCCAACCGTCACTTCAACAATGAGGGCTACCGCAACAACAACAACAACTACAACCGCAACAACAACAGAGGCAACAATAGCTACCAGGGCAACAACAACGGCAACAATGAGGGCGGAGGCCGCAACCAGTACCAAGAACACCATGAGAGCTACATGATCTTCACTTCAGAGCCCGTCGACAAGCAGTCACAGCACAGGCGTGCCATGGAGGTCAATGCCGTGATCCCTGCGGTTCCTCACTATATGCATTGGTGCAACCAAGAGATCAAGTGGTCCCGAGTAGATCATCCCAAGGTAATGCCCAACCCGGGTAGCTACACCTTGGTGGTGGATCCCACCTTCTTGGGTCCCGAGAAGAATGTGAGGTTCAGCAAGGTGCTGATCGACAACGGCAGCAGCATCAACATTGTGTACAAAGACACACTCGAGAAGCTTGGGCTGGCCGAGAACATGCTGCTACCCAGCAAGACCACCTTCCATGGCATTGTGCCGGGAGTCTCGTGCAATCCGATTGGCCGAGTATGGATAGATGTGCTATTCGGCACCAGGGAGAACTGCCGCACAGAGAGCCTGCAGTTCGAGGTGGTTGATCATCAGAGCCCCTATCACGCTCTACTCGGCAGACCTGCTCTGAGCAAGTTCATGGCCTCTACCCACACGGCGTATCTGAAGATGAAGATCCCTGGTCCCAATGGCGTGATTACCATCTCGGGTGATTACAAGAAGTCCATGGAGTGTGCCTCTGCTGGTTCTCAGTTGGCGGAGTCTATGGTGATTAATGCCGAGAAGAAGAAGATGTACGAGGTGGTGGCTATGGCGCAATCCGCGCAGGCTGGTGCACAGGGCGTGCCGAGTACCCAGCACGGGACCGCGTTCCAAGCGTCTCAAGAAACAAAGAAGGTCCAGGTCGACCCTGAGTTCCCCGACCGCGTAGCCATCATCGGCTCCGGGTTGGCGGAGAAATAGGAAAGCGAGCTCATCCACTTCCTCCATGAGAATCGGGACGTGTTCGCCTGGTCCAATGAAGATTTACCAGGGGTCCCGAGGGAGTTGGTTGAGCACTCGTTACATGTGCGTCCTGACACCAAACCAGTGAAGCAGGCTATGCGCCGCTTCGGAGATGAGAGAAGGAAGGCCATTGGTGACCAGATCACCAAGTTGCTGATAAGCAATTTCATCATGGAGGTGCTCCATCCGGATTAGCTAGCCAACCCGGTCATGGTCGAGAAGAAGAAGGAAGATCCTAAGGCTGCTACCGCATGGCGCATGTGTGTCGACTACACCGACTTGAACAAAGCATGCCCCAAGGATCCCTTTCCGCTACCTCGCATCGATCAGGTGATCGATTCCACTGCTGGTTGTGAACTGCTGTCTTTCATAGATGCCTACTCTGGTTTCCACCAGATAGCGCTCAATCCTGCTGATCAAATAAAGACTGCTTTCATTACCCCGTACGGGGCTTATTGCTATCGTGTCATGTGTTTCGGGTTGCGGAATGCGGGTGCTACTTATCAGCGGTGCATGCAGAAATGCTTGCACGATCAGCTCGGCAAGAATGTGCAGGTGTACGTAGATGACATTGTCATCAAAACGAATAAAACACATACTCTGCTTGCCGACCTGGAGGAAACCTTTGCCAACTTGCGCAAGTATAAAATGAAGCTGAACCCGAGTAAATGCACCTTTGGTGTCCCGGCTGGCAAGCTACTCGGCTTCCTGGTGTCTAGTCGGGGCATTGAAGCCAATCCCTCAAAGATAAAAGCTATTGAGAGCATGTCTTTGCCGAGATCCCTGAAGGATGTGCAAAAATTCACTGGTTGCTTGGCATCTCTGAGACGTTTCCTGGGCCGAATGGGCGAGAAGGCCCTGCCTTTGTACCAGCTGATGAAGAAAAGTGACAAGTTTGTCTGGACTCCGCAAGCGGATGTGGCTTTCAACGAGCTGAAGGCAATGCTGGCTAGCTCTTCCATCTTGGCTAGTCCGCTACCCAAGGAGCCAATGCTGCTGTACATTGCTGCCACCAATCGAGTAGTCAGTGTGGTGATTGTGGTGGAGCGAGAAGAAGAAGGCAAGAGTGTGCAGCGTCCAGTGTACTATCTTAGTGAAGTGTTGTCTAGCTCCAAGCAAAACTACCCGCATTACCAGAAGATGACCTATGGTGTGTACCTGGGCGCCAAGAAACTGAAGCATTATTTCCAAGAGCATCCTATCACTGTTGTGAGCTCTGCTCCCATCTCGGATATCATGGGCAACAAGGAGGCGAGTGATCGAGTAGCCAAGTGGGCAATCGAGCTGGCCGCGTACGCCCCCGCGTATGCGAGAAGAGAAGCCATCAAGTCTCAAATCCTGGCAGAGTTTCTGGTGGATTGGGCCGAGGTGCAGTACGAACCTCCTGCTCCAGTTTCCAATTACTGGAAGATGCACTTTGATGGCTCGAAGGTGAAGGAAGGCCTTGGTGCTGGTGTAGTGCTAACGTCACCCAAGCGAGATCAACTCAAGTACGTGCTGCAGATTCATTTCAAGGCATCCAACAACGTAGCAGAGTACGAGGCAGTGGTGCACGGCTTGCGAGTAGCCAAGGAGGTTGGCGTGCAGCGCATTATATGCTATGGCGATTCAGATCTGGTGGTGCAGCAAGTCTCTGGCACTTGGGATGCTCTAGATGCCAACATGGCATCATATCGCTTCCTCGTACAGTCTATGACTAGATTCTTCGAAGGCTGCGAGTTCCAGCACATTCATCGAGCAGAGAACGAAGCGGCAGACGAGCTGTCCAAGTTGGGATCTTCTCGGCAATCCATCCCGGCGGGGGTTGCCTTAGAGCACTTGAGGAAGCCATCCATCAAGCCGTCTCCCAACTCGGAATCCATATTTGTTCCTTCTCTGCCAAGTGAAGAATCCGTTGCAATGGAGATTGACTGGGATAATGCAACAGAGAACCCGGGGACTGCCGCTTCCTACTCGGGGACTGCCGCTCCTTACTCGGGGACCGCCGTTCCCTACTCGGGGACTGCCACTCCATACTCGGGGACTGCTGTCCTTAACCTGGGGACTGTCACATTCATTGAGGAGGTCCTTGCCAATCGTTCAGGGCTCCAGAGAAGTGCTCCCAACCCTAAAGAGCAGCCAGAGATGCTTGTCCCAATGGAAGTGGACGAACCAGTGTTTCCCACACGGGAGACACCGAGTTGGGCCATGCCCATATTATCCTTTCTAAAGGATGGTACTCTGCCAGAAGATGAGGTGGCCGCAAGGCAGATACAGAGAAGATCCAAGGGCTACACTATATTCAGAGATGTGTTGCACAAAAGAAGTGCCACCGGCGTGCTGCAACGTTGTGTGGACCCAGAAGAAGGAGGAGAAATTCTGTTGGAAATACACCAAGGAGAATGCGGGCACCACGCCTCTTCTCGGGCATTGGTCAAGAAAGCTTTTCGGCATGGCTTCTACTGGCTCACAGCTCTGCAGCAAACTGAAGACATCGTGAGGAAGTGCAATGGCTGCCAGATGTTCGCAAGTAAGATTCACATGCCTGCTTCCGAGTTGAAAACAATTCCTATCACATGGCCGTTTGCCGTATGGTGCCTGGATATGGTTGGCCCCTTCAAGCCGGCTAAAGGCAACATGACACACATCTTGGTCATGGTGGACAAGTTCACCAAGTGGATTGAAGTGAAGCCTATTCGGAAGTGCGATGGAGCTACAACAGTGAAATTCTTAAAGGATGTGATCCCGAGATACGGCTACCCGCACAGCATCATCACCGACAACGGCACAAATTTTGCAGAGGGGGCAATGGTGCGGTTCTGCAGAGATAAGCACATCCGACTAGATGTTGCGTCTGTTGTGCATCCCGCCTCCAACGGGCAAGTGGAAAGAGCAAACGGTATGGTGCTAGCAGGCATAAAGCCAAGGCTGATTGAGCCGCTGCTGAAAACACCTGGGTGTTGGCTAGACGAGTTGCCAGCGGTGTTGTGGAGTCTAAGGACTACCCCTAACCGGTCAACCGGCTACACACCATTCTTCTTGGTATACGGGGCTGAGGCCGTGTTGCCAATAGACTTAGAGCATGACTCCCCCCGAGTAACCCTCTACACTGAGGTGGAGGCGAGAGAAGCTCGAGAAGATGACGTTGACCTGCTCGAAGAAGCAAGAGAGCTCACTCTATCACATTCAGCTATCTACCAGCAAAGCCTGCGGCGTTACCATAGCCTAAAGGTGAACCCAAGGGTTTTCCGAGAAGGAGACATGGTCCTCAGGCTTGTGCAACGCACAGCCGGGATGCACAAATTGTCTCCTCCATGGGAAGGGCCCTTCATTGTGAGCAAAGCGCTGCACAATGATGCCTATTATCTCGTGGACATGCGTCCATCACAGGAGAACAGGGCAGATAAAGATGGAGAGGAAACCAAGCGCCCTTGGAATGTAGCCCTACTTCGTCGCTTTCATTCGTGAGCAAAGATGTGTATGTACTCTCTTATCCGAGTTAAAATTCTACCCTGCAATCTGAAATTCAGCTCGGGGACTGCCCTCGTCCAAACTTGCTCTGTGTGTTTCTACCCGGCTTTACTTTTGTCCACTCGGTTGCTCTGCTTAAAATTTCACGAGTACATCTAGTACTGTGTTTGAACCTACATGCCAACTCTTCGACTCTGCTGCTGTCCGAAACCCGGCTTCATGGCAAGCAAGAGAACAAGCAAAGGGTCAATGAGCACAAGAAAAATTACTAAGGAAAGAAAAAGTGCAGGAACCGAGTAGGAGGTCTTTTACTATTGTTCTTACTAACTCCTTCTCGGCTAAGTGGTGGGCTGCGTTACTATGAGTATTTCTAAGTGGCTAAGTATTTGCAACTCCAACTTTGAATTCTTGTGACTCGAATACCAAAAAAGCAACAAGTTGCGGGTAAGAGCTGAGATAAAAAGGAAGAGCGAATAAGAAATGCAACTCGGGACTCGCATGATAATGCAACCCGGCATCAAGCCAAAGTTGCTCGAAATGACTAAGTTAAATATCAAACGCGAATGAAACTGAGTAGCAAACGACAAGCGTAATTGTTTTGATACATCTGCACCCGGCATCCCGGGGATCTGATAAAAGTTTCAAGAGTAAGGTTGCAGGAAGTAATCAGGTAGAAGCAGCAGTGTTCTCGGCGCTGGCCTTGGTGGCTTCAGCGTCAGCGTTGGCCTTGGCGGCTTCAGCTTCAGCGTTGGCCTTAGCAGCATCAACCTCCGAGTTGGCGGCGTCGGTCTTCGCAGCATCCGCATCTGGCTCGGTAGCAGCGTGTTCAGAGGTGGCGTCCGTAGCCGAGGTGGAGGCCGCAGTTTGAGCGCGGAGTCGCGCCGTGTCGTCGAGAGCCGCACCTGAGGAGGTACCGAACTCGAGGGCCGCGGTGTCGATCGTCATCTCCACGCTCTCGGCCTCCTCCTCGCTGTCCGCAACGACCGCGGCCTTCCCCTTCCCGGTCTGGTGGCGCGCACTCTCGAAGCTACTCAGGCCTTCAGACTCGGTGGCATCTGCGTCTTCGTCCTCGTCGTCATCATCGCCTTCGTCCACCTCGGTGTCAGCCTCGGTGAGACCGTCGATGAAGTGCGCGGTGTCTGCATACTGGGCGACCTCGTACGCGACAGCCTGGCGGAGAGCCACGCAATCGGAATCCGTCTCCCACTTGGAGTCCTCACGCATCTCACAGACAACTTGCAAGTCGAGGTTCTCATACCAGCTGGTGATGAACAGCAGCATCATATCAGCGCCTGCCCGAGCTCCGTACGCCCTCCATTTCTTCAGCTCGGCCTTCACGCCGTTCAGCTTCGCGGCAAGCCCGCGGATAGTTTTTGGTGCGGAGTCTTTAGACCAGAACAAGTCATGGAGCTTGAAGGCAGTGCGCACCAAATCGGTGCCCACACCACTTAATCGCTGAAGCTGCCCCTGCATGACTATGATGCTATCTTCGATCTCTGCCTTGGTGTCCATGGGTTCGCCCTTCTCGATGCGAGCTGCTCGGGCCTTCGCCAAGGCAGGCTTACAAGATGTCTCGAGGTCGGGGAAGATTTCTGAAAGAGCTATCGAGAAAATCAGAAACAGAAGCCGAGTAGAAAAATAAACCGAGCAGCGGAGAAGCAAGCACTTACTATTCAGGTCGTAGAGTAGCGCCTGCAGCTTTTTCTTCCATGACTCCTCGTCAGCAACATGCTTCTCTTCTACCTTCCGGAACTGCGCCAGCTGGAGCATAAGATCCGAGTTGCTCTCCTTCAACGTCTTGCATTCCAACTCGAGAGCCTTTCGCTTGGCTGTGGCTGCCGCTTCGGCCTTTTTCTTCTCGGCCACCGCGTTGTCTCTCTCGGCAGCTAGATCAATGGACCTTTGGAGAGCAGTTCGCAGCTGGACCTGCAATGGTTCCATCTCGGAGAGGTGCCTGTTCTTGAATTCCACCTCAAGGCTTGCAATCTGCTGCTGCACCTCAGCAGGCTTGAGGCAGTCGAGATGCTCCTCGACAAACTTCTTATGATCTTCTGTGAAAAGCAAAGCACGGTCAGCAGAGTAGCAAAGATGAAAGCAAGAAGTCAAGCCAAGAAGACATCAACTCACCTTACAGCCTCTTGATGGTGGTTTGGCCGCTCTCAACGAAGGCGCGGCAGTTGGAGTGCTCCTCGGCCAGGGTCTTAAATTTGCCTGCAGAAAGGAGTCGATCTGAGCAGAAAGCAACAACGGGCGTAAACATAAAACGCGGGAACCGCGTAGCTACAAGCTTACTTTCGATCTCGGAAAGCTTGAGGGCACTGTCCATGACCTCCTTCTCCGCCGCCTCATCGGACTTGCGCTCCAATTCCAGGGCCTCGAGACGCCTCCTAGCGATGTTGTGGTTCCATAGCAGCCGCCGGTACAGGTTGGTTCTTTTCAGAAGGCAATTCTGATAGGAAGAAAGAAAAAGAATCAGACAAAGTCGCGAAGATTCAACCCGAGAAGGCGGCAACTCGGTTGAGTACCCTCCTACTCGGCCAGAATCTCGGGGACTGGGCGATGGATAAGAAGAAGCAGAAGAATAGAAGAGAAGGAAAATGCAACTCGGGACTGATGAGCAAAGCTTACCGCGTAAGTCTGTTCAATATCCTCTGCGGCCTTGCGATGGACGAACAGCTTGGCGGCGAGCGTGCTGGTATTGGACGCGATGGTCATGGGTTTATAACCCATGTCCGCCTTGTTCCAGTCGACGCGCATGTGATCCAAATCGCCCAAGGACGTGCCGTGCCAGTTCGTGTGCCAAGGACTCCGCTGTCCCACTCAGCGTCAATAAATCCAACCCGGTCAACTATCTGCTCGAGGCCCGTGGACGTTACCTCGTTTTCCGCAACCTCGCGCGAGTAGATCGAGACGGATCGGTCCTTATTCCTGGCTGGAGGCTTGGAGTCCACCGGCGTAGCCTGTTTGCCCCTCCTGATAGCGAGCTTCTTCTCGGCTGGGGTCATTGGGATGCTGTGCTGCTGGCTCATCTTCACCATATAAGGTGGGAAGGTGGGTGGATCCGGGAAGCTGGATCCTGCGGCGGTATCAGCAGCCGCGTTAGGTTCACGGATGGTGAGCTGGCCGGGCTTGGCAGTTGGTCTTGGCGGCGGCATCGTGGCAGCACCACGCGTACCGCTACGCGAAGGATTCCTGCGGACAGTGCCCTCTGACTGGCCAGCTGGCTTCTCGGCGGCCTGGTTCCCAGAGGTTTGCTTCTCGGCAGCCTTCTTCTCGGCGGCCTTCTTGTCAACGGCTTCCTGTTTGATCTTCTTGATAAGCTGCTTGGCCGGAGGGCTGGATGTTGTCTTGGTTTTCTTCGTCGATGGGGAGTTTGGCGCGGTGGAGGAAGTGCCCTGCTGGGTAGGCGGCGCCAAGGGCGCGCTACCCGGCGCAGCATCCGGCTGAGCGCTACCCTGCGCGGCGTCTGGTTGCGCGTCGCTCAGAGGGTATTGCTCCATCTCATCAATTGTCTCAACCCGCTGCTCGGCAGCGGGGTCTTGCTGTGCGGCATCTTGTCCTTCTACCCGCGCCTGGGCCGCGGGGTCGTCATGCTCAGCAGCCCCTGTCGCTGGCTGCTCTTGGTCTTCTTCTCGCCGCTCAAGGGCGGCGTCATCATGCTTCTCGGAATTTTGTTCTAAGTTCTCCTCGACCGTGGTGGCCGGAGGAGAAGGTGGCCTCGCGTCGCGATCCGCGTCCTGATCTGCACGGGCCCGCTGCTCCTGCTCGGTGTCGTGGGTGTCGCTGTCCATGTACCGAGCATCGTCGGAGTCGTCTCCTTTCACGGGAGAGGACGCACGCGCTCCGTCCTGCGCTGCGGCTTCACTCTCGTCGTCGAGGTCGATGAGATTATCGACATCGATGGCGGATTTCCTCTTAGTCTTGGTGGGCGCGAGAGCGGCGTCAGCGTCCAAGGCGGCTCTGAAGAAAGAAACATGTTCAGAAAAAAGAGAAGGACAGAGGAAATCGAGAAGAAGCAACGAAGTAAGGGAATTGGGAATTTGCGGCAGCAGAGGCGCATAACTGAGGAGAAAGTGCTTACCCTTTACGGGTAGGGATTGTCCGTCGTCCTTTCGTCACGGTCTTCTTGATCGTCTTCCCGACCGTCTTCTTCTTCTTGGCGGGGGGCTCTTGAGCACCGCTACCCGTCCGTTTGCGGGTAAGAGGAGCAGCGACCGAGAGCGTTTTGACGACAAGGGCTTCCTCGTCCTCGTCCTCGTCTTCCTCTTCAGCATCAGCGCCACCTGTGAAGTTCGGAAGAAGAAAAACAGCTCAGAAGCAAGAGGAAATTGGGTAGCGCGGCTTGCGACCAGACAGGATGAGCTCAATTACCTTCATCATCATCCGCGGACCAATCACGGACAGACGCATCTACGTGATGCTTCTCCGTCTGAGCGGCATGAGGGAGGTTGAGTTTGTCCGCGGTCTCGAAGGAGACCTCGTCGTCTTCCTCTCGGTCCTCCGACCAGTTGTCCTCGAAGCGTTCCATGCTCTCAGCGAGCTGGCGGGCAAGGACCTGAAGAATATAGAAACATCACAAGTTAGTCGAGTAGCACAGAGGCATCCTACTCGGCAAGGCGTGCAAACATAAAGCACATTAAGCCTAAGCAATGCTACTCTGTGTGCTACTCGGCAAGGCGTGCAAACATAAAGCACATTAAGCCTAAGCAATGCTACTCTGTGTGCTACTCGGCAAGGCGTGCAAACATAAAGCACATTAAGCCTAAGCAATGCTACTCTGTGTGCTACTCGGCAAGGCGTGCAAACATAAAGCACATTAAGCCTAAGCAATGCTACTCTGTGTGCTACTCGGCAAGGCGTGCAAACATAAAGCACATTAAGCCTAAGATGTTCTGCTAAGTGCCCTACTCGACGCAGAGTGCAAGTACCGGACGCTGCAAGATAAGAGGGCTATCTACTCGGAACATGCATACAAGAGATAGGAAAAGAAGTACATACCCGCTCGATTGGCTTCGTACGGCTGTATGGGATGAAGCCATACTGCCAATTGTCCCTGAGGCCAGTGGTCATGATGGACCGCGCGTGAGCGGCGACATCCGCGTTGCTGAGCTCGAACGTGGTTGTCCGAGTACAGTCGCGGGGGCCGCCCATGTAGCACATGGGGTGGACGCGGCGCTGGAGCGGCAGCACCCGCTTGGAGATCCAGCAGGCGATTGGGTCGTCGCTCTTGAGCCCTTCTTCGGCCAGATAGGCGAGGCGCTCGTCCATCTGCTTCAAGTTGCTGTCGATGGACGGCTTGGTCCGCCAGTTCTGCCCGGTGGGAGCTCGATTGCTCCAAGGGGGCAGATTGATTCGGTCCTCCACCCTGGCTCCCTTCGTGGCGGGGACATTCTGCACGTACAGGAAAGTCCTCTGCCACTTGCGGACCGAATCCAGTCCCTTGATGCGCGGATGGTTGGTTCCAGGGCGCTGCACCATCATGGCGATGCCGGTCTCGGTTATCCGGCTGCTGGTGTCCGCGCCGTCCTTCTTGCCTTTGCTCTGCTGGCGAAAGAAGAAATACCTGGACCAAGTCTCCGTCGTGGGGCGTACGCCCAGGAAGGCCTCGCACACCACGGCGTGGTACGAGAGGAAGACGATGGCGTTCGGAGGGAGATGGTGCATCTGGAGGCTGTAATGGTCGAGGAAGGAACGGAGGAAGTTCGATGCTGGAAGCCCGAATCCTCGCGCGAAGTGCGCGAGGAAGACAACGTGCTCACCTTCCTGCGGGGCAGGGACGAGCTCATCGTCAGGTTGCCGGCAGCGAACACCGGGAGGAACTCGCCGGGTGTTCACCAGCCATTGGTAGTCCTCGGCGGTGACCTCGGATCCGGCCCAGCCGGCGCGAGCGTTGTCATCGCGAGCCATGGAGGCGAGGAAGAAATTGGGAAGAGATCGGAGGATCTGGTGTGTGGAGAAGCTCGCGGCGGTGCAGTAAGTTGCACGGCGGCGAGGAGCTCTGCGGCGGCGGAGAAACGAGAAGGCAGAGGGGAAATTGTGGGCGGAAGGAGAAGAAGGAGTTACCGAGGGGGTATTTATACCGCCCCTCGGGTTACCGTTACGAGTTAAGGAAGTGGGATCGATCGTGGCAGTAATCGTGTGGCATGGGGTCTGTGGGCCGGTTAGAAACGCACACAGCGCGGAACGCGCGCGTAACGGCCGCATTAGATCCCACGACGAGATCGTGGGCGATTACTGCGCGTGATGGGACGTTACGGACTGGTGGGCCCACCCCATGAAAACTGGGCGCGTGGCCTGTCAGTTACCGGGCACCGAGGCGTCGAAATCGTGTCCGCACGACACGTGCCCAGTTGCAGCGCGGAAAGCCGGATTGTGCTCTGTCACGCAGATGTTCTGTTTCGAGATTTCACCAAGTCATTTTACTCGGCACGGAGAAGAAAAGTGGTCCTATTCGGAAGAGAGGAAACAAGATCAAGGGCTACTCGGAGGTTTTCACTTGGTATCCCAAGGTTCAAGGGCAAGAATGTCAAGGTTGGTTTTTAAGCTGGCATGGCCCAGTGAACGAGTTCGCAGGACTCTACCAGCTTCGGGTACTGCTGTCGGGGGGTTACCCCCGAGTAGGGTAAAGGCAAGTGCTAATGGCAAGATCAGAAGGGATGTTTGGCCGAGTAGCCGGCTACCTGGTACTCGCTACCCGGTCGACTGCTACCCGGTCTTACACCTAGACAGCCAGAAGGATGAATCAAGAGAGTTATGCTCCTCCGAATAAAAGAGCTGGTCCGGGTAGAAATGGTGGGAACCTACTCGGGCCAGAAGTCAAAGGAGCCGTTCAGACACCGTCCCGCGTATCTTGGGTCCGTACTTGGCACTGTTCACAGCACTGTTCATCTGGGGACGGCGTGCCTGACAGCGACAGTGTGTCAGCAGGGCGTCGCAGGATAGTGGGGACCTACTCTGTGTTCGCCACAGTGATAACAGACTGAACACTTGGTTTTGCCCAACGACTTTCCGCACCAGGACAAATCTAGAAGCCAAAGCTGTCAGCGGGAACTCGGAAGAAGGACGGTGTGCACACAATGTCGACATCTGTTTGTATTTGGCTGTATCCGGTAGGGCACCGAGTATATAAGGTGCCCTGCCCCCTCCTGCGCGAGGAATGCTGAGCTAGATCGCTCACTACGTAGAGATTCTTGACCTAGTTCATCCCGTAGAGAGAAGAGTGGCTACTCGGTAGCAAGAACCATTGCATTGTGGCTACTCGGTGAGACATCAGAATACAGAGAGAAAGGCAGGAGTAGGAGTTTTACCTCCTCACGAGGGCCCTGAACCTGGGTAGATCGTGTTGTTTGCAGTGCTAGTTTCATCCTTCACGCGTCTACTCGTCGCGTGATCCCTCCCCGAGCGCCTCCAGCGTCCTTCGTCCCCACATCTTTAGCCATCCTATGGCATCTGCCGTGACACCACCACGACAGGGTGGGCACTTGATAGGTTAATTTTTTTTACTTAGTGCAATTAAATCATGAACATGTGTAAGTGAATTTTGTTATCATTCTAGATAATGTCCATCAACAATAACTCGACTAATGGGATGATTAATTTAACTACTAGCGGGGAGAACATTGCAAATTGGATTTTTAAACTAAAAAATATTCTAAAAAAAACTAGGAAACTTTATGTTATATATGCAACTATTTAAATGGTGTCATATAATGACATTTGTGAAGAGGATGACTGTTCTGTAAAGAACTTCATGCTAACTTGCATGGATATGTCGCTGCACACTCGCTTTGAAAAAGCAAGTGCATGTGATGTGCTCGTAGGGCTGCGGAACCTATTTGGATAGAGGATTAAAAATGCTTGTCATGAGATAACAAGTTCTCTCGTTAATTATAAGTTAGATGAAAAAGATTCTCTCATTGTTTATTCGGCTAGCATGATTAAGTTTAATCAAATGTTGGAGGATTTCGGTTCTCCAATGAATGCCCAAATAAATCAAATGATTTTGCTAAAGTCGTTTCCTCCACATCATAGTGGATATATAAAAAATCCAAATTTGATTGGAGGAAGAACTGTCATAAGGGAGCTTATCATGAAAATCAACGCAACAGAAGCCCTGAGCTCTTGTAAAATTGATTGGAACATCATGTCTTCAAAAAGGCTTGAAATAGAGAATCTGAAGTTAGTGGGAGGAAAAGGGATTAGACATCCTAAAATCATTCATGTATTGGACATCTACTTAACTGGTCCTCATGGCAACTCATGGATTTTTGACACCGGATCAGTAGCTCACATTTGCAACTCCAAGGTGGGGTTAAAGACTATGAAGGAGTTAAGAGTTGGATAAGTACCAATGAAGGTTGGTAACGGAGCATAACTTCATGTTCGTGTTGTCAGAACCATGGAACTTCACCTACCTTCAGGATTCATTCTGAAACTTAGTTATTGTTACTATGTCCTAGTTTGACAAAGAATATAATTTCAGGATCACTGCTCTTGTGTGACGGGTATTCTTTTAATTGTGAGAATAATTCTTGTTTTATTTATTTTAAGAAGACATTTTACGGATCAACCCATGTTGAGGATGGTCTGTTCAAAATGAATCTTGAGAAGTAAGTAGATGTTTTGCACATTAGTGCTAAAAGGCTAAAGGTGGTGAAAGATGATATACACCTAGCACTGCCGTCTTGGGCACATTGGGAAGACTCGCATGAAATAACTTCAAAAAAATGGGTTGTTAGAATAATTTGATGAAGAACCATGTGATCAATGTGAGGCTTTCATAATGGGTAAACTAGCGAGGACACCATTCAAAGGTACTATTGAAAGGGCAGCTGAGGTGCTCAAAGTCATACACTCTGATGTGTGTGGTCTTTTGAGCATTGCTGCACGTGGTGGCTACCTTTATTTTTTGACTTTTACTGATGACTTGAGTAGATATGGTTATGTCTACTTGATGAAGCAAAACTCAAAAACCTTTGAGAAATTCAAAGAGTGTCAAAATGAGGTAGAAATTAAACATGACAAAAAGATAAAATTCTTATGATCAGATCATGGAGGGGAATATCTTAGTCATGAGTTTAGCCATTACATGAAGGAACATGGAATTGTTCCGCAGCTTATGCCACCAGGAAATCCGCAAAGGAATGGAGTTCAGAAAGGCGTAACTGGACATTAATGGATTCGGTTAGGTATATCATGGCACTATCTCACCTACCACTATCATTTTGGGGATTTGCACAAGAAACTGCTGCCTAAACTTTAAATAGATCATCATCAAAGTATGTCCCATCTACACCATATGCGATATGGATGGGAAGAAAGCCTAATTTGAGTCATTTGAAAGTCTGGGGTTGTAATGCTTATGTTAAGCGTTTACAAGCCACCAAACTAGAGGCAAGGGCGGACAAATGTGTCTTCATAAGGGTATGCACAAAATACAATAGGGCACACCTTTTAAAATGGTACAAAAGGCAAAGTTTTTGTTACCATGAATACTGCATTTCTTTAAAAAGATTATCTTTCAAAAGAAATCGGTGGGAGAACGATTAGTCTTGAGGAGATTCTTGAATCTACCAAAGAGATTGTAAGGGGCAATGTACAGGATGAAGATCCAGTCATTGTCAATACAACATCTCAAAGGGAAGTGTCCAACCCTCTTCTAGAGGATATTGGAACTTCAGTCAGAACTGTTAATTAGACTCCAATTATACCCACTCCTAGAAGAGGAACAAGAACTCGAGAACCACAACGGAATTTCTACTTCTAGAAGATGGTGAACCGGCAAACTATGAAGAAGCAATGAATGATACAAATTCCAACGAATGACTTAAAGCCACGAAATCAGAAATGAAATCCATGCATGACAATCAAGTCTAGAAATTGATCGCTCCTCCTGAAGTTGTAAGACCAATTGAATGCAAATGGATCTGCAAGAGAAAGACGAATGCGTATAGTAATATTACTGTCCCTACAGCACTCCTTGTCGCAAAGGGTTTTGGACAAATTCGGTGTAGACTACAAGGAGAATTTCTATCCTCTAACAATGCTTAAGTCTATGAGGATATTACTAGAAATAGCTTCGTATTATGATTATGAGATATGGCAAATGGATGTCAAAGCGTCTTTCCTTAATGGAAATTTAATCGAGGATGTGTACATGGTACAACCCAAGGGTTTTGTCAATCCAAAGAAAGCTAGTAAGGTACGCAATATGGAAAGATCAATCTATGGTCTTAAGAAAGCATCCATGAGTTGGAATTTATGATTTAATGAGGTAGTCAACGGGTTTGGCTTCTCACAGAATTTTGAGGAAACTTATGTATACAAGAAAGTAAGTGGGAGCTCTGTGGAATTCCTTGTACTCTATGTCGATGACATTCTGTTAATAGGAAATGATAAAGTATTTTTTGTGGAAGTCAAAATTTCATTGGAAAAGGGTTTTGCAATGGAAGACTTAGGATATGCAGCCTATATCTTAGGCATTAATATCTATTGTGATAGATCAAGGCGTCTAATAGGGCTAAGTCAAGGAACATACATAGAAAAGGTGTTGAAGAGATTCAACATGGACAATTCTGGAAAGGGTTACATTCCTATGGCACTCAGAGCAGTATTGAGCAAGAAGCACTCAAACAACTGCCGAGCGAAAGGAGATGGAGGATAAACCTTATGCCTCGGCAATAGGTTCCACATGTATGCTATGACTTGTACTAGACGAGATGTGTCTTATGCCTTAAGTGTTACCAGTAGATATCAAGCTACACCTGGTAAAGTCTATTGGACATCAGTTAAAAATATTCTAAAATACCTCAGGAGGACTAAGGCCTTGTTCCAAGTCTATGGAGGCAAAGAAGAGCTCGGAGTAAGAGGTTACCATGACTCAAGGTTTCAGTCTGATCCAGATGATTCCAAAGCACAATCAGGTTATGTGCTCATTCTGAATGGCGATGCGATTAGCTGGAGGAGCTCCAAGCAAGGCGTTGTGGCATACTCTACAATGGAGGCGGATTATGTGGAAACATCTGAACCTGCAAAGGATGGCTATTGGATAAAGAATTTCATCACTGAACTTGGAGTGGTTCCTTCTGCAACAGACCCGGTTGAGCTCTATTGTGATAACAATAGTGTAATGGCCCGGCAAAGGATCCTATGTCTCACAGCAAAGCCTAACACATAGACCGCAAGGATCATCTTATAGGAGATCATGTGTCAAAAGGGTACACAAAGATTTGCAAAATTCGTATGGATCTAAATGTTTTAGATCCGATGATAAAAGCTCTACCACGCCTCAAGTTTGAGTTCACCGATCAATGGTCGGACTGAAAGAAGGCTCAATGTAATAGCTAGATCATTGTATCTAGTGCAAGTGGGAGATTGTTGGATGTATGCCCAAGAGACAATAATATACATCTGTTTGATGATTAAAATATTATGTTTTTTATGCTATAACTACTATGGTTACTGAACATGAGATTCTGAGGAAAACCCATACGCACGTGTAGAAACATACACACAATAATATACCTTTTTCATATCTCAGAGACAAACTTGTTAATATTAGATGGCCATGTTTTCCTGGTCATGGACAAATGTTTTGTCAATATTAATAAGGGCACTTTGTTGTTTCAACATAGTGGCTGGGTAGACCCAAGTATTTGAGATACTACGAGATTTGTTTTGGTAAATAGTATCATCATTAGATGGTTGTTTTGTTTGCTTCCTTAGACCATGAGAATATTCAATGATGTTTACCGTAAGAATCATTTTGGTATAGTCAAGTATCACACTGTAAACTGGGTGATCAAAATGAGTACACTAGGTGACGTGGGGGGTACTCGAGAGACCCTCCACTTTGAGCATACCCGGTACGGCCCATTAAGGGGTACCTTGGTGGACTCCATGAGTAACTACACGAAGGCCCATGGAGAAGATCTATGTGATGCAGAAGGAAAGACTTAAGCAGCAAGAATATGAAAGGATAGCAACCGACTCAAAGTCGATTCCAACTCATGTACGGCCCCTGAGACCCTGTTACCTATATAAAGCACGGGAGGGATTCATGAACGGGACATACAATCCTAGATTCAGAGCTGCGCCACATCTAATCTACGAACAACACCCCCTCTAATCGACACTTTTCACCCCGTCGTAATAAACCCTGGCGGGCAGCAACCAGTGGAGTCGAGTAGTCCACCAGTGTCTTTTTCCTTCATGAAACCCTGGGTCCCTATCATGGGGATTGTTGAGATCACCCCCTCTTCATTGGCGTCATCTTTGGGAATCCGGGGTGCTGGATCCGCGATATCTTCGACTTCAACATCAACAGGCTATGACTCGGTGATCTGGGCGGACTCGATCCGCTTCGGTTCGATCGAATTAACCAAGCACTCACCGGCATCACGTCTGATGTTCGACTACCTCGACACGAGCATCGATCTCAAGATCGATGACCTGAAATTTTGCACGGGTCGCGTAGGAGTGATACGCTTAGAAGATTCCACCCGAGCCCAACCAGAGGAGGCGATCATACTGGAACTCTCGCTGCTCTCACTCGAAGATGCGATCCCTGAGTACTCTTATCCGACCAATCCTTACATCCACTTTTTCGCAACGACAAGATGCGCTGATTCATCGTCCTCAGAAAGCGACTACGGAGACAGGGTGACCGACCCTCCCAAAGCAACAGATGTGACTGACGCAGAAGAGACCGGAGAATATAGAGACAAAGGTGACAACGAAACTAACGAGGACCTGTCAAAATCCCCGCCACCCGAGGATGAGGACCCGGAAGGCGTTGACTATGGACTCGGGGACCTCCCTCCACCCACCAACTCTGGAACCGCGAGTAAAGGCAAGAGGGGTAAAACGAGATGGCACAACTACTCGTGTTAAAGGAGACAATGAGACTAGTCACCTCGCTAGGTTAGCAGGGCCTCCCTCTCCCAACAGATGCCAGAACAGAGGAGCGAATGGCTTATAAGTGGAAGCTAGCCCAACACAGAAATAAGCTGAGCAGGATGTACAAAGAGCTAGACGACACGGGTCTCCCGGAGATGCACTCGACTGAAGCTTTGGGTAGTGGGTTGCGGAAACCAACTGCTCCCAAACAACAGCCGCAGAGAACAAATATGCCGACGAACTATATGAACGGTACCCAAAAGGTTCTAGATCTTGACCAGGACAAAAAAGAACCCAATTCAACGAAGAACTGACACCCAGAATGCCTCAGGAAACCCTTCTGCAAGTCCAAACGTCCCTGATGTACATAAAACCAACGCCGGGTGACCCCGCGGAGAAGTACACGAGGAGATGCTACGGGGCCTCAGCATGGCAAGCGTGGAGTTAGGGCAGAAATCCGTCCCGCAAGCGGCAGCACCCGCAAGGCCGCAAAGGAAAAAAAATCCAAACCAACCCTAGTGACATGTCATGAGGAGTACCCGGAAGATCGGAGAAATCAAATCACGCAGAACAAGGTGGACATATCACATATGGAAAGAGTGGAAGAAGTACCGCCGCCAAGGACAACTAGAACTCGAGTGGAGAACCGGAGATACGATTCGACTGACTCGGAGGACTAGGAACTCTATGCTCCTCCTTGTTTCACTCGAGAATTTCGCCAGGCCAGGAAGCCGAAACGATTCAAGCTGACAGCTGAAACGCCCAAGTACGACGGCGATGAGGAACCCGAAGCATGGTTAGACGATTACCTGACAGCCGTGAGGTTTCAAAAGGGTAGCAAGATGACAACAATGCAATATATACAGCTGCAGCTCGTGGGTGTAGCAAGAAATTGGCTAAAGAGTCAGCCTAAGAACAAATACAGCTGTTGGGAAGAATTCGAGTACGATTTCATCCAAAATTTTAGATCTACCTGCAAACGACCGGTAACAGTCGGGCAGCTGAAGGCATATAGGCAAAGATTAGACAATAATATTCACGGGCACATACACAGGTGGACCGCGCTAAAAAACAGTGCAGAGGAGATCTCGGATAAAACAACAATTGACAGCTTCAGAGATGGGCTCCGTCGAATGGACCTAAGGGACATCGGCCGGGCTTGAGTGAGAACCATGAGCAAACACATGGAAGTAGCAAATAGCTGGGTGGAAGGCAAGGAATTAGAGCGCAACACCCACCCACCCTCACCCGAGGAAGATCTCATGGTGACCTCCTATGCTCATGAGGGGAACAGAAGATACAACAATGTCCAGAACAGGAGGAGGAAGCGCAAAAACCGGGCATTTGATGAAAGGAACCCAAATTTGTGGTAGCCTAATTCTCGGGCAGTCGCAGTAATGACTACCGCAGGCAAGGGCGAGAGGAGCCGTGAGAACAGGAGCGTCAACGAGTGCAGGAACAGAAGCGCGAGTGGAAGCCACGAAAGATCCGGGCAGACATGTTACCACCAATATCAATCAATCAACAACTCGGAGGGCCATGCCCAAACTATATGTACAACGATGATAACGGAATACCCAGATCCAGCCATAAATGGAAGTACTGTTGCAGATTCAACCTACTCATGAAAGCATCTTTCAGAAAACAGAGGGAAGCACAACAGGCAGGGTTCCCGGCTGTCCTAGGGGCACTGGCGATAGGCGCACCACCATCTCCCGCAGTGCCAACAGTCAGCCTCAAGAACAACCCCTAGCACAAGGAGCACCTAGAGCACAACAAACCGCAACAATACAACATGAGTATAGGGTGGGTTACCCGGAAGAAGACAGATACCCGGATCCAAAAGGAAAAGTATACATGATACAGAAAGGCGCCCCCTCCAAAAGAAGCCAAAAGCTCATTACCAGGAAGGTGAATCTAGCAGAAATATCACCCCATGCAACGCCCGAGTTCCTGAATTGGTCCGATGCAAACATCGTCTTTTCCAGAGCCGACCATCTACTTTAATTCCCCTTCCCAGGAAAGGCAACACTGGTACTCGAAGCGCAAATCGGAGGCTATGATCTGAATCGAGTGTTTATGGACGGAGGAAGCGGGATCAACATCATCTACACAGAAACGCTAAAGGAATTGAATATACCAATAAGCAACCTGAAGCAATCAGAGAATTCATTCCACAGTATCATGCCTGGAAAAGCAGTCAAACCCTTGGGAAAAGTAACACTCGAGGTGGTTTTCGGACAACGAGACAATTACAGGAAGGAAAAAATCGACTTCGAAGTAGTCGACTGACCATCGCAATACAACACGATACTCGGTAGAACAACATTCGTGAGATTCATGGTAGTTCCCCACTATGCGTACCTGATGCTCAAAATGCCAGGACCTATGGGGTGATCACAGTGCGCAGAAACTACAAAAAATCTGACAGTCGCGACGTCGAGTTCAACAGAATATCATAGTCGTTCGGAATGCATAAGGAATTGACAGACATAGCAGCCACGGCTGATCACTTGATTCTTCCCCTGACAAAGAAAACAACACCAATGATGGAGTTCAACGTGAAGAAGGACACAACGGAATACCAAGTTCACTCGAGTGATCCAACAAAGACAGTACTCGTGTCCAAAACGCTGCCTACCGCATAGGTAAGAGCGCTCGTCGAATTTCTCCGTGAGCACTAGAAAATCTTCACATGGGTCCTTGTAACATCCCAAATTTTGCTAACAAAAGTGTGTGGTGTTGTGTTCATCTCATGCATGCATGAAAAAACAAAATTTTGAACCATGTTGAAACAATTTAAGTTGTTAATTTAAATTGGGTTGAGAAAATCCCACAAAAAGGTACTTAATTTGGGTTCCAAAGTTTTGTATTGAAAAATATTTCAATTTCACCAAAGAAAAACATGGTTTTGTTGGAAATTTCATAAGCTTTCCAAATATTATTTTTGCCAAATTTTCTGTTTGCAAAAATGTCCTCAAAACTTCTGTTTTCTGTTCTGTTCTATTAAGGAAAAGGACCTATTTGCTAATTCTCTGAAGCTTTAGGGGGTTTTCAAAATATGGTTTCTTTTCTTCTTCCTCTAGACAGAAAGCAGCAAAAGAGCTGCGTGGCCGCCGTGGCCACCTCCTGCCCGTGGATGTGCGCCCTGCGCATGGATTGCCTCGCCAGGACGTCGTGCCCTCCTTCTCCTCTTCCTCCCTATCCCCTCTGCTCCCTTTCTCTATTCCTCTGTCTCCCTGCGCCGACCGAACCCTAGCCAAGAAAAAACCGTCGATCGCCGCCGTCGTTCCCTGCTCTCCCCGTCGCTGCTGAGAACGTACTCGCCTTCCCCTCGCTCTCCTCTGCATCCTCCAGGTTGCGTGGATCCAGGGAAGGCCGGGAGTGGCCTAATCGCGCCGTCGTCAACCTCCACGGCCGCCGCCGTTCCTCACTCGTCGCCGCCGATTCCGGCGCCGCCTCGCCACCCCGACCACCCTGCGAGCTCCAGCGCGCTGTGGTGAGGCTCCCCATCCCCTGCAATCACTCTGTCCCCCTCTGAATCGCCTCACCACCGTGCAGCTCCCTCCGCCGCCGCGGTTCCTCGCCGCCGGTGAGCTTTCCGGCGACCATTTGGTCACCGGTTGGTACCTCTCGGCTCCCCTCGATCTCCTCTTCCTCGTTGTATACTTTGTTTTCCGAATTAAGCACAAATTTGTTCGAATTTTAACTCAACTGTGAGGTTCAGAGGAGGGTGATGTCACGGTGACATCATAATGATGTCATAACCCCTCTGTTTAATAATTCCAGAAAAATGAATAATATTGTTTAATTAATAATTAATGTTTTATAATTCAGAAAAATAAAAGTGAGGTACTAAAATGTTCATAAAAATGTAATCTACCCAAATATGTCATTTTCAATCATGTTTGAGAAAGTTGATTTTTGAACATTATTTAATGTTGTTTAATCATTTTAAAATAGAAAAATAAGGTTTTATTCGATAAAATTAGAAATTTGCAAGTTATATACAAAATTGCTCAAAATAACAAATGCAATCTATCTATGATGTTTTCAAACCCATTTGAGCTTTTAAAATGGTACCTACTTTCATAATTGTCTGAATTGCCCCTCTGGGGTCTATTTCGGCCTAATTTCAGTAAAACTTCATAATTGTCATACGAACCCTAGCAACCCTATCTTCATGCTTAGGGCTTTATTTCATTGCATTAACTTGCTCATGCATACATATTGTGCATTGCATCGATGCCATGTGTTGATTGTATTTCTTCTTTTCGGTGTTGTTTCCCCCCTCGGTAGAACGTGACCCCGAAGAGAAGGCCCGCAGTCCAATGGTGAATACTTGATCCTAACCGACAAGTCAAGCACTTATTCCTGAAGCCTTTATCTGGTTTTCTTATAACCAAGGCAAGCATAACCTCTTATCTGCTCATATATGGTTTCAAAGTGATTTGAATCTCGTACTTTGCATTCGGTTCCAAATTATTTGATGTCAGTAGATAGAGTTCTCCTATATACTGCATAACCTAGATATCCTGATCCACTTCACCTAGCAGCTATAAGTTTGTTTGTGCGCGCTCCGCTATACCCTGTGAGTCTTGCTTAGCCATGCCTAGTTGTGATCTGATCCATCCGGTTGATGAATCTGGTCAACGCGTGAATCTATTATGTCAGGTTGCTGTGAATTGCTTTACCTTTGATAACTTGACTAATAATGGCATGGATGTGAGGCCACAATGGGTTGTGGCATTTTGTCCTGTTCATGCCCCTAGGAGGGAGTTCTCGCCTTCGAGCCAAGACTGAGCGTACAGCCACACGTGGACCGATGAACCCCGCCGGGCTAACTAACTTGTTTAACCTTATCCATGAGCCATGTAGTTTGAGATTTCCATCTGCGTGTGTGTCGGAAAATGTTTTGGAGAAAATTAGGTCGTGACCGGGACAAGTGATGGACGTACACGGATCTTGATCCCGACTCACAGAACAGGTGCCGTCAGGAGGTGGCCAACTCCCTGTTGACAGGGTGGCCCTGTTTGGGTTGACTCATGGATATGGTTCGACAAGGTAAAGGCCGGGAATCGACCACCCTCTGTCGGCACTTCCCGGGCTAGTGCTAATCTAGTGGCACTAAGAGTCGGTTGGTACGTGTGGGTAAAGTTGTACACCCCTGCAGGGTTAAATCTTTTCGAAAAGTCGTGTCTGCGGTTAAAGACGACTTGGTGACAGATTCTGTGATCATAGATAACTTGAACGGGATGACTAAAAATTGTTGATAACGAATGAAGGATGCCTCCTCGGAGATGCCGAGAGGGGTTACCTTGTAGCATGAGATATTGGAACAACTGGAGGTGGTGATCTTGAAGCACGAGGTGCTGAAATGTTTTGGTGGATTAAAAGATGATGATTTCAGTAGTTGAGTAGCTTTCTCATCTGTTTTCAAAATACTCCATGAGACGTGCTATTCCTTCCTCAACTTGGAAAACAAAGATGGCTTTATGCAAAATAACCTTCATAACTCTTTCTAAAAGATAGCAGTTATATAATAGGTTAACTAAGTCTTGTTGAGTACCTCCCGTACTCAGGTTTGCTTAATTTTGGTTCAGGAGAAGATCTCACATCGGTGCTGTTTCAACATGGACATCGACGAGTAGTTTGGGGTTCCCAGGTAGCAGCCTGGAATCTATGGGCTGGGACGTCGCCTTATGTTACGGCCTCTTAGGCCTTTTTGGTTCTTGTTGATTAGCAACATAATTTGCCTTCCGTTGTCTGATGTAATGTTGGGTCATGTGACCTCTGTTTGTAAAGCTATACTCTAGTAACATCTGTTTAATACAGCTTCCATGTTTAGAGTACTGCTTTGATCGGTTGTTGGTTTCGAGCTCATTGTTATACAGTTTTGGCTATGCCTGCATAGTTGTCGCAGTCGAGGGGTTGTGGAGCCGATGATCCATGTCCGAGCCTACCTGTCGATGTGATCGGCCTGGGGCGAGGTAACCCCAGTAACCCTCGATTGTTGTTGCACTTTCTGGACACATAGCAGCTCCGTATAACTTTGGTCCCGTTCCTTCAGTTTCATCAGACTCGTGGACGCTTGGGTATGCATAATTGGTTATGACTAGCATGGATACAAGGAGTAGTAGACCGGGGATCCGGACTACGTGCCGATGAATCCGGTCTGCCTGCCGTTGTTTGTTGCGGCCGGGGCTGGTAACCCTGAAACCCTTGTGAGTCCATGGCTAGGAGCACATAACAGTATGTATATCTCTAGGTCTGAGGTGTGGCAGTCCCATCGGACATGCCAGGAGTACCCAGGAAATTCGCCGAGCACTCACTCAAAATCTACAAGGACGCAAAGCCAATACAACAATCCACTCGCCGTTTCTCAGAGCCGAAGCAGAGAGAAATAAGAGAAGAAATTAACAGATTACTCGCATCAAAATTTATCCGGGAGATCAAAAATAGCAAATTAGCTCACAAAAATTGCTAGTAGCTAAGAAAAATACTGAAATTCTATGGATGTGCATAGACAACACGCCATTGAACAAACACTATCCAAAAGACTGGTTCCCACTATCACGCATCGATAAGATCATCGATTCGACTGCAGGTTGCGAGAGGCTCTCCTACCTCGACGCATACTAAGGGTACAGCCATATCTTCATGAAACGAGAGGATGAGGAGAAAACTGCGTTTAACACCCCGTTTGGCGTATATTGCTACACCACGATAACCTTCGGGTTAAAAAACGCGGGTGCTACGTACCATCGCATGATGCAAAATTTCCTGAAAGGCGAAGATTAGAAGAAATGCGCAGGTGTGCATAGACGATATCATGGTCCAGTCGAACAAGGCACAAACTCTTATCGACGACCTTCGGGAGATATTTGTTGCACTCGACGAGTATCAAATCAAGATGAACCTGAACAAGTGCGCATTCAGAGTACATTAGGGAGATTTACTCGGGTATCTTCTGCCCGCCAGAGGCATAAAGTCCAACCCGGTAAAAATTAAAGCTATCCTTCCGATGAAGGAACCAGTAAACGTCCAAGGAATGTAACAGCTGGTAGGGAGAATTGCAGCACTCGGGAATGTTATAGCAAATCTTGGAGAGAAAACACTCCCCTTCTAAAAACTAGTAAAGAAGTAAGATAAGTTCGAGTGTACACCCGAAGCCCAGGAATCCTTCCACGCACTAAAGCGAACCTTGTCGACCCCACCTGTCTTGGTGGCACCTCAGGAAAAGGAGCCAGTGCATCTATACATTTCAGCAATGAAACAGGTGGTAAGCACAATATTAGTAGTAGAACGACTCCAGGAAGGGTCAATCTACATGGTTCAATGCCCGGTATATTACCTCACCGAGGTACTATGAACATAAAAGAAGCAATACCCGCACTATCCGAAACTGGCATACGGAGTATACATGACAGCTAAAAAGTTGAGGCACTACTTTCAGGAGCACCCGATTGCCGTGTTATCCAGCGCACCCCTGTCAGACGTATGCAACAATTATAATGCAACAGGACGATTGGCAAAGTGGGGGTCGAGGTTGGACCACGAGATATAACCTACGAGATACGGAAAGCATTCAAGTCACAAGTACTCCCGGATTTTGTATCAGAATGGCTCGAGTTGGAACAACCGAGATTGCCATATATGTCGAGTAGCTGGAAAATGTACTTCAATGGTTCCAAGAGAGCATACGGAACAGGAGCAGGAGTAATACTCACGTCCCCTAGAGGTGACAAATTATTGTACGTACTTCGGATGAACTTAAAAAATGCATCAAACAACGAAGCCTAGTATGAAGCACTCATCTATGAGATGAAAATGGCCAAAGCATGCGGTGCGACTCGACTCGTCATCTACGGCGACTCGAACCTTATGGTACAAAAAACCATGAAGGAGTGCGATGCGCCAGCGGAAAACATGGCGGCCTACAGAGATCTATACAACAAACTCGAAGGCGAATTTGACGGATGTGTCGGATATATACCAATTAGGGGTATATCAGATGGTGTCCTAAAGTGCCGGATTACCAGGGTGGCCCGAATGGTAATGGGCTATGGTCCATTAGGCGTCCCAGTAAGCTGATGCACGGAAGCCAGATTCTAGAAGAACCCGGACCACGGCCCACGTGGTACGGCTTGAAGTAGATGGCGGATTCTTGCCTTCTAAGTTAGGACTTACCGTAGTCTTCTAGGTTTCCTTTTCTGTAAGCCCTAACCCGGCTATTATATAAAGTCGGACGGGAGATAAGAAACAGATAGAGAATAAGGTAGAAGCTAACTCGCCGAGAGGTTGATCCTTGTCGAGTAGCTAAATCTAACTCACATTGTACTTTGTATACTTCATGTTTCAGCCCTGATTTAGTGAGATTGCAGGAGTAGGAACGCCGCCTAGTTGCGACGTACCGAACCTGGGTAAAACCCTGGTGTCATTGTTCGTCATACGATCACGTCCCCCACAATCTCTATGGGTAGTCTCATGGCACCCCCGTCCATGAATTCTACTACGATGTCTCGACAGTTGGCGCCCACCGTGGGGCAAGCGACGTCAGGCGTTATGTTCCGATCGGGGATACTCGGCGGAATTGGCAGTACCATAACTGTTGGAAGTTTGGAATTCGACAAAGACGTCGGGCGCTTCCTCGACAACGGATCGTATATGCCAGCACAGATTCATCTGGGAAGTGCCTGCGTTTTACCGATTGGATCTGCAAACATCTTTATCAGATTAACTACAGAGGCAATGGGATTCTGTGGTGGAAGTAAATTTATCCCACCCGCCCTATACCCAGTCGAAGAAGACTATGACGCCGAATTTTGCTCAGATCACCGATACTCTGTTGAATCGCACTTTATCGGTATGGTGCAATCCGAGATCGTCGAAAACACGGATGAAAACAATCCCGTGGAAGAGGTAGAAAACAACAGTCCCACAATAGAGGTGGAAGATCCGACATCCGTCAATTTGACGACGAACTCGGAAGCTGACTCTGTGTTAGTCGCCATTGAGGCGAGATTAGAGTCGGAACCTGGATCGGCCAGTTCGATTCCGAAGACGAAGACATAGACGCTTTCGAAAGAAAGGTCAAGTCCTTTCAAGAGGGATTCCATGACGTATTGATGGCAAAACCAGCTGAAAACACGGATGCCGAAAGTCAGGAAAGCCCTAGAACACCTCCGCCAGAGGAAAGAGACGATGGGGAAGCCAGTCCAACATACCCGAATGTCAAGGAACTGATAGAGGAAGAACCTGGTAAAAAACCTCCCTCTTCTAAGAAAAAACACAAAGCTTCCAGGAAACTCCAGTACAAGCTCCGGAAGAAAAAATTGGCTGATCCAGCCAACGAAAACCTGGAAGCAGGAGGAGGAAGTGGAGTTATGTCTGCGGAGAAGAAAACAAAGGAAATCTCTGTTCCGCCAATGTCAGAAAAAGACGAATAGGATCTACTTCAAACACCAGTGGGACCCCACGACCCCCCTGAAGTGTTGGAAGCCAGGAGACAAGCTCTCCAAAGGCAACAAGAACATCTATTCCGAACTTGGGAACATCTCCAAAAACCCAAGCTGACATTAAGTTAAAGCAGGAAGAAATCGAGGAGTACGAGAGAAAGAATAGATCTGGCATTAAACCTACACGGTTACCTGGAATCGCAAGACCGGAAGTACTGCCGCCAAAGGAACGGTTTCAAAACCCGGCCGGGCAAAAGCAAGTAAACGGCACAGATGCCAGGGGCGAACCTATATACAAAACCGCAGCAGAAAACGCGGAGGCCGCGTTCTCCATCCTCAACAACGATCTGTACTCCAATGGCGAAAAACTTCAAGGGGTGTATGCTTTCTTAGGAAAGGCATTGCAACAGCAACAGCGAGGACAAGAAAGATCAGGGAAGTTGCATGACAACTCAGCCCTATGCAAAACAGCTACTTGCGCCGCTGGAGCACCTGGACCTGAAGAACCTGGAGATTCAAGCAATTTGAAAGTGAAGAAAGAAGATCCGGGAAAGGACAACAAAAAGCCCGATAACAAGGATGCAGCGTCCAACCGGATCCCATCTGCCGAAAATGGAGTTAATCCCCGAGATCGGGAAGAACAAAACCGGAAGGACGGAAAAGCAATGCCGCCTCTGAGACGCCCTGCTGAAAAAGCCGGAAGACAAGATATTCCTCACAGGCGTGAGAGATCCCGTACACCACCTAGGAATAAGGAAAGACACATGAGTAGAAATCCACCTTATCCCAAAGGGCACGCAACAATGGAAAAGAAAGGAGCAGATCCCCTTCTATCCATTCAGCCGATAGATACTCCGCACATATTGACAGAGCGGAAAGAGATGATCTATACTTCGGACCTAAGTGTTTCACTGACAGGATCCGAAGAATAACTCTACATTCTGGCTTCGCCAAAGTTGGTCCAACATATCAAAAATATACCGGCAGTACAAACCCGGACACCTGGCTCTCAGACTATTACACAGCCGTCCAGATTAATAATGGGACAGACCTAGAGGCAGTAAAATTCCTCCCTCTTATGTTACTGGATGGAGCCAAAGATTGGATCAACGGGCTTCCGTCAAGAACTGTCGATAGCTGGGATGATATGGCTAGAGTATTTACTCAGCATTTTCGGGGAACTTACAAACGCCCCAACAACGTCAACCAGTTAAACCGCTGCACCCAGTTTTGAGCCATACGTGGATTTTATCTCAAGGTGGACTGCAATGAAGAACATCTGCTCTAGAGTAACTGACGTACAAGCAATGCATGCTTTCGTCAATCGTTTAAAAGCTGGACTCATACCGTTCATGATCGGTTCCAAAAAGCACAAAGATCTCGGATCTATGCTTACAACCGCAAATGAGCACGCAGCGGCCGAAGATGACATCAGAGCGAGAGGTGGCAATATTGACGCGTTGATTCAAGCAAAAAAGACACCTCGTCCTAAGAAAAAAGCAACTCCAGAAGCACAGCAAAAACCCAAAGAAGTTAACATAGCCTTTGGAAGAGAAAATGGGAGCAAATGGAAAGGACGAAACACAGAACCGATCAACTACACAAAATAAGAGTGGGAAAGAATAAAGTCGAAAACTGTGTCCACCATTCGCAATTTGGAAAGCCCACCCATACGAACGCACAATGCCGGCTCAACAAGCATATGAAAGTTAGTGCAGGATCCGGAAGCAAGGGGAAAAATTCCAAGAGGAAATTCTCCAAGCAAAAGCCAGAAGCTGAAAAGGAAGACAGTGAATCGGACACTGATGAAAAAATCCAGGAACAACAGCGAAAAGGCGAGCCTAAGTTTCCGAGAGTTGAAGGAGAATGCAACCTAACTTTTCTGGCAACTCCCTCAGTAAAAGTGGCAAAAAGAACACTTCGAAAAATAAACGCGGTTGTTCCACCAACCCCGAAATTCTTGAAGTACTCAAATACGCCAATTACTTGGGATCAGTCTGATCATCCCGGAAATATCCCAGAACCCGGCACACAAGCTCTAGTTGTAAGTCCTATTGTTCAAAACACTAGGCTAAAGAGAGTGTTGATGGATGGAGGATCCAACATTAACATAATGCACCTGGATACATTGAAGCATCTGCGAATATCCGAGACCCAGCTCAATCATAGCAACATACGTTTTCACAGCATCGTCCCTGGCAGGCAAGTTTGATCCCTAGGATAAATTTCCCTAGACGTGACCATTGGAGAGAAAGAACATTTTCGGCAGGAAAAAGTATCCTTCGAGGTTGTGCCGTTCGAAAGCGTGTATCACGCAATACTCGGATGTCCAGCTTTCGCCAAATTCATGGCAAGATCATGTTACATCTATAACAAGCTGAAGATGCCAGGGCCAAAAGGAGGAGTAATCACCATAAGTGGAGACTTCAAATTGGCAAACGAGCTAGAAAAAGAAAACGCCCTTTGCGCTGAAAAAGTGATAGCAAAGGAAGAACTGAAGGAACTGGCAAAAGAAGTATCGCCGATAGAAATGCCGACGGGAAATGAAAGCCGGAAGCCGATAGACAGCTTCAAATCTTCCGAGAATACAAGACAGGTTATCCTAGATCCTAAAGATTCGACAAAATTTGTCGTAGTGGGAACTAGCATGACCGACAAATAGGAAAGCAAGCTCATCCAGTTCCTCCGTGGGAACTGGGACATTTTTGCATGGTGTCCAGCGGACATGCCAGGCGTACCCAGGGAACTTGCTGAGCACCAAATCAAGGTAATTCCAGAATCTAAACCCGTCAAACAAGGTCTTCGTCGATTCGACGGAAGAAGACGGAAGACTATTGGCAAGGAAATTATCCGGCTATTGGCAGCTGATTTTATCCGGGAAGTTATACATACTGAATGGTATGCAAATACAGTATTAGTCCCGAAGAAAGATAGTACTGCTCTTAGGATGTGTATCGATTACACCGGCTTGAACAAATTGTGTCCAAAAGATAGGTTTGCATTACCGCGAATCGATCAAATAATAGATGCCACTGCTGGCTCTGAGCTTTTATGCTTTTTGGACGCTTATTCCGGGTATCATCAAATACGCATGAAGGAATAAGACCAAATCAAAACCTCCTTCATAACCCCATATGGAACATACTACTACATAACCATGCCTTTTGGCTTGAAGAACGCAGGTGCAACTTACCAGTGTTGCATGCAACGATGTTTGCATAGCCAGATTGGCAAAAATGTTCACGTTTACATGGACGACATTGCCGTCATTTCCAAGGAAAAGGAAATGCTCCTTGAAGATTTGCGAGAAACCTTCGAAAATTTACACACTTACAAAATGAAGTTGAATCCATTAAAGTGCGTATTCGGGGTTCCCTCAGGAAAACTTCTGGGTTTCATCGTTTCTCACAGAGGAATAGAAGTAAACCCGAAAAAGATCAAGGCAATCCTAAACATCTCAAGGCCTACGTGCTTAAAAGATGTACAAAGATTGACGGGTTCTGCAGCTGCCGTCAGCAGGTTTATAAGCCGGCTAGGAGACAAAGCTCTGCCATTATACAAATTGTTGAAGAAATCCGACAAATTTGAATGGACAGAAGAGGCGGACAAAGCGTTAACCCAGTTAAAATAAACCTTGATGCAAGCTCCGATTTTGGCATCGACAAAAGACGAAGAACCCATGTTATTGTACCTCACAACAACAAACAGGGTTATTAGTGCGGTGATAGTTGTAGAAAGACGGAAAGATGAGCAAACCATACCAGATCAACATCCGGTGTATTATGTAAGTGAAGTTTTTTCCGAGTCCAAGCAAAGATATCCGTACTATCAAAAACTGGCATATGGCGTATTTTTCGCATCTCGAAAACTCCGCCATTACTTCCAAGGACATTCCATAACAGCGGTATGCAAAGCACCATTAGGGGAGATAATCAACAATGCGGACATAACATGCCGAGTAGCCAAATGGGGCATCGAGTTAGCTGCGTTCGACATTAAGTACCAACCCCGGACGACAATAAAATCCCAGGTGTTGGCAGATTTCGTCGCTGATTGGACAGAAGCAATGGAAAACACACCAATGCCGGAGTCGGAATACTGGGTTATGCATTTTGATGGATCCAAGATGAAGGAAGACGCTAGAGCTGGTGTAGTCCTAAAATCCCCCAAGGGAGATACAATGGAGTACGTATTACAAATACACTTCAACGCCAGCAATAATGTGGCAGAATACGAAGCTTTGCTTCATCGCTTGCCGATTGCAAAAGAAATAGGTGTCAAACGCATGTTATGCTATGGTGACTCAGATTTAGTACAGCATCAGCTCAACCAAACATGGGACGCTAAAACCCCCATCATGGCCGAATATCGGAGAACGGTGGACGAGTTTGCAATTTGCTTCCTAGGATTTGAAGTACTTCACGTCAAAAGGGAAGAAAATTGGAACACGGACGCATTAGCCTGCATGGGCTCGAAAAGAGTGAAAACCCTACCACCAGGTGTGTTTGTCCAGCATTTGCACGAACCATCCATAAAAGGTGGAGATGTCGACTATCCTCTGGTCTCCGAGTCAATTGAAGTCCTGCTCATTAACCCGGATTGGACAATTCCATATTTAAACTTCTTAGTAGATCAGAAATACCCGGATGGAGCAGACGAGGTCTTGCAAAGACAAATAAAATGTCGATGCAAAGGATACACGACAATCAATGGTTGCCTGTATAAACGCAACACTACCAGAATTTTTCTGCGATGTATTTCGCTAGAAGAAGGCCGAGAAATTCTGTAAGAAATCCATGCTGGAGATTGCGGACATCATGCTCAATCAAAAAGCATAGTTAAGAAAGCATTCCATGCAGGGTTTTTCTGGCTAACAGCCAAGACAGATGCCGAGCACATTGTCAATACATGTGCCAGATGTCAGTATTACGCCAAGCAGACGAATATGCCAGCCCAAGCACTCAAAACTATCCCTATTACATGGCCATTTGCGGTCTGGGGGCTAGATATGATGGGACCATTCAAAAATGCAAGAGGCGGACTTACACATCTACTGGTTGCAGTGGATAAGTATACCAAGTGGGTGGAGGCAAAACCCATCAAAAAGCTTGACGGTGTAACAACCAGAAATTTCATCATTGACGTAGTCATGAGATACGGCGTTCCACACAGCATAATAACCGACAACGGGACAAATTTCTCTATTGGAGAGTTGGCAAAATATTGCCGACAAATGGGAATACGCCTAGATCTTGCATCTGTGGCACACCCACAATCCAATGGACATGTTGAAAGAATGAACAGTTCAATCCTGCAAGGAATACGCCCAAGACACGAATCTCCTCTTCATAGAGCAGCTGGAGCATGGGTGGAAGAGTTACCCTCTGTGCTTTGGAGTATTCGAACGACGCCAAACAGGTCAACAGGGCAAACCCCGTTTTTCCTAGTTTATGGCGCGGAAGCAATCCTTCCAACGGACATGATCCATGATAACCCAAGAGTGCAGGATTTCGATGACTCGGATGCCGAAAGTGCACGACAGGATGCCGTCGATCTCCTAGAGGAAGATCGAGAGCTTGTGCTTCAAAGATCTGCCATCTATCAGCAAGGTTTACGACGTTACCATAGTCAGAAAATCAGGCATCGTTCTTTTAAAGAAGGTGACCTAGTGGTAAGATTGGTACAACAAAGAAAGCACAAATTGGCCCCAGTGTGGGAAGGACCATTCGTCATCAGCAAAGCTATGAAAAATGGATCATACTATATTGTAGATATTCAAGACACGGAAGATGATCCCGAGAAGCCGAATCGCAAAAGAAAGAGAAAGATAGATGATGAATTAGGGGAGACCAAAAGACCCTGGAGCATCCAGCAGTTACGTCCCTTCTATACTTAGTTCAATTTCTATGTAAACATATTTGAGATCATGAAATAAAGTTGTCGGAATTCATACTTCTATGTTTTTTACATGTTTATTATAGTTTAAAACATAATTCTGTCTTATCTATTTCCCAATGATCTTTCAAAATTCTCAATGTTAACCCGAATTGTGCCTGCGTGCTCGGTGTTAAAAAAACTGAATGATTTTCAGCCTAAAATGGCTTAAGGAAACCTAGATTGTGCCTGCATGCCTGAGTTTGATTCAAAAAATTCCTTAGTGTTCTCTAAGTATTATCTGATTGTTTTTATGTTGGGTCACTAGAGCTATTAAGTAAAAATGCCTTTAGTATGATCCATGTTTCCAAGTTTCGACTGATTGGTTACACCGAGTCGCTTGGCATGAAGATTAAAATACTATCGAGCCATTTAAAACACTAAGGACAGTTAAAACATATAAACCAGAGAACTTAGAAGATAAAGGAATATAAACCCGTAAAACTTGAAAACGACTTAATAAAAATTGCTGCAAAAGCGGAGTACTTGTTTATACAAAGGAATAGAAAGCATTACAATAAATTTACATTGTAAGATCAGTAATGCTCCTATTTCCTCTCTTCTACCCAGGAAAAGACATCCTTCAGGCATCCGAGTCGTCTTCACTGCTGGATTCCTCGGGAATATCCGGAATAGTTTCCTCCGGGTAGAAGGTGGAGATGTTGACCATGGTGGCAATCTTGGTGGCGTGACCTTTGATAGCTTCAAAGATGTTGGCCCGATGCGCCTCCGTGTATCCTTGCGGAATGCCGGATGCCACGCGCCAAGATTTTGCGTCAGGGTAGTGCATGTGCATGAGCCCTAGAGCTATACGCGCACCACCACGCGCCGCGGAGCGCAGGATGGACTCCGCCACCTCCACGATAGCTTCCGAAAGTTTTGCAACTTCCGAGAACTCCCCAGTCCTGGCGGGAAGGCATTTGTTGACCAGCAACATCCCCGCAGCCTTGATTGCGGTGAACACCTTCCCAAAAGCTCGGATTTTCTCAATCCGAGTAAGTTGGGGGCTATCTCCTGTTTCAGTAAAACACAAAAGTGTTAGAAAAAAACAGAGAAAGTTGTCAACATGAAAAATCCGGTAAAAGATAAAGCACTTACCGAGAATTTTGTCCATCTCGGCGCCTTTCTCCAAGCGCTGGTTCAAGGCATTCTCCAATTCTTGGATGGTGTCCTTGTCTTTGGCTGCTTGGCTGGGGGCGGTGGACTCGGCAATGCCAACGGCCAATTGGCTGGCCTCCAGGTCCTGCTGTAACTTCATATTGATCTTATGAAGATCCAGGTTTTCCCGGCGCAGGTTCTCGGCATTGCTGGCATCTTCAGAAATTTGTTTGGCTTTCGCCAAAGAAGCTGAAAAGCAAGTAAAAGAGATGTGTTAGAAAATTCGGAAAAATACTTAGAAAAAATTACACAACTGGAAGCAAAGAATTTTCTTACCTGTTGTTTCCTTCAGCTGATGCTGAGCGGATACCAGTTCTGCCTCCTTACCCTTAAGAATTGAAAGAAGGGATTTCACATCTTTGTTTTTTATGGTAAGTTTGTTGAAAATTTCCAGGTTTATGTTCTGAGCGGCTTGCTGAAACATGGAAAAGAGACAAAAAATGCTTAAGTTAAGAACAAGCATAAAAGAGAAAAACAAGCATTAAGGCAAAAGCATGCATTTGACTTATTGCTTGGGGGCTAGAGGTATAACCTGGCCCATTTGTTGCAAATCTGACAAGTTTTCATTGAATTCTTTTGCATAATCTGCAAAAAAGAATCCCAACGTGGTGAAGGCCGTACTGGATGACCTGCCGAGGTGAAAATACGAAGTTATTCCTTACAATAAGTCTGCCTTGCGGCCAAGGACGGATCAGAGGAGCGGGAGCGAAGAACTTCTTAGCTCCTGGACGAATATATCCGAGTTCGTTGAAGGGTTCCTCCTTTACCTTGAATTCTCTGTTAAACATGGGAATGGGATCCTCCTCAGGTATACGAGAAGGACCACCCATATCCGGCCCCTCCCTTTCCCTCGCATCCGTCTCGGATGCAATAGGCTGGCTGGTCGGCAATGGGTACTCCTCCGGCTTTGCGGACTGATCTTCTCCCCCAAGAGTAACTGGGGTAGGGGAGCTGCAGCAGGAGATGGCGCTCCCTTGCTGACGGTGGCCTTATGCTTCTTCAGTTTCTTTGATTTCAAAGAAGTTGGAGCAAGGCTAAAGGAAAAGGAAGAAGAAGAAAATCCGAGAAATCGATATTCCGACAAACCAAACCAACCTATGCAATAAAAAGCAGGCAAATGTACAAAATACCCAGAGAATTACCTGGATGTAGCAACGGGAATCCCATCAAGATTTACCACCTCTTCAGCGGTTGCTGGCCTCTTGCGCTTCCGACCACCGTAAAAGTTGGCATGAAGTTCGTCAAGTTCGGCGTCAGTCGCAAGATCCTTTTCCGTAAGATCATCGAACTATGGAAAAGGCCAAATATCTACTAAGTTAAGAAAATGGAGAAAGGCGGAAATCCGAGAAAAATTGTCCAAAGAGAAAAGGACATACCTTTGGAATCTTATTCCCTCCATGATACATTTCTAGGCTTTCTTCATATTGGTCACGGGTAGCAACCAGCTGATTAACCCGCTTCTTAAAGTCCCGTTTCGTGAAAGCCTTATCTGTTCCCCTCATTTTGTCTTCCGGACCATGGTATTCGCAAAGAAGCCGGGTTCGATGGGCGAGAGGTTGGATGCGACGTCCGCACCAACACAAAACTGTGTCTGTTCCGGTAAGAGGAGGTTTTGACGAAGTGAGCTTGGCGATGCGCCGTTTTATTTTCATCAAATCGTCCGGCAAAGTCTGCACCGCTTCTGCGTTCCAGTTATCTTGAGGAACAGCGGCGGCGTTGACAAAAGGTGGAACGCCGGTTTCCTTTCCTGGGAATGAGATGTCTTGATGATAAAAGAAGGAACCCGTCCAGAATTTGACGGATTCCGATGTTCTTATTTTCGGGAACCAATCTTCCCTGAATCTACGCAGGGTGAAAGATATGGTTCCACAGGTTGGAAGAGCGCCCTCTGAGGGGCTCCGCTTAATTCCAATGCAATATTGCCAGAAATCTAATCTAGGCTCTATTCCTAAATACCCTTCAAAAAGCGCCTGGAAGCCGGCAATAGAGAATAGAATTTGGTGGAAGGTTGTGGGGTTGGATATCGTAATGGCTAAGGATTTCGAGGAAAAAGGCGGAAGGTGGGATTCCCATACCTCTAGCAATATGCGAGGTAAGAAGAACTCGTTCCCCGGCTCTGGGCGAAGGCTCGGACTCTTCTTCCTCATGCCGCCATTTTCCCTTCGCGATCAACGCTTCCTTCTCCATTGTCGGAAGAAGGGAGGAGGGAATGCTGCTCCGGCTCCAATTGACGAAAGATTCGCCTTCTTCCTTGGCTCCGGCAGCGGCGGCCGTGGCGGCGAGCTCCTCTCCGACGAGAGTCAGTTTTTTCCTCTGCCGTTTCGGGAGCCGCAGGCGGAGGCGGAGTAGAAGAAGACGCGGCCAGGTTATCGGCCGCGACAGGCAGATCCTCGCGGTCCTGGCCACCGGAAGTTTTCTCCAGCACGATGGCGGTGGCGTGACTCGGCGAATCCAATAATGGAAGCATTTCGTTGATGATGTCGTCGATTTCCGTGGCAACGGAGCGTTCCGGGGACGCGTGCGGTGAGTCCATTTCGCGGCGGCGCGACGAGGACCTTGAGCTCTCCGACGTGAAATCCGGGGACGGCGCTTGCGCGAGCACGATCTCTGTTTTGCTCTCACTGGACAATGGCTCCGGGGCTATGGCGCTTGACCTGGAGGTGAGAGGAGAGCAGAAGGTTTACCGGAGGGGATGAATGGGCTATTTATAGCCCGAAAATCCTTTACGATACGTACTAACGACACTTTTGACCGTTGGATGCTCAACGCGTGTCATTCGCCGGAAAATCCGCGAAATGAATCGACAGGTGATAATGGATATCCCCTCGTTTCTCGTGAGAATCTGTCAGAGATACGTTTCAGGGTTTCCCACTCGAAACCCAAACGTCCCTGACGTCGGCACGATTTCATCGCTGACGTAGGAAGTTCCTTCTCCACGAAGGCTCGTGGAATAAAAAGCCGGATTTCCCGAAATCCGAGATTCGTGTTAAAGCATGATTTGAAGGAAAAGAAGAATCAAGACGAAGAGCCAACATTTCTCGGAAAGAATGCAATTTGACGAAAGACGGCCAATTCAAGTCTTAATCCTTCTTGGGGGCTACTGTCAGATATATACCAATTAGGGGTATATCAGATGGTGTCATAAAGTATCGGATTACCAGGGTGGCCTGAATGGTAATGGGCTACGGTCCATTAGGCGGCCTAGTAAGCTGACGCACAGAAGCCGGATTCTAGAAGAACCCGGACCACGGCCCACGTGGTACGGCTTGGAGTAGAAGGCGGATTCTTACCTTCTTAGTTAGGACTTACCGTAGTCTTCTAGGTTTCCTTTTCTGTAAGCCCTAACCCGGCTATTATATAAAGCTGGACGGGAGATAAGAAACAGATAGAGAATAAGCTAGAAGCTAACTCGCCGAGAGGTTGATCCTTGTCGAGTAGCTAAACCTAACTCACATTATACTTTGTATACTTCAGGCTTCAGCCCTGATTTAGTGAGATTGCAGGAGTAGGAATGCCGCCTATTTGTGACGTACCGAACCTGGGTAAAACCCTGTGTCATTGTTCGTCATACGATCACGTCCCCCACAATCTCTATGGGTAGTCTCATGGCACCCCCGTCCATGAATTCGACTACGATGTCTTGACAGGATGCGAACTACAGCACATTGGTAGAGGAAGTAATTCAGAAGCGGATGCTTTAGAAAATATTGGGTCCACTTGTGCGCCGATACCACCCGACGTTTTCTACGAGGAGATCGACCTAACCTCTATAAAGCGAAATTTACCAGCTACGGAAATAGCCGAGGAATCAGAGGCAAACAAGGCGGAGCAGTCGGAGGAAGAGGCAGAACCAACACCCATGGATACATTAGAACAAGTAAATCAAGTGGATTCCACCTGGATGCAACCATTGATAGATTACATGACCAAAAACAAGCTTCCTGAGGATCAAGCAGAAGCACGTCGAGTAATGCGCAGAGCCAGGGCGTTCACAATTCATGAAGGACAACTTAACAAGCGCAGTATATCAGACATATTGCAGAGGTGTGTCACCCCAGATGAGGGAAGAGATATACTCCTAGATATACATCACGAAACCTGTGACACCACGTAGGAAGCAGAAACCTTGTCCGCAAAGCCTTTCGAACGGGTTGTACTGGCCAACAAAAGAGTACGACGCCAAGGAAATTGTACGATGTTGCGAGGCGTGCCAGATGTTCGCAACACTCCCAAACGTACCAGCTACAAAACTTCACATGATACCACTCGCATGGACCTTCGTGCCCTGGGGACTCAACATGGTTGTGCCGCTTAGTCGGTCATCCAACAACGGATACACTCGGTTGCTCGTAGCAGTCGACAAATTTTCACCAAGTGGATTGAAGCTACGCCAATAACGTCACAGGATGCAGAGTCAGCAATAAAATTTATCAGGTCTATAGTACACAGAATTGGAGTATCGCACACCATCATCACAGATAATGGGACAAACTTCATAGCAGAGGAATTCCAGGACTATTGCAAAGTACTAGGGATCAACTCCGACTACTTATCATTCGCACACCCACAAACCAATGCGCAGGTGGTGCGATCAAACAGGTTAATTACAATAGGACTAAAGAAGCGGCTACTCACACCACTCAAACTCGCAGCCGGTGCATGGTCAGAGGAACTATCTTCAGTACTTTGGAGTTTGCGAACAACACCAAGCAGATCCACATAGTACACAACATTCTTCATGGTGTATGGAGCTGATTCAGTATTACCAACAAAAGTACAGCATAATGCTCCTCGAGTCGCATCCTACAGAGAATAGAAATCGAATCAAGCACTCAAGGACGCACTCGACCTGGCAGATGGGGCTCGGGATAAAGCACTCGAGCGCAGAGCCGTATATCATAAAGGTTTGCGCAACTACCACGCCCGTCGAGTGCGTAGCAGAACCTTCAACGTAGCAGAACCCAAACGTACAAGAATTACAACAAGTTTGGGAGCGACCAAGGACATGCTACAATTGTGGAAGTGCAAATCACTTCGTAAAGGAGTGCCCTTTTGAGCCAAGAGAAGAAAATGAAGGCAAGCTAGTCCGCAAGAACAAGGCCAAGACTTCACAAAACAAGAACTTCGCTAGAAGAGTGCCAAGGGCTCTTTATGTTAAAGAAGGGGCGGTGTTAGAAACATATATCTCCAGAGACGAAGGAGAAGATGAAGTTGTAGGTGTGGCCCATGTTGCCGTAGCTACCGCCTCATCTCCATCGGTCTCTCTATTGGAATCCCCCAATGAGATTGCGGCTATCCGACCTACATTTCTTATGGAAAAAGCCACTTCGGTATGCTCTCCCAACTCCAAGACCATTGTCACTAACCCTCCTTCATTATTGTATTGTGTTGAAAATGTTTGTGAGGAGGATAGTGAGGCAAAGGAGCTAGGCATTTGGTTAGCTAGCCATAAAGGTGAGACTAAGGAGAAAGTAAAAACCCTTTTGTGGCAACTTGATGATGCTAACTCTCTTGTAGATGAAAAGAGGAAATTATCATGACCTTGGAAAGCCATGGAGGTCACTCTTGCAATGAGAAAGAACTTGAAAAGGCTCTTGAAAATGAGTGTTCCATTAGAGCCTCCCTTGAGGAGAAATTATCTAGTCTTGAAGAAACTTTTGCTATGAGTGTCTCTAAGATTAGGAAAGATAATGAACAATCTCTTTCTCTTGTTAAAACCCTTGAAAATGAAGAGTTGAAGCTAGGAATTGCTCACGAGGAACTTGTTGCTCGTCATGGAAAACTAGAAAAGGAGTTCACGTCTCTTAAAGAAATTCATGACAAGCTAACCAAAATCTCGTGACAATCTTCTAGCTCAATAATCAAATAAGAAAGTCATGTCCTCTTCATCTACTTGCATTAGCACTTTTCCTAGCAATTCTTGTGGTGCAACTAATATTGTAGGAGGTGAGAAGACTCTCAATGAAGTGATTCCTCAAAGAGTCATGAATGGAAAGGAGGGAATTGGATATGTACCTAAGTCAAATAAGAAGTACAAGAAGAACAAGAAGAAGGTCACCGCTCCCTCACAAGGAGTGAAATTTGTGAAAGAGGGAGAGGTGGTCAAAGACAAGGAGACCAACACCATTGTGGGTGGTGACACATCTAGGGGGAGCACCACTCATAATGACTTTGCTGGCAAATATAATCCATCTTATGTTCTTATGAAATCTATAGATGGTCATGTATATGCTAAATATGTTGGTACTTCTTATGGTGATGATTATCATTGGACTATTTGGGTTCCAAAGACCCTTGTTGCTAACAAAAGAGGGCCCATTCAACGTCGGGTACCTAAATCAAGACACTAATCTATTGTAGGGAAGTGCTTCCGGGTGGAGCAAATGGACGGTGGATAGTGGTCCATCCCAACATATGACCGGAAGCAAAGACGCAATGAGTGAATTTAATCCTCCATTACCTCATCTCAATTGCGTCACTATTGGTTATAACTCCTAACTAAAGGTATTGGGACGAGGTAAGGTGGCTATCTCAAATGATTTATCAATTGAGAATGTCCTCCTAGTCGAGTCCCTTGGTTAAAATCTCATCTCGGTCCTTCAACTTGCAAAAAGTGGTTGTACCTCGTTCTTTAATAAAGAGAATGTGATTGTCACTTGGGAGACCACTCTTAAAGTAGCCTTTGTTGGGAACGTCAAGAACGGCATGTATGTAGTGGACTTCTCTAAAGGAGACAAGTGTGCCGCGACATGCCTAATGGCTAAAGTTCATGTGGGTTGTCTATGGCATCGCCGGTTAGCCCACACCAATATGAGGACGTTGCATGAACTTCAAAGTGGCAATCATGTTCTAGGACTAACGAATGCCAAGTTTGCCAAAGATCGTGTGTGTAGATCTTGCGTTCTTGGAAAGCAACATGGAGAAGCCCATCCCACCAAGACCAACATCACCACCTCAAGAATCCTCGAGCTCGTTCATTTGGACCTCTCTGGTCCCCTATCATATGATAGTCTTGGAGGCAAGAAGTATTGTTTGGTGATTGTGGATGACTATTCAAGATATTGTTGGGTGTACTTCTTCAAAAGGAAGAGTGATACTCAAAAGAGGGTCATCGAGTTCATCACTTTGGTGGAATGCCAACACAATACGAGCATTATGGAAATCCGGAGTAATAATGGCTCCGAGTTCAAGAACTACACCGTGGAGGGATTTATTAGAGCGGAGGGGATTGCTCATCAATATTCCACTTCCTATACCCCTCAACAAAATGGTGTGGCGGAGAGGAAGAACCGTACACTAATGGACGCGGCAAGGACCATGGTTGCGGAATTCTCTTCCCCATACAACTTTTGGGCCGAAGCCGTCTCTACCGCTTGTCATGCTAGCAACCGGTTGTATCTCCGCAAGATCTTGAACAATACCCCTTATGAGATTCTCACGGGCAAGAAGCCGGATGTTTCATACTTCAAGGTCTTTGGTTGCAAGTGCTTCATTCGTAAGAGTGGTAAACGCTTGTCAAAATTTGAGACCAAGTCATATGAGGGTATTTTTGTTGGTTATGCCACAAACGCTCACGCCTATAGAGTCTACAACAAGTCCACAGGGCAAGTTGAAGAAGCTATAGACATGGTGTTTTATGAGGATAAATGGTCCGAAGAGGGCCGTATAGATCATGGTGTTGTAGGAGATGCAATTCCTCCCATCGTCATAAGAAGAATGGGGATTGGTGAAATAATCCCCATTGAGGGTTACAGGATGACGGAGGGAGAAAGACTATGCTCTACTCAAGTGGAGCCATTGACTACACCCATTGATACACAAGCTACCCAACAAGATGCACCAAGCCCTCAAGCTACAAATCAAGGCCAAGCTAATGATCAAGATCATTCCATCGATCAAGGCCAAGCTAACACTCAAGGGCAAGCTCATAATAAGGACCAAGATCACAATGAAGGACAAGGACAAGACACTCATGTTGGTGATCAAACCCAACACATAAGAGATACATCTCCCATTGAGGATCAAGATCAAGGAAGAGATGTACATGACTCCAATGATGAAGGTGATGATCAAGCCATATCCAAGGAGTCTTTGGAGGAGTTACTAGCTCGTAGGGCAAAAAGAAGGCTAGAAAATCTTGCTCGTGCCGGTCACACGGAGGACATGATTCTTGGACAAGTTCGTGGACGGGTAGTCACAAGAAGACAATTGGCGGATTTTAGCAAGGCTCATGCTTTTGTCTCTCACATTGAGCCCAAGAAGATCTATGAAGCGCTTGAAGATCAAGATTGGCTTGAAGCTATGAACGATGAGCTCAACAATTTCGAGCGCAATAAGGTGTGGAAGTTAGTGCCAAGACCCAAGGATTGCAAGAACGTCATCGGCACCAAGTGGATCTTCAAGAATAAACAAGATAAAGACGGCATCGTCATTCGCAACAAGGCGAGATTGGTGGCTCAAGTCTTTTCTCAAGTCGAAGGCGTCGATTTCGGTGAAACCTTCGCTCTCGTAGCTCGTCTTGAATCAATTCGTATCTTGCTTGCATATGCTTCTCATCATAATTTCAAACTACAACAAATGGATGTGAAAAGTGCATTCTTAAATGGTCCTATCCATGAGTTGGTATATCAAGCAACCTTTGGGTTTCGAGGATCCCAACCACCCCGATTATGTCTACCAACTCGATAAGGCGCTCTACGGATTTAAACAAGCTCCACGTGCGTGGTACGAGCATCTTAAAGAGTTTCTAGTGGATCATGGGTTCAATGTTGGTTTAATCGATCCCACCCTTTTCACCAAAAAGGTTGGGGGTGACTTGTTCATATGCCGAATCTATGTGGATGATATCATTTTTGGTTCTACTAACACCACATTCAATGATGAGTTTTGCAAGCTTATGACGGATAAATTCGAGATGTCTATGATGGGCGAGTTGGAGTATTTCCTTGGCCTTGAGATCAAACAACACACCGAAGGCACGTTCATAAAGCAAGCCAAGTATACTCAAGACATGCTCAAGCGATTCAACATGCATGATGCCAAGACAAGGAAAACTTTCATGTCCACGACTATTGACTTGAAACCCAACCCTAATGGTAAAGAGGTAGATCAAAAGGTATACCGCTCCATGATTGGCTCTTTGCTCTACCTTTGTGCATCTAGACCCGATATCATGTATAGCGTAGGTAAATGTGCAAGGTTTCAAGCCTCTCCGAGGCAAAGTCATTTTGAAGCGGTTAAGCGTATCTTTCACTATTTGGTTCATACCACAAACTTCGGTCTTTGGTATCAAAAGGGTTCAAGCTTTCGGCTCATTGGATACTCGGATGCGGACTATGCGGGCGAGAAGACGGATAGGAAGTCTACATCCGGTGGTTGTCAATTTCTTGGTCGCTCATTGGTTTGTTGGTCTTCCAAGAAGAAAAATTGCATCACCCTCTCCACCATCGAGGCTGAATACATCTTCGTGGCTAGTTGTTGTGCTCAATTTCTATGGATGCGGCAAACTTTGCGAGATTATGGTATCGACTTCGACAAGGTCCCCCTCTTGTGCGACAATGAGAGTGCTATCAAGATCGCCTACAACCCCGTTCTTCACTCCAAGATGAAGCACATTGAAATTCGACATCACTTCATTCGGGATAATGTTGAGAAGGGCGATGTTGATCTCTCCTATGTGCCGACCAAGGATCAACTTACGGATATCTTCACGAATGCCCTTGATGAACCAAGGTTTCGAGGTTTGAGGAATGAACTAAATGTGATCGATGCGTCTAACTTCACTTGAACCCTTGCATATGTACCCCCACTACACATGTTATCTAAGTTTAGATGTAGGGATAGACATAGGGGGAGCGTATTTCAACTCATGAACCAACACTCCTCCTATCGTGCGCAAAACAATCAAAACTTCATGCATATCTAGTCATTATGTGACTTATTGTGCTTCAACGCGACTCATACTTTTGAGCCCAAGATATATCTTCGCGGCTCCTTGGTATACACTCAAACACGGTGGCTTAGGCCACCAACATTTTTCCTCGTTAATTATGTTGTTTGTCTCGTTTGTTCCATCTCGTTTTTGTGTTTGTGTTTTCTCTTTGTCATTGTTTTATCGCTATTTTGGTGGCTCACATCTTTTATCCTATTTCTAAAAACACTTGGTGTGTGCGGGAACCCCGGAAATTCCGTCCTAAGGCCTGGAAATTTCTGGACCCTGATATTTGCCTCTGAAATTTTCCGCCATTTTCCCTGTGCCTGCTGACAAAAGGCACACCAGAATATTGGGCGGAAATTTCCGGCACAAATATCCGGGGAATGGAATATTTTGTGTCTTATGCCCCGGAAATTTCCGGGGCTCGAGATTTTCCAGAAATTCAATTCCAAATCCATCGTGCCCCCTCGCATAAGGCACACCGGATATTTGGGGCGGAATTTCCGGCCCCCGGAAATTTCCGGCCTTAATACCGGAATATTCCGGGGTAAGCGGCTGAGGGCTAAAATAGGCGACGAGAGGGGAGTTCCAGATCCTTTTCCCCTCCCCTCGCCTCCACTCCGCCCCCAATCGCAGCCGCCGCCTCAGAGCTACCCGGGAGGCCCTCTCGCCTCCCTTCTCCATCCTCCGGCTGCCCTTTGCGGATCAAGAGACCACACACCCGTGACTCACCCCATGGATCCCGGTATGTGCCATGTTTTCTCCGCAATCTAGGTTTGTTGGACGATTAGATCTCGTTTCCTTCATCTTCTATGAGTTTTGGAACGGTCGTCTACTAGTCCTATGTATCTCCTATTGTTCCCCCATCGATCCCCTTTGTTGTTTTAGATTCGTGCCAGGCCTAGATTCTCAGCCCTAATGCGAATTTTCGAGGGCCGGAAATTTCTGCCCCCCAGGCCGGAATTTCCGCCCACCGGAAATTTCGCAATGGCCGGAATATCCGGCTTGCCCTGAATCTTTAACAGAGATCTCATATTCCACTCTTCCAAGATGTGAGCCCCCTTTTTGATGTTTTGTTGTTTTTCTTTGTGTTTTCTTTTGCTTTACTCGCAGATGGTTCAAGCTCTAGGCCCACAAAGGTGACTAGCTCTCGCAAGAGGTGGCGTAATTTGACGGAGGACGATGAGGGCGTGTTTGTTGGCGAGGCTGATACTCGTCGCCGCCAGCGTGATGAGGAGCAAGCCTATGAGAGGGAGCGCAACACTGATAGGGAAGCTCGCAGGGCCAGTAGGCAACACGGAAAGACTGTTCTCAATGTGGCCACCATGTCTGCCGCTGAGTTCAAAGCATGGAGCGCCAAGGCCTGGTACACAGAGGGTCCTCAAGACCCAACCATTGATTCTTGCTTCTTGCATGCTGAGCAGGAAACTCTATTCGAGCAAGTCTACACTGTGATGAGCAAGCCTGTCTGCCCCATGAAATACATCAACTTTGCCCACATGGCTACCAACCTTGCATATTTCAACAACTCTGTCAATCTTGCTGAGCTTCTGGGACTGCGCCATCTCATGGAGACCCAATGCTCCTACAATACCACCTTCATCCAGTAGTTCTTCGCCACCATGGTATTTGATGAGTCTGGGGAGATTGGTATGTCCTGGATGTCTGGCCCGCACTTGCTCACCTCCACATTCCATGACTTTGCTGATGAACTTGGATACCCATTTGCTGGTCTCAATGTTCCTCAGGGTACTCTCATGCACATTCACCGGATGGAGTATGAGAAGAACAAGCTGATTGAGCTGTATGGTCCTAATGGAACTGTGGGATCTGCAAAGGGTCTCTATCCTATCTATGACATCCTTCTGCGTATGTTCAGAGAGACCATTTCCCCTAGTGGTGGCAACAATGATGAGATTCGTGGCGGCTTGGTGAACCTCATCACCATGCCTTCCTGACATTCACTTAGGGTAATCTTGAGGACACTGAGCGCCACAAGATTGATGTGATGGATTTCATCTTCAACGAGATCCGCTTTGCTCTCTTCCACCGCAAAGTGCCACCGTATGCTCCCTACATCATGAAGCCCATCAAGTCCCGGTACCCTGCTGAACTTCGTGAGGATCTTGAGATGGACTGTGAGTCGCACAAGGACGTGAAGCTGTACAAGAAGAGTGCCCACACTCAGCAGGCTGCTCATGATGTCGGTGCTACCGGTCAGGGACACCGTGATCCTCGCATGCGTCGTGCTCCTCCTGGTACCAAGAAGCGCTCCTGGATAGGTCATGCCATTGAGAAGGTCATGTGCATGAATGTGTGCATCCACAAGGAGAACTACAATGCATATGTTGAGCGCCGCAACATTCAGGAGAATCAGCGCGCCATCGTGACTGCACTCAACATTCCCAATGTTCCTGCTGCTATTCCTGAGAGGAATCCTTACCGCAACTGGAACAACCGTGAAATGGACTAGGATCTGGATGTTGCTGATGATGAGGACATTGCCACTGCTAGCCAGGAGGAGGAAGACACCCAGGCTTAGAGCTTGTTCCTTGGGGCATATTGCATTCTTTTCTCTTTTTGGTATCCTGATGCCAAAGGGGGATAAGATCTAGAGATCGCGGGGATTTGCTAGGGTGGGTTTCCTCGGTTTTATCGTTTCTTTATCTCTTCGTGCGTTTTTCGAACTTCGTTTCACTCGTGTTCGTTATTCGTGGATTCGTTTGTGTGAACTCATATTATTGGGAGGCATGTCTCCTATATATGCCTATCTGTGATGTTTACTTCTTATCACACTGCTAGATTATCTCCATGCAAATAACCGTGTTGTCATCACTCACCAAAAAGGGGGAGATTGAAAGCTCATGATCCCTCTAATGATTTTGGTGATGATAACAACACGGGTATCCCCTCTACTAACAATTTTTTTAAGTGTCTACAGTTGGTGATCAACGATAATATCCTCGGATAATTTCACAAAGGATTTCTGAAGAAGGAGAAAACTGCAGCCAGATTTTTCAGGTGGTGGCCCGGAATTTCTGGGGGATATTGGCTGGATATTCTGGCCCCAACACCGGAATATTCCAGCCCCTTGATTCCTTCAAACGACTAAGTTCTGGACTCCATCTGCCCGCACACAGAAGCAGGGGTGGAAATTTGCCCGGAATATTCTGGGGCAAATATCCGGCCCTCAGGTCCTTAGAGAAATTTCAGCGTGGTGTTGTTTCCCACTTGCAGAGATGGGGGCGGATTATTGGCCGGAAATTTCCGGCCCCGGATTATTCAAATATCCGCCCCCGGATATTTCAATATCCGGCTTGTCAGCACCGGAAATTTCCGGTCCTAACCCCAGAATATTCCAGCCCTGGTGTACTGCAACGGTCAGAATTTGGAGGAGCCTATAAATAGCCGTCTTCTTCCTCTAGATAGTGAGTTCGTCCATTCCTCTCTCTCCTCTATTGTTCAAGAGCTCAAAACGCCCCGATCTCCCTCCTCCTCCAACCAAACTCGATGCCCTTCAAGGATCTCATGGAGGAGTCCTAGATCTACCTTTCTACCAAGCCTAAAAGTGTTTTCCTATACCATACCCCTTGGGATATTGTAATCTCTTGGTTGCTTTGTCATCCTAGAGAAACCCTAGTGCTTGTAGCTTCCACCTTGTAGCAAGAAGCTTCAGATTGTTGAGAGCCTCCATCTCACTTGTGGAGTAGCCTCAACCCCCTTGTAAAGGTTTGGTCAACGCCTTCAAGTCGACCTCATAGTGGAAATTAGAATCTCCCTCACCGGAGAAGCTCAAGGAGAACAAGGTGTGAACAACCGTGCTATTGAGGAGTTCCTAGGTGTCTCCCCACCTCTCCAACGTAGACGTACTTCTTTCAAGAAGGAACTACGAGAAACATATCCTTGTCTCCGTGTTTTTCACTTGTTGTTATCTTGTGCCTTGCTTTTACTTCTGTTGCATACTTGTTGGTTATCACATAGGGTGTCTACCTAGTCTCACATTTAGATAACCAAGTTGTTTACTTGCTAAAGCCCATCTAAAAGTGAAAAAGGATTAAAATTTGTAGGTCACCTATTCACCCCCGCCCCCCTCTAGTTGACCATTGTATACTTTCAGCATTGATGAAATGGGAACTGCATGGATTGGGTTCCTCATCTCGTCCCCTCGAGTAGCACTCGAAGAACCTGAGTCCCTCGAAGTAGCTTCTCCATGCTTTCTCTCCGCTCAAGTGCGCTTGGAGGGTACGTTCGACTCCTTGGTGGTTTCTTCGTGTCCTTCCTCTAGATCATCAGCGTCTCAGGAAGAATTAGTTGTGGCGACAGAGGGAATCGAATCGAAATCCGCAACGAAATGCATGGTCAAACCCTCCATAAAGGGGACAGTGCCTGCTTTGGGTGGTTCGCTGGCACGGACATCCAGATTCTGAAGAAAAGAGAAGTCGAAGAGAAAATCAAACAAAGAAATTCACTCAGATAAAAAGGGCTAAGAGTAAAGGTGAAAAGTACCAGCGAGTAAAAAAGTCAAGGGCCCGAAAGGAAAATAAAATGTAAAGGAAGATCAACTCACCTCGGTGCGTTCAGTCGCAGAAGAAAGTAGAGGAACAGGAGGAGCCGAGTCGACCGAGTCCGTCTCCTTGACTCGAGTAATTTTTGCACAGACATCCCTTGAGTTCGTTGCTCGAGAGCTCCTCGCTGCACAGGCGGTGAGTCGAAACAACACTCGAGTTGGGCAGCACTCTATCCTGGAGAGGCTGTAGTCGTCGCTTCAGAAACACCGCCGGCGAGGTGAGTCCCGGTGAGCCCGCTGGCCTTCAAGGTAGCAACCTGAGATACTAGATATTCAGTCTGCTCCATTTCTTTCGCGGATAGCTGGTTCTTCCATGAGCTCCTCTGTACCACTGGACTCGCTAGATCCACCAGAGGAGAGGCATCAACATTGGGCGAGTCCTTGGAGTAGAACCATCGTGTCCTCCACCCGGTGACGGAGTCGACGAAGCCCATCTTAAAATAACCCGACTTTGGGTTAATCCGAATGTTGCAGCCTCCGACTTCGTGCGGGTCGCTGCTACTCATTTGAGCCTTCACGTTGAAGTAGCGCTTGAAAAGCGCCCAGTGTGGGGCTATCCTGAGGTAGCATTCACATAGCACGATGAAGCATGCTATGTGCGGGATCGAGCTTAGCTGGACGTCGTGCAGTTGCATGCCGTACACCGCCATGAGGGCGAGGAAGAACAGGTGAAGGGGAAAGAGACTCCGATGAAGATGTGGTCGGTGAAGGCCACCTGCTCGTTGGCCTCTAGAGTGGGGCGAGCTTCCGAGCCAGGGCGCCTCCATGAGTTGGCTTGGAGGAGCCCCTCACGTTCGGCGGTGATGCGAAGCTTCGCAGTACCAACCGATTTGGTACATTTGCCTCCCTTCCACCGCTGACCTTCCTCGCCGCTGGCCGCCGAAGAACTTTCGTTCTTGCGGGTGTGAACCATGGGGCGGGATTGGTGAAGCTCGAGGAGCGCAATAATGGCTCTGTCGCTTGGAAGAGGAAGAAGATGCGGGCATGATGAAGGAGAAGGTAAAAATTTACCCTTTTCCCCTCCACGGTATTTATAGCAGGGTGAATTCATCTCCACCGTTGATGCTCTACGAGGTTGGATCAGCCCTAGACATGGTGGGGGAGGCTAACCGCTACGTCTCCATGCCGCCCACTATGCGCGGGAATCTAGGCATTCACTGACAATCCCTATATTATTGTGCACTGAACGGTCAAAAAGTGGTCAAACTCCACTCGCGAAAGTTATCTTCTGACATGATAAGTTCACATCAGGAAATGTCTAGTCCCATGTCAGTAAAACAGGGTATTACGTCATTACTTACGCAAACACCTGAACGGAAAACTACTCGAGTGATCAGAAAATGCACTCGATTCTTGCAAACCCTTTTTGCGAGGAAAAGTTTCATTGAGAAAGCACATAAGTTGAGGTTCCCTCCTTTGTCACTGGAAAAACTGACTCGAACGAATCGCTCTCAAAACACTCTACTCTCCCAGATCGCACAGCTGCGTTGAAAATTTGGATGCCATACTCATAGTATGAAGGTATGACCCGCGGATCAGTTCCAATGGTCTGGGAGTTGCACCACTACTACACTACCTAGTACTTTTCCATGCCAACAAGTGTGAAGAAAATCCCGACAGACGCGTTGGGTAAAATGACTGACAACTGGAATTCGAATCGGTAAGGCTTTAGCAGCATGAGTCAAGTTACCCCAGGTTTTTCCAGGTTCGACACGAGGACTCGAATCCTAAGTAGGTTGACGGTGTATTACATCAATTAAGATTAATTGACCTTGATCAGTCAAGTAGATCGAACCCCTTCGTCCATATCCTCCCAAAACTGTTTGCGGGAACATGCTCGAAACAATTTGTCCTGAGAGTTGAGTCCCTAGATCGAGTCCTTGACTCCATCAGACACTTGGGAGACCCTCCACTGTGAGCATACCCGGTATGGCCCATTAAGGGGTGCCTTGGTGGACTCTGCGAGTAACTGCATGAAGGCCCATGGAGGATATCTATGCGATGCAGAAGGAAAGATTTAAGAATAGAAAAGGGTAGCAACCGACTAAAAGTCGAGTCCACCTCATGTACGGCCCCAGAGAGCATGCTACCTATATAAAGCACGGGAGGGGGTCATGAACGGGACAGACAACCCTAGATTCAGACTTGCGCTGGATTGAATCTGCGAACAACACCCCTCGTAATCGACACTTTTCACCCCATCGTAGTAAATCCCGGCAGGCAGTAACCCGTTGAGTCGAGTAGTCCACCAGTGCCTTTCTCCTTCACGAAACTCCGGTTCCCTATCATGGGGATTGTTGAGGTCCCCCCCTCTTCACGGGGTGGTCACGAAAGTATTCATTCATTGTGATAGTTCAAGATTAGGAATTACTCCTCTAGTTTATAGAGATACATCCAGGATCCACTCGGCGAAATAGTATCAATAAATAAGTCTGCGCAGACAAGGACATGACACTAGTCATGGGGATACTATAACACGGTAACGAGTAAAAGGAATCATACCAGATATCGGGAATAATGTGATAAGGTGGTTAAAGAGTTTAATCATGGTCTTCTCATTTATCTCATCCCGAGTTATTGATTGGTATCAGTAAGTAATGGGAACATACTTAACAAACCAACAGGTCTAGCTGGTTTCTTCGTAAAACTTGTAGGAGTCAATATGGACGTCCACGGTCCCGATGTTGATTATTGGTTAGAAAGGGGGTTTACTAATAATGTCTACTTGTTATTGAACCTGTAGAGATCACAGACTTAAGTTTTCATAGTCATTTGATTCAAATTGGATGGTCCGAAGAAAGAGCTGGTATCATCCGGATGTTTCCGGCGTGATAGAATTATTATTTAGAGAGATTACAGAGGACATAAGATGTCCCGGAATGTTGTAAATGTGTTTTTGACATTGTTAGATAATATCTATGGTTTTATCTATAGGGGTAACAGGGTTCCGGAAGAGTTTTGGGGGACTTTCCTTATATGGAAGTAGTGCCTGGGGAGGGGCAGATTTCCTCCTATGGGCAAAATCTAATTTTAGGGAATGCCATGTGGGGACCATGGTCTCATAGAGTGCATAAGGTTCCCATAGTATTTTTCCTGAATTTATTTGATAAATAAATGAGAGGGAAAATAAAATAAAGGGAGGTGAGATTGGACTCCACAAGGGAGTCCAATCCGAAACACCCTAGGAGGGGTGGTGCGGCCAAGAGGAGGAGGGGAAACCGACCCCCCCCCCCCTCTTTGGAAGGTCCCCACCTTTTTCCCACTATATAATCCCACCCCTACTCATTGTTGAGACTTGAGACACAATTTAGAGCCTTCGTGCTATTATCTCTCTCTCTCTCTCTCTCTCTGAGGATGAGATATCTAATTAGATATCCTCTTATTGAATTAGAGCCTCTAATTAGAACACGTGTAATTACAAGTCAAAAACTAAATGATCATCAAGGCTATGGTGACTGGTTTATAGTCATAACATAGTGTGAGCATGCGCCAAGTCAATCCAGATAAATTATTTAAAGGAGAATAACACAATACCATGCTTCAATATGAGGAAACAACACATGATTTAATTTCAATAGCACAGTAAGCACTCTCAGTTATTTGAGACTAGTTATGATACAATATATACTACTAAGCACACAATTAAAATAACATCTAAGATGACATTTCAAAGTCTAAGCCACAGTCAAAACAAGCTTCCTATTGCACCACTATAAGCATGAAATATTTTACTCTTCTCCAACACCAATCAACTCTCAAAGAAAATAATAGTAAAATACCAGAGAGCCAATTATATATAACTGAAGGAAAAAAAGCTCTAAACAAAATTCGAGTGAAAAACAAGAGCTAACCGCAATACTAGCAAAAACTAAACACTCATAGAACAATAAGAGTGAAAACTAGAGTGTTCTAGGCAATTAAAACGGAGCATTTTTATATCCCACATAATTAGAATAGGATCAATCATAGATATGACCAGCAAGCAAAATAAAACAAAACTGAAATAAAAATAAAATGATGCTCCAAGAACAACTCATATCATATGAAGGAATAAAAATATAGTGTTTCGAAAAAACCCTAATATTTTTGTTGAAATAAGTTGCAGTAACGTTGCTAATGAAGATTCTGAGAAGTTTTAGGTCGAGGAAGTTTTCAAGTGTAGGGAGAGAAGGATGATATGAGAAGATGAAGGATGTACAAAATCTCAAGCTTGGGGATGCCCATGTCACCCCAAGACATATCCAAGAAGTACAAGCGTTAAAGATTGGGGATTCCCAAGGCATCCTCAATCTTTAAAACAATTTGTTCAGTTTCAACACAAGTCAAACACCCATTTAAAACATTAGCTACTCTCACAACTTATTTTAACGCCCCCCCCCCCCCCCCCGAGAATTGCTAGAAATATGTCAAAATAGAATAGCTGGTAAAGATGAATTTTTTCGAGGCACTTCTGCAGCTCAAATCAAAATGTGTGAAACTAATTAAAGTTAGATAACAACCTGGGCCATGTGCCCAAAAAATATCAAAAAATCGTCCGTTTCTTTCTGAGAGAACCTAGGTTTTTGGTGAAGCGCAAAAATCTGGACAAAAAACAGCAAGTTGCACTTTCTTTCAAATAGAGGTTATTCTTGGCACAAAAACGAAATAAAAAGGATAAAGAGACGTTGATACATATGTAACAACTTCCAAGACTCAAATAAAACAAAATAAAATAGAAGAAAACATGAGAAAACAAAGTGGGTTGCCTCCCACACGTGTTTCTCTTTCAAGCCTTTTAGCTAGGTGATGGTGCAGATCTTGCACTCATTGGGAGACCCCAAGAGGAAGGTTTCATGAGCACAACAGCGAGTTTCCCTCAGAAAAGAAACCAAGGTTGAATCAACCAGTAGGAGAAAGAAGTAACTTCCGAAGGTTGATGCAGCTGAGGTGGCAGGGCGCACTACCGGTTCAGTAGCAACGTGGAACCTAAACAACACAATCAATTCACTTTGCCCCAACGAAGAAGTGAGGTTGTCAATCTAACCGATTTTGCTGAACACAAAGAGGTTAACCGTATGGTGTGCAAAATAGTATGAGAACAATATGAAAAAGCAGTAGTAGTGTGAAAATAGTGGAAGCAGTGTGTGTATTATCAGTTTGAGAAAATGGACCGGGGTCCACAGTTCACTACAGGTGTCTCTCCCTAAAAGATAGCTAACATGCATGGTGAACAAATTACAACTGGGCAATTGATAGATAAAGAAACATGCATGACATAATGATTACTATGCGATTCATGCGGGCATTACAAGAAAATACATAGATCGTCATCCAACTGCATCTATGACTAATAATCCACCCTCCGAATATCATGTGAACAAACGTTGGGTATTAAGTTGCAAGCAACAGATTATCGCAGTGAGAAAAGTATGCAATGTAAACAAACTAAACATCGTTGTTTTCTCCCTAATGGCAACAACACATCCTCCATTCGTCACGTTTCTGTCACTCGAGCACAGATGCAAAGGAGGAATGAACCCAATATCGAGCATAAATACACCCTCTTGGAGTCACTAGCATCTACTTGGCCAGAGCTTCTACTAACATTAGACAACATGCAAGATCATAAATAACATACGCACGAATACAACATGATAGATTGATAATCAAAAGACATAGCATTCAATAATCATCGGATCCAATCAAACACAACATGTAGCATTACAATAAGATGATCTTGATCATGTAAGGCAGCTCACGAGATCCAAACATGAGGCATAAAGAGGAGAGGACAACCATCTAGCTACTGCTATGGACCCGTAGTCCAAGGATGAACTACTCGCGCATCACTTCGGAGGCGGGCATGGTGGTGTAGAGTCCTCCGGTGATGATTTTCCCTCCCGGCAGGGTGCCGGGGAGAACTCCAGAATCCTCCCGATCTCGGGTTGACGATGACGGCGGCCTTGGGTGTTTTTCGTGGAAAAGTGGTATATTTTTAGGGTTCACGCATCGGGGGGATTATATAGGCGAAAGGGCGATGGCGGTGGGCGCACGAGGGACCCACACCACCCCCAGGCGCGGCCAGGGGACGCGCCGCCCTATGGTGTGGCCCCCCTCTGGGACTCTTCAAGACTCCGTGGAACCTTCGGGAACTCTAAGACTTCCGGGCTTCGAATTTTCCAATTCCGAGAATATTTCCAGAACAACTTTTCTGGAACAAAATACAATAGAAAAAAGGAACTGGCTCTGTGGCATCTTGTCAATAGGTTAGTCTCGGGAAATCGATAAAAATGACATAAAGTGTAAGTAAAACATGTAGCGTATGGCATGAAAACAACATGGAACATCAAAAATTAAGGATACGTTTATGACGTATCACTAGGCATATTGATTTTAAAAGATGCTCACATACGAATAAGAATTGAAGAACAATAGTAGAGCATCAAGAAGAAAATATAAAACACATTTAAGCCTAACCCAGTTCCTATTCATAGGAATCTTGTAAGAAAACAAATCAATGAAGCACAAAGTATCAAGCATAGGAAGGGAAAACAAATTCAACTTAAAAAAATCAACATAAAGAGAGGTGTTTTAGTAAGATGAAAATTCTTACAACCACATTTTCCTCTCTCAAAGTAACTTTCAGTAGAATCATGAATAAAGTCGACAATATAACTATCACATAAAGCATTATTATCATGATACACATGCATAAAAGAATTAATACTCCCCACGTAAGTATAGTCATTCGCATTAATAATAGTGGGAGCAAATTCAACAAAGTAGCTATCATTATAATCATCATAAATAGGAGGCATACTATAATCACAATAAATTTTCTCCTCCATGCTTGGGGAACTTAAAGATCATATTCATCAAAACCGGCTTCCCAAGCTTAAATTTTTCCATAGCATTAGCAATAATGGTGTTCATAGAATTCATACTAATAACATTGCTACTAGCATGCAAATAAAGTTCCATAGATTTTTAAAGTTTCTCTTCAAATACTTCATGCCATAACTCAAGGTAAATCTCATAAAGCTCTCTCATATTTTGTTTTTGTTTTTGATTAAGCCTAACTAGTAAATAAAAACAAGAAACAAAAAGATAAAATTGCAAGATCTAAAGAGATACCTTCAAGCGCTAACCTCCCCGACAACGGTGCCAGAAAAGAGCTTGATGTCTACTACACATCACTACTCTTGTATACTTTGTTGGGCCTCCAAGTGCAGAGGTTTGTAGGATAGGAGCAAATTTCCCTCAAGCGAGCGGCCCAAGTTTTATCGAACTCACAGAGGTATAGGTTGAATTTATCCCTCTCAAGCATCCCTGCAATTAAGATACAAGAAGTCTCTTGTGTCCCCAACACACCTAATACAATTCGCAGTTGTATAGGTGCACTAGTTCAGCGAAGAGATGATAAAATATGGGTAATATGGATGGTAAAACAAGGTATTATAAATCTGTAATAAAAATGGCTGCAAGCAAACAAGTAGTAAAACTGAAAGTAAACGGTGTAGTGGTTAGAAACAAGGCCTAGGGATCATACTTTCACTAGTAGCAACCCTCAACGACATTAACATAATTAAACATATGATACTTCCTTTAACAACATGCATGAAAGACATAGCTCGAAAATTGTTCCTCGTGAATCAAGTAGGATGAGAATCGCGTATGGCTACACAAGCACACCTTAAAGTTCACGTTCCCGTCAATGGACACCCCAACCCTGTCACTTTGAGCATCCAAAGATAGTACCAATAAACACCACAACCTATCTCTTGAATTGTATATTTGTAATCAATCCATAGCACCCGCACTGTCACCTTGGCACTATAGAAATTATACTAAACACAAGCATCAAGAAAACTCATGATTCCAATTAAATCCAACAAAGTAAGAACAGTATCATGATAAGTATCTCTCTAATCCATAGTACATAGTCACACACGGCACCCACACTATCATCGTGGCACCGTGGGACACAGGTGACTCCGGAGAATTCTACTAGATAAAACCAATTGAGCACATCATATCCATTACATAATGAAAGAGAAACATCAAAGATTCAACAATGATAACATAGCACACGAGAACAATCAAGATCACATCATGAGAGAGAGATAAGCACATAGCTACTAGCACGAGCCCTCAACCCCGAGGAGGGACTATACCCGCATCATCGTGGGAGACAGCAACGTCGATGAAGATAGTGCCGGGGGGCACTTTCCTGTCCCGGCAGAGTGCCAAAACAGAGGCTTTTGTCCCCCAAATTAGGGTTTTAATGGCGGTGGAGCTCGCATGCGTTTCTGGAAAAATCATCGGGGTTCCTCTGTTTTTAGGTCAAGACTGAATTTATAGGCGAAGAGGCGACAGGAGGCGATGCGAGAGGCTCCCAAGTGACCCCTAGGCGTGGCCTAGGGGGCGCGCGGCTGGTGCCCCCCGGAAGCCCTGTAGCTCCCCTCCGGGTCTCATTCTGTCTACCGGGGTCTTCAAGTGAATAAAAAAATCGTCGTAAATTTTCAACTCATTCCGAGCACTTTCATTTTTTTGACCTTTTCGGCAATAGACACACATAATAAACAGAAACTAGCACTGGGCATATTCTATTTGACCGCTCTGGTTTGTTGGTTCTGTTCCGCCGTAGCCGAAACCAACCCGAAAATACGTTTTCCACGAACTGTATCCATGTTTATGGTTTTGTGGTTTTCATTCACCCCTATAGATGCTCTAAGTAAGCTAAAGCTGAGGCTCGTGCATCACGACTTGCAAAAAAGAGGAAGAATGCATTTGGTCTTAGTTACTCTTAAAACCGTTTAAAGAGAAAATATCTCTCAGACTTAATGGTTTTGACTATTCACACGGTAATCTTTCTCTCGTATGCCTCTCCACATTTGGATCCTTATGTGCTTATTTATCGAAAAATTGAGGCTAAAATTTAAAAAGATTGTATCAACCACTCTCAAAATGAACTTAAATTTTACTAGAATGCTCATTTAATAACGTGATATATACTGAGTTTGTCCAAAAAAATATATATGTGCAATTTGATATTTGGATCGCAAAGTTCTTCAGTAAAACTAAAGAAGCGGGTTCTCTTAAACCAAATCACACAATTAGTTAAAAATTGACCAAATTACTCGATGACATATGTGTGATTACTTGAAGTTTTTTTTAACAATTTAACAAAGGAATGAAGACCACAATTCATAAGAAGAAAACAAGGAAGAAAGGTCTATTTTACGTCGTACGGAAGCACGAGCATTGTGCAAGCCTTTTAAATTTTGGCAAGATCACCGGCGCGAGGGGAGGGTGTCAAAAAAACTTAGCACAACCTCCTCCTTGAAATAGGATTTCGTCCCGCTATATTAATATAGCAACCACACAAAACATCTTGCGAACCACTGATAGGCCAAACAACACAATCAAGCCCAAAATAAGAAAAAAAACATAACTAGAAAAGAAACTAAATCCGACAACGGAAAATCGGTGAAAACAAGGATAGCTCGTTACCGTAGCGCCAACTGAAGAATTCCATCTGTGCTCCAAAGCGTCCGAATTTCCACATAGCAAGCAACATCTTCAAGAAAGAATGCGACGACACTTACACTGACACTGGTGCCCGAACTGCTCCTAGGATTTCTCCCGGTACACGTAGGAGAGTGGCGAATGGGTACACTCGATGCCCTTCAAGAAGGATGGCAGCGCCCGCAGGCGTCACCACGCTGGTTCCGGCACGAGCCGACAGGGATTTCTCCCGACCCCTTAAAAAACAACCATCCCAGATAATCCGATGGATCCAACCATCTAATCGCCAACCAGCAAGCGCCACAAGTCTTGAAGTCATCCTCGCCATATCACTATGGCATCTGATGCGAGGCCGACCATACCGACAAGAAGCACCCGTAGACTAGGCACAACATAACCGCAACCAAGTGGGACAGCGCAACCTCCACCACTAATGGCGGTAGCAGACCGGATGCCACAGATGGAGCAAACCAGGCCACATTGCCCAACCGAGCCCACGTTGGACCCGTGAAGTTCCCTCCGACGCGCTACAGCATACATGGCTCCGTTGCCCCCATCCCCATCCCGATCTTCTCATCGGTCAAACCCAAAGCAGCACGAAGAGGCCCACACCGGCCCGCCCATACCCAGATCTGGCCCCCACTGCCCATGTTGCCAAGCGGCCACGTCTGTTGCGCCTCCACCATCCACGACCATGCCAGACCGCTGCAGGCCGAGTAGCATCTCCCCGAGCAAGCCTCGCCCCGCCAGGACCTCCACGTGCGCGTAGAGAGAAGGTATGTGGCCGCCGGCTGATACGTCATAAACGTATCCTTAATTTCTGATGTTCAATTTTGTTTTCATGTTGTTTCCCACAAGTTTTCTATACACTTTATGTCATTTTTATCGATTTTCCGGACTAACCTATTGACAAGATGCCACAGAGCCATTTCCCTGTTTTCTGCTGTTTTTAGTTTCAGAAAAGTTGTTGTGGAAATATTCTCGGAATTGGAAAATCCGAAGTTCAGAAGTCCTAAAATTCCCGAAGTTCCACGGAGTGCCGAAGAGACCCGGAGGGGGCCACAGGGGGCCCACACCATGGGGTGGTGTGGGCCCCCCCAGTACTCCACCGCCTTTGACCTTTCGCCTATTTATATAGACCCCCCGAGACGTAAACCCTAAAGATATACCACTTCGTACCAAAAACACCCGAGGCCGCCGTCATCATCATCCCGAGATCGGGTGGGTTCTGGAGCTCTCCCCGACACTCTGTCGGGAGGGGAATTCATCACCGGAGGGGTCTACACCACTATGCCCTCCTCCGAAGTGATGCGTGAGTAGTTCATCCCTGGACTGCGGGTCCATAGCAGTAGCTAGATGGTTGTTCTCTCCACTTTATACCTCATGTTTAGATCTCGTGAGTTGCCTCACATGATCGAGATCATCTTTATGTAATGCTACATGTTGTGTTTGCTGGGATTTGATGAATGTTGAATGATGTGTCTTCTTATTTTCAATCTATCATGGTATATTCATGCATATGTTATTTATGATCTTGCAAGCTCTCCGTTATTAGTAGATTCTCTGGCCAAGTAGATGCTAGTAACTCCAAGAGGGAGTATTTATGCTCGATAGTGGGTTCATGCCTCCTTTGCATCTGTGCTCGAGTGACAGAAACGTGATGGATGGAGGATGTGTTGTTTCCATTAGGGAGAAAACAGCGGTGTTTGCCTAGTTTACATTGTTTACATTACACACTTTGCTTACTGCGATAATCTATTGCTTGAAACTTGATACCCAATGTTTGTTCGGATGATATTCGGAGGGTGGATTATTAGACATAGATGCAGTTGGATGACGGTCTATGTATTTTGTTGTAATGCCTGCATGAGTCACATAGTAATCTTTATGTCTTGCATATACACTACGGTGCAGCCTTCATTTCTGTCAATTGCCCAGCTATAATTTGTTCACCACACATGTTATTTATCTTTCACGGAAAGACACCACTAGTGAGCTGTGGACCCGGTCCTTTTCCTCATACTGATTAAACACCTACTGCTTTCATACTGTTACTGCTGCTTTCATACTATTTTCCTACTGTTTTCCACACCATATGTTTAACCTCTTTTTGTTGAGCAAAACCAGTGAGATTGACATACTCACTGCTTCGTTGGGGCAAAGTGATTTGAATGTGTTGTGTAGGTTCCACGTTGTTGCTGAACCGGTAATGCGCCCTACCACCTCAGCTGCATCAACCTTTAGAGATTGCTTGTCCTCCTACTGGTCGATTCAACCTTGGTTTCTTTTCTGAGGGAAAACTTGTCGTTGTACTCTTCACAACCTTTCTCTTGGGGTTTACCAACAAGAGCAAGAAGTCCCCAATCAAGTTTTCTGGCTCCATTTCCAGGGAGGAAGAGAATTTCTGCAAGGGGAGGCTCTCACTTCCAATCTCTTTACTTTTTTTAGTTTTGCTTAGTTTATTATATTTTGTCTTGTTTGCTTCTCTTTATCAAAAACACAAAAAAAAAATTACTTCTTATTCAAGTTGTAGTTTTATTCCTGTTTTTAGTCTTGCTAAAATGAGTGTTCCTTAGGTTGAAGTTCGTTCTTTTAAGAAACAACGGGGAGAAAGTTTGAAAGATGCTTGGTATAGGATAAGTGATGCTCATCATAGATGCACTAAGAAATACTCCACCTTAATCCTTCTTAGGAATTTTTATGTCGGTATTACTAGGTGGTATAGGTATGTTCTAGACACTCTTACAGGCGGTAATTTTCTGGAAACACCTGCTTTCGAAGCCTGTAATTTAATTGAAAGTTTAGTTGGAACACCACCTACTAAAGTTGTTAAAACTGAGACCACTTTGGACGATGTTATTAAAAATCTAAACTCTATGGAGGAAACTTTGCCAAAGTTCCTTGATAATGCTAGCAAAGTTCATGAATCAATAGTAAGTATCAACAAGAAAATCACTGTTTTAGAAGCTAGCAATATCCATGATAGTCAAAATATGAGGATTGGTAAATTAGAGGAGGCTATGGAAACTTTAAGCTCAACCTTTTCTTCTCTCAAGTTTAAAAGAGAGAAACCTTCTGTGGGAAAAGATAAAAAAAATTATGTATGTCCCCAAGGCACCTAAACCGAAATCCCCTAATGTGCTTAAATTTGATAAAACTTTTAGTGAAACTAAAAGTGATTTGCATGTTGGATCATCTTCAGGGGTGTCTAAGGTACCCATTTCTACAATTGGGGTTTTGGAGGAAATTATCGATTTGGATGCTTCTTCACTTGAAAATACCTGATTCCACTTTTCTGAGCCTAGCTAAAAGACGTTAAAGAAAAGCACTTCTTGGGAGATAACCCATGGTTTTATTTTTGCTTTGTTTTTCTCTGTTTTCTTTGAGTCAAGGGGTTGTATACTTCTGTAGCAACTCTTTTGTATCTTTATTTTCATGTTTTAGTAGTGCCAAGTAAGGTTTATGATGAGAGTTGGAGTTGGTTTTTGGATTTCTGCGTAGGAAACAGATTTCTGCTGTCCGCCGTAAAAAATCGTATAAATCATAGAAAAATCAGAATGACCTGAAATTTCTTGTGCTTATTCCTCGGCTAATTCTGAATTTTTTTTTGTTCTTTAAGTTTTTCGATCCGAGCAAGATAAGCGCCTCGAAAAAATTCGTCTTTACAGACTGTTCTGGTTTTGACAGATTCTGCCATTTTTCTTGCATTTGCTCTTTTGTGATATCAAGTGGATTCTTTGCTTCACGAAACATCAGTGGCTGTAGCTAATTTTTAAAAGTATAAATAGAACATGTTCCATACAGAACCAATGGATTTTTTATTATTGCACTAACCCTCTAATGCGAATTACTCTTTGAGTGTGGTGTGAAGGAAGTTTTCAAGGGTCAAGAGAAGAGGGTGATATATGTGATCAAGAAGAGTGCAAGGTCAAAGCTTGGGGATTCCCCCGTGGTTCATCCAAGCATATTTTAAGAAGACTCAAGCATATAAGCATGGGGATGCCCAAGGCATCCCCTTCTTCATCAACAATCTATCAGGTCACTTCTAGTGAAACTATATTTTTATTCAGTGACATCATATGAAGTTTACTTGGAGCGTCTGTTTGTTTTTCTTTTGTTTTCTTTTGTTTTCCTTTGTTTTCCTGGCTGCAATAATATAGTTGGACCCTAGCATTCCTTGTTTGGGAGAGAGACACGTTCCTCTTTTTCGTTTGAATACTCGTTATGCTCGTATTCTTAATTTTTCTTCTAGTTGCTGCAAAATTCCTGTTTAGCTCTTATTTTCATTGCATCTCTTGTTAAGATCTGTTAGTTTTAGTAGAGTTATGTGAGTACTATCATGTTTTCTTTCTGTAGCATGTAGATATTTTTTGTTAAAGCAAGTTTTTTGTATGGTGCTTGTTGGGAAAACAAACTGCTGCTTGAGGTAGAATTTATAATGGTACAGGTAGAAGCTTGTATAGACTGTGGATAGACTTTTTCATATCATGCTAGATGTTATTTTAATTATAAAGCCTTGTGGTTATTTACTAGCATGATTATCCTCAAATAGCTGAGAGTGCTTAATGTTCCATTCAAAGAATCATGAGTTGTTCTTGTCATATTGAAGCATAAATTTGTAGTGTTCTCCTTTGAATGTTTTATTTGGTTGACTTGGCGCATGCTCACACCATGTTTATGACTATGAACCAGTCACTTATAGCCTCTATGATCATTTAGTTTTTGAACTTGTGGTACTACTTATGCTTTGATTAATGATGTTTATGTTGCTATGCATGATTATGGCTCTTATGCTCTCTTGATTTGTCGCTCCCAGTCTTTTGCTAGCCTCCACCTGTACTGAGTATGAGCTCTACTCGTGCATAGAACTACCAAAAACCAAAGTTTTCCCATTGTGTCCACCATACCTACCTACATGTGGTATTTAACCGCCACTCCAAAGTAAATTGCTAATGTGTTACGTTTAAAACTTTCAAAATTACTCCTGTTTTGTGCTCCTGTTTTAGGTCATGAGGACGTAAATAGAGAATGTTTATCTCACTTGTTGATTGTACTTTCACACCCTGGACTAGTGGCTTCATCCGCTTATCCAATGATAGAAGAGCTGGCAGCGGGGTGCCCAGCCCCAAATTAATAACAACAAATCATCTTCACTATTTTTGCCCCCGATTTATCAGTCAAAGCATAATTGTGTAAACAAAAGAGAAAGAGGGATGACCTTCTACCCAGATGCGTCCTTCTATGGGAGCCGCTCTTGTGAAGTCTAGTTGGCTTGTGACGTACTGTATTTTCTGTTTACAATTCATTGACATAAGCATACACCTCTCTTAAAATATAGACACTCCTCCATGGTATGTGATTATTTATAGGCACCCGAGGATTCAGTTAGCCATGGTTTGTGTAAGATGGATGGGAGGAGTGTCAAGCTTTTATATCTCCGTTTAATAAAATAAAACCTCTAGCACATGAGTTGATCCCTGCTTCCCTCTGTGAAGGGCCTTTCTTTTACTTTTATGTTGAGTCTCCATCTTCTAACTTTATGCACAGTTGAGAGAGCAAAGGTTCCATTGTGAGTTTTATGTGCATTTGTTCTAGAAACATTATTAATTGATTCATGATGTGTTATTGCTTGTTCTCTAATTATTTTTTCTAGTCTTCCTCGTGAACTTTGAAGGTGTCCTGGCATTTATGTTTTGTCCCACTCTTAAGGACTAACAAAATATCACTTTGCCATGTTTTCTCTATACTTGAAACAAACGTATATCTTTTGTTGCATTGTTATCCATGATCTTTTATTTGTGTTACTTCTCATGATGCAAGGTGATTGATATGATTTATTATTAAAATTCTATTTATCATGCTTGTGTTTAAGTTCTATGATCTCAGCTTACTTATGATTTTACATTATTGATAATCAAGTTTATGTTGGTAGCATGTCACCTCAGAAATTATGTGTTTTTATCGTTTACCTACTCGAGGACGAGTAGGAACTAAGCTTGGGGATGTTGATACATCATAAATGTATCCTTAATTTCTGATGTTCCATGTTGTTTCCCACATGTTTGATATACACTTTATGTCTTTTTATCGATTTTCTGGACTAACCTATTGACAAGTTCCACAGAGCCAGTTCCATGTTTTCTGCTGTTTTTAGTTTGAGAAAAGTTGTTCTGGAAATATTCTCGGAATTGGAAAATTCGAAGTCTGGAGGTCCTAGAATTCCTGAAGGTTCCACGGAGCCCCGAAGAGACCCGGAGGGGGGCCACACCATAGGGCGGCACGTCCCCTGGCCACGCCATGGGTGGTGTTGGCCCCCCAGGCCTCCACCGCCTTTGCCCTTTCGCCTATTTATACCACTTGAGACCTAAAGATATACCACTTCGTCCCGAAAAACACCCGAGGCCGCCATCATCGCTATCCCAAGATCGGGAGGGTTCTGGAGCTCTCCCCGGCACCCTGTCGGGATGGGAATTCATCGCCGGAGGGGTCTACACCACCATGCCCTCCTCCGAAGTGATGCGTGAGTAGTTCATCCCTGGACTACGGGTCCATAGCAGTAGCTAGATGCTTGTTCCCTCCACTTTGTACCTCATGTTTAGATCTCGTGAGCTGCCTCACATGATCGAGATCATCTTTATGTAATGCTACGTGGTGTGTTTGCTGGTATCTGATGAATGTTGAATGATATGTATTCTGATTATCAATCTATCATGTTATCTTCATGCATATGTTATTTATGATCTTGCATGCTCTCCGTTATTAGTAGATGCTCTGGCCAAGTAGATGCTAGTAACTCCAAGAGGGAGTATTTATGCTCGATAGTGGGTTCATGCCTCCTTTGCATCTGTGCTCGAGTGACAGAAACGTGCCGGATGGAGAATGTGTTGTTGCCATTAGGGAGAAAACAACGGTGTTTACCTAGTTTACATTGTTTACATTACACACTTTGCTTACTGCGATAATCTGTTGCTTGCTACTTAATACCCAACGTTTGTTCGGATGATATTCGGAGGGTGGATTATTAGACATAGAAGCAGTTGGATGACGGTCTATGTATTTTGTTGTAATGCCTGCATGAATCACATACTAATATTTATGTCTTGCATATGCACTACGGTGCAGCCTTCATTTCTGTCAATTGCCCAGCTGTAATTTGTTCACCACACATGTTATTTATCTTTCACGGAGAGACACCCCTAGTGAACTGTGGACCCCGGTCCGTTTTCCTCATACTGGTAAAATACCTACTGCTTTCATATTGTTACTACTGCTTTCATACTGTTTTCATGCTGTTTTCCACAACATATGTTTAACCTCTTTGTGTTCAGCAAAACCGGTGAGATTGACAACCTCACTGCTTCGTTGGGGCAAAGTGATTTGATTGTGTTGTGTAGGTTCCACGTTGCTGCTGAACCGGTAGTACGCCCTGCCACCTCAGCTGCTTCAACCTTTAGAGATTGCTTGTCCTCCTACTGGTTGATTCAACCTTGGTTTCTTTTCTGAGGGAAAACTTGCCGCTACACTCTTCACAACCTTTCTCTTGGGGTTTACCAACGAGAGCAAGAAGTCTCCCATCATCGGCACGCGTGTGCAATGCCCGACGGTTCCCGCAGGCGGCCGCGAGATAATAGAGTAGAGGGAAGGGGGAGTCGATGGTCGGAGGCAGCGGCGCCCCAGTCGCTCGCGGGGGGATGATGGGAGCGAGAGGTCTTCCTTTTTTTCTTTTCACGGACTTTTTTCTTCAGCCTTGCACCGCCCAACCTCCTCAAGCATAGCCGCAGGAAATGCATTAGCGTCAATGAAGCATTGACACACATAAATTAGATCAATTTGACCATCCCAAATCCTACAGCCGAAGTTTTGTGTGAGTATATCTACCATTGGCATCGCTCTCAAACCATTGCCTTGTCTTTTGAGCGTGACCAGGTCCGCTAGAAGTGGAGCATCTGATGGTCTACATTGCAGAATTTAAAAAATTCGCACCGTGTGGTCCGACAAGATCATTATGCAGATATCGAGGCATGCCCATACATGCGAGGATCAGGAAAACGACTCACCGGCCAGCGGATTCGATGTAGTCATAGAAGAGTCCTAAACAATCATAGATCCTCACAACTAGGCTAGTTGCAAGGATGTCTCTAAGTATTCCCTCGTTAAGGATCACACATGTAATCCGTCTTATGGTACGCTCGTGTCAACCCGTCAGCGCTCCGCCGTCCAGGACTCGGCACCGATGAAGAGAGAGAGCCTTCTGGCGTTGCTAATTGGTAGCTCTAATCAACTGTGATTAGAGCTATTATGAATCTGGAAGTTCTCAACAAATGAGAGAGAAAACTAATTAGAACTAAGTCTAACCGGGAGAGTATAACTCAAAAACCCGATTATAAGAGGCTCTAATTCAATTAGAGGTTCTCTAATTAGAGGCTCTAATTACATTAGAGACGCTCTAATTAGATCTCTAATCCCGTGTGAGAGAGAGAAGGCCAAAGGATGAATTGTGTGTTCTCCAAAGAGGAGGAGGTGAGGATTATATAGTGGGAGAAAGGAGGGCACCAGCCATGGGGGGAGGGTCGGTTTCCCCTACCTCCCTTAGTCGCACTCCTCCTCCTAGGAGGACTCGGATTAGACTCCCAAGTGGAGTCCAATCCCCCTCCTCTCTTTTTTCTTTTTTCTTTTTCCCACTCATTTATTTCTCAAATAAATTAGGGAAAATTCCTATGGAAATTAGTGCACTTTGTGAGACCATGGGCCCCACCTGGTATCTCCTAAAATTAGCTTTTGCCCATAGGAGGAAATCTGCCCCCTTCGGCACCGCTTCCATATAAGGAAAGTCTCTCGGAACTTTTCTGGAACATCGTGATCCCTATAGATAAAATCATCAATGTTATCTAACGATGTTAGAAACACATTTCTAACACCCCGTGACATCTCATGTGCTCCGTAATCTCTCATATAAATTCTTCCTAAAATCGGCATAATTTCTCTCTTATAGTAATTTCTCCGAAACCACTCCGATTGACACCGGACTTGTTTCTATGATATCGTAATGGCATCGAACATTCATAAAACCAATAACACCATATTATTTCTCTCAATAAAAGGGTGGCACGACTTAAGCATGTGACCCGTAAAGGCTCGATAACACACATTCATGTTTGGGCACTTACCGAACAATAACCAACAGCGGGACCGTGGACGTCCATGATGGCTCCTGCGTGTTCCCTAAGAATGAGGGAACCTTATAAGTTACTCATTGCGCTCATTTCACGATACTATCGATATCAGGAGGTGAGACTTTGTGATCTTATCTGATCAAACTCTTTGATCATAACACATATAACTCTTTTACCAATATCGTTCTCTTTTCTGATGCATATCCCCGATGACCCTGTGATAAATAACACTATGTCTGGCTAGACGATATATCATTGCTAATACTGAGGGCCCAGATAATGTATCTCTCTATCGTCTAGAGGAATTAAGTACTAGTCTTGAACAATCTCAGTTCCATTACACTTTCTAGGTCATACCCAGATATCACCGTAATAATCCCTAGTTATGGCAAGACAGTTGATGATATCCAAAGTATAACTTTCGACCTTGTGGTCACTAGATATTTTAATAGTATAGAAATTATATTCAATGTTAACTTCATATGCATTTTCTAAAATACATAAGGATTGCTTAGTCTCTTTTAGCAACATACACTTGGGTCGGTTCATTACTACTTGTACCCTAACAGTAAACTGTTATGTTTTGCTACACTTTCTTCTAAGTACATGATCGGAAAATATGATCATATCACAAAACATGAGCTACTATTAGAGACAAGATTAGGAACTCTTATTTGTTTATATCTAGACGCCCGCACAAATACTTTCCTTTGAAAACTCACTTTTCAAGTGCTATAGCGGTTGTAGCATGATGACATAAACTTAACTCTGAACTTAGAGATAGAATAATAAATGAATATTATTATCTCTAGGGTATACCTCCAACAGCGTCAACGGAAAATTGAGATTGAAATCTTATTATCTGTGTCAGTTCGCTAGACTACTGACCTCCAACTTCGTCAACTTGATTTGGCAGATCAAGATGAGTTAAATACACCAACAGTACCTCAACTTATCGAGCAAAATCATTTTAGTCATCGTACATAGAGAATGCAATTTTACAGTCACTGAAGACGTGATGGTGCGTCGTAGACGGTCACTGCGCGAGAAGGGGGCGGTGTACTGGCTCGCATGGCGGTGCGTGGGACCCACTGTCAGCCTCTCATGACGCCTGGGATGTGGGACCCGCTTGTCAGGGTCCCAACTATGCAATTTTGATAGAAAAACCCTTCTGTTTTTTATTTTTCCTCTTCTTTATTTTTTCCCTAATCCCATGCCCTGCCCTGCGTTGACCAAATTGGCCACGCGAGGAAGGAGGACGGGGCGCCTGGGACGTCGGCCGGAAGGACTTGGCCGTGGGGAACAGCTCCAGGCAAGGGATTAGAGAAGAAGGCCGTCGGCCATGGCCAGAGGAGGGAGCCGAGTGCGTGGCCCACCGTCCGACTGCCGCCCACTGACGTCCGCTTCCTCCATCTCCGCAGCATGACGAGGAAAACCCCCACTCGCCTGGGAAGGTCGTCGTGGAGGTGGAAAACGGCAGGGGCTCACGGTGCGGCAGAGAGCGCCTCCACATCCACGCTCGCCATCACGGGAGGCTCCAAAGTCTGCTCTGAAAGAATGAAGATCCACGATTGCAGCACATGGGGAGGAGGGGTAGTGGACACGGCTGGACCTTGTCCCTGGGGAATGGTGGCGGGCCCTAGGCGCTCCTCGTGCCGTGCGGTGGCAGTGGAGGTGTGGAGGAGAAGCCGACCCCGCCGTGTTCGACAACGCATATGCGCTCTCCGCCATGGTCGACTCGCCTCAGGGCTGGCCATGGCCATCTTCTGGCTCGTCGTGCCCCTCTCCATGACAACTCGCCTCGCGGCCGCACAGAGGAGAAAGATGTTCGGCGTGGGTGCTCACGGTGCACGGCGTAGAGCTTCCCCTCTGCACGGGTGCACCTCGTGGTACAGCAGGCCGCCGTTGCTCGCCACTGCATCGATCTTGTCCCTTACCGGAAAAGAAAACCTTAGGCGTGGCGATTGCTTCCTCTGTCCCTCCTATGCTTCTCTGCCATGGTCTGCCACAGCCGCCACCAGTGTGTGGGTGAGGCTGACTACGGAAGAGAGATAGAAAGAGATAGTGGGTAGGTGAGGTTGACCAGTGGGGCCACTGTCAGTCTGACTAGAGGGAAGCAGGATTGAGTGAGGTCTTTTTTGCAAAAGGACATGCTGCTGGAGACCGGTCAACCCACCGCCACGTCAGCCAATACACCGCCCCTTCTCGCGCAGTGACTGTCTACGACGCACCAACACGTGTTCAGTGACCGTAATATTGTATTCTTTATGTACAATGACTAAACTGGTTTTGCTCGATAAGTTGAGGTACTGCTGGTGTATTTAACTCGATCAAGATTCCCCCAATATCAAACTTTTCTCTTGCCTGCCTGTGCAAGGGCGCTGCCTTAGAGCATCTCCATCTATGGCTATCCTGGGCTATGAATCTTAGGCGTAGGCTCCCGCGCGCTTGAAGTCTGGAGAATGCAGGAGGAGACAACGATACGCGGAGGCCGGAGCCACGCACGTGCGTGGTGGACGGAGGCGGGCACGGTGGTTCGGTGCAGCGGCAGGCCGTGGCAGCGGCGCAGCGGGCGGGCATGTGCACGGCAGACGGATGCGGGCAGTGGCGGGAGACAAGGAGGAGCTGGAGCGGGGGTAGCGCTTGTCGGGGTAGCGATGGGCAGCACTTGCCACGGCCACTGGCCGGCCGGTGCAAAATACAGCCGCACATGATGTCCATCTCTATTTGGCTGCAGTGAATTGATCATAGTTTTAAATAGAGGGCTATGACATTTAGCGATGACCTGCATGAAACGCTATAGCGATGCTAAATCGCCGCGATAGCGTGCTATTTAAAGGGTTTGGTACATTTATCATGCTAACTAGATGACCCGCTGCGCCACTGGCGCAGAGACAAAAGCAAGATTTTACTATTCCGATAAGTTTTATTTTGTTTTGCTATCCACGACTATTGACATTCACTGACACGACGACTGCATTTTTAGCTTAGATATTCTGCATGATATCGTAGACATATGGCATAAATCTTTGTATGGACCAAAGGAAGAAAATCTCTATATTTGGAAAGTCATCGACGCAAACGCTAGAAATAAGACTATATTTTAGTCATATATGCCTCGCGTGTGTGTTGTTGTCCAAGGTTGCCCGTTAGATTTCACCGTGTCCTCTTGCTGCGCGCACCAACAGTATTTTTTCAGCGACAACGCCCTCAAGTCACGTTTTCCACTCGCGTAATTGACGGGCCATAGATTTTATGCATGGTTACGTCCGGGTTTGAGATCCTCTCCTTAGGGCTGGTAATTATTATCAAATGCAAGGTGTGAACACTGATAGTTCAATTATGCAATGGAAGCTATGTTAAATAACCATCTTTCACAGAATTAAAAATAATCAGGCTTAATTGTTCTTTATTACGCTCAAATTCAAACCGATCGCACGTCAAACTTTCTTTTGTACATGGGATCGATTTAGCCAAGATAACTGAAATGTGTAACAAACGTGCTTCATGTGTAGCTAGGAAACACCTCGAGCGGATATCAACTTCACCAATGAAACTCACACACCAGCACAATTCTCTCAACAAAAGGATTCGCGGTTTCGAACAATGCAGAATCCGCACATCGGCTGCCCCAGGGTTCCCGCATATTCCTTTCCTATGGATGGGCAACCAGTTCGGTCCCATAACCCGTATCCTTTAAACTGATCTAGCTGTGACCTTGGTATCCAGTGCGGCATGTACATGCTCCCAAAATTGCCAACGGTACATATTCAAAAGCATGCTATACATCATAGGCACACTCGTATTGAGTTTTCCGATAGTTAATAAACATTATCCATGGATGCTATGTATCACACACTCAACACGACAACATTTATATTTTTTTTCACAAATGAATACAAATAAGGATAATTTTGAAAATGGATCCAGCACAACAAATGGATTGAGGTGGTAACCGGGCAAATTTCAAGAATGACGGACACACAATGCAGTTCCGAATTCCCCATTCAGTCTCAACTAAGATTGACAGTCAGTAAACATTGCGAACCGGTCGTCGCCGTAATGCTGGAGTTCAATCTGCACATCTGCGTTGGCTTCTCGGTCTCAGCTTCGGAAGAAGAGTCTCCATCTTCTAGGTGCACCACCAGTGATTCTTTCATCTGCGCCGGCCATCATGTTATATGCCACCTGCTCTGCTGCTCCACCTCACCGACACCTATGTTGTGCATACACCGAAAAATTGTGTCAGAAAAATATGCAACCTCTGGAACTTTGGTTCCAGTGAAGCTACACCTACAGTCAGCACACGCGTCTGTGAAAGATGCAAAGTTGCAGCAGATTCTTTAGAATAAAACGTGAGGTTTCAAAATTCAAAAAGAAAGCAGACCGACGTACTCATGGCTGGAACAAATAAAGAATCAAACCTCTTAACCAAAATGCCAGGTTTGCAAGCCATATTTTCAAATTTTCCATTAAAATTGATTAGCTCGTCCCAATCTTAAGTACAAAAGGAATTTCTACGCGCCAATAAACATGAATAGAAGTCATCTTCTTAAAACATCTCAACCGCCAGTACATGAGAAGTTTTCTTTTTTACAATACCAGTCCATGAGTACTGGGACCAAAAAAAACCCCAAAACAAATAAATTATTTCTAACAGCACCAGCCCAACAACTCACAATGATTAACTTACAAATAGATCCACTCTTGTAAATAAACTACATTGTAGCCACCAATAAATTCTATTGGGTAGTACTGATAATTCTGACAAAGAAAACAATTAATTATTGGGGCTATCTAAGATGGAGCACAAGCTGTGATCCCCTTTGCCTCCAGGACGCATATTCTACTCGTGATTCCTTGAAAATACACCGTGCAAATTAATACATCTACGTTGATAACATTTATATTATGCTGGACTATTTGTTATGCATTTTTTTTACCATGCATAACATATCGTTAGACAATGTTCAAGCAATGCCATTGATTCTTCTCTTAACGAGGAGCTTCAATGCAAAGAAGAGGTCGAAATAATGGCTAATCAGGATGGAGCAGAAAATAAGTTTGCTCTCTTATCTACCCCTATTTTGTGTGTACTGAAAAAATGTTCAAATTGTAGCATATTCAAAAAAAATCGGAGGACCAGTGAAAGAGCGGCCTTCTTCACAGTAAACAAAACAAATACAATCCTTGTTGGAGTTACAAAGAAGGAGGAAGAGTAAATTAGTGCCCTCCTAAGAGTTAACTGAGAAGGAAAGACCTACAGGTTAAGAGCAACAACCAACAGAAGCTATAAACATGTACTCCCTCCGATCCGAAAAAAGAGTCGGAGGGAGTAGCTATAGCTGTGCACGTTTGCTAATGAACCTATGACACTAATTACGGACCGGAGGTAGTAATGAAAAACAAAGAAAATCTACATTAATCTTTTTTCATGTACATCTCTCTCTTGATTTGGATTGTAGAATATATATGAATCGTTTGAGTCTAAATAAGTAAATATGAGTGGTATATAAAGTTCCATGATTGACATGAGAAACAATAGGGAACAATAAAATTAAGGGAGGAAGAAGGTGCAGTTTAAATGAAGGTATGCAATTCAGTTTAATGCATTTTCGATCATGCCGAGAAAAATCATTACTTCATGCAAACAAAAATAAAGTTTGATCTCCAATAGTAATATTTTTTGCCTACTAAAAAAATATAATTTAGCTGGTATATAAAGTTGTCTCTCCATGTTTTACATGAGCAACAATAGCTGTAGGTCCTGGGGAACAACAAAGAGCAAGGGAGGAAGAAGTTGCGGTTTATATGAAGGTATGCATTTCATTTAGTGCATTTTCCGATCATACCGGAAGAAAAAGGATTACTTCATGCATGATTTCCTGCCACCACAAGATACTTCATGCAATACATTATACACAGTGTGGTAAATAAAGCAGCGTGAAGAGAAAAACTTGTCGAAATAAAAGCAATAAATAGCAAATACGATGGGAAGGCAGAGGCGATTACCATTGAATCATCACGTATAAAGCAGTGTGGAGAGTAAACATAGAATTGCCAATAGAGAAGGACAAAAGAGGACTATCTCACATGCTATATGTTGCTCAATATAGTACTCTTCGAAGACAGAAGAAAAACATATGTAAGCACTATTACAGGTTAGAGCAAAAATAATTCACAAATCAAGCAGGCAACTGTACAAGATCCAGGCCAGTGTAACTTTATCATGATAGTTAGCAATGTCTGCTTCCTAAATAAGACAATGTATGTGAGCTCAAAAATACAAAGAATTCCATATAGTAAGTCTATTGTATGCTTGAATAAGACAATGAATTTGAAAGAACATCTATGCATTGGAGCTATCATATTTTAGTGCTCAAATCCAACTGAGCGGAAAATAGATCAGAAAACTTATGTGCCCCATAAAAACGAAATAATGTAGTTTCATAGTAAAAGGAGCTTCCATAGGCATTTGACATCAATAAAAAATCAATGACTCATCAGTCAAATTAATAGTACCGTCTATCAAACAATTATAGTGCCGAAAAACCATAGGCATAGACACACTGGACGTAACATACTTGTTGCAAATATATCTAAATATTGACTCACACAATGATATATATTCAAGGATTAAGTAAACACGTCCTTAACCAGAAAAGAAGACACAAAATGGCCACTCAGGCCTGAACTGAAAATAGGGTTGCTCTCTCATCTGCGGCATAGAACTGTACTTTACATTCTATGCATAATATGCATAATCTATTTTTTTCACGGATAAAAGAAAAACAGAGAAGGCCGATGGCTAGGATCTTACCTGCGACAGCGCAGCGGGCCATCACTCACCTAGCCTCGTCAATACTTCCTCCCATTTATGCATATTCAACCTGAGACTTCACCATGTCAGAACTTCTGAATATTTCAGATTTTAAAATCCATAATAAGCATAATTCAAGAATACATCCATGATATAGTCATGCGCATTTATTCTGAATATCTTAACCTTAAACATGACATTTGCTATTAGGAGTAAAAGAAGTTTCTTGATTACTATCTTTATTTGCAAAAAGGAACCATGACAAGGAAACCCTAGAGTTGAGACTAAATACATAACATGTAGCATTGATAGATTACCACCTAAAGATTTATACTCCCTCTCATCCGGAAAAATTGTCGCCGGTTATACTACGTAGCTGTACTGCCTCTGTTGATTTCCTGCGACAGATAAAACGGATCAGAGGGAGTATCTAATAGGAGAAGAAGACCGGTGTATGGTTCAGTCTTCGCAAACTGGCATCTAAGAAGTGGAGCGATTGTTATGTACCTCAAGCTCTTCTGGTTAGTGTCCAAGTACTTCACCGCCACCCAAGAATTTGCGGCTATCACAGGGTAATTGCAGTGGCGAGAATGAGTAGACAACAGTCTCCTTCAAAGATTTCGAATAGCTCCGATCAACTTCAATTTAGAGCATACCCCTTGTTAGACATGTTTAAATAGTAGGTTCCAATCATTGGTGCAGTTTTAGTTTATGACTATCGTTGAATTTGGCAAATACTACCTACTGCTTGTTGGAGTAGTAATAGGATACCGCACCTGATTTCAATGTGACAAAAGCAGAATTATGAATCCTGTAGAAGCTTGTTCAAGTATTTTTTTCAAAAACCTGAAAAATACAGCACCATAAGGAAGTCAGCTGGTTACTTTGGTCGAAATTCGACACTGTTTTGTTAGAGCATCAATTAAATTAAATCTGTACAAAAAGGATCAACAATATGTAAGACTAAGCAGACGTACCTACTAATATAAAGGCAACTCATTAGCTTCACTCCATTATAGAAGAAATTCCTGCACAACTTGAAGAACAAACTGTTGTAGAAGTAAATGCTGATTCCTGAAAAAGCTGAAGAATCACGTCATCGGACGTCTCTCCAGCCAACAAGCGTGTTCTGTTGAGCAAGTCAGGTTGACCATTTGCTGTTCACCATCTGCTGCTGGAAAATTTTACCATCCGACAAAATATGGGTTCAGCTCATTGTAGAATTAGCAAGATTCAGTTATAGACATATTTGTCCAAATATTTAAAGAATAGTATTACATATATATAATTAACAGATAAGAATGAAAACTTTCTCACACCCGCCAGAAGCTAAAAGAACATACATCCCCTATGTGGTACAACTACCAGTTAGCCATGCCACGTTCTATGATATATACTTGGAGGTGTTTACATTGATTATCTAAAATAGAAACTAAGCATTATGCGGGACCTACTACCAAGAATAACCAATTTTCGGAAATTAAGCACTGGCCAAGGACTAAATTAAGCTCAATTTCTGCTCAAGCCCTTGTCTCACAACTCTAAAATTTCCAATCCATTCATGAAACTACGTGAACAACCAAAAACCATAGATCCAAATGGACACACCAGACACCACAATTGTTATTTTCCATTTTATTTAGAATGAGATAAAAAAAAGTTTTGGGAATGATAATTAACGAATTAAAGCATGCAAAATATAGCAACTTTGAGTGCCAAAATATACCAGCAAAGCGATATAGCTTCATGCAGACTTACCCATGAAGACTTGCCTCCTCTATACACATCATTACTGCCCCTCGTTGGTGTACAGACCTACCAATCTAGAAAGCGCCCAAACAATTCCTACAAAAGTGAAATTAAATTAGGAGAAAATATAGGGAGGAGCTCACACGAGCATGTGCAAACAAAAGCACAATCCATCTCGACGCTACTCTCCAGTAGATACTCTCACCAGCCGATGGTACTGTTAAGAGCCAACATCCACATGATAGAGATCAGGAGCAGAGGGGGATAACCAAAAAAAAGATCAGGAGAAGACTCGCCTTGGCATCATGCATCGGTCGTCCTTGCCCGGGACGCTCGAAACTCTCTCCAAGCAGCGACCGATGGTGAACCATGGTGACGGAGAAGGATTGGGGAAGGGGCGACCTCCGGTCTCGACTCGGGTCACGACAGACGAGTACGTCGAGGAGGCGGCATCGGTCCTCACCTCATCCTCAGCCGGTGGCGATGCATTCCTCTCACTGAGTTCCACGGGCGCGGCGAGATCTCGTGGCTCGTCGCCCCGCTCTGCGCCGTCAACCGCCGGGGGGAGCCGCACAAATCGCTTCCTACTTCGGCCGCAGGGGTGCAGAGCTCCGCACGCGGGGCGAGCTCCCAGGGCTCGTTGCCCTGCTCTGCGCCGCCAACCGCCGGGGAGAGCCGCACAAAACCCTGCCTCCTCCGGCCACAGAGGTGCGAGACAGACAGGGGATGGGCGGCGGCGGGCATGGTCGCGAGTTGGAGGAGGAGAAAAGTCACAGGAGGGGATCGGGGGAGGAGCCTAGATCTCGATCTGGATCGGGGAGGAGAGACGAGCACGGGATGGCCTAGGGTTTCACCCGTGCGGGGGCTGGTTTTGTTTTCTCAGACACACGCATCCGACGGCTGCAACTCAGAGCGCTGACAATCCGGACGCAAGAGCGAAATCTAGCCTTACACTTGTAAGCACGGGAGGCTGCACATCCCGGACGAATCTGGTAGAAGCACAACCCCTCCAACCTTTATAGTAGTAATGCACTTATCGTCACAGTGCAGAAAACGCTATAGCGAAGCTGTAGCGCGCTATTTAAAACTTTGGAATTGATAGATCCAACTTGACGTGCTTGTGTGCTTTCTTGTGCTAGCTGAATCAATCGATGTGTGCTTGTGTGCTTGCTAGGTGCTAGCTGGATCGATGGATGATGCTTGCATCCCGCGCGATATGCATACGGGTGACTAGGGACCCGATTGCTTTTCCTATAGGGTCTTTTTTGTAAAAATCATGGATCTATTTATTGAAGATATGTTTGTGGGATTTATTTTAGTGCGCCTGCTAAATTGCTGCAGGCTGCACACGTCCTATTTTAGTGTATCTGGAAACTGCTGTCCACGACGGCGTGCCAAAACTTCTAAAACTGGCGCTGTAAACTATTTTAGCGCGCCATATATTTTGGCGAAGATGCTCTTACTGCTGACAAGTTAGCGCAAAGAGCATGGCCTCATAGTACCGACTGCTCGCTCTGTCGCCTGGGGGATGAAACGATGCTACAATTGTTTGCGCAATTCCCCTTCGCCCATGGCATCTGGGGGTGCATTTGGTAGCATGCAACTACTGAAATCAGGTCCACGAGCTGCATAACACGACCTAAATTTTGACCTGCACGAACTTTAAAGCACCCTTGTCCCAGGCTCAGTAGGACCAATCGAATCGACGGTTCTTTTGCGGCCAAGCCAAGCACGCTTCGTAAATCGCTCTCTTCTATGCAATATAGGCGTGCTCTATGGTTACTCTCACTCTCCTTACTCTTACTTCTTCTTCTTCCTATCAATGCTAGAATGGTCGATTCATGATAAACTATACACAAAAATGATGTGTATTTATGATGTGGTTCCATTCTGACAATTTGTTCTGCCTTTTATTAAGCGCTAATTTCAAATTTCATGTTAATTCTTGAAGCTTTTTTTGACTAATTTCGTCAAATTAATCACACACGGTCGGTCGTTTGAATTTTCCTTTGAGGAGTAGCTTCACCTCGACATTTTACACAACTCTTGTTTTATAAGATTTTTGTTTCGGTGGTCATAGATGAATATATCTTGTATTCTACCTATGCGTATTTAGATTGTGCTTTGTGTATGTGTCTTCTTCAACCTACGCTCGACCGCCGGTCGCCGTCATGAATTCCGTCATTCTATAAGTTGTCTCACCTACGTCTCTGTCGGTTGCGCTCAGTCGCCGCCACCGCCGCAAACTCCATCGTTACCAGAGTGGTGTACCAGTTAATTGAACATGTTTGTGATGTGTTACTCAACATTATCATGGTGTTCGTGTTGTCTTTGGTTACTCAGCTCTGCTCTCCATCGCTGCCATATGCAGCCGCCACAAACTTTGCCGATGACCTCCGTCGCCGGCACTAGCCACTAGCACCGTCCTCGTGTTTGCCGCTCGTCATGGGTATGTCACATAGACATGTCTCAAACTTGTGTGATTCCGTCTCACTTCAACATCTCTATTATGTGTGTTTCATTATTGTCAGTCGCATCACCAACAAACTATATCGGCATCGACCTCCATTTGCGTCGGCGCAGATATTAGCCGCCGCCATGTCGCGTTGTCATCTGACTCACTGCGCCTAATTGGTCTATCACATAGTGTGGTGATAGTAGGTAACTCCATCCATGTGGCAAAAGGTGAGACTAATCGCAAGCTTGGGGGGTGGTTGTAGGCTACCAAACAAAGTGCACAAAGGAGTGCCACTGATGCAACGCAGACTATCTAACAAGATGCACAACGTGGTTTTTGGTCGCTCACTCTAGCCAGACCTCAAAGAGAAATTCCTACGAAGCAAAAAAAATCCATGCAAGCTACCAAAGCTCCGGTCTAGTATTAGGTTCCATTGGACACTTCGGGCGTGTTTGATTACCTGCACCGAATTTGGGCTATTTGCATCCATGGCCCGGCAGGGCCTAGCCGAGAGAAAACGCGGCCTGGACCACGTTGTGCAGCCAATTTAGATGTCAACAATGTTCTAGCCAGAACCGTTTGGCTGGAAGCAAATTTAAGAGCCCCAGTTGTTTGGTTTCATGTTTCTGCTCAAAGCACAAATTTTGTGTTGTTTGGTAGAGTGCAAAGTCATGACCAGGAGTAGGATTCAAATATGTCGATTACTAGTTAGAAACAAATACCGGTGTATCACAAATTCAACATAACAACTGCCGGTGATGCACCCCAAATTCATCGGAGGGGTTTAATATATACCACCTCGCACCAGTGTACGAAGTTCTACATAATAGGGGTAGCTAAAACTGCGATCTACGGGCACTACAACAACACCATCATCAAATCAGCACGCCCCAAAATTGCTGGCAATAATAGCGGTAGTACCAACTCTTCCTCTCCGCTGGCGTCCCGACGAGATAGGCGTCACACTCCTCTCATGTTCCATCAGGTAGCTTAGAGCAAGCTGGAGAGTGTCTACCGCCAGAGGATTCTTCACATGCGGCTTCCAGAAGATGATCTTCATCTGCTCATAGTTCTGAATTGGCGTGTTGATAAAACATTCGTCCCTGGGGAGGACCTGCAAATGATGGCTCACCAGTCATTGAACATTCAGTAATGCAAATGAGCATAGAAATCGTAGAAGTTTACAGCTAGATGTTTCAGGAGCGCTTCTTCCTCCACGTAAAAAGAAGAGGTCTCCTCCCGCCACTCCACTCATTCAGGTTGTGCCAAATTGAGGAGACTGTTCCACCCGATCCTTCACTTTCTAAGATGATTGTACAACCGACTATTGGTCACATTTGTGTCGTGCAATTCAGAGTCAGAGTCTTGTCTCTTAGACCCCTGTCCAGATCCACCCTACTTTTGACAAGCTCAACCATACTACTGAGGATAAAGGTGGCCAGTGTGTTGGCATGATCTTAAGGACTCGATCTCCGCCATAATTGGGAGGCGCGTGCACGACCAACAGTGCCTTCGCGGGCAACGGCAGAAGGGACGTCGACGAAAGATCCGGCTAGTAGGGTGTCTCCTGCACATGTTTTCGTTGTAAGCATGCTAAAACACTAAGAATCATTGCGTTATGTGCAATCATTTTATCACTGATCCGGCGTGTACTCTACGTCGATGCTCACAATGTAAAAACTTTAGTTCGTACTATACTGGTTCAACTGTGGTACAACGATGAGTACTGATCCGTGTGCATCAATCCTTGCACCACAATTGCACCGATATGTAGAGGTGAACTTGAGTTCAAGCACTTGACTTGCAATATGGTAAGATTTATTCGCATGTGCCCAAATCGACAACTAAATTAGCCTATACGCTCCTAGATTATGCTAAGATGAATCAAAATCGACTGCTAAACATGCACATCTAAAGAGAATACCAGGATCTACCCTCGCAGAATCTAGATCTGCTATCGCTACGGGGACTGTGAGGATATAGGGTTGCATTTTACTTACAGTCACACTGCTCACGGATACGGAGGAGGGCGACATTTCGGAGTAGAGGAGAGACGACGCGATGGTGAGACCACGGTCGAGGAGGCGCCTTGTTGAGCTCATCGGTGAGAGATCCAGCAACGGTGGAGAGCTCGATGGGGGGGAGGGGGATGGTGGCAGGGAAAGCGGCGGTGACCCAGAGGGGGTAATATAGAGGTGCGAAAAATCTTACACTCCCGTATGCTGTCCAGAGCAGACACTACAAAAATCCGCGGAACTATAAACGTTTTGTAGGCCACCGAAAACACTAGCGTTCAAACTTTATTTCTGCCGTTTAGAACATACTATGCAGGTCACGAACTGGCCAGAATTCGCCGATTTCTCGCCGGCGCCGCTGTCTATATCAAAGACTCCACCCGTCGATTTCTCATGACTCTGCCAAAATCTTACACAGCCGTTTGGAGATTCGGACTCGCCGCGCTCGAGACGCGACCGTATATGCGAGACGGCCGGACGGTCGGGCGCTACGCGAGCTGATACTGCTCCGTCGGTGCTTTGTGCAGCAGTAGCCGCCGCTATTGTCTCATGTACTAGTACTAGCTCAACTAGTACTATCGTGTACGCAAATGTGATTGATCTCAACTAGGTACTAGGTGAACTAGTACTACCTGTGGTACCTTCGAGCGCATATACAGGATCGACCGATCCATATACTTAGTACTAGCTGAGCTAGCTTGAGAGGAGGCAACGGCAGCAGTACCAGCTTGGAGACGCGCTGCTCTTGTGCCGAGGAGCTGGGAGCAGCAACAGATTGGATACGCGCTGCTCTTGTGAGGAGAGGAGGCAATGGCAGCATCTGGATATGGTTGGGAAGATTTCTATACGCATGATTTGGGGAAGAAGATGACCAGAAAAAAATAAAAAAGGCATCGGGCAGCATATTCCTTTTTACATTTTACTTTTTGGTTTCTATTCCGCGCAGTGCTTTTTTAACCTGTATATCACGTTTGTCGTGGCCCTTATCTCGGGTTTGCAATTTGGTGGGATGCAATGTGTGTTAGAGAAGCTCTTACACGCAACCAAACATGCCCTTCCTGCGAGCAAGCAGAAGGCAGGATTTCTCATCTCTAGTTACCATGGTTTGGTTGCACCTATGGATTGAAAGGAACAACATAATTTACGACTCAAAGTCATGGATGGAGAACCTGCTGAAGGAACCCTACGTTGTGCTTCAAGGGCATCTCCTACGGGGCTGCTCAAACGACGGACAAAACATGGACAAATCCGTCCGTTTGAGCAGCGGTCCGGTAGGGGGACACAGGAAATTTGGAATGCGCCCTACGAGGCTGCTTACTTAGGGGATGGGGGGCACAAACGGCCGATTTTTACATGCAAAAAAAAAAAGCTAACCCTAGCTACGGCCGGTCACTCGCTGGACCTACTCGTCCTCGTCGTCGTCGAGTATGATGTAGTCCGGCTCCTGTAACAGGTGGCCCGGCAGGCCCGAGGGGCGCGGCGGCGTGTCCGGCTGGACGGGGGCCGGTGGCGCCTGAGGCAGCTCTGGCAGCGTCCCATCCCACTACCATCACGTACCGACCAGTGGCCGGAACCACCGTGGGCAGCGGCGCAACGTCTCCGCGCGCTCCTCCTCCTCCTCCTGGGCCGCCAGCCTGGCCTCCTCTGCTACCAGAGCCGCCACCTCCCTGGCTGCTCTTGCCGCCCGCTCCCGCCGCTGCCACGACCGCCAGGGCCGCGGCCATCTCGCGCTCCCCCTCCTCCTAGCACGCCTTGGCCTCCATGGCCGAGTCGTGGAGGGCCGTTCCCAGGCCCTCCCACTCCATGACCTCGTCGGGGACGGGCTCCTCCTCCTGCTTCACCGGAGCGCGCATGGGGATGCCGATGCGCAGTGTCCCTGGAGCAGCTCGGCAGCGCGGCGGCGGGGGAGGTCCGCGGGCGGGTACTGGGAGGCCGCGGGCGGCGCGGGCACCGAAGTACCTGCGACAACGGATGTCTTGCTTGTCCTGGAACCAGGTGTCCCAGTAGGGCGAGTCCAGCGCGAACGCCGTGTGCATCCGCAGGTCGTCCGAGAGCTCCTCGCGGTGGCGGAGGATTTCATTCTCCCGCTCGAGCCCGTCCTTGGGGACCGGCAGCACCGGAATCCTCTCGGGATTCAAATGTCACCCGTCCGCGAGGTGGACGTCCGGGTATGGCACTGGGAACGCATTGTCCTAGTAGCACTGGCATTTGGGCGCGCTGAGGTACGGACGACGGCGCACGCGCTGTGTCGTCCTCATCCTCGTCGTCCGCGACGGCCGGCGGCGCGATTCGGAAAGGAGGAGGCGGTTGGAGGGCTGCTCTTGCCGCCCTCCCTGGCTGCTCTTGCCGCCCTCCCCCGCCGCCGCCCGTGCCAGGGCTTGCTCGGCCGCCACCGTAGCCTCCGCCGCTGCCACGGCCGCCAGGGTCGCGGCCATCTCGCGCTCCTCTTCCTCCTAACACGCCTTGGCCTCCATGGCCGAGTCGTGGAGGGCCGTGCCTAGGCCCTCCCACTCCATGACCTCGTCGTGGACGGGCTCGTCCTACTCCTCCTCCTTCACCGGGCGCACGGGGCTATGGATGCACAGTGTCCCTGGAGCAGCTCGGCGGGCGCGGCGGCGGGGGAGGTCCGCAGGCGGGTACTGGGGGGCCGTGGGCGGCGCGGGCACCAAAGTACCTGCGATGACGGATGTCGTGCTCGTCCTGGAACCAGGTGTCCCAGTAGGGCGAGTCCCGCGCGAATGCCGGGTGCATCAGCAAGTCGTCCGGGAGCTCCTCGCGGCGGCGGAGGATTTCATTCTCCCGCTCGAGCCCGTCCTTGGGGACCGGCAGCACCGGAATCCTCTCGGGATTCAAATGTCACCCGTCCGCGAGGTGGACGTCCGGGTATGGCACTGGGAACGCATTGTCCCAGTAGCACTGGCGTTTGGGCGCGCTGAGGTGCGGACGACGGCGCACGCGCTGGTCGTCCTCGTCCTCATCCTCGTCGTCCGTGGCGGCCGGCGGCGCCGATTCAGAAAGGAGGAGGGGGTGGGGGTTGGAGGGCGCGCGGCGGCGGGAGGAGGACCCGACCTCTTTGTCGTTCTTCCCGCCCCCAAGCCACCAGCGGCGGTGGGAAGAGCGGCGGCGACACTTGGTTTTGCGGGCGGGAGAGACAAGGTCGGGAGAGTGGCGAGTGGGGAAAGTGTGGGGACGGGAGGGACGCGTGACGCTTAAGTAGGTCAGGAGGGGCAGCCGAACAGGCGTAGTACCGTTGACGGGTGGGCCAACCCGCCGTGCGCGGGCGAGAGCGCGTTCGCGCGGTGTCCGCGACCGCTCAAATCCCGACCAAATTTGGGCGGGATTTGAGCAGGCCCGAACGAAAAAGGGACTCGGCCGCGAGATGAGCAGTCCCGTAGAGGGCTGCTTTTCGGTCTGGCTGCTCAAATCAGGGTTGTCCAGCCCAAATAGGCAGTCGCGTAGAAAATGTCCTAAGAGAAACAACTGAAACCGCTCTTCTACTGCAGCGTTCACTAGACTGAAAGAGTGGTGCCGAGGACGGGAAACGACACGGTGCTAGTGGATGCAGACATTTTATTTGACACTGTTGTTTTTTAGCGAGTTTTCACGCTTTTCTTCTTTCCAGGTTTTGCAAAAAGTCTGTGGGATGGTGCCTGAAATAACATATTGGCACCGGGTCGTTCGATTTGGTACCTTGCAGAGGTGTCTCCCTCTATTCCACGGCTAGAAACAAATGGCATGACGAGCTCGCCACAAGGAAAACTAGCCAAGATTGCAACGGCAGCATTTGCTGGCAAGGTGGAAATTAGAAACCATTGCCATTGCTAAAGGGGTGTGTGTCTTTGTGCAATTAGGAAATGGATTAACTTGTGTTGGTTGGCTACGCGATTTGGGACTATCTTTAAACGTCCGGCGGCGCCTTACCATATTTTGCTATCCACAATCGGCAGGCCAGATGACAACCACCGCATGACGGGTGCAGTGCAGCATATTCTTCTGGGCAGGCGTTCACGAGGACTCCAAGCTCAGCCAGCGCCGGTCGCCGTCACACAAAACAGCCAATTAAACCTCCAAATCCCGACGCGTCATCGTCGCCTCTCTGATTTAACTAGAGGTGGTACGGTGCAGCGTGACAATCATACCGAGAGTAAAGTAGAGCGTGTGGGGTGCAGCCGCGTCGCGCATGCATGTCGCGTCTGGCGGAGGAACACGCCGGCGGGCAAGTTGCAGCGGAGCGGCGAGCCAGACAGAAGCCGGTGTTCACGGTCCCGATCATTACGGTCATCCTGTTCATCGTCGCTCCGTGCGCGCTCTTCCTGTTCACGTCCGGCGTGGCGCTCCCGCGAATCCGCATCGAGTACGCCCGCCGCGACAGCGACAGCGATCGTGACGTTCCGGCCAGCTCGCCCGGAAACCTCGCACCGCTACCGGCGCCTAAGGCTGCAGTGGCTGTTCCCAGCGAGGATCAGCGGCGGGAAGAGCAACCGTCGCCTAAGGCTGCCGTGGCTATTCCCAGCGAGGATCAGCGGCGGGAAGAGCAGCCGCCGTTGCGCCAGCTGACCGACCAGCCGTACACGCTCGGGCCGGCCGTGCCGGACTACGACGCCCGCAGAGCGGCGTGGCTGGCGGCACACCCGGGGTTCCCGGCCTTCGTCGCTCCGGAGCGGCCGCGCGTGCTGGTGGTCACCGGTTCGTCGCCACGCCGGTGCAGCAACCCGGAAGGCGACCACGTGCTCCTCCGCGCGTTCAAGAACAAGGCGGACTACTGCCGCGTCCACGGCTTGGACGTCTTCTACAGCAACGCGGTGCTGGACGCGGAGATGACGGGGTTCTGGACGAAGCTGCCGCTGCTGCGCGCGCTAATGGTGGCGCACCCGGAGACGGAGCTCCTCTGGTGGGTGGACTCGGACGTGGTGTTCACGGACATGCTGTTCGAGCCGCCGTGGGGCAAGTACGCGCGGCACAACCTGCTGATCCACGGCTGGGACGAGGCAGTGTACGGCGCCAAGAACTGGCTCGGCACCAACGCCGGCAGCTTCGTGATCCGGAACTGCCAGTGGTCGCTCGACCTCCTCGACGCCTGGGCCAAGATGGGGCCGCGCGGCCCTGTGCGCGAGAAGTACGGGAAGATCTTCGCGGAGGCGCTGTCCAACCGGGCGGCGTACGAGGCGGACGACCAGTCGGCGCTCGTGTACCTGCTGGTGACGCAGCGGGAGAGGTGGGCGGACAAGGTGTTCCTGGAGAGCTCCTACGTGCTGCACGGCTACTGGAAGGGGATCGTCGACAGGTACGAGGAGATGCGGAGCAAGTGGCGGCCGGGGCTCGGCGACGACCGGTGGCCGCTCGTCACGCACTTCGTCGGGTGCAAGCCGTGCGGGGAGCAAGGCGCGAGCTACGAGGCCACACGGTGCCGGCAAGGCATGGAGCGCGCGCTCAACTTCGCCGACGACCAGATACTCAACCTCTACGGCTTCCAGCACGAGACGCTCAACACCACGGCCGTGCACCGGGTCAGGAACGACACCGGACGGCCGATGGACGCGGACGACGACGAGATCGGCCGGCTCCTGCACCCAACCTTCAGGGCCGCCAAGCCATTGTGATCACTCAAGCAGCTTCTTCCATTGGTTTGGATGCCAAAATCTAAACATGCAACATGTACTCCTATCTGTCTTGTGTAGCTATCGGCACCAATTGTGCTGTGCGTACTGACTTCCATGGTGAAAATGTAAGTTCGTGCTCCTTTTTTAGTACCACCCGAATGCTGTGTGTTAACTGTTAATGCCCGGTCCTTTTTCGTTTCCACAACAAAGTGAGACAGAAAATTCACAGCTTTATTCAGACGGCAATGCAAAAATAATAGTACATCTGTAAGGAGACTCACACAATCAAATACCGAATTACAAGGAATTATACTAGTAGCCTTCGTGTATCTGAACCTATGCAAGGAGTATCAACTCTAGAAAAAAGTGCAAGGAGCAAGAAACTGCACTCCATCATAAACTCTATTGAACCTGACAAAACAAAATATGTTTGAAGTACCATCTTGTAATTTCAATACAATATATTTGTAGGGAAATATAACTAGTATATAACAATAGAATACAAAAATATGAAGAAGACGACGTGGCAGCTTGACAAGAGAGGCTATGTTCGATCACCATTCATCAATGGCAGAAGCAATATGTAAATCAGGATATATGCTAACAATCAAGCATAATTCCATTACATTAACTGCTCTGATAAAACAATTTTCCATTAGATTGCCTTCTCTAACGACAGACTTTAAGATTCATCCTACGTAACAAGCTTGACAATTATTCCGCACCTTTCGTCACTTGACATATCTGTTGTATTTGTCAGTGTAGTAAAAAAAAATAGCCCTTCCTGCTATCAGTTGGACACTGTCACAGTCTGTTGGTGCTAACAATGAATGATAAGCACAGTTCATGTTCAGACACTTTCATCGATTTTATCCAGCGATAATGACAAAAAGTTCAGAATAAAATCATCTAGGTCGCCTTCCAGGACTGAATCAGGATCAGAGACTTCATAGTTTGTCCGGAGATCTTTGACCATACGGTATGGCTGTACAAAGGAAAATATATCAGTATTGTCTGAAATACTGTACAAAGTACAATGGTACAAATTTGCTGAGCTTATGAAGTTTACACATCCATCTATGTTCGATGAGCTAGCCATCTGAATAGCAAGACACTCTAGAAGATATTTTGCATTTTTTTTGTTTAAAAGTTAACTACAAAGCTAAATGGCAGAAAATTCAAATAATAGCATGTGAGGACAAACAGTGTAAAAATATTGACATATGTACGATGTAGTGGACTAGCTCTGAGGCAGATCATGGATAGTGCAAGCTAAAGCGGTATCTTTATCCTTGCCAAAGAAGCTAGCTAATACTCCCTCCGTATCAAAATATAAGATGTTTTAGCATTTTATAGACAAAACGTATCTAGACATGTTTTAGTGTGTAGATTCATATGCATCTTACACTAAAACATGTCTAGGTACGTGTTGTCTAGCAAATGCTAAAACATCTTATATTTCGATACGGAGGGAGTACTATTTATCTAAAAGAAAGAAGCCTCACATGGAGCACATAGGATCTTATTTGGTTGCCCCAGCTTATTTCATTGAGTGATTGTGTGTGCTCTGCGTTCATCTGTGCTTGACGGGTAATCTCAAGCTGGTCCAACCTAGACTGGAGCACAGCCATTGCAGATGCCCTATTCATATGTTGTGATCTGCAATTTTTAAGAGCAAGTTAGTTGCAATTGCAATTATGTTCTACTCACACAGGCAGAGGAAAAGTCAAAATAATGTTTCTGCTTATCAAGAATCTGGGTTCTTGGATAAAATTTGGTTCAGGAAGTCCAAATCTCTTTCCAGTCAACAGATTATTATTTATTTATTGAGCTACAATTAGATATTTGAATTCTAAATGCATCAAAATTACCTTTCATTTTGACAAGTTGCAGTTGTACCAGTTGGGATGTGCACAATTCTAACAGCACTTTCCGTGGTGTTGGCATGCTGGCCACCAGGTCCACCAGAACGAAAGCGTTCTATCCGAAGGTCTGATTCGTTTATTTGGTATCGGCTAGAAGCATCACCAAGAATAGGTATTACAGCCACAGCAGCAAAGGAAGTGTGCCGCCGCTTTCCATTGTCAAATGGAGAAATCCGCACTAATCTATGAACTCCAATTTCGGATTTGGCGTATCCAAACGCATATTCACCATCAACTTTGATAGTCGCCCTCTGGAATAGCAAGTAATAATTATAAGATCAAAAAAATTGCTAAGAATCATCCTCAAATGAAGAATTAAACAGATAGTAAAAAAATATCCACAACGCTTGATTTCACATCCGTGATCAGTTCTATAAAAAGATACAACTAGCGCTAAATCACTATAAAGTGGCGAGTTGACTGAACTGGGTGATGGGAAGTGATAAGAAAACAAATAAACCTTGATTCCTGCTAGTTCACCAGGCATTTCTTCTATTACAGTGACTGTATATCCCCGTCGTTGAGCCCATGATCTATACATATTCATAATCATGGCAGCCCAATCCATACTCTCAACGCCTCCTGCTCCTGCTTGAACCTGGTTATGATTCACTGTGAGGAATGCCACTGATAAAATCACTATGGAGCATAAAAAAACAATAGTGTTCCAGTTTTCCTGGCTACTGTACAAAAGTTATAGAGTGAGCATCACTTAAATTTCTTAAGATAATGCAACAAATATACCTCAATGAAGCAAGGGTAAGGGTCATGATCTCCAGAAAGCAATGCATTGAGTTCTTTCTCCTTTGCATCTCTTCTCATATCGGCCAATTCTCTCATGGATTCCTGCACAGGACAGTTAACCAGCAGATAAAGCAAGCAGCTAGTATGCGCCATGAAGTGTTCCGTTAAAGATAATGGGTGTGTTTGATTTATGCCAAGGATTTGGCTAGCCAAAATGTTGGTTGATGTTTTGCTTGCCCATCAATTGGTTAGAAAAATGAACTAGAGATGGTAGTGGAGCATTGGCATGCCAAAAAATTGTCAATCATCCAAACATACACCAATAAATTGGTAAGGTATAGTTCGGTCGCTATCCAAAAACACCCAATGTAACTGTACAGCCCTTTGTCCCAAGCAAGTTGGGGTAGGCTAATCCATGTAACTGTGTTTGGAGATATATAATGTAATCATGTAAAATATGAAATGTATATATTCACCTTCTCGAGTTCATTATCACCCTCTTCACGTGCAAGCCTCAACATGTCAATGTGCTCCATCAATTCCTGCTCGAATTGGTTCACTGACTTAATTTTTCCCATGAGCTCGCCTTGCTCACGGCTAACCTTCCCAGCGAAAACTGGATCATCCCAGAGGTCTGGTCTCTCCAATACCACAGCCAATTGCTTCGATCTCTCCAGTAACCATCTCCACTGCGCAAATAAAACCCAGTTCAAGAAGCTTACAGAGGTAACTCCACGCGAACAAACACTAACACTAGATCTTGCGCCAGTCTACTCGAAGTTATGCTAAAAAAATAAGCTTGGAAGATATCTTTGTGCGTGCACCTTCGAACGCACATTAGCTGTTTGTCAATATGCTTGAGAGGAATGGTCGCCTCACAGGCGCATCCCAACCCAGAAAATCAACAATAATCGACACTTGAACTACTACGTATAGACCAAAGATATGAGAGCATCGATTATCCTACAGGGATTGGACCTTGAGGCGCTTCTTAATAAGCCTGATGGACTGCGCGACAGCGGCGGCGTGGCTGCGCCAGTCGCTCTCGGACTCGGCGAGGATGGTCCACCCCTTGTCGGCGATCGATTCCACAGTCAGTCCGTCAGCAGTCCTCGGGGCCTCCACCAACGGCGCCGGGGAAGAGAACCGCCGAGACAGCTCGAGAAGGGGACATGATCTGGCGGCGGCAGGAAGGGCCTGAGCGGGTCCCAGAAGGGAGGACATGGCAGCTCCATGGGGCAGGAGGTGGTGAAAAGGGTTCGGGGTCCTGGAGCGGAGGTGGGAGAGGAGGACCGCGGCCGTTGATCTGGTTAGGATGCGGGAAGCCATTCCCGCCGGCTCCGACGCTGGCTGCGGGGGGAGGCTGGAACGGACAAGCACTATTTCGCGTGTCTTGTTGGATGAGCCGGCTTAACAGAAGGCGTTTTTGCTACGCAGAAGACGCCCCTGAAATGAAAATCGTTTTCTTTTTCTGACACTATTCGGCATTGCCATGAATTATTACAAATTCGTTGAGTTGAATAGAAAGTTATGTGTTTGGTTAAATCTCTTTTCTTTTGCCAATTTGTAAATAGATTCTTTCAACATGTGACTTTTTTCTAAGTACATAATATCAAACACAATAAAAGAATACAAAACTAAAAGTTACATAGAAAACCTACAAAGTAGTTATCTATAACTTCACCTTTTATATTTCACTGTTCTACCATGACTGGTTAAAGAAACTGTAGATGACAAAATATGTGGTACAGTACAAACTAAACTAGTGCTCTTTTTTAGGCAAACGCTTTGATACCTTCGGAGGAAGGCACCGCTCGTGTCCTCCGGGTTAGGTGCACGGCATGCGTCTATCCGAGATCGATGGTCTAGGGGCCACCACGGCGCCTTATCGTTCCTCCTCCACTCGTCCTTCCTCTCTCCCCTTCCCTTGCTCGTACCCGCACGCAAAAAAGTTGCGCCTCTCCATGGCCCGGTCTCCGGGAGCTCCACCACCGCCGCCCATGGCGCACGCGCGCCTCTCCACCAGCCCCAAATTTGATCCCAAGTACGCCACCTCCTCCTCCGCCACCGTGCCCTAAAACTCAAGTTGTAATGACGACTCCGAAAAAAAGCTCCACACCGCCATGGTCATGGCCACGCGAGGAGCAAGGCGGGGTGTTCGCGCATGTGTTGCAGGGAGTTGCAGGCCTCGTCGCCGTCCTCCCCTAGTCGGCAAGCGCCGCCCGTGCCTCCTCAGTGAGCTAAGGCAGGCTGCTTCCAGCACCAACATGGGAGCACGCTTATGGATCTTCTCTTACCCAGTTGAGCTGCGCGCGTGCGGATCTGAGATCCCTTTTCTTCTCCTTTTTTTGCTGCATGTGGTGCTAATTCTTGTAAGATTTTTAGCAAAAAAATTCTTGCTTTGCTACAAATATTTAATCTGATTGTAGCAATTTTCATCCTTAATACAATTTCCTTGATATGGTGCAAATTCGTATAATATTTTTAGCAAAAAATTTCTTGCGTTGCTGCAAATTTTTAATCTGATTGTAGCCATTTTCTTGATATGGTGCAAATTCTTATAAGATTTTTAGCAAAAAAAATTGCTTTGCTGCAAATTTTTAATCTGATTGTAGCAATTTTCTTCCTTAATACAATTTTCTTGATATGGTGCAGATCCTTATAAGATTTTAGTAAAAATAATCTTACTTTGCTGCAAATTTTTAATCTGATTGTAGCAATTTTCTTTCTCGATGCAATTTTCTTGACATGGTGCAAATTCTTGTAAGATCTGTAGCAAAAAATTCTTACTTTGCTGCAAATCTTCAATCCGATTGTAGAGATTTTCTTCCTTAATTCATTTTTCTTGGTATGTGGAAATTTTTGTGAGATTTGTAGCAAACAATTTCTCCCTTTGCTGCAAATTTATAAATTGTATGTAGCAATTTTATTAATTTGGTGCAAATTTGTAGAAGGGTTGTTGCAGGAATTTTCCTCTTTTGGGGGCTCACAAAGAAATGCCATGGACGTTAAGCTATGAAGCCATGGGGACATACAGGAGGAGGAGGTGCTGCTAGAGGGGGTGGTAGTCGTGCTGCCAGACTGGAGGCAACATGCTACCGGCGGTGGAGCTGCGGGAGGAAGAGATCAGGGTCGCCAACTATTTGGAAGGACGGGTTCGGGGGTGGTTCTGCAATAAAGCTGTGAAAACGTGTCTCGACTGTGCTCATGTGCGCGGTTGTTTTGGAAGTGGTTTTTTGTATGCGGATAAGGGAGGAGTGGGGGACACGTGTTGAGCAGCGGAGGCGTAGGATCGAAAATCCGATCCCGGGGAGGACGCTCGTCACTCACCTTTTTTAAGAAGTGTGTGAACCAGTCACATCTTAAACCATCGGACATAATACCATCGCATGACAAGTTGTTGAGTTGTTGCTTTGTAGTCATATTGCCAACAAACAAGACGTAAGCATAGAAGATCAAAACTAGTGAAACTCTCACCATGCTACACTTGATGCTATCACCGCTACTAGTAAGATAGCCCAAAGCGCCGGATGATGATCCACAAGATCGTGGGTCACAGATCTGCATGAACAAAACACACAAGCTCTCCCGGTGTCGGACTCACTGACCATGACTGCCTCGTCAAGACGGAAATAGTCGTGGGAACTATATTTTGTACGACATCGTTTGCATGGCCGGATGTCACCACCAAGAACACATGAACTGAGTAAATGTCGAGACATCGTAGTAGTTTTCATAGACATGGGTGCCATGAGACTACGGTAGAGACGTGGGGTAACGGGATAGCGTAGTAACACAGAACACGGGATTTTACCCAGGTTCGGTACGTCGCGACAGTACGGCGTACCTACTCCTGCACTTCTCACTAATTGGGACTAAAGCCCGTAAATCTGGGTTACAATGTGAGGATGTAGATCTAGCTTCTCGGCGAGGATGAGCTTCTCGGCGAGTTGCGTAGAGCTTGAACTTGTGTCTAACTTAACTTTTCTTGAACCTGTTTAATCTATCTCCCGTCCGGCTTTATATAATAGCCGGATTAGGGCTTACATAATAGGAAACCTAGAAGACTACGTTAACTTGTAACTTGGAAAGCAAGGAATCCGTCTTCTCCTCCAAGCCAGATCACGTGGGCCGTGATCCGAGTTCTTCTAGAATCCGGCTTCTGCACGTCGGACTACTGGGCCGCCCAATGGACCTAAGCCCATTACCATGTAGGCCACCCTGGTAGTCCGGCTCTTTGTCTACCATCTTCTATACCCCTATTCAGTATATATCCGACAGTAGCCCCCAGGAAGGATCAAAACTCTGATTCTCCGTCTTTCGTCAAATACATTTTGTCCGGGAAATCTTGATTCAGCAGTCTTGATTCTTTCTACTTTCCTTTTGAAGGAGATGGTAACATATATCTCGGAACCATGAAAATCCGGCTTTTCTTCTCGCGATCCTTCGCGGAAAAGGAACTTCTAACGTCAGCGTCTTAAACATGCTGACGCAAGCGTCGCTTGGTTCCACGCGGGAAACCCCTCAGCGCACCGCCGCTACAGGTGGACGCAAGCGTAAGAAGATAACTTCCTCGGAAGAAATTATCGATCTTGACGGAATCCCCGTCGCCACCTCCAGGTTCTTTCTTCTGGAGTTTTCTTTTATGGGAACTTTTTTCATCCATCTTCGGTGTTTTAACCTTTTCCGGGTTTTATGTTTATAGCCTGCAGCCTTCCACCCTGAAGCCGAAGAAGCTGAAGAAACACAAGGTTTCTTCCAGCCGAGGCAGCCAACCTTCTCCCGTCGTCGCCCCGGACACGCCAAGCACAATGGCGGAAGAGCCTACTGCAGCCCCCACCATCAAGCCCCAGAGCCCAGCCAACCCATTGTGTCCGACACGGACACGAGGGAAAGGGCGGCTCAAGAGGTGGGAAAATTACCTCGGACTTTCGACGAGGAAATTCCCACCTTTGACAAGGATTTCAAAGCTATCAATGACGGCTTGGACGCAGCCGGGAATCTCTTCGCTGAATACGCGAAAGAGTTCAAAGAAAACTTGGCAGGTTTGCAGCGCATGAGCCAGGTATATAACTCTAGCCCCCAAGCATTAATCAAAATGCGTGCTTTTTTGCTTTGATGCTTTTTGTACTCATTCTTCTCCTTGCTATGTTTCAGCAAACCTCCGAAGCCATCAACAGGGAAGTTTTCAAGAAGCTTACCATCAAGAATAAAGAAGTTAGAAGTCTTCTCTCTATTCTTGAAGAAAGGGAAGCAGAGCTGGAATCAGCTAAGCTCGCACTGTCGGAAACACAAGGTAAACATTTTCCTTCTGAAATTTCCGATTCAATTATTCCCCTAAGTTTTTTCCGAAGAGCTGGCTAACTCGGATTTTTCCCTTGCTTTTCAGCTGCATTAGCTCAGGCTAAACAAGCAGCAGAAGATTCTGGCAATGCCGAAATTCTCCGCAAGGAGAATGTTGAGCTTCACAAGAACCTTGTGAAAGCACAACAAGACTTGGAAGCCAGTAATCTGGCCCTTGGAGTTTCTAATTCCAAGGCTTCCGAGCAGGCGGAGAAGGACAAATCCACCATTCAGGATTTGACCGACGCTCTGAACCTTCGCCTGGAGGAAGTTTCCGAGATCGACAAGTTCATCGGTAAATCTCTTACTCATTTGTCGTCTTTCCATGTTTTACTTGCTCTGTTTTTCCGTCTAACCTTTTTAGGTATTTTACTGGAAAAAACAGGCGATACCCCAGATGGCACTCGGATTGCAGGCATCCGAGCTTTCGGGGAGACATGGAATTTGATCAAGGCTGCTGCAACACAGCTGGTAGACAAGTTTCTTCCCGAAAAATCTGGGGAGTGCTCGAAGGTTGAAAAACTTCCGGGTGCCATCATGGAGGTGGCGGAGTCTAAGGAATCTCTCCTTCGCTCCGCTGCACGGGGTGGTGCGCGCATGGCTCTTGGCCTCATGCGCATGCACTACCCAAGTGCTAAATCCTGGCGCGTGGCGTCCGGTGTCCCTCAAGGATACACGGATATGCAGCGAAACACCATCTTTGGTGAAGTCAAGGGCCACGCCACCCAGATTGCCTCCATGGTAAATATCTCCGTCAACTATCCAGAAGCGGAGATCCCTCCAATCCCCGAAGACGAAAGCAGCGAGGAGGAGTCAGATGCTTGAAGGGTTACCTGGAACCTGGATAGAAAAAATAGACAATAGGAGCATTACTGTTCTTTTAGTGTAATCCAAAATGTAATGCTTCTTTTGTATGAATGAAACTTCTGTCTGTTGCAGTTTAAATTATGAAATTCTTTGCAAGTTTTTTGGGTTTTATCATTCCTTTATCTTCTAAGTTCTCTGGTGTGTATGCTTTAACTGTCCTTAGTGTTTGAAATGGCTCAAATAGCAATATGAATCTTCATGCCGAGTAACTGGGGACGAACCAAGCAGTTTTTGAAACTCGGAAACATGGACCATGCTAAAGGCATTTTTACTAACTAGTTCCAGTAACCCAACACACACACAATCACATAAGACTTAGAGAAATCAAGGAAAGTTTTAAGTGAAACTTGGGCACACAGGCAATTCAAGTTTCCCTTAGCCGTTAACAGGCTGAAAAATCATTCAGTTTTGTAACACCGAGTACGCAAGCACAATTCGGGTTAATGTTGAGCAATTTGTAAGATCATTGGGAAATAGATGAGGCGGAAACACCTTGCACTTATAAAGAATATGGATGACAGTATTCCGACAACTTTATTTCATGATCTCAAAAGATGTTTACATAGAATTTAACTAAGTACGGAAAGGTACATAACTTTCTAGACGTTCCCAGGCTTCCGCAATCCACTTGACTTTGTCGAATTTTTTCAGCAGCTTGTAGAGTGGTAAGGTTTTAGCCCCCAGCCAACTGATAGATCTGCTGACGGCTGCAGCGGAACCCGTCAATCTTTGGACATCTTTTACACATGTAGGTTTTGAGATGTTCAAGATTGCCTTGATCTTTTCCGGGTTAACTTCTATTCCTCTGTGGGAAATAATGAAACCCAGAAGTTTTCCTGAGGGAACCCCGAATACGCACTTAGATGGATTCAACTTCATCTTGTAAGTGCGCAAGTTTTCGAAAGTTTCTCGCAGATCCTCAAGGAGTGTATCTTTTTCCTTGGTTACGACAGCGATATCGTCCACGTAAACATGAACGTTTCTGCCAATTTGACTATGCAAACAGCGTTGCATGCAACGCTGGTAGGTTGCACCTGCGTTCTTCAGGCCAAAAGGCATGGTTATGTAATAGTACGTCCCATACGGGGTTATAAAAGAAGTCTTGATTTGATCTTCCTTTTTCATGCGTATTTGGTGGTACCCGGAGTATGCATCCAAAAAGCATAAAAGCTCGGAGCCTGCAGTGGCATCTATTATTTGATCGATTCGCGGTAACGCGAACCTATCTTTCGGACACAACTTGTTCAATCCTGTGTAATCTATACACATTCTAAGAGCAGTGGTGTCTTTCTTCGGTACTAGGACCGGATTTGCGGACCAATCAGTATGGATTACTTCCTTGATGAAATCCGCTGCTAAAAGCCGTATAATTTCCTTTCCAATAGCCTTCCGTCTTCTTCCGTCAAAACGACGGAGACCTTGTTTGACGGGTTTTGATCCGGGAATAACCTTGAGTTGGTGCTCAGCAAGTTCCCTGGGTACGCCTGGCATGTCAGCTGGACACCAGGCAAAAATATCCCAGTTCTCACGGAGGAACTTGATGAGCTCGCCTTCCTATTTGTCGGTCATCCCAGTCCCTACGACGACAAATTTTGTCGGATCTTTGGGATCTAGGATTACCTGTCTTGTATTCTCGGACGCCTTGAAACTATCTGTTGGCTTCCGAGTTTCTTTTCCTGCCGGCATTTCTTTCGGCGATACCTCCTTGGCTAATTCCTTCAGTTCCTCCTTTGCTATAACTCTCTGAGCGCAAAGAGCGTTTTCTTTCTCCAACTCATTTGCCAGCTTGAAATCACCGGCTATGGTGATTACTCCTCCTTTGGGTCCTGGCATTTTCAGCTTGTTGTAGATATAACAGGATCTTGCCATGAATTTGGCGAAAGCTGGACGTCCGAGTATTGCGTGATACACGCTTTCGAACGGCACTACTTCGAAGGATACTTTTTCCTGCCGGAAGTGATCTTTATCTCCGAAGGTGACATCTAGGGAAATTTCTCCTAGGGATCGTGCTTGCCTGCCATGAACAATGCCATGGAAGCGTATATTGCTGTAGTTGAGCTGGGACTCGGAGATCTTCAAGTGCTTCAGTGTATCCAGGTACATTATATTAATGCTGGATCCTCCGTCCATCAGCACTCTTCTTAGCCTAGTGTTTTGAACAATAGGGCTGACAACAAGAGCTTGTGTGCCGGGTTCAGGGATATTTCCGGGATGATCAGACTGATCCCAGATTATCGGTGTGTTGGAGTACTTCAAGAATTTCGGGGTTGCCGGAACAACCGCGTTTATTTCTCGAAGTGTTCTTTTGGCCACCTTTGCTGACGGGGTTGCTAAGAAAGTTAACATTGCTTCTCCGTCAACTCTCGGAAATTTGGGTTCGCCCTTTCGCTGTTGTTCCTGGATTTTGTCATCAGTGTCCGATTCACTGTCTTCTTTTTCAGCTTCTGGCTTTTGTTTGGCAGGTTTCCTTTTGGAACCCTTCCCTTTATTTCCGGATCCTGCATTGCCTTTCATATGCTTGTTTAGCCGGCATTGCGCGTTTGTGTGGGTTGGTTTCCCAAATTGCGAGTGGTGGACGCAGGGTTCCGACTTAATTCTCTCCCATTCTTCGGGAGTGTAATTGATTGGATCTGGACTGCGGCCTTTCCACTTATTCACCTTTTCTCCTCCAAAGGCTATGTTGACCTCCTTGGGCTTTGTTGTTGACTCTGGAGTTCCTTTTTTGTCAGAACGAGGGGTTTTCTTGGCGAGTATTAGTGACTCAATATTGCCTCCTCTTGCTCTGATATCATCTTCGGCTGCAGCATGCTCATTAGCGGTTGTAAGCATAGATCCGAGATCTTTGTGCTGTTTAGAACCAACCATGAACGGTACGAGTCCGGGTTTTAGGCCATTGACGAAAGCATGCATTGCTTGTACGTCAGTTACTCCAGAGCAACTATTCTTCATTGCAGTCCATCTGGAGATGAAATCCACGTATGGTTCGTCCTCAAATTGGGTGCAACGGTTCAGCTGGTTGATGCTATTTGGGCGTTTGTATGTTCCCCGAAAATGCTGAGTGAATACTCTCGCCATATCATCCCAACTGTCGACAGTTCTTGATGGTAAACCATTGATCCAATCTCTGGCTCCGTCTAGCAACATTAGGGGAAGAAACTTGACAGCTTCCAGGTCTGTCCCATTGTTGATTTGGACGGCTGTATAATAATCTGAGAGCCAGGTATCCGGGTTTGTACTGCCGGTATACTTTTGGTAGGTTGGACCAACTTTGGCGAAGCCAGAATGCAGGGTTATCCTTCGGATCCTGTCAGTAAAACACTTAGGACCAAAGTATAGATCATCCTTTTCTGCTCTATCAATGTGTGCAGAATATCTTCCGGCTGAATGGACAGAAGGGGATCTACTCCTCTCTTTTCCATTGTTGCGCGGATGCGCTTTTCCGGGGTTGTTTCTATCTCTTCCGTTGTCCCGCCCCTTGGGATTAGGTGGAGTCCTGCTCCTGTACCTTTCCTTATCCTTAGGCGGTGTCCGAGATCTTTCACGTCTGTGAGGTATATCGTATCTTCCAGCTTTCTCAGCTGGGTTTCTTGGAGGTGGCATTATTTTGCCGTCATTCCGGTGTTTGTCTTCCCGATCGTGTGGTTTATATCCATCTTTCGGGAGATGAGGTCCGATTCTAGATGTTGCGTCCCGGTTGTCTGGGTTTTTCCTGTCTTTTCTCGAATCCTCTTTTTTATCCGAATCTCCGGGTTCTTCCGGTCCAGGTGCTCCAGCAGCGCAAGTAGCTGTTTTGCAGAGGGCGGAATTATCATGCAGCCTCCCTGATCGCTCTTGGCCTCGCTGCTGCTGCTGTAATGCTTTTCCTAAGAAAGCATACACCCCTTGGAGTTTTTCCCCGTTGGAGTACAGATCATTGTTTAGGATGGCGAACGCTGCTTCCGCGTTTTCTGCTGCGGTTTTGTATATTGGTTCGCCCTTGGCATCTTTGCCGTTTAACTGCTTTTGCCAAGATGGGTTATAGAACCTTTCTTTTGGCGGCAGTTATTCCGGTCTTGCGATTCCGGGTAACCTAGTAGGTTTTAAGGCAGATCTATGTTTTCTCTCGTACTCCTCTATTTCTTCCTTCATGACTTTGATGTCATTATGGGTTTGTTGGAGATGTTGCCGAGATCTAAGCAGATGTTGCTGTTGCCGTTGAAAAGCTTGTCTCCTGGCTTCCAGCATCTCAGGGGGTTCATCTGGTCCCACTGGTGTTTGTAATAGCTCTTGCTCTTCCAGTTCTGTCATTGGCGGAGCAGTTATTTCCTTAGATTTCTTTTCCGCGGGCTTTGTGCCGCTAATATCTCCAACTTCCAGGTTTTCATCAGCGAGATCGGCTGATTTTTTTTCCGGAGTTTGTATTGGAGTTTTTTAGAAGCACGGTGCTTTTTCTTGGAAGAAGGAGGTTTTTTTACAGGCTCATCTTCTGTCATCTCCTTAACATTGGGGAATATCGGAGAAGTTTCTCCGTCTTCTCTCTCTTCCACTGGCGGAGGGGTTTTAGGGCTTTCCTGGCTGTCGGCACCCGTTGTATCAGCTGGTTTTGCCATTAGCACTTCATGGAATCCCTCTTGAAAGGACTTAACCTTTCTTACGAAGGCATCCTCGTCTTCGTCTTCGGAGTCGAAGTTATCCGATCCGGTTTCCGACTCCAACCTCGCCTCAATGGCGGCAAGCACGGACTCTGCTTCCGAGTTCATCGTCTTGTTGACGGATGTCGGATCTTCCGCCTCTGTGACGGGTGTTTCTTCTTCCGTCTCTATGACGGGTAGGTTGTTATCTGCCTCTTGCACGGGATTTCCGTCATCCGTGTTTTCAGCGATTTCGGATTGCACCATGCCGATAAAGTGTGTATCACTTTTTTGTCGGCGATCTGAGCAGAATCCGGCATCATAGTCGTCTTCGACTGGGTATAGGGCGGGTGGGATAAATTTGCTTCCACCGCAAAACCCCATTGCCTCTGCAGTTAGTCCGATAAAGATGTTAGCAGATCCGATCGGTAACACGCAGGCACTTACCAGGTGGTTTTGCGCCGGTATGTAGGATCCGTTGTCAAGGAAGCGCCCGACATCGTCGTCGAACTCCAGGCTTCCGACAGTGATCGATCTTCCAATTCCGCCGAGTATCCCAGATCGGAATTTCACGCCTGACGTCGTTTGCCCCACGGTGGGCGCCAACTGTCGAGACATCGTAGTAGTTTTCATAGACAGGGGTGCCATGAGACTACGGTAGAGACGTGGGGTAACGGGATAGCGTAGTAACACAGAACACGGGATTTTACCCAGGTTCGGTACGTCGCGACAGTACGGCGTACCTACTCCTGCACTTCTCACTAATTGGGACTAAAGCCCGTAAATCTGGGTTACAATGTGAGGATGTAGATCTAGCTTCTCGGCGAGGATGAGCTTCTCGGCGAGTTGCGTAGAGCTTGAACTTGTGTCTAACTTAACTTTTCTTGAACCTGTTTAATCTATCTCCCGTCCGGCTTTATATCATAGCCGGATTAGGGCTTACAGAATAGGAAACCTAGAAGACTACGTTAACTTGTAACTTGGAAAGCAAGGAATCCGTCTTCTCCTCCAAGCCAGATCACGTGGGCCGTGATCCGAGTTCTTCTAGAATCCGGCTTCTGCACGTCGGACTACTGGGCCGCCCAATGGACCTAAGCCCATTACCATGTAGGCCACCCTGGTAGTCCGGCTCTTTGTCTACCATCTTCTATACCCCTATTCAGTATATATCCGACAGTAAACATCGACAAAACTACTCCCCAATGTTTATTTGTGGCTCCCTCGCCTCTTGATGACTAAGAAGCCGCTAAAGACATGGGTGATCGACCGATACCGATGAAACGGAGGACCTCTCTTCCAAAGGCAAAGGTTTGCTCCTCCTTCAAACACGTGCAAATAGATATATTTTATTTGTGGAACATTTATGCATTCCTTTTGGCTACTACAAGTGTTGTTTCGACGGCATGACGAGCTGGTTTTATCTATGAAGTGGAAACGATGACGGCTTTGGCGACTGCTACCCAGCCATGCCGGGCCACCAAGCTCTTGCTGTCGTGGTCATGGCTTTTGATGGAATTGGCGTGACGGTCATGATGGATATGGCCGGGAGAATTCCTTCCCATATTAGTGTGGGTCGTGGTCCATGGTTTTGTCTCAATCGTGATGGTGAGCAGGCTAAGGTTTGGAAGGTGCTCGTTGTTTCCATCTAGCATGTCCCTCACATACCTAATATTCCTTGTCATCGGCCTTCACTATTCCGGGTCATGTGGCCTCCAGATCTTTTGTTCTAGAGTCTAGCAACTGATGTGGAAAAAACTAGATGTAGTGCAAGTGATAGACTCGATTTTTTCCCGGCGTTTTCTCCTTGGGACACGGTGAAGGGCTCTACCATGAAATCCGGGTAGTGCACTGATCTGCGTGAGCAGGTGCTCGTTGGTGACAAGATTGGACAGCAGCATCAACGTATGATAATGGGTGTGCGTTCTCCTGATTTATGTCCTCATGGTGAAAACATGTTGTCTAGACTTTTGCCACATAGGAAATGTTGTGCCCTTGTTGAAGAAGTTTCCTTGGGACTGCACTTCGGAAGTGATAATCACAAGTTTGGCCTCTTGGTTAGACTCTACTATAAATTAGGTATAGGAGTACCGGTTTTTTCTTGAAGGCGATGTCTTCGAGTATCATGTTTTTTGTTAGGTTATGTGTTGTCATGCCTATGGTTTCTAGTCTACGGCGACAATCTTGTGTTAGATTGGGCAGATATCGGCTACCTTAGACCATATATTGGTCTCTATTTTTGAGGTTGATTAGTTCGGTCATGATGTTTGACTATTTTTAAAAAAAATTATGGTTGTATGCTTCCAAAAATGGAAAGGCCTTGAGGTAAGTCTTCCTTCTCCTAAAAATGACTTTTAGTTAACCGAATTGATCCATATTAAACTTTATTCATTAAAGACAATATACCTTTTAAGATGTAATAGTTTCAAAATTAACATAGCATTGCACAATCTCAAGAACCGCAAATTATGCCTTATAAGCACATTTTGGCTGATTTGAGCATTTCTTGCCACCGAGATGCAAGGAAAAACATAAATTTTTGGAAATGAGAGGAGGACCAAGAGGAAAAGCAATGTAGTCTTTCCCTCACGTCAGATCATCTATGTCATGTTTCTAGTGAAAGATTGATAGGGGCAGTTGTGTCCTAGGATTCAAAAAAGTTGGGGGTGTTCAACGTCCATTATCCCCCCCCCCCCCCTTTATTTTTCAGTGGTCAACCCTGTTTAACGAGCAAATTGTATGTTTAGTGATAAAGTTGCACATAAACATACACAAAGCATCTTTTGCAGTAGACCTAACTTTTATGTGGACAAATTATAGCTACTCCCTCAGATCCTTAAAAAGTGTCGCTCACTTAGTACAGAGTTTGTACTGACTTAGTATAAAATAAGCGACGTTTTTTATGGATCGGAGGAAGTAGCACAAAAAGATGGTTTATGAGAACTAACGACATAAGATCATATTTACGCTATGATCCCACCAATTTCGGTTACCCCGAAACTGGTTTTACAATTTGCAGAAAAGATACTGCGATTTGGTACCTAAATTTCGAAAATAAACTTCACGCTGGATTTGGATCAACGAACATAGTTCATCATCATAGTTCATACAAGATCAAACATAGTTTATGCTACGTTGAGCTAGATTTTAAACTAAATCTAGATATAGTCTAGACCTAAACAAATAAAAAAAACGTCTTCGCGCCGCTGCACTAGTTGTGGGAGATCGCGCATGAACAGGCATTGTCGACGCTCCTTCTCCCTTTCCCGCAGCGTGCTCAGTGCTCAACTCGAGGTTGCGCGCGAGTTGGGTGACGTTCGCTATTTCGGCCCACTAGGTGGCCAAATGGCGGAGCGAAAGGACTTCTCCTTAATACGCTCCATCATCTCTTTGTCATTGCGGCAAGCTCGTCGGAATCTTTGTTGGTAGTGGGCTCGGTGAGGGAGGAGTATGAGCGGTAACCGTCGTCGGAGTACTCCGAGGTCGACAGCGACCGGCAGCGGCGACCCTGTTGCCGCATCGTCGAGGCCGGCACTGCCTAGAGGCAGCGCACCGTCGAGGCCGGTACCGGCAGGAGAGACGCACTGCCAAGAACACACTCCATTTTACGGCTAATTGTTCGCTGCAATTGGCTAAGCCTAGCGGCGGAGGAGGTTAGGGTTCTAACCCTAAACCCCTAGAACCCTTCATGCAGGGGTTGATGGCGTGAAATCACACACCTGTTGGGAGACACCAAGAGAAACGTATGATGTAGTTTAGCGGAAAATTTCCCCAGTTAGTAACCGGGGTGATCAATCCAGTAGGATTTTAAAAATCTCCCAGTAGGTTGCTTGTAGCTAGCCGAGGGCCAAGCGTAGACTTGCACACAAAACACAAACCCTCTCTTGATCCCAACTGCTCAAGAAGCTTGTCAATCTTCTCGTCTTGATGGACACTAGAGAATTAATTGTATAAAATTATTGAAGAATATTTAATAAAAACGGAACAACGAGCAAGTGATGATGAAAGTAAGTAAACGAGATTGTAAACAATGAGGAAAATAGGAAGGGGGCATAGTTTCGCTAGTAGTATCTCTCCTAAGAACAATAAATATGTTGGGTGAAAAAATTACAGCTGGACAATTAGCAAATCATGAACGTATAACAATACTATTATGACGAAACATAGTTCATGAGTTGTAATATTGTAGACATTACGTCGATATAAATAGACCGTCATCCGACAACATCTATTACTAAAAATCCACCTTGAGATAGAAATACATCAAAGTCCCGCTATTATTAAATTATAGTAACAAAGTGATTACTTATGTGCAACAGACAAATACATTACAAACAATACATAATGTAAGCAATAATTCCTATATGTAAACAAGAACACCGTTGTTTTTTCTCTAGTGGCAACAACACATCTTCCACCTTACACGTTTCTGTCACTCGAACGCAGATATAAAGAATACATGAACCCACTATTTAGCATATAAACCCTCTCTTGGATGTGCATACAATAAGACAATCATACACACTAGAGAGCATTGCAAGACAAGATCAAAACCCTCTAAATATATAAGTGAAGCACTCAAAAGATATGAACAAAATAATCATAATTTCATGATTCATCATATCCCAGCAAACACAACATGTAGCAATTACGGTGATCTTGATCATGTAGGACAGCTCATATGATTTAAACATGGTGGCACAAGGAGAAGAGGACACTGCAACATGGTGGCACAAGGAGAAGAGGACACTGGTACGGACCCGAAGTTCCAAGATAAACTACTCACGTGTCTATTTGGAGGTGATCATAGAGACCTTCAGTAACGATTTCCTCTCCGGCATCCTGCCGGAGCAGGACTCCATAAGCGCTAGATTGAATTTTTGAGGTAACGACGCCTCTGTATCTGTTTCGTGAAAAATTTCTCCGTCCCCGAAATTTTTAGAGTTAAAGGCAATTTATACGCGAATAGTCGGCGTGAGGCGGTGGCCAAGGCCATGAGGTGACCCCACGACACGGTGTATGGGCCACGCCACTACGTCTTTGTTGCGGACAAAAATAATCTCAGTAATTTTTCAGGAGCGAATATTTTTTTAAACCTTTTCTGAAATACAAAAACAACAGAAAACAGAAATTGGCTCTGAACATCTTGTTAATATGTTAGTCCATAAAATCATCCTAAAACAAAATAAAAAAACATGTAAAAACATAAAGAAAACAAGAATGTGTTAGATTGATCTCTCTCTCGAGAGTGGCCCAACGGCCACTTTGAGCCCCCTGGTCAACCGCGCCTTGATCGGGGGCGCACAACCGAATAAGGTTGACGGCCCCGTCGCGCTGCGCAATATAAAGAGGTGGGGGGTCGGGGCACGCATCACAAGGTTTGACTCTACTGCCACCACCCCACCGACACATCCCTACCGATCTAGGGTTAGCCGCAGAAGCGACGGGAAGCACCGCCGCCACCATGTCCACTGCCTCAACACCTTCGTCCTCCAAAGGTTCAGAAGGTGGTGTTATTCCCTCTCCATCTGTCTTTCTCTCTAGTTCTCTCTCTCAATTCATACCACAAAGGAAAAGTATCTCACACACCGTGATCCATCTAGACCTAGCAAGATCCATAGAATTTAACATTGGTATCAGAGCTCCTTCTAGGTTCTAGTTGGTTTCGGTACAGAGAAAGGAAAAAGATCCCACCCGAAAGAATCCCTAATTCCTAATAGAATAGAGAAGGGAGAAGGGGGAAAAGAGATTTCTCATCGGCAACAGTGCGCCGCCACCACGGCCGCCCTGCTCCTCTCGATTCCGTGCGCATCCAAGGAGGCACGGGAAGAAGATCCGTCGAGGAAGAAAGAGGCACAGCTGCCAATCCATTCAACGGCAACGCGCTCACCGAAAGGGGACGCGCCACCGACGAATGGGGAGGCCACCGCGCCACTGGTTTTCATCACCGCTGTGTGCAAAAGAGGGCGTCGTCGATTCCCCTTTTCTCTGTGACAGTGGAGATGGAGGCGGAAGGGAAAGAAAAGAAGAGGGGTGGAGGGGAGATAGAGCGAGCGCAGGCGACGGCGGCCGGCCCGTTTTTTTCCGCCGCTCGGGACAGAGCCTGCGAGGGCGAGAGACAGAGGAGAGGTGCGGGGGGAAATGATTAGGGTTCCTCCCCCTCCCGTGGCTGGCCAGTTTTGTTCTGGCGAAATCGGCGCCTCGCCGTCGGATTGCAACGAACGGCTACGATCAGAACCCTAAGTGGCCTGCGGTAGTAGGCCAAAAAGAACGGAAAAGGCCCGAGCGTGGATTGGGCCTCAGGCCGTTTTCGCGTCGCTCGAGCAACAAAGTAGCCGTGGGCGCAGCGCGCTGGAGCAGGCCTTGGACCGTTTTTCGTTGAAGGGGGCGTGCGGGCGACGGAAATCCCCACGTCGCCGAAGCGGGCCATGGGCCGCTGAGCTTCTTTTCTCTGAGAGCTGGGCGCCAGACAGTAAAGAGCCGCGCGTGCGCGCAGGCGAAAAAGGCAGGCCGTGGGCAGGGCCAAAGTAAACGGCTGGGCTGTTTTTTCTGCACAATCAGTTTTTCTCTGTTCTCTGTTTATAATTACAGAAGCATTTTTAATAGTAATTGGTCCAATTTTTGGGCAAATTTGTTCTAGTTTTTTCCCTATTCAAATTTTCCAACGAATTTTGTTTAGGGAATATGAAATTAAAAGAAATATTCGTATAAAGTATAAAGTATGAATTTCATTATTCATGTTTTCCGCTACAAAATTTAATGAAAAGTGGCCTATTAAAAGAAAATAGGCTAAAAGGGAGAATTAAAATTTAAAAGCATGTTAAAGTGATAGTTGTGATTTATGTTATTCAATAACCAACGTTGTTAATAGCATTATCATGATTAATTGTTGTAGTCTCATATATGTTTTTAGTGCTATTTTCTGCCCAACGGTGATATAGTCATAATTGCGTAAACAGTTGTGTGTTCTAAGTTTAATCAACGTTGGATTATTACACGCAATTGTTGTTTTTTCTCACTTCATTATGGTTTTCAGGATGGTTCTACTTGATGACATGCATCAAGGACGTCCCGACCCTGAGAGGCGACAACCACAGTGAGTGGAGTAAGAAGGTGGATTTAGCCTTCGTATGTGATGAGGTTGATCGGGTTGTGGAAACTCCACAGCCTGTCATGCCAAAAAAGCCTGTTAAAGAGGAAGATGATGATGATGTTGCATGTGAGAAAAATAAAAGAGACTATACTCCTTTGGAGTTGTCATATTCCATTGAAAACAGAAAATGGCTGACAGCCAATAAAAAGCGCATGACATTTATAAAGAATACAATTGAGAACGCAATCGTGGGATCAATTGCAGAGTGTGCTTCTGTTACGGAGTACTTAGAAAAGATAAAGAGCCAGTTCACTGGATCTTCAAAGGTATATGCCACCCAGCTGGTCAAACAGCTGGTAACAGAAAAGTACACCGGAGGTGCACATGTCATACGGGAGCACATACTCAGGATGAGCAACATGGCTGCGAAACTTAAGCCCATGGATGCTGATCTCGAGATCAAGCTAGCACTTGTTGTCCATCTGATCATGACTTCACTGCCAAGTCAGTTTGACAATTTTGTGATAAACTACAACACGGCCCCTGAAAAATCGGATGTTGAAAAGACTATTGCTATGTGCGTTCAAGAGGAGGACTGACTTAAAGCCTCACATGGTGGTTCTGTGAACTATGTGAAGGATAACAAGAAAAGAAACTATAATAAAAGTCATACTGGTTCTCCTTCAAAACCACATGGGAAAGGTCCCCATCAGCATCAACATCAGCATCCACAGAGGTCTTTTCCAATGGACAAAGACATTTGTCTCCAGTGCAAAAAGACTGGGCATTACAAGAAAGATTGCCCAGATTTTCTAAAGTACATAATGGAAAAGAAAGGTAACAATGTTGTTTCTTTTGTAAATGAATCCCTGTATACACAATTTTCAAAATCTACTTGGTGGATTGACTCAGGTGCAATTGTTCATGTTGCAAATTCTTTACAGGGATTCGATTCGACCCGGACTATGCAAAGAAGAAAAATATGCATTGAGGTCGCTAATGGAGTTCAAGCAGATGTTGAAACTGTTGGCAACATCTCCTTGGAGTTAACCGGTGGTTTCACTATTTTGGTTAAAGATTTCTTGTATGTTCCTTCACTACACATGAACCTTATCAGTGTATCACGTTTAGACAAAGACAATTATGAGTGTTATTTTGGAAATGGCAAGTGTGCCATATGGTGTAATAATACTCATGTGGGGGTAGCTTTCCTCCACAATGATCTTTATTTATTATCTTTGCGTGAAAAAGTTTATTCTGTGTGCAAAGTGAATGAGCATGTTTCTGGGTCGAATAACCAACAAAAGAAAAGAAAGAGAACTCATGACTCATCTAAATTATGGCACTGTCGTTTGGGCCATATTTCGAGGGGGAGAATAGAAAGACTAATCAAAACTGATATCCTTTCTCCGCTAGAGTTCTCAGAAACAGAGCAATGCATAGATTGCATTAAAGGAAAGTATGTAAAAAAAATTAAAAAGGGTGCAAACCGAAGTACATCAACACTAGAAATTATTCACACTGGTATTTGTGGACCATTTCCTGTAAAAAGTGTGGATGGTTATGACTCGTTTATAATGTTCACAAATGATTACTCCCGATATGGACACATCTATCCAATCAAAGAAAGATCTGAAGCGTTTGATAAATTCAAGATATTCAAGACTGAAGTTGAAAATCAAGATGATAAAAGAATAAAGATAGTGAGATATGACCGTGGGGGGAGTACTACGGTAGACACGCTCCATATGGCCAAGTCCCTAGACCTTTTGCAAGGTTCTTACAGGAGAATTGCATAGTAGCCCAGTATTTAATGTCGTACGAACCTCAGCAAAATGAAGTAGCTGAAAGGCGTAATCGTACTCTTATGGATATGGTGCGCAGTATGATGAGTTACTCCACTTTGCCATTGGGATTATGGATGGAGGCACTTAAAACCTTCATTCATATTCTCAACAGAGTACCAAGCAAGTCGGTTCCCAAAACACCATATGAGTTGTGGACAGGAAAAGTTCCATCCCTGCAACACCTCAGGGTGCGGGGGAGCCCAGCGGAGGCCAAAGTGTTTAATCCAAACATTGCAAAGTTAGATACCAAAACAGTGAGTTGTCACTTCATTAGCTATCCCGATAGATTAAAAGCTTATCGTTTCTACTGTCCAGACAGATATGCTAAGTTTGTAGAAACAAGACATGCGGTCTTCTTAGAGGACAAAATGACGAGGGGGAGCATGGTAACTCGGAAAATTGATCTTGAGGAGAAGAGGGTGTGTGCACCTAATCCGATGATTCAACAGCCGTTTTTCTCGCTACCTGTTGTACCTGCATCGTCAACCCCTGAGGTTGCGATGCAAGCACCTGTTGTAACTCCAACCATGACAATTAGAGGTAAAGATTTGGAACCTGCCCGTCAGGAGCCAACTGAACCCAAAGTTGAGCATGAAAGGGAGGAGTAGCAGTCTTCTCAAGAGGATGTGCCAGAAGTTGACACACGACATGAGCAAGAGAATAAAGGCCTTAGAAGGTCTATAAGACGTAAAAAGTCAGATATTTCTAGTGATTACAAAGTTTATAACACAGAAACGACTCATAAGGAAGGTGATCCCACCTCGTATAAAAAAGCCATGAGAAACCGTCACTCATCTAAATGGGTGGAGGCAATGGAAGACGGAATGAAATCGATGAGTTCCAACGATGTTTGCGACTTAGAGGATATTCCTAAAGTAGCCAAAACAGGAGGCTGTAAATGGGTCTACAAAATAAAGTATGACGCTAATGGGAATTTAGAAAAGTATAAAACATGTCTTGTCGCAAAAAGGTTTTACACAAAGAGAAGGGGTAGATTACAATGAGACGTTTTCTCCAGTCTCATGTAAGGATTCCTTTAGAATCATAATGGCACTAGTTGCACATTTTGATTTAGAGTTATATCAAATGGATGTTAAAACGACATTTTTGAACGGAGATCTAAAAGAAAAGGTTTACATGAAATAATCCAAGGGGTTTATCATGGAAGGCGAGGAAGATATGGGATGTCTAAAGAAATCCATCTATGAATTAAAGCAAGCTTCTAGACAGTGGTATCTAAAATTCAATGATACAATAAAGAGTTTTTGATTTAAAGAGAATGTTGAGCACAACTGCATTTATGAAAAGTTCAAAAGTGGGAAATACATTTTCCTAATCTTGTATGTGGATGATATCTTTCTTTCTAGCAGTGATGTCAGTCTTCTACGAGAAACAAAGAAGTTCTTATCCTCAAACTTTGATATGAAGAATCTTGGTGAAGCCTCATATGTTTTGGGCATAGAGATTAACCGAGATAGAAGAAATGGAGTCTTAGGACTATCACAGAAGGCATATTTTGATAAGGTTCGCAAAAGGTATAATATGCATGCGAGTTCTGCCACACGTGCTCCTATAGTCAAGGGCGATGGTTTTGGAAAATTCCAATGTCCCAAGAACCAATATGAGACCGATCAAATAAAATCAGTACCATATGCTTCGGCTGTTGGAAGCTTACAGTATGTACAAATGTGCACTCGTCCTGACTTAGTGTAACACCCGGGGGATTTCCCCCAATTAGATTTGGTTGTTTTTCTTTTCGCATTGCATTGCATCATATGCATCGCACTTTGTTTTCAAAATCATTTAAAAATTCAAACCAATTTAAAAATTCACCCAAAATTCAATCAAATTCAAATTAGCAAATATTTTAAAGATTTCAAAAACAAAAGTTTGTGCAACTGGGCATTTTAAATGCTGATTCCATAGAAATTGTTTTCATAATTTTTGGAGTTTCAAAACCCCTCAAAATAACCTTTCTTCTCTCCCTTTTCTCTCTTACAAAAAAAACAGAAGAAGTGGGGAGGCAGCCGAACTGGGCCAACAAGGCCCAGTCAGCCACCTACAACCCCCTGCCCAGCCCAACTCCCTTTCTTCTTCGTACGGACAGGAGGGAGACGTCACACCCCACCACCGAACCACCATGGTCCCCTCCTCCACCTGCTCCCTTTCCCCTCCCTTAAAGCCTCCTCCCCCTCCATGAAACCCTAGCCTCTCCTCTCCTCTCCATCTCCCAGCCGCCGCCATCTCCTGTCCTCTTCTCCCTCCTATGTACTCTTCCAACCACCGGTCCACCATGGCCGAAACTTGGAGCACCAAGGGCCGCAGCTGTGGTCGTCGCCTCGACCTCCGAAGATTGGGAATGGAAACCCCGTGGCGAGCACGTCCTCCTCGACGAATACCGGAGGCCGCCGCTACCCAGAACGCCGGAGGGCTTCGATTCTTCCTCGTCTACGTCCGTCCGTGAGGACCAGAGCGCACGCCTACATCCACCTCCGCACGGTCGCGTCGCGCCCCAAGCACCCCAAGGTGAGCACCACATCTGGGACTAGCTCCCCTGCCCTCCCCTTGCTCTGCTAGCCGGCCGTCGAGCCGTGCGCCGTCCGCCGGCGATCGCCGCTGGCCACTTACGACTGTCACCGTTGCGTGCGGTGTTGGTTTCAGTTTCGTCAGGGATTTGCTCGCAAGGTACACTCCATATCGGCCGAGCCCCCTTGTAAATCACCATCCGAGCCACAACCTAGATGGCTAGCCCATCGATCCATCCGCGCGCCCGTGAGGTCGCGGGATCGAATCACCTCTTGGCCAAAAAGCCCCCCCTTTTTACTTCCTTTTCTCCGCGCAGGAGCGGCCCCACCGGTCAGCGACCGTGGTGGCCACTTGGCTCCACCCGCGCCTCGCTGGCTGCCAGCGTGCCTTGGCCCCACCCGTCAGCCACTCTGGTTGGCTGGCCTCGCGGTGAGAGAAGCCCAGATCCAGATCTGGATCTGGGATCTTGCGTCCAGGCCCCTGGCCTTTTCCGTTTTTGCACCGAAGCCCCTCCACGCACTGTTTCCATCACAAACACGTCCCTGCATATTTCAGAAACACCCGTAACATTCAAATTCCCATATCTTTTAATCCACACCTCCAAATAATGCAAATTATATGTCTAATTTTGTCAGAAAAATGTGTAGATTATGAATATGACATCCATGTTCATGTTTGCATCTTGTATCTTGCATTTTAGTTGTGTTATGCATGTCAACTAAATAACAACATATGGAAGGTGTTGGGGTATTAACTAAATATTGCCATATTCCATTTAATATTGCTAGCTCACCTATTTATTGTTCTCCATGCTAAACAATATTTTAATATGGTGGTTAGCTAAACAACTTGAACCAATAATTATTTGTCCGGACTCCGGTTCCGATTAAATTGTCTAAATTGCATTTTGCGTTGCATCTCGCATGTCATGCATATAAAATAGGATCATGCTGAATCTTTTGCCGTAGTAGTAATTGTTGCATCCGGTGTTTGTTCTAGTTCATTGCTTCTTCGCGGATAGAACGTTGAGATGATGTGAGCAACGACAAGTTCTTCGGATGTACCTATACTTGCTGGATCTCAGGCAAGTATACTCACCTGCTACATATGGCTGCCTTTCATCACTTGTTACCGATTCTTTCCGTTGTACTTATGCTAGCCTTATGATTTGATGCTTGTGTCTCGATCCTATCATATGTTTACCTTGCAGCCATGATATAGCCTTCCTTCCAGTTCCTATTACCTGTTGTTTGTTTACCTTGTTGGCCCTCCTGTCGTAGTTGCATGCTTAGGGTTATTTGCGCCCGAGTCTTGTTGTCCTTTGTCGTATCACCTGTTTAGTTGATAGTTGGGTTTCAATTTAATCAACAACATGTTAATGTTTGGGGTAATAATAATTTGATGATAAGGCACCGGCAGGAGGCCCGACGTGGTTTTGGAGCCTGCTAGTGTCGAAACTAGGAAAAGGGTCTTGTCCATTGATCCATGATGAGCGCGCTAACCGCATCCGGGAGGTAGTATGGGACCCCCCTCGACTTAGACCTGATTTGCAGCTTGTCCAAAGAGCCACACTTAGTTCGGGTGTTCCATTCGCTTATATGCATGAATGGGTGGGCCCCCCAATGGTTACTGTTGATGATGATGATGATGCATATAGGGCGAGGCCTGTGGTGCCGGGGGGTGTGGTTTTCACCCTTGCGCTTAGGTTAGGTCGGACTGGCCGGGACCTTATAGCTCCGTGGCTCATAGGATGGGTTGTAGAGACTGTTTGGGTCGTGTCGAGCCAACCCGAGTTTTAGTTGCTGGCTTGAGTGTGTACGGGTACTGTAGCGCACCCTGCAGGGATGAATCTTCTCGAGAAGCCGTGTTGTCCGCGGTTATGTGACGACTTGGTGAAAGTGCTGGCTAACAAGTACTCAGACAATTTACACCTAATGATAATAACTTGACTAGTAATATAGTATTACCTTCACCATAAAAATGAATGTCACCTTAATCAACAGTGTGAGTTTTTCCTTGGGTTGCTTCCTTAGTAGGGGGTAACACTGGATGGGTATTGTTTGGTGAGTAGTTGTAGCTGGTTCTGATACGCTCTCTTATCCCTTTCTATTAGCCGGAAGTTGTAGCGCGTCTCTTTAGTTTGTTAGTGCTGCCCGCTGCCGCTTCTTTGCAATAATCCCTTCCTTCTGTTGTACCCAAAGTATTTGTATCTTGTGATGATTGGTTGCGTTGGTATCTTGTGAGTATGGTTTATCCACTTGTCAGTACTTAATAGTACTGACCCACGAATCCATTTCGTGGCTGCATATTCCATATTGCAGTCAACAGGTTTGAAGTCTCACGACGTTAGCTTGGGAATCCCTCCGGCTTGGCCTGGGCAGGGATTGGACGCCATTGGTTATCTTCAGGACTCTTAGTCCAATTTGTATCTTGTCCGTAGTCGGACACTATGTTGTTTCTTCCGCTGTCATTTGGATCTTTGTATTGTATCAGTTGTATCCTTAACTCGTTTGAGTCGTCTTGTATATACCTCCTCTGTTGTTATTGTGGATTATTCGTGAACTGTTGTAATGTTATCACAAGTGGCAACCTGAAATCGGTTATTATGCGGATTTGGGTGGAAATGCCGAAATCTGCATAGTGCCCGATCTCGGGGCGTCTCAAATGGTATCAGAGCCATGGTTCCGATTCCCGATATTGTTTCGATACGAATGGCTATCGAAGCAATGGGTCCGCAAAGCCTGTAGGATAACCTCGCTAACGGTCGTGTTCTTAGAGTGTCAAAACTATTTGTGCAAAACCTGTTTTGGAAACCTCTCGATAGGATTCTTGTTTATTCCTTTCCTCTATTCTACTTCTCCTCCTACCTTATTTGTTTTGGAGTCTCTTCTCTTATCTATCTTTCAAAGTTTAGGATCCTACATGGGTTGGACGTTCTCTTAGCCTTTTAACCTAATAGGTTCGATCATCGGAAGATTCCTGGTGGGAGAAGATCGTCATCAACCCGAGCAAGGTTCCCTTGTTAGTGGTGTCGAGAAACTTTTGTTAGTGGTGTCGAGAAGAGGAGATCCACCCACTGACCCGGGAAATCAACCGCAGCACGAAGACTCCGTAGTTGACACCTCTCTTCCCCTTGCCTTGGGTGGATTGCGAGGGCGCAATCTCTTGTTAGTGGTGTCGGCTTTAACACCCGGGGGATTTCCCCCAATTAGATTTGGTTGTTTTTCTTTTTGCATTGCATTGCATCATATGCATTGCACTTTGTTTTCAAAATCATTTAAAAATTCAAACCAATTTAAAAATTCACCCAAAATTCAATCAAATTCAAATTAGCAAATATTTTAAAGATTTCAAAAACAAAAGTTTGTGCAACTGGGCATTTTAAATGCTGATTGCATAGAAATTGTTTTCATAATTTTTGGAGTTTCAAAACCCCTCAAAATAACCTTACTTTTCTCCCTTTTCTCTCTTACAAAAAAAAACAAAAGAAGTGGGGAGGCAGCCGAACTGGGCCAACAAGGCCCAGTCAGCCACCTACAACCCCCTGCCCAGCCCAACTCCCTTTCTTCTTCGTACGGACAGGAGGGAGACGTCACACCCCACCACCGAACCACCATGGTCCCCTCCTCCACCTGCTCCCTTTCCCCTCCCTTAAAGCCTCCTCCCCCTCCACGAAACCCTAGCCTCTCCTCTCCTCTCCGTCTCCCAGCCGCCGCCATCTCCTGCCCTCTCCTCCCTCCTCTGTACTCTTCCAACCATCGGACCACCATGGCCAAAACTTGGAGCACCAAGGGCCGCAGCTGTGGTCGTCGCCTCGACCTCCGGAGACTGGATATGGAAACCCCGTGGCGAGCACGTCCTCCTCGACGAATACCGGAGGCCGCCGCTGCCCAAAACGCCGGAGGGCTTCGATTCTTCCTCGTCTACGTCCGTCCGTGAGGACCAGAGCGCACGCCTACATCCACCTCCGCATGGTCGCGTCACGCCCCAAGCACCCCAAGGTGAGCACCACATCTGGGACTAGCTCCCCTGCCCTCCCCTTGCTCTGCTAGCCGGCCGTCGAGCCGTGCGCCGTCCGTCGGCGATCGCCGCTGGCCACGTACGACTATCACCGTTGCGTGCGGTGTTGGTTTCAGTTTCGTCAGGGATTTGCTCGCAGGGTACACTCCATATCGGTCGAGCCCCCTTGTAAATCACCATCCGAGCCACAGCCCAGATGGCTAGCCCATCGATCCGTCCGCGCGCCCGTGAGGTCGCGGGATCGAATCACCTCTTGGCCGAAAAGCCCCCCCTTTTTACTTCCTTTTCTCCGCGCAGGAGCGGCCCCACCGGTCAGCGACCGTGGTGGCCACTTGGCTCCACCCGCGCCTCGCTGGCTGCCAGCGTGCCTTGGCCCCACCCGTCAGCCACTCTGGCTGGCTGGCCTCGCGGTGAGAGAAGCCCAGATCCAGATCTGGATCTGGGATCTTGCGTCCAGGCCTCTGGCCTTTTCCGTTTTTGCACCGAAGCCCCTCCACGCACTGTTTCCATCACAAACACGTCCCTGCATATTTCAGAAACACCCCTAACATTCAAATTCCCATATCTTTTAATCCACACCTCCAAATAATGCAAATTATATGTCTAATTTTATCAGAAAAATGTGTAGATTATGAATATGCCATACATGTTCATGTTTGCATCTTGTATCTTGCATTTTAGTTGTGTTATGCATGTCAACTAAATAACAACATATGGAAGCTGTTGGGGTATTAACTAAATATTGCCCTATTCCATTTAATATTGCTAGCTCACCTATTTATTGTTCTCCATGCTAAACAACATTTTAATATGGTGGTTAGCTAAACAATTTGAACCAATAATTATTTGTCCGGACTTCGGTTCCGATTAAATTGTCTAAATTGCATTTTGCGTTGCATCTCGCATGTCATGCATATAAAATAGGATCATGCTGAATCTTTTGCCGTAGTAGTAATTGTTACATCCGGTGTTTGTTCTAGTTTATTGCTTCTTCGCGGATAGGACGTTGAGATGATGTGAGCAACGACAAGTTCTTCGGATGTACCTCTACTTGCTGGATCTCAGGCAAGTATACTCACCTGCTACCTATGGCTGCCTTTCATCACTTGTTACCGATTCTTTCCGTTGTACTTATGCTAGCCTTATGATTCGATGCTTGTGTCTCGATCCTATCATATGTTTACCTTGCAGCCATGATATAGCCTTCCTTCCACTTCCTATTACCTGTTGCTTGTTTACCTTGTTGGCCCTCGTGTCGTAGTTGCATGCTTAGGGTTGTTTGCGCCCGAGACTTGTTGTCCTTTGTCGTATCACCTGTTTAGTTGATAGTTGGGTTTCAATTTAATCAACAACATGTTAATGTTTGGGGTAATAATAATTTGATGATAAGGCACCGGCAGGAGGCCCGACGTGGTTTTGGAGTCTGCTAGTGTCGAAACTAGGAAAAGGGTCTTGTCCATTGATCCATGATGAGCACGCTAACCGCATCCGGGAGGTAGTATGGGACCCCCCTCGACTTAGACCTGATTTGCAGCTTGTCCGAAGAGCCACACTTAGTTCGGGTGTTCCATTCGCTCATATGCATGAATGGGTGGGCCCCACAATGGTTACTGTTGATGATGATGATGATGCATATAGGGCGAGGCCTGTGGTGCCGGGGGGTGTGGTTTTCACCCTTGCGCTTAGGTTAGGTCGGACTGGCCGGGACCTTATAGCTCCGTGGCTACTAGGATGGGTTGTAGAGATGGTTTGGGTCGTGTCGAGTCAACCTGAGTTTTAGTTGGTGGCTTGAGTGTGTACGGGCACTGTAGCGCACCCTGCAGGGATGAATCTTCTCGAGAAGCCGTGTTGTCCGCGGTTATGTGACGACTTGGTGAAAGTGCTGGCTAACAAGTACTCAGACAACTTACACCTAATGATAATAACTTGACTAGTAATATAGTATTACCTTCACCATAAAAATGAATGTCACCTTAATCAACAGTGTGAGTTTTTCCTTGGGTTGCTTCCTTAGTAGGGGGTAACACTGGATGGATATTGTTTGGTGAGTAGTTGTAGTTGGTTCTGATACGCTCTCTTATCCCTTTCTATTAGCCGGAAGTTGTAGCGCGTCTCTTTAGTTTGTTAGTGCTGCTCGCTGCCGCTTCTTTACAATAATCTCTTCCTTCCGTTGTTCCCAAAGTATTTGTATCTTGTGATGATTGGTTACGCTGGTATCTTGTGAGTATGGTTTATCCACTTGCCAGTACTTAATAGTACTGACCCACGAATCCATTTCGTGGCTGCATATTCCACATTGCAGTCAACAGGTTTGAAGTCTGACGACGTTAGCTTGGGAATCCCTCCGGCTTGGCCTGGGCAGGGATTGGACGCCATTGGTTATCTTCAGGACTCTTAGTCCAATTTGTATCTTGTCCGTAGTCGGACACTATGTTGTTTCTTTCGCTCTCATTTGGATCTTTGTATTGTATCAGTTGTATCCTTGACTCGTTTGAGTCGTCTTGTATATACCTCCTCTGTTGTTATTGTGGATTATTCGTGAACTGTTGTAATGTTATCACAAGTGGCAATCTGAAATCGGTTATTATGCGGATTTGGGTGGAAATGCCGAAATCTGCATAGTGCCAGATCTCGGGGCGTCACACTTAGCTTTTATCACCGGGATACTCAATAGATATCAAGAGAATCCAGGCTCAGAGCACTGAAAAATGGTAAAAAAAAAAAGCATTGCGTTATGCGCAAGGCACCAAGGATCTCATGCTAACATACAAAAGATCTGATTCCCTAGAGATAAGAGGGTATTCAGATGCTGATTTTGTGGGAGATAAAGATACCAGAAAATCCACGCCAGGATACGTGTTACTCTCGCAGGAGAAGCTATTTCGTGGAGAAGCACCAAACAGTCAATAGTTGTATGATCCATGATGTATGCAGAATTTATAGCATATTATGAGGCCACGGGACAGATGATATGGTTAAAGAAATTTATACCCGACTTGAAAATGGTAGATTGCATTACCAAACCACTAAAGATATACTGTGACAACCAGCCTGCAGTATTCTATGTTCACAACAACAAGTCGAGTAATGCTACAAAGCCAATAGAAATAAAGTATTATGTTGTGAAGGATAAAATCCAGGATCAAACTATAATTGTCGAGCATATAAGGACAAAGGATATGCTCCACCCAGTGTGTTCAATGATCATATAGCCGGCATGGGTTTAATGGAAAGCCTACGATGAGAGGCCCAAAAAGGAACATTTTTTTGTTTTCAAAACAAAAAGGTATATTGTAACTGTCTGATTCTATTGGCAATTGAACTGTTACGATGAAACATGCTCTATGTATCAATATGTGATAAAACAAGTAAAATAAAACGTATAAAGTTAAAAGTATAAGTAAAAGGTATAAAGTTAAAGGTATAAGTTGAGATCAAGTGGAAGAATGGAAGAGAGAGTAGCCTAACGGCCACTTCGAGCCCCTATGGTCAACCGCGTCCAACCGAACATGGTTGACGGGCCCCATGGCGCTGCGCAATATAAAGAGGTGGGGTCGCGGCACGCATCACAAGGTTTGACGCTGCTGCCACCATCCCACCAACACATCCCTACCGATCTAGGGTTAACTGGAATCTAGGGTTAACTGCAGAAGCTACGGGAAGCACCGCCTCCACCCTGTCCACTGCCTCAACACCGTCGTCCTCCAAAGGTTCAGAAGGTTATGTTATTCCTTCTCCATCTGTCTCTCTCTAGTTCTCTCTCTCAATTCGTACCACAAAGGCAGAGTATCTCACACACCGTGATCCATCTAGACCTAGCTAGATCCATAGAATTTAACAGAACGAAGCATCAATTATACATACCTTTGCATCAATTATACATACCTTTAAGACATACCAGGGATGCATATCTAGTGCGCCTATATTTAAATAGAGCCAATAGTGCATACAGAGTCTTAAGAGCTCGTAAACGGCCCAAAACTCCGTATAAAGAGTTCAAGAGGATGTCGATCCTTTTGTACTATAAATTCAACAGTCATATTTATAAGTGTGAAAAAAATCTAAGTATTTTTAATAATGTATTATACAAAGGTGTAATTTTCAGTTGATCGTGGTATATGCTAGGCATACCTGGGCCTACATGTCAGATATGTTGTTGAAGTCACTAAGCATTAGTTTTATGTTAGCTACAACTTATCTCCACTACTATTAAACAAGCAAACTTCGTGGGAAAATTATATCACAACCCTCTATCAGCTTAGATCAAATGGCCGTAATTATTTCCTTCTCCCCACCCTATCCTCCCACGGTTTGACCCACACCCTTTCATCAGATCTGGAAATTACGCCACAGCTTGGTGATCACAATCGCGTAGATCTCGCCGTGAAAACCACAGGTCGTTCGTTTCCCCCTCTACGTACCCGATGATACTAGCCTAGCCATACACCGCTAGCACAAGCGCGCCGCCCCGATGATACTAGCCTAGCCGCTCCGTACAAGTTCGCGTGGCTGCCATCGATCTCCACGACGAGGCCATCTGAGGCTGATTCCCGGTGCCTGGTAGTGCACACCGATGACGACGTGATACCCTGCTCGCCGTTGCACTGCCATTGCCACTGTCACGCTCTTCTTCATGTCTATGCGCTCGAGCTCCTCTAAGCCATGCGCTAATTTCGCTCTTTGCTGGAAAACAATCACGGCACGCCCCAGCCGCATGTCTAGAGGCTTGACGAGACTCATGCCCAACGGCGGCCTAGAGTCGCGCGCCCCCGACCAGTATCCACCGCGCAGCCCGGCCGTCCGCGCTTCATCGTTGGATGCGCGACCCCGCCGTTCGGGCCTCATCATCAGCCACACTCCCGTTGCATGCGTGACCCCGCCGGTCTGGGCCTAATCCGCGGCCACGGCGCCATCCTCGACCAGTTGTTGTGCGACCACTCCCGTTCGGGCCTCAACATCAGCCACACTCCCGTCCTCGCATTGCCGTTGTGCGTCCCCGCCTGTCGGCCATCCGCACCGTTGTACATTGCAATCGTGGCGTGCTTCTCTGGTGTGTACAGTCGCATCAGACTGGTACGTGTGTTCAATTCAGATTGCTGACTATCTTGGCACTTGATTATAGTTAATGGTTCAGACAGATACATGTGCTTCCATCCCAATGACAAAGAACGAGTTCGGACTGTGCATGGTCTAGTAAGGATTATATCTTCAGTATATTTGTACAATTCTCTAATCCCCAACACCTAGAAATAATTTTGTACAATATGGCTTTCAGACTTTTACTTACTTTTTAGTGCTGGTTTGGTAGAAATGACTATATGTGTTCTGATGCTACATACTTCCTCCCTTCATGATCAGGTTGTAAACTTGGTAGGCACAAAAGTCGGCTTAAATAAAGTCTAATTGCAGAATTTGATCAGGAACAACCTGTAGGTAGAAAAAAATTAAAATAATGATCAATTTATTCCATGCCATTTTTAAACTCTTATAAAAGTTTGTAGTGTTATTTGGCTTTGAATTTATTCATTAATAATGCTGTTGTTCTGAATTGTCTCCTCTTCTGCTAGTACCTCATGGTTGCTTGTACAATTTCTATTTCTTCTAATTAGAAATGAGATAGAAAAATTCCAGAGGCCTTTATCACTTATGGATTTTGTGTTGTGCAATCGAGTTATCTCGAGTTGTTTTTCCTTGTTACTGCTGGGATATGGAACAACCCTAAAATCCTAGAAAAAAAATTTAAGGAGGAGAATGCCATGGTGAAGGAGTAGTATGCCTTTGTATGAAGTAAGCAGGACTAACGTAGTACTCCAAACCTTTTAAAACATAATGTATGTCGTGTTTTTTCTGATACGCAGGAAATGATGGAGATTAATTCAGATGGAGAATTTTAGTATATAATTTGTATATATGAGGTGGAGAGGGGCGTCAACCAAGATTGTCGTACTTGGGCCACTCGGGGGTGCTTATCACATGGCCAACCCGCCGGAGCGGGTCGCCCTCACCGGCTTCACTTGTCCCGCGGGAGCCAGGAGGAGGAAGCCGACGATGTAGATATCTCCAACACGCACACCGCCGGTGGGGTACGCGCTATGTCGTTGCCTACCGTACGAAGAGACAGGGGAGGGCACCAAGAGCATGCTGACATCGAGCTGTAACGAGGAAGGGGGGCCGTCGTGGCGCAGTAGGGGAAGTAGGGTAGGGGCGGCCACGGGGAGGAGGCTGAGGAGGACGTTGTCCTCACACCGACGGTAGGGAGGCGGTGGAGGATCTACATCGACCGGGGTGGGAACGCAGTGGGAACGCAGTGGAAGGGATGTTCATGAAGATAAGAGGGGGTTTGAGAGTGGCAACTCAGGACTGAGGATAGACAAATGATGTCTGGTCTTTTTTTCCTCATTTGTAGGCCGTAGCACAATAGCACGTTATGTTAAGTTTGAGGAACCAGCATGGTGTACGGTCCTGTTCAAAACATCAAATATCAATTGTAACACTTTGCAAAAGAAACGGTATCAATTTGCATAAGCAATCTTTGGTACATATTTTGAATGAAGTTCTTGACAAAGAAGCTATGTACAATATCCCTACAATCGAGAGATACAAAGTTGTTCTTTAAGTATTGATTCAAATTGGAATTGGGCTGTCATATATTTTCAACTCGATTTTAACTAATGTCGTACATTGTTGTTGGTAGATAAGATCCATATATATGTTGTTGGTAGATAAGATCCATATATATTTTCTTTTGCTGGTACATAAGACCAATTTAAGTGGAGTATATTTAAAAGACATGTGTTAGACATGTGTTATACTATTGTATAGACGTGCATGGCACGTGCACGCTTACTAGTTAGTCCAAACGTTAAAAGTAAACTGGAAAAAAAAAACTGTAAAAGGTAACTTTAATTCTGAATTTTGAGCAGCCTTGTCCAGTTTGCTCCTCTGGACCGCGCCTGTACAAATTGGACTTCAGGTGAAACAAGGGATGAAATTCAAGTGCGAACCCAACATTCTAGTGATAACACAACATAGGAACCCAGGAGGAAAATTCATGTTCAACTTTGTGAACAACATGAGCACCCTCAGTAACAAAATAGCAGTCTGGTGGCGGATCGACTACCAGAAACCTGTAAATCAACTCCTAAACTTTGGTGAGTAAATTTGTTCGGAAATAGTCCAGCATGAAAGGAGAACACCAAATATGACGAACATTATTGGTGTACTCTGTGTAGACTCTAGAGGGAAAGAGTACACGATTACAGTTATTATTGGAGCTGCCTACACTGATATCGTGAGGAAGGAACATGGTGAGTGCATCCTAGATGCAGCGCCGTCGGACGCGCGCCTCAGAATATGTCCGAGAGCACGTTGGCGGCAGCGGAGAGCGCGGCGCCGGTGATGGCGCACTGGACGATCTGTTCGTGCGATGCGTTGTCCGAGGTTAGCGCGACCGCGGCGCCGGTGACGGCCCCCGCCACCGCGCTGTTCTTCCAGTCGTGGGTCCCGCGCACCTCCGCGAGGCCGTAGGTAAGGCCGGAGTGCATCCCGGCCGCCAAACCTGCTTATCAAATCTAACATCAACAACGCTCAACAATCTCAAGAAGCAGCAGTAACATGAACACGGGAGTCGCTATATATTTCATTACCCCACTGGAACGACTCTTTGCTCACGCCTTTCACCTGAGGAAAAAGTAACAGGACATATGGTAAGAAACAAGGACTGACTGTGCTAAAAATGATGGTAGTTCGCCATAGCAAGAACTGACTGCTGCTAGCTTACCATGGCCTCGGCTGACTTACTGCTGCTCGTCCCTCCTTTCCAATAGCAAGACATGTGAATAAATCGAAAAAAACAGTAGAATCAAAACATCAATTAATTTCCATGGTACTGTAGTACAAGTTGCGATACCCTTGAGGTCCGGGAACGTCCGCTTCCTGCTGCCGGTGACGTCCGACACGGCTCCGGTGCCCCCAGACTCGCCTGCAGCAGCATACCAGGACCGAAACAGAGTTGAGACCAGTAGCTCCCGAGTAAATCAAAGAACTGCCTACTAGTTCTATGTGCATTATAGCATGAATCATGATTATTCCGTTACCTTCGATGGCCATGAAGTAGGAGTCCCGTGTGACGGCCTGAATCGCGCCGATCTACCCCGAGAGATACACGGCACACGTTTAACATCTTCACAAATAACGCATCGTACAATATACTCCCGGAGTAGGCAATGGAAACCGAGAGAGGCGAGGCGTACATACCCCGGCAGCCTTGACGAAGCTGTCGGCGACGCGGTTGAGGAGGGGGTGGCCGAGGTCGAGCATCCAGTTCTTCTCCAGGCCGCGCACCTCGTCCACGAACTTGCGCGCTTCGTGGCTGCTCATCTTGGTCTTCCTTTCCTCTGCTCTGCTAAGCTAGGCTATGGCGGAGAACTGCACGAGCTCTCCTAAGATCCTAATGCTGCAAGCTCTCTAACAGGGCGTGCAGTAGTACGGAGGTAGCAGACGATAAGTACAGCAGGAGGGCAAAGGAGAAGGACAGGGCGAGTGAACTCTGAAGCCCGAGGCAGCAACGGTCGCCACGTAACAGACGGACAAGGAGATGAGAACCAAAAATGACACGTACGCCGGCGCCATGGACGCGTGCCCGCTCCGGGTTACTCGTGGCGCTCTTCTGGAACCTGCTCCAGTGCACTTGTCATTCACGAATCTGCACAACCCTAGGCCTGACCTGTTTTCCAGCACTCCGACAGCATTTTCTTATCAGTGACAGTTTTTCACTCCTTGTATAACCATGGCCCATTCCCTGCTAGAGTACCGGTGAAATGTCTAAGACAAGATTACTACTACGCGTCATTGATCAAATGCAGTGCACCTTGGGTTGTCAGCTTTTTTTTGCTCTGTGACTGATTTTGCGCGAGTAGGGTCATCATTTTCTTTCTGGAGACGAGTCACCGAAAATAAACCACAGCATTTTTAGTAATATTTGACATTGCACATGTGCTTTACCAGAAGGAAGTTGCACGGGGTCACTCTAATTCTCAAATGAAGCCACAGTGACCGTGCCTTACAGATAAAGCATACTAGCTCTCAAAGGAAGCAACAAACACTACTGTCGTCCAGCAAACAAGTTCATAACATTACGGTCCACCTCCCAAAAATAAAAGCCATACAAGATTTCCGGAGTTTTTATTCCTCTGCCGATGCTAGATGCTGCGCCTTATGGGTTGATCCCAAGCTGGACGCGCCAATCTTCAAGCTGCTTTTTTACTTGTTCCGAGCCTGTAGAGCCATACGATATGAACTTGTTGACGGCGTTTTCCACACCCAAATAGGCGTAGACGTCGGTCTCGAAGACAGGGTGAACTGCTTTCAAGTCATCCATTTCAAGCTCTGTCAGCTGACAGTTCTTCGACACGCACAGAGCCACACACCTCCCAACTATCTCGTGAGAAGTTCTGAATGGGACGCCCTGCCATAGAGAAATACAGAAACACTCAACCAGAGAAGCAACAGGGGTAATTCAGACTTGCACACAGCAGCGATAAAACTATAAGAACAAATTAATTTGTACATTCTTGGCAATTTATTTGATTGCATGATGTGGGCTAATTCTTATGTGACCTCTTCGTCCAAACTTATGTTAGCATGTAGAGTTACATGTGATTTGGACAAAGGAGAGGGAAAAGAGTGTTTACCTTCTTCACAAGATAATCTGCTAGCGTTGTTGCATCAAGATAACCAGCTGGTAGCGAACTTTGTATTCTTTTTGAGTTAAAAGAGATATTTTGAGCAAACTCGCTACATACTTCAAGCATTCCTAATATGGCCTTCACACTGTCAAACAAGGGTTCCTTGTCTTCCTGCTCGGAAAGAAGCGTTTCAGAATTACAGAGGAAACCATGCTTGGATAGCAAAATTATAAGAGTGGGACGCACCTGTAGATCACGGTTGTAGGCCTGTGGAAGGCCTTTGCAGAGGACTAGGACAGTCATGAGATCACCAATAACCCTAGCAGATTTCCCACGAACAAGCTCCATCGGATCTGGATTTTTCTTCTGTGGCATGATGCTGCTTCCAGTTGAGACCGAGTCACTTGGTGTCAAGAACCCAAACTCCTCTGATGCCCACAAGACCCACTCTTCACCAATGCGTGAAAGATGAACAGCGGCAATAGAATTGGCAGCAAGAAACTCCAATACAAAGTCACGGTCTGATACTGCATCAATACTGTAGAAAAGATTAATCAAATGTCAAAAGGTGGGATTATCCCAAAAGGAGGAAATTCAGAGAGAGAAAGCATAGTTAGTTCAATTATTTGCATTGATTACTCTATAAGAGTTAAGCATAGAATGTCAACTGAGCAGCAATATTCTAGCACTACAGCCAGGAATGGGTCGTGGTCAGATAAGTAAGGATGTCAATCAAGTATAAACAAGCAGATCAACAAGCAGTTCTGCATAATATCTCATCTCTTTACTAGATAACCACAAAAAGATAAGGTATTCAGGCCTAACATTTTTACTTAGCTTTCCTTAGGTAAGATCAAAGAGCTCCTGACTTGCAAGAAAAGTCAGGTTCATTCTAGAAGATATACAATATCTAAAGGTGTTAGGTATGCAACTTAATAGACTAACTCTATCTTGGTTGCAATTGAAGCAAGATCTAGCAACAAAAACATGATATCTACTTTAAATGTTCACACTACTGCAAGAAATCAAGGATGTTAATTACCTGTTCTTCATCGGAGCAGTAAACTTCAAATCTTTAGCAGTTTTGAACCTATCAATGGGAAGTCCAGTTCCAGCCAAAGCACAAGCACCAAGAGGGCAGAAATTCACTCTTTCCCTGCAGTCCATCAACCGGCCTGCATCACGCTCCAACTGTGCGAAGTACAAGTAAAAACAACATCAGATTCATACCCAGTTATATTGAGATCCAGGATGGAACTTAGTTCAGTCCAAGGTGGGCCATGGCCCCACCTAAACTGAAATTTCACGAAATATAATTTATTCTGCTTATAAACTAATTACTCAAAGATTAAGTCTGCAAGAGCTTAATTAGCACAGTTGGCAGGATCAGTCCCCCCTCTGTGTTTTGGTTCAAGGCTTCAAGCTGTGCTACAGCCTCATTCCACAAGGAATGAGGTAGCACATTATCACACGATTAGCAAAGGTATCTGAAGCACTGTTACACCCTTGCACAACATAATAAGCAGTTAGCTATAAGCTGTAAGATTGCAACCTTAATATTCCATTGCGTGTCATGCTGATCTGGCCTGGCAAATAGTGGTGCGGCAATTCAAACACGGGACAGAATATGGAAAAATATGTAGCAGTGAAGCACGCACATGTGGTGCTCTTTCTTCTCATTTCAGATTACATAACATTTTATACAAAGACAAAAAGGTCTGTTTCCGTCAGGTACTGTATTGGGATATGGCTAAAGTAACAGCCAGATGGGCTTGTTGAATATTCACTACCGCAACAAAAAACTTCTGTTTCACACAATAGGCTCGGACAGTACAGTAATGCAGCAAGCAGACCTACTCCTACATGATTTTCGTATTAAAAATGGTTAGATAGAGTGGATAATTTTATTACTCCAGTCTACAGAGCGGGTTCAGGGGTATGTTTACATTATAGTTAGAAAATTAGCAATCAGTAAGACAGAAATCACGCACTAAAAAGCAGTCCTACAGCAATGTGAAATGAGTGAATGCGGGTACCTGTTCAACATAGGATAAGAGAAGATGTGGCAGCAAAACAGGCTGTGCCCTTTGAAGATGAGTATAACCAGGGACAATCAAGTCAACATATTTTGAAGCTAACAAAACCAGGGACACCTGAAACAATAAGAATTATGCTGATCTTATCAATAAAACGTCTTACAGGGAGACACCATGGAAGAGTTGCAGAAAAGGAAGAAATCAAGTGTTGGTATCTACAAAGTGGGATATCTCACAATGTTGTCAATTATAAGAATAAACAAACATATGATAAATTAGATCACAAGAAAAAATATTCAAGTTATACATAGCAGAGGGAACATATACGTATAATAAAGAACTGCCCGAGAAACAAATTCACTTCTCGCAAAGCTCAAGTAGTATGGACAAGGTGTAGATACCAACTGCCTGAAATCAGGTGTATTCTACCTTCCTATTCAATAGGAATAACTTAAAGTTCAATTAGCACTCCTACATGTCAAGGTGGTGTCCAGACGCAGATAATAAACATAACAACGAATCTAACATAGATCATGACACTGAGTAATGAATCCATAGTGTAAGATGATGCCTTAAAGAGCATAAACCTGATGAATGCGACACTATAAAACAGGATGTACATTCAGACATGTTATAAGCAGCACACCATGAACAACAAGCAGCACACCATGAACATCACAAAGAGAATTCAAGAACAAACCTGAAACTGCTTGATGCGAATCAAAATCTTGTCAATAGCATCACGGCACCACAACCTAAGATCCGTCACGATTTGGTCGTTCCGGCTCCTAGCAGTATGTAGCTTCTTAGCCGGCTCACCAACCCTCTCAATCAGAGCTGCCTCAATGTTCATGTGCACGTCCTCCCTATCCTTTCTCCACTCAAACTTGCCATCTTGAATCTGCTTCTCAATTTGATCAAGGCCCTCCAAGATGATATCCCTATCACCACTCGTTATCAGGCCCTGCATTGCAAATGATACAGTAATTTCACTCAAATATGGTGACCACTGGTTCAATTAACATCTACCAGAAACCTAGAGAACATTGTGCTGAGCCCATTAAAGATTTGGCCAAAATAGTGCTGAGCAAGCCTAAACTCCTAACGACCGAAAAAATAAACCCTTACTCTGTCAATAGCACGGCCCAAATCAAGCTAGACAATCTTTAGCAGCTTCAGGATGACACCAAAGGCAGTACACCGAAGCTAGAAATTTCATCGAACGCATTGCGAGCATAACATGAGCAGCGGGTTAAGCAATCATCGACAGGAGAAAACCAGAAGCTCTTCGCTCCAGACTCGTTCAAGCAGAGAACTAACTGGTCGAAAGCCACGAAGAGGTCACTTGGTGGAGCGCGCATAAGGTTACCTGAGCAGCGAGCATGGAAGCGTGGGCCTTGCTGCCCATGATGTCGTACTTGTAGAGCTGCCAGTCGTAGGAGATGGACTCTGTGAAGCGCTCGACGGCGTCGGTGACGCCCTCCTCGAAGCGCCCGCCCCACAGCTTGGACTCCTTCTTCTCCTCGCTCTCCGAGGCCGCCATCGAGGCGGAGGCCGCCGCGACGGCCGGGAAAGCGGGGCGGCGGCGGAGGGTGACGGCGCGGTGGGCGGTGAAGGCGAGGCGGGCGCGGGGCAGCGAGGAGGGCGCTGGAGAGAGGAGTGATTGGGAGGTAGCTGCCATAAGTGTGGCGCCGATGTTCGCTGCACGGGCGGCGGCTGTGGCGCGGCGGCGCAGGCGGGGTAAGGTGGGTTCAGGTAATTGGGCCGCTTTGGGGTTCTGGGTTCGTACTCAGTGGCTGTGCTAGTATGCTAGTAGACCTACAACCCCATGATGTCAATCCACTTAAACTCCTCCTAGTATTCTCAAAACAAAACAAAAAAAACCTCAAACTCCTCTAATTGCTTTTGTTTTAGACAATCTGTTACTTCCTGCCTTTTGAATGAATTGCCGCGGATTTGTCGAAATATAGGTGTATCTAGACGTATTTTACTGATACATCTCCATTTTGACAAATCCACGACAATTAATTTGGAACAAAGGGAGTAGAAAGAATGCGTGGAGCCGAAACTGTTCATGTTTATTTTATTCTTCATCTTATGTGTTAATTTTATTTATTTATTATTTACTAGAGTGTTTTTGAAACACTATACATTAAACAAACCTCAACATTAGAAGAAACTTTGATAGAAGAGCAAATTACACTCCAGTCCTTGGGGAATTCTTCATTTCCTCTATCCTGCATATGGAGCTCCGTGACACTGGAGGAACCGCCAAGACAAGAAAGTAATCTCCACACTAGCAATCGGGAGTCAACGATCTCTGTCAGGAAGTGTTTGCTGCCCAAGGATTTACGCCGGAGAAGATGACGATGATTGCATGTAACACACAAACCTCCACACGCCTCCTGGCGGGATGAGGGTGAGGCAGAGAAAACTCATTCCTTGACACCCTGGCGTCTCGCCACTAGCTGTCGGAGACCAAAACCAAAACAAACTAACATGCTTCCAAAAACTAACATGACTCCAACGAGGAAAATGCAAGTTCCCGATAGATCGGAGCATCATGCTCCCGCATCGGTCGAGCTAAGGGAGAAGGCATCGATCTACCGATGAAAGAGGAGGGTTGGGGATGACTACTAGATTAGGTTAGGTCATGAGAGAGGCCTTTGTTATTTATGGAGTCTTAAATTTTTTTTGGCACGTCTAGAACTTAGTCGGCATAATTTTATCTAAATCTGATGTCATCCCACAATTTATGATATATGAACATTTTAGAAGAAAAAACTCAGCTACAATCCACTTGAACTCATGAGTCACACGATTCGCGATACAAATCTAATGGCTAGGAGGTTAGAACCCATGTGTAACTGGATTCTTTTAAGTTGCAACCTTTGGAACTCAAAAATTTCACGGATCATACGAATCTCGGCGCAAATCTTATGGCTAGAAAGTCGACAAAGATTTTGTTAATTCCACCTAGAATTAGCAAAACCGTATTTTTCTTAATCTACCCTATCCATTATTTCCACACTAGCTAGAATTTTACAGGAGATAAAACTCAGACTACAAGATCTGATGCGAAACTAATAACTCTGTTTAAGAAAATAATCAGCATGCCAAGAACTTACCGTGTCGGCGAGCATGTCAGCGTGGGCGCGGCTGCACGCGATGTCGTGCGCCCACAGCTCATTGGCCTCCGCCATGACAAGAGGCTCGGAAAACCGGGTGCCGGTCCCGGCCTTCTCGGCATTGCCGTTAAGCCACAGCCTCGGTGCCTCCCTGGCCTTGGCCTTCACCGCCACCGCGGCCTCCCTATCCGGCACCATCCGCTTCACCGGTCTTTGAGGCGACGGCTCGTTGATGAACTCCAGCGACGACTTCATCGACGACTGTGCGGAGTCGTCGGTGGAGCTCTCAACCATCTCGATGAGCGCAGCGTCGTGCGCGGACAGGCGCTGGCCCGTGGCTACCTCGACGATCTGCAGTCCGTCAACCTGTTGCTGTTGCTGCCTCTGCGGCGGGAACGGTGCCCACGCTGAGTCCGTCAACGGCTGCTTGCCCGGCGGCCCCGTCGGCGCAGGTCTTCGGTCGGGCGTCGCCGGCGAATTGACGTTTCCTGTCTCGGCGAACACTGGGGAAGGAGGTTGTGTGACCGTCACAGCGGGCGTGTTCTCCGGCGGCGCCGGAGGGGAGCGGGGCGGATGCGTCACCATCGACGGCGCCGGCGTGAGCGGCTGGCGGCGGGCCTTGGCCTTCCGCTCCTTCTTCTTGCTGCGGAAACACGAGCGGATGGACGGGAGGCGCGCCTTCCTGTGCTTCTTCTTCTTGTTGTTCTCCGCGGCGTTGCCCATGGAGTAGACGAAGAAGGACGGCTCCTGGCCTTGCTGCTCGGTGCCGACGTCTGCCGACACCCTGGACGGCGCCGTCCGGTTCCGGCTTTGACTGCGGCTGCGGCTGCGGCTGCGACCACGGCCCCGGCCGGGACATCGGAACAGGGACCTCAGCGGGTTGAAGCAGCACGGCGTGGAGGGCTTGGCCCCTCTGCCGCCGCCGCCAAGGCACTTGCACCGGGTGCGGCGGTGGGACGACGACCGGCCGCGAGGCGTCGTCGACATGTCTGCGGGTAACTAGGATATCAGGAACCGGCGGCCCGAGATCACACTTCTCGCTCGGAGTTGTGTTTGCTCGTGGCGTTGTATACTCGGTTGGAGCAGGATTTTGTTACGTGCCCTGCACTACCTGCCTACCTATGCAGCCATGTTCGTGTGTGTTGCATGATGCGTGGTGAGCTCGTCAAGGGGAGTGCCGCTTAATCGGCGGCACGATTATCATGATTAGTTCAGTTGATTACTCGGAGGAAGTCAAAATGATTGGGACAATTAGGTTAGAGACAACCTGTTTTCTTTATCGTAATTACTAAGTTAGCTGCGACGGCAAAAAAAAAAAATAACTTAGCTGCCGAAATGCGATCGTACTACCAGTATTTGATTGCACGATAGAAGAAAACAATGCGCAAAGCTTTTGATCCTCCATTACAGCCTCAATGCTCAACTAGAGATATAATACATCAAAACAGCTAAGAAATTGGTGCCATCTTCAGTTTTAGTTTAACTTTCGTTTGTCACATAAACTAAAGCTGATTGTGTCTGTTTTCAGGCCATTTGGGTCATTTTGTATAGCTCTTTCTAGGTCTCTGTTATTCTGTCTCATTATATGTGGGCCGTCCATTCTTGCCTTCTTGTGTGGGTTGTAGCTAGCGTGGGCACCTCCCCGCGTGGTGCGAGTTTGTTTCTAGTCTCCGGTCCGTAGGTTCGCTCCGGTCGGTCAAAACGGTGATGCTCAATACCTTTTTAGTAGGAGTATGTGCGTACCGGGTTGGACTCGTTCCCGTTTTTCACATAGCAAATCAGGAGTAGCAAGTACGACAGGCCCATTAAGAAAAGCAACGACGGCTGAAATTACTAGCAGTCGGAAAAGGGTTATTAGCGAACGAACAAAGTTTCGATCATGGTTTTGCTGTTAGCAGTGATGGGTGGAGTGGTGGCCTAGGGGTTTTCTGAAATGATGAAATAAAGTTTGAGTTTCTACCTTACTCACAATACCACATTGATGCGATTGTTTCCTCTATTCTGGAACATGGAGACTGACATGTGTGTATGGCGATGCGCAAGTCAATGAACGTCACAAGATGTGGGATATGCTAAAATTCATTAAGGCATCGTCTCCGTTGCCGTGGCTTTGTATCGGTGATTTTAATGAGGTATTCCATAGGGAGGAACACAAAGGGGTTAATCCTAGAAGCAATACACAGATCCAAGCATTCAGAGAGACAGTGGATGTCTACGAGCTTATGTACCTGGGTTTGAGGGACTGCCATGGACCTTTGAGAAAAGGGTTGTGGGAGGTTCTTTCTGCAGAATTAGGCTGGACCGAGCTTTAGCTTCGCCGTGTTGGAGTAACACCTTTCCTTTGGCTTCTCTCTAGCATCTCACAACAGCAGTTTCGGACCATTCCCCTATATTCCTTCGCCTAGAAGGGTTTTCCGTTACGAAGCTATGTGGGAAACTCATGAGGACCTAAAAGCCTAAAACCGCTCATCGAGCAGCAGTGGCGAGCAGGGGACATGTCTACTCTCGACATACAAGGGAAGTTAGGACACCTATTGAAAGTGCACTATGGTCAACTAGAGGGGGGGTGAATAGGTTGACTACCAATTTTTCTTCTTTTCCTTTTAATTAGGGCTAAGCAAGATAAGATAAGGTTCTCTAGATATGCAACTAGGTGAGCAACCTAAGTGATACAAGATAAGATACGCATCGGAAGTAAAACGAAAGGCAACAAGATAAACCACAAGTGTAAACAAGGAGATAAGGATATGTTTCCCGTAGTTTCTTCTCAAGAGAAGTACGTCTACGTCGGAGAGGTGAGGAGCCACCTAGGCGCTCCTCAATAGCACGGTTGTGCACACCTTATTCTCCTTGAGCGTCTCCGGTGAGGGAGATTCTCGTTTCCACTATGAGGTCGGCTTGAAGGCGTTGACCAAACCTTTACACGAGGTTGAGGACACTCCACAAGATGGATGGAGGCTCTCAATGAATCCGAAGCTTCTTGCAACAAGGTGGAACCTACAAGCACAAGATCTACTAAGGTTTCCAAGCCTCAAGTCGGATTCTAGATCTACTAGGATGTGGTGGATGGATTTGAAATTCCTTTGGTGGAATCACGGATCTAGGTCTCCTCTAGCTCTCCACAAAGTTTCGAAGTGTTTGGTTGGTTGGAGAGGGAGATTTAGGAGGTTGAAGCTTTCATTAATGGCTAAGAGAGAGAGTGGGAAAAGCTTGGCATTTATGAGGTAGGGGAAGGCTTTAAATACCCCTTCCCCAATGTGGCCGTTGTGCAGTCCACGCAGCACTAGAGGCTCCGGTGGTCTTCATTTATGCGCACATGCGCGGCTCGTTTGCTTCAATCTGGAATCTTCAAGGCGGAGGTTCTGCCCACCAGAGGTTCACCGGAGGCTCCGCTGCAGCCTCCGCTCTTATGCACCTGAAGGTGGTTTTAGCGGAGGCTACACCGGAGGCGCTACCGGAGGCTAGCCCCACAGTGGGGCAGTGGAGCCAACGGAGGCTCCGGTGGTTTCGGCGGAGGCTCCGCTGCAGCCTCCGCTCTTATGCACCCGAAGGTATTTTTAGCGGAGGCTACACCGGATACACCACCGGAGGCCAGTGCCGGGAAGAGCTGGGAAATGCATGGGGCGGAGGGTCCGGTGGTTTCACCGGAGCCTCCGCTGCTTGCAAAAATGACACCCCAACTTTGTTTCTTCGAGCTCTTTCTATTAGAAGCATTTTTGTAACCCATTGAGATTGTATACTTGATGAACCTGGTCATTTTCATATATATCAAATAGGACCTTCAAGTACTCTCAGATAGACATTAGTCCTATAGTTATGTTGTCATCAATTATCAAAACGAAAGATGATCTTTCATTCCCCCCCCCCCCCCCGTTTTGGTAATTGATGACAACATCCTTATTTGCATAACTATAATACACACAACATGGACGGAGCTCCCCCTAGAGATATGCTCCCTTCATGTTGAGAGAATTAAACAATATAGATAGCTAAACACATATAATATTGAGCACATAAAAAGTGATAAAATTAAGATACTAAGTTCACAAGCTCACATAATGCATAACGAGGTTCACAACGCACAATAATTAAACAAACGAAGTTTCCAAATAGCCAACTCTCTCAAGCAAGACGTAAGAGGCAAATCGAAAACATGGCTTGAGATAGAACCCATGCAAATGCCTGCTACTAAGTAGATAACTCTCTCCCTTTGGCATCAAGATACCAAAAGAGGGAGGATATCGATGCTAACGTCCCAATGATCACTCGGAGGAGTTATCCAAGCTCGGAGGACGGGCGCGGCGACGAGAGCTGGTGACCTCTTCTCCAGGTTCATCATCAGACCACTCGATGATCTTCCCCTTGGAATCCTTGGCTTGCCACTTGTCCTAGTTGGTGATGCTATCTTCCTTCGGGGACTCCACAGATTCTCCACCATCACGACGAAGTTGTCTCTCGGCCTTTGCTGCCTTGTGGTGCTTAAGCTCCTTGTCATAGTGAAGTTCCCATTGGTGCTGCTCGACCTTCTTGTTCACTCGGAACACTTTCTTGAGAGCCCTTGCCATCCACTTGAAGGCACTGTCAGAAGGAGGAGGACGAGAGGGACCAAATTCCTCTTCTTCGTCTTCCTCATCAATGATGACACGTGGCTTGGCCTTGCCTTTGCGAGCAGCGGGAGTGGGATGCATAATAGGCTCGGTGTGGTCCTTGCTTAGAAGCCTTTTCTCCGTATGTGGGATCCAATTAGCATCATCAAGAGGATCTTCCGGGAACTTGTTCTTCCACACATTCAAGATGATCTTCATTATGAAAGGCCCAAAGCAAGCATTCTTCCTTTGCACAATGACATGCCACAACTCATTCCACAGATAATCGAGCACATCAAGATTCTGAGTCAGACCGGAAAGCCGCTTCTCATGAGTAAGAAGCATGAGGTTCTTGAGGAAGCCTTGGATCTCATCAATGTTCCCCACCTTTGGGTTGATGGTCTCTCGATAGATGCAGAGCATAATATCATAAGTGGGATAGAGGCCCTTGACAAATCCAACAGCAAACTTCTTCCATTGATAAAGAGGAGTGAGTTGATCCTTAGCGAGTGATTGAGAATTAGGAGCATGAACACGGAACCAACCATTGTCAAACTCCGGGCCACTAGCAAAGGGTCCATGATCCGGGTAGCCGCCAAGAAGGACTCCAACCTCGGAGAACTTGATAGTGAGCCTATGTCCCTTGGTCATCCAGGTGAGATGACGCTTGTTTCATTTGCGAGGTGCACCGTGGCCAAGAACTCACAAACCAAGCCCTCATCATAATCTTGTTGCACTTGCATAATGGGAGCAAGGCCAAATGCATCAACAATCTCTAGTGCTTCTCCAAAGTACTCGGGCTTCCTTTCCATATGACCAAAGTTGATAGCATGTTGAGGAGCAACATTTTCCTTGGGCTTCCTCATCAAAATATTATGATAAATTTGGGCTTGAAACACGGTGTGGAATCGTGGATCCTTACCCCCCCGAACTGTGGCATCAAGCGGTTGCGTTCAACAGTATATGGGTTCTCGCGACGAGTTGCCAAGAACACTCCCTCGGACACTTGAGAGGCAGATTTCTCCTTGCGAGGCAAAGTCTTCTCGGGAGCCGGGAATCTTGGCTTGCGCTTGGGCTGAGAGGGATCCAATGTCTCCTCGATTTCATCAACTCCATGAGCCTTGCGACTAGCCACGCTCTTGGTGCGAGTGCCCTTGCCCTTGGAACCGGAGGCATCTATGAAAGAGAGATAGCAAGAAAAGCATGAAGAAGAGGTAATGCTCAAGTTTATATGACGCACAAATCTGAGAAACAAAGGTATGAGTAACATTAGGGATGAATAACAAGGGGGTAGGGCACATGAACAAATCCACCCTAAGAACCAAAGTGATTCATGCCTAATACTCACAATCTCGGTTCTAGGGTTCGTACTCGTGATTTCCTACTCCAAAACCTAAATTCATTCATCTAGATGTGAAGAACATGTGGCTCCTAGTGCTTCCCCATCCATCAACTATATGGTAGAGAGGGAGAGCAACATACCCGCATCCATGGTGGAAGGTGAGGGAGGAAGAAGATCCCGGAGCGGTCCAAGACAAGGAGGAGGGCCTCCCGGCGGTGGAGCACTCTTCCCGGCGGCGGAGACGTAGGAGGCGGCGGCGGTTTGGAGGAGGAAGAGGGATGGGCGAGTGGGGGAAAATAAGATCTTTGATCTTGTTGACTCTGCTCGCCCTAGTCTTATCCCGCAGAACCGCAGCGGGCGAAGCCTCCGGTGGTTTCACCGGAGGTTCCGCCCCTGTCCACGAAGCGCTATGCAGTACGGATCTGATGGGCGAATTTCGCACCAACGGAGGTACCGGTGGGCTCCGGTGGACAGGCACAGCGGAGCCTCCGGTTGTTTCACCGGAGCCTCCGCCAGACCCAGTCTTAGCACGTCGAGATCATAAAAACGAGAGCATTCGGATAGAAATAGTCTTTTGGGCAAAGGGAGCTTGGGTTGGAAGACTGTAACTGTCATACGAGAGACATTACTCGATGTGGGTTCGCAAGATGCAAAGAAATAAAAGCCAAACCCGTACAAGTTGTCAAGGGGGAATAGTATGTGCGTGAAAGAGCCAAAATAAAAACAACTCCGAGAGGAGGAGGTTGGTGGCCGGAGCCACCATGTTTGAGTGTGTACTTTGGAACCGTGAAGATGTATCTTGGGTCCAAGAGTACTATTCACAATTAAGCACAATAGTCACAAATTGACTAGATATGCAATGATGAATTGGTTTTTGCATAATAAGGGGAGTGTATACTCATGAGTTGAGTGACGCTCCCCCTATGTCCATGCCTACATCCAAACCTAATAACACCCATAATGAAAGTACATATGCAAGGTTCCAAGTGAATTTGGATGAACCGATGACATTTAGTTCATTCCTGAAAGCCCGAAATATTGGTTCATAAAGGGCCTTCGTGAACATATCACCAAGTTGATTCTACACATATAAGAGATCAATATGACCCTTCTCAACATGATCCCGAATAAAATGATGACAGATCTCAATATGCTTCGTCTTGGAGTGAAGAACGGGGTTGTATGCGATCTTGATAGCACTCTCATTGTCACAACGAATAGACACCTTGTCAAAATGAATACCATAATCCTTCAAGGTTTGCCTCATCCAAAGCAATTGGGCACAACAACTTGCCGCGGAGATATACTCGGCCTCGATGGTGGAGAGAGCAATGCAATTTTGCTTCTTTGAAGACCAACACACTAAGGAGCGACCAAGGAATTGGCAACCCCCGGATGTGGACTTCCTATCCGTCTTCTCTCCCGCATAATCCACATCCGAATACCCGATGAGCTGAAAACTTGAACCCTTGGGATACCAAAGACCAAAATTTGGGGTATGAGCTAAATATCGAAAGATTCGTTTCACCGCTTACAAATGAATATGCCTCGGAGAGGCTTGAAACCTTGCACATTTACCTACACTATACATGATATCCGGTCTAGATGCACAAAGATAGAGCAAAGAGCCAATCATGGAGCGATATACCTTTTGATCTACCTCTTTACCGTTGGGGTCGGGTTTCAAGTTAAGGGTTGTGGACATGGGAGTCTTCATAGGCTTGGCATCATGCATATTAAATCTCTTGAGCATGTCTTGAGTGTATTTGGCTTGTTTGATGAAAGTTCCTTCATGATATTGATTTACTTCAAAACCAAGGAAAAACTACAATTCTCCCATCATAGACATCTCGAACCTATCGGTCATAAGCTTGCAAAACTCTTCATTGAACAAAGTGTTAGTAGACCCAAAAATGATGTCATCCACATAGAGTTGGCATATGAATAAGTCACATCCAACCGTCTTGGTAAAGAGGGTGGGATTGATTAAACCAACATTAAACCCATGATCCACTAGAAACTCTTTAATGTGCTCGTACCACGCACATGGAGCTTGTTTAAGTCCATAGAGTGCCTTATCGAGTTTATAGACATAATCGGGGTGGTTGGGATCCTCGAAACCTGGAGGTTGCTTAACATATACTAACTCACTAATGGTACCATTTAGTAAATCACTCTTAACATCCATTTGTTGCAACTTAAAATTATGATGAGATGCATAAGCAAGTAAGATGCGAATGGATTCAAGACGAGCTACGGAGGTAAAGGTTTCACCGAAATCAACACCTTCGACTTGAGAAAACCCTTGAGCCACCAATCTTGCCTTGTTGCGAATGACGATACCATCTTTGTCTTGCTTGTTCTTGAACACCCACTTGGTGCCAATAACATTCTTGCAATCCTTGGGTCTTGGCACTAACTTCCACACTTTGTTGCGCTCAAAGTTATTGAGTTCATCATGCATGGCTTCAAGCCAATCTTGATCTTCGAGAGCTTCATAAACCTTCTTGGGTTCAATGAAAGAGACAAAAGCATGAGCCTTGCTAAAATTCGCCAATTGCTTCCTAGTGACAACCCTTCCACGAACTTGCCAAAGTATCTTGTCCTCCATGTGACCCGCTCGTTCAAGATTCTCTAGCCTTCTCTTTGCTCTACGAGCTAGTATCTCCTCCAAAGATTCTTTGGATATTGCTTGAGAATCACCTTCTTCATCGGAGACATGTCCATCTTCATCTTGGCCTTGATCATTAGTGGGTGAAGGATCACCACTAGGTTGAGCTCTCTCAACAATGATGGGAATTTGATCATGACTTTGATGAGAAGTTTGGTCTTGATCATTATCTTGGCCTTGATTACTTGCTTGACCTTGATCATTATCTTGAGGGCTTGGTGCATCTTGTTGGGTAGCTTGTGTACCAATGGGTGTAGTCAATGGCTCCACTTGAGTGGGTCATAGTCCTTATTTCTCTGTAATCCGGTAACCCTCAATGGGAATTATTTCACCAATCCTCATTCTTCTTATGACGATGGGAGAAATTGCATATCCTACAACACCATGATCTATACGCCCCCCTTGGGAGTCGTTATCCTCATCAAACACCACGTCTATAGCTTCTTAAACTTGTCCGGTGGACTTGTTGTAGACTCTATAGGCGTGAGCGTTTGTGGCATATCCAACAAAAATACCCTCATAAGATTTGGTCTCAAATTTTGACAAACGTTTACCTTTCTTGCGAATGAAGAACTTGCAAACAAAGACCTTGAAGTAACATACGTCCGGTTTCTTGCCCGTGAGAATCTCATAGGGAGTCTTGTTCAAGATCTTGCAGAGATATAACCGGTTGTTAGCATGAAAAGTGGTGGAGACGGATTCAGCCCAAAAGTTATAAGGAGAAGAGAACTCCGCAATCATTGTCCTAACCGCATACATCAAAGTAAAGTTCTTACTTTCCGCAACACCATTTTGTTGAGGGGTATAGGGAGAGGAGTATTGATGAGCAATGCCCTCTTCACTAAGAAACCCCTCAACGGTATAGTTCTTGAACTCCGTACCATTGTCACTCCGGATGGTCAATATGGAAGCATTGTGTTGGCGCTCCACTAGAGTGATAAACTCGATGACTCTCTTTTGAGTCTCACTTTTCCTCTTGAAGAAATACACCCAACAATATCTTGAATAATCATGCACAATCACCAAGAAATACTTCTTTCCTCCGTGACTATCATAAGATAGTGGACCAAAGAGATCTAAGTGAATGAGCTCAAGAATTCTTGTGGTGGAGATATTAGTCTTGGTTGGGTGAAGTTCTCCATGTTGCTTTCCAAAGGCGAAAGAACTACACACAGGATCTTTAGCAAACATAGCTTTTGTTAGTCCTAGAACATGATTGCCACTTTGAAGGTCATCCAACATTCTCATATTGGTGTGGGCTAACCGGCGATGCCAAAGCCACCCCACATCAACTTTAGCCATTAGGCATGTCGCGACACACGTGTCTCCTTTAGAGAAGTCCACTACATACATGCCGTTCTCGACAAATCCAACAAAGGCTACTTTAAAAGTTGTTTCCCAAGTGACAACCACATTCTCTTTATTAAAGAAAGAGGTAAAACCACAATTTGCAAGTTGAAGAACGAACATCAAGTTATAACCAAGGGACTCAACAAGGAGAACATTCTCAATTGATACATCATTTGAGATAGCCACTTTGCCTTGTCCCAATACCTTAAGTTCGGAATTGTCACCAATAGTGATGCAATTGAGATGAGGTAATGGGAGGTTCAATATTTCTCATTGTGTCATTGCTTCCTGTCATATGTTGGGATGCACCACTATCCATTGTTCATCTACCCGACCCGGAAGCACTTCCCTACAAGAAATCAATTTCTTGATTTAGGTACCCATCCTTCAATGGGTCCTTTTTTGTTAGTAACAAGGGTCTTAGGAACCCAAATAGTACAATGATAATCGTCACCATAATAAGTACCAACGCATTTAGCATAAACATGACCATCTCTAGATTTCATAAGAACATAAGAGGGGTTATATTTTCCGGCAAAGTCGTTGTGAGTGATGCTCCCCCTAGAGATATCATCACCCACCACGGCGTTGGTATCCTTATCCTTGGTCACCTCCCCCTCTTTCACAAAGAGAACAATCCGAGAGGAAGAGGTGACATTCTTGGTTTTCTTCTTTGACTTGGCAACGAAGCCAAGCCCTTCCTTCCCTTTCTTGGATCATTGAGAGCTTATGGCGTCATTGAGAATTTTCTCTCTTCCTACAACGTTAGTAGTAGTACAAGATGTAGGCATGATAACAATGCTATTAGAGGAAGAAGTCACTTGCTTATTAGATTTTTGAGCTAGAAGCTTATTTCGGGATATGGTGAGTTTGTCATGGATTTAATTAAGAGATGTGAACTCCTTTTCTAGTTTTCCATGACGCTCAACAAGTTCCTCATGAGCTATTCCTAGATTCAACTCTTCTTCTTCAAAGATTTTAAGTAAAGCAAGAGATTTTTCATTATCCTTCCTAAGTTTGGAAACACTAATAGCATAAGTCTCTTCTAGACTAGATAGTCTCTCTTTAAGAGAGGCTCTCAAGGATCTCTCTTTCTCAAGAGCTTCTACAAGATCATTGTCATGATTCTCATGGCCACCACCATATCTCTCCAAGGTCGTGATGATCTATTCCTTCTCATCTATGAGAGAGTTATAATCATCAAGTTTCCTCAAGAGGGCCTTTACCTTTTCCTTGGTTTCACCTTCAAGACTACATAGCCAAGAGCTAAGATTCTTGGTCTCCTCGTCATCCACAATGTTTTCAACACAATCCAATAATGAGGGAGAACTAGTATCAATAGACTTGGAGGTGGAAGATATTACCGCGGTTGCTTTTGCCATGAGACATGTAGGTCGGACCAATGCCTTCTCATTGGGGGATTCGAATAGAGAGACTGATGAAGAGGAAGTCGTAGCTATGGCGACATGGGCCACACCTACGACTTCATCTTCTCCTTCATCTCCGGAGTAGTATGTTTCCAATGTGGGGGATTCTTGAACATATAGAGCCCTTGGGACTCTTCTAGCGAGATTCTTTTTTTTGTGCAGCTTTGTTCTTGTCCTTGCGAACAAGCTTCCCTGCATCCTCTTCTCTTGTCTCAAAAGGACACTCCTTGACGAAGTGATTTGCACTTCTACAATTGAAGCATGTCCTTGGCCGCTCCCCTTTCTTCTTGTTGATCTTGTTTCTTGAAGGTCTAGGAGCACCGGCCTTGTGAGCCTCCCATCTCTTCTAATAACCATGCATGGCAAGGGCAATGCACTTGTGAGCACCCTTGTATGTGTCTTCATAGTCCTCATCATCCTCATCATCCTCATCCACTTCTTCTATCCGAGCAGCCTCCTTAGACTTGAAGGCGAGGTTGGGAGGCTTTCCAACTCCTCTTGAGTGAGCGAGAGCATCATCCGCGCTCTTGTGAGATAGGGATATGGCTATGAACTCACTAAGAACACCAATGGAGTTGAGGGAGTTTTAGTCCGATGTTGTTCGAATGCTAGTGGAGAGGTTCTTCTCGAAAGGAGTTATGGCCTTGACAAACTTCCTCTTGATCCACTCATCGGATATTTCCTCTTTTCCAAAGTCCCTCAATCGGTTGCCAAGGGTGACAGCTCTTCTATATAACTCCTCGGGACTTTAATCTTCAAGCATAACGAAGTTCTCGGACTTGTCAAGAGCCACATCATACTTGGAGGATTGGATGCTAGAATTGCCTTGAAACAAGGTGTCAAGTTTATCCCAAGCCTCCTTGGCGATCTTGATACAGCGGATGTGTTCAAGATGTTCTCTTGGGAGAGCCTTCTGGATAGTGACAAGAGTGGTCTTGTTGAGTTGAAATTCAACGTCTTCTCTTGGAGTCAAGTGGTTTGCATCGTGAGGATGAAATCCATGGAGAACACTTCTCCACAAGGCGGTGCAAGACCCTGAAATATGAGACTCCATATCAAACTTCCAAGAAGATAATTCGTTAGTGTTAAGCTTGGGAGGAAGTCCAACATTTAGAATGTGTGGCATTGTGGCAATAGGATGGATAGTGTCATAATTGGGAGGTGGTGGAACTTTTGAGTTAGACTCCGAACCATTAACCGATTGAGACTTGGAGCCTTCGGAGCTCCCACCGCTCTTAGCCTTTTTATCGGCTTTTGCCTTGGCTAAAGCAATGTTAGCTTCCATTCCGGCGATGTTCGGAATGGACTCATCATCCGAGCTAACATCATCGGCGGTGAGAGGTGGTTCCTCGGACTCCTTGGTTTTCCCCATCATGTCCTCCAACATCTTGTTAATGCTAGAAACCTCCGAGCCAACACTAGAGCTAACCTTGGACAATTCGGTTTGGAGGGTTCCAACCGTTTCTTGTAGGTTAGTTATAGTGTCGGCCATTTTGGCGATTTCCGCACTAGAACTGTCGGGCTCATTTTCATTGACCATCATACTCTTAGGCGGTTAATCCCTTAGCAAGAGCCGAGGCTCTGATACCAATTGAAAGTGCACTATGGTCAACTAGAGTGGGGGTCAGGGCCGGTCCTGAGATTTTGGGGGCCCGGGGCGAAACTAGAACACGGGCCCTTAATACAAACTTAATAATAATTGACATATCCATACATATAGAATGTTATGTTACTTGAAGTGCAGCAAAAAAAACAATTTTTTTTATATAAATATTGTGTAAAGTTTTCTTCTAGTACTCTCATCGGAATGGCGGTCGCCCATCAGTGCGATAATGTCTCCGCTCGGCGATTAGCCTCTCGCCTCTTGGCATGGACGCATGGGGGTAGCGATGGAGCTACCTTAGAGAATGATCAAGTGGTGCCACGCACGGAACATAACAGATGTAAAATTAGAGTGGTACCTTGCAGTGGCGGAGCTACGTTGGGGCCGAACCGGGCCTTGGCCCGCCCAGGATTTGGCCAAACCTTTGTATTCTTTACTGGGCTGGCCCAACAAAACTCCCAATTTTGAAGAAATCCATACTCATGTGCAGCCTTGGCCTGCCCACGGATTCTACTGTAGCTCCGCTACTGGTACCTTGCCATGGGTCTTTTTGTTTCTTCGGACTTCTATCTGAACTAAAAATTTTGCTTTTATTTTTTTTTGTAAATCGGATCTTGTGTTCATTGTAGGACTATCCTCTGCCACAACTACTTGAGGTTAGTCGGTGTCTACGGGCTGGCTTGCGCATTGACGTGCACGTTTGGATGTTCTCTTTTGCGTCCTAGCTACGATTTTTTCACATCACATCCTAGTTGCTTGGATGTTCCACGTTTGGCAATAATTAGAGCAATCACATGTGAGGTGGAACAAAAAAAAATTCAAGAGGAAAGTGGAACTGAAAGTCTCCGTTTTGGCTAAATCTCCGAATCGCTCTTGGGGCCCCATCCCATTTAATCACCCATTTTTAGCAGGCCATTTAATCACCTCATAGCGTTTTATGGAACTAAAATCACCACGTACGTACAGAAGAAGAAAGGACCTCGGCCAGCAAAGGGGAAAGCCCAAGTTGTAGCCCATGAAAAGATAACGAGTCATGCTTCCTTCCTCCTTCGTTTCCCTGAAACCGACGAAAGAAACAGCTTCGGACCTGCATCTAATGGTGCTGCACCTAAGGATTTCCACCACCACATATACCGCACCTAGAAGGGGCCCCTTGATTCTGGGGGCCCGGGGCGGCCGCCCCTCCTGCCCACCCCCAGGGCCGGGCCTGGTGGGGGTGAATAGGTTGACTACCAATATTTCTTCTTTTCCTTTTCATTAGGGCTAAGCAAGATAAGATAAGGTTCCCTAGATGTGCAACTATGTGAGCAACCTAAGTGATACAAGATAAGATACGCAACGGAAGTAAAACGAAAGGCAACAAGATAAACCACAAGTGTAAACAAGGAGACAAGGATATGTTTCCCGTAATTCCTTCTCAAGAGAAGTACGTCTACGTTGGAGGGGTGGGGAGCCATCTAGGCGCTCCTCAATAGCACGGTTGTGCACACCTTATTCTCCTTGAGCTTAACCGGTGAGGGAGATTCTCGTTTCGACTATGAGGTCGACTTGAAGGCGTTGACCAAAACTTTACACGAGGTTGAGGACACTCCATAAGATGGATGGAGGCTCTCAACGAATCCGAAGCTTCTTGCAACAAGGTGGAAGCTACAAGCACAAGATCTACTAAGGTTTTTAAGCCTCAAGTAGGATTCTAGATCTACTAGGATGTGGTGGATGGATTTGAAATTCCTTTGGTGGAATCACGGATCTAGGTCTCCTCTAGATCTCCACAAAGTTTCGGAGTGTTTGGGTGGTTGGAGAGGGAGATCTAGGAGGTTGAAGCTTTCATTAATGGCTAGGAGAGAGAGTGGGAAAAGTTTGGCATTTATGAGGTAGGGGAAGGCTTTAAATACCCCTTCCCCAATGTGGCCGTTGTGCAGTCCACGCAGCACCGGAGGCTCTGGTGGTCTTCATTTACGCGCACACGCGCAGCTCATTTCCTTCGATCTGGAATCTTCAGGGCGGAGGTTCCGATGGCGTTGGCGGAGGTTCCGCCCACCGGAGGTTCACCGGAGGCTCCACTGCAGCCTCCGCTCTTATGTACCCGAAGGTGTTTTTAGCGGAGGATACACCGGAGGCGCCACCGGAGGCTAGCCCCACAGTGGGGCAGTGGAGCCAGCGGAGGCTCCGCCCACTGGACGTTCACCGGAGGCTCCGCTGCAGCCTCCGCTCTTATGCACCCGAAGGTGTTTTTAGAGGAGGCTTCACCAGATACACCACTGGAGGCTAGCGCCTGGAAGAGCTGGGAAATGCATGGGGCAGAGGTTCCAGTGGTTTCACCGGAGCGTCCGCTGCTTGCAAAAATGGCACCCCAACTTTGTTTCTTCGAGCTCTTTCCATTAGAAACATTTTTGTAACCCATCGAGATTGTATACTTGATGAATCTGGGCATTTTCATATATATCAAATAGGACCCGCAAGTACTCTCAGATAGACATTAGTCCTATAGTTATGTCATCATCAATTATCAAAACGGAAGATGATCTTTCACCTATCCTCCTCTCTTACAAACTGGGGGAGAACCACTTTCGGTCAGGTCCAAAAAGATCTCAAGTCTCTGCGAGAGGAGCTCGAGAGGGTACGATCAACGCCAGGCTAGTTGAGCGCCTTATGGAATTACAACACAGGGAAGAAGTGATGTGGAGGCAGCGCTCCCATATCCAGTGGCTTGCTGAGGGAGAACGCAACACAAAATTCTTCCACATGAGAGCGAGTGGTAGAAAAAAAGAACTGAATTACATGCTGATGACCCACAAGTATAGAGGGTGTATCGTAGTACTTTCGATAAGTAAGAGTGTCGAACCAAACGAGGAGCAGAAGGTGTTGTCAAGTAGGTTGGATAGAGAATTCACTTTAAACACTAGCAAACAGGTTTTTGGTGGTTTTTGATATAGCTGATAAATAAAGTGCGAGTGAATAAATAACAGTAAATATAATTGCAGCGAGTGGCCTAATCCTTTTGAGAGAAAAGGACAAACCGGTTGTTCTACTTATGATTACCAAACGTTATCGACGACACATGGGAATTTCGTCAAGTGCTTTCGCTTCATACGGTTGATTAATATTTATTGGCTCGTTAAGTGTTTTGTGGGTGATCCTATGCTAATGCACCTCCCAACTAGGACTAATACATACTTGTGATTGTACCCCTCGTAAGCATCCGCAAATACAAGAAAGTAATTAAGATAAATCTAACCACAGCCTTAAAACTCTGGGATTCTACACTCCCTCGTGCATTGGTTTCCTAACGAGGGTTTAGGTTTCTGTCACTCCGGCAATCCCACAATTAGTAGACAAATACACAATGCATCCTCCTAGGCCCATAAAGGTGAAGTATCATGTAGTCGACGTTCACATGACACCACTAGAAGAATAGCACCACAACTTAAATACCAAACCACTAGATATTACTTCAACATAAATCCACTACTAACACCATGACTTCTCTCATGTCCTCAAGAACTAAACGAACTACTCACAAGACATCATATGGATCATAATTAGAGGTGATATAATGGATAATAACAATCTGGTCATAAAGTGTAAACACCGATAAATCTCACAAGCATCAACTACTAACAAGTAATCCACACCGGGAGAGATATCTAATGTAGACAACAATAGAGACCCCTAATTGTTACAGCGGGGTGAAGGTGGATGAAGAGGGTGATGGTTCTGGTGGGGATGATAATGACGATGACGATCTTGATGATGCCTGGAGCGATGACGTGACGATGGGGATGATTCCCCCTCTCCGGGGAGGAATTTCCCCGGCAAATTTCTCCCTGCCGGAGAGCCTTTCTCTCCATGTTGTTTCCGCCCCGAGGCGGCAGCGGAATATTTCTTCGATAATCCCCCGGGGTTTAGGGTTCCCTCGGGGTCAAGTACGCAAAAGGGGGCGCCCAGGAGTAGGCCAGGGGGCCAGAGCACCCCCGCACGACCAAGGGGGCGCCGCCTGGTGGTGTGGGCCCCAGGTGGCCCCCTCCGGGTGCTCTTCTGGCTGGCGTCCTCCTCGGGACTTCTAAGACTTCTCCAGTATCCCCCCTCTTCTTCTGATCTTCTGAAATAGGGTATCTCGATGGTGCTTTTTCCATCAGATTTCTGGTCCCGATGTTTATTCTCCAAAAATTATGAAACATGCAATATAAGATAAAATAAAATAATTAATGCGTCATAACATGAAATATATCGACGGATAACAGAAAATAACAATATAAAATAGTGATGCAAAATGGATGTATCAACTCCCCCAAGCTTAGACCTCGCTTGTCCCCAAGCGAAACTGAACTCAGTAAGCATAACCACGGGTTTATAGAGCGAGCTGTCGATAAATAAAATACGGACAAGAAGCATCACATCTATCAAAGCACAAGTCATTTTAAACAACAACATCCTCTCATATAGTCAAACTTGAAACAAGTAGATGAAATCACAATAAAGGTGAAAAAGTAAATCATAATTGATGAAGGCAAACTTTGTTCTTGGCCAACAGTGTACTTATCTTTCGATTAGAGTCTTTATACTAGAGCTTATACTGTAGAGTTTACCATGCTAAATTATAACAGTCTCTTTGCAGACATCCATAACTTTCAAAGTGGTATTCGAAAAGATAAAAACATTTGTACTAAACAAGGAAGAATAAAGAACATGATTGAGTAAATCAACATATAGATGGATGGATCACAACAAATCAAATGCTTGATTAAGACAAAGAGGAGTATGTTTACCGACTCAACATAAAGATAAAAGGTAGGCACTTTGTAGGGGAAGCAGGGATTAACTCATGTGCTAGAGCTTTTCATTTGATAAACAGAGTATTAAAAACAATTTTGAGAGTGGTGTATTTTTATGCCAACAATGGCCAACAGAAAATACAGTACGTCACAAGCCAACTAGACTTCACAAGAGCGGTACCATTGAAGGACACAACTAGTATAGAAGGTCATCCCCGTTTCTCTTTTGTTTACACAATTATGCTTTGACTGATAAATCAGGGGCAAAAATAGTGAAGAGAATTTGTATTATTATGTTTGGGCCTGGGAACCCCACTGTCAGCTCTTCTAGAATTTGGATAAGCGGATGAAGCCACTAGTCCAGGTGTGTAAAGTCTAATCAACAAGTGAGATAAAGATTCTCTATTTGCGTCCTCATGAGCTAAAATAGGGGCACAAAACAAGTGCAATTTTGAAGGTTTTAAAGGTAGCACACAAGCAATTTACTTGGAGTGGCGGTTAAATACCACATATAGGTAGGTATGGTGGACACAGATGGCAAGGTTTTGAGGCTCAAGGTTTGGATGCACAAGAAGCATTCCCTCTCAGTACAGGTGTTTGGCTAGCAAGGTTGGGTAGAAAGCATAAGAGTTGAGGGAAAACAAACAATATACATATTATAAAACCAATCATGCAATCTTTCTTGAAGGTACAAACAATCTTACTTGAGAATACTAAGCTTATGAGATAACAAGAAAGAAAGATCATGGAGTAATATATCTACATGCAACTCCCTCTTTTCTACTTAAGTCTCAACGTATTGTTGCTACTGACCAATGCTAAGTTTGCCAAAACCAACTAGATTAACTTGATGCTCCAACATTGATACCAGTACTAATAACAAGATCAACCATATAACAAAAATTACAAACTAAAATAAAGTGCAGAAAGTGGATGATGAAACTTCTCATTAATATTCCATTACGGCAACTCAAACCAAGGGATACAACGATAACCAACTAAAGAGTGATACTTCCATACTGCAAACCATCCTATATGATATTTTCTCTACTCATGATATGCCACTACTAAAAGGTAAAAAGGTGAAAGATAAAGGTATGATACCGCTGCACTCCCCCAAGCTTGGAATAAACCAAGGGGATTCCAATACCAATGACAAAGTAATTATTTGGTGGTGGTAGTGAGTCCTTCTCAATAAGCTTATCAATTGATTTCTTCAGATCTTCAATTGTGAACATAAGTATACGCATCATCTCCGTATTGTGCTCAATACGGTTTGCGTGCTTGTCAGACGGTGAATTCCAGCCATCAAGATTTCCCCCCCCCCCACACTTCCTTAGGTCGAGAGCTTTCTCTATATGCAGGGTTAGAATGATCCATATCCCAGCAAGAAGGCAACTTTGCCTCAGGGTACCTTTTTAGATTGATAATCATGAATCAGGGTATGGAAGGGGTTTCTGATACTTGGAAGTGGTACCCCTGGGGCTAGGAAGTGACGTGGAACCTTCCTTCCAGTGCTCATCCGTGCTGCTTGCTTGAATTTGGAGGGCTTTGCTACCACTCCAATGCTTGCGATGGTAGCGCGTAGACGCACGCGCGAGTTTTCTTCTACATCTCCTTCAGCTCCACTCTCGATCTCCTCCTTCAGGTTCTGGTCTTGGAGATCATCTTCCTTCAATCCCTTCCCCTTGTTGTTGTTGGCGGAAACCATGGTGCTTCTAAAACTGAAAACATATCCTGGCAGAAACAGGTCGAAACAGAAACACGACGAGAAAATGATATACGGACCTCGGGGGGTCCGGGGGGTTAAATATCAGAAACATGCATAACGAAAGGAAAGTCCAAGTTGAAAACGAGTCGGAGAGGGGCTCCGGGGCGCCCACACAATAGCGTGGCGCGCCCAGGGGTGGGCCCGCGCCTCCAGGTGGTGTGGTGCCCTCAGGCACCATCTCCTACCCTTCTTCGGCTCAGTATTTTTCGTATTTTCTAAAAATCAATAATTTATAACTTGGAAGGTAATTCGCGAACTTTTTCTTAACTGGACTGTTACCTATTCAAAAACAGACTTTGCAGATTCTAGAATCTTCCCTCTAATGAATTTCTCCGGGGTCATTACTTGAATAACATCAACATCTTCATCATAAGAATCCCCAGAAATATAATGTTTGAATCTTTGCCCATTTACCACTTGTGTAGTGTTATCTTTGAAGGAAGCAATTTTGATTGCACCCGAACGATACACTTCTTCAATAACATAAGGGCCTTCCCATCTCGCGAGTAATTTTCCTACAAAAAATCTGAGACGAGACCGATACAATAGAACTTTCTCACCAACATGAAACTCTCTTTTAAGAATTCTCCTATCATGCCAGTTTTTAACTTTCTCTTTAAAGAGTCTAGCATTTTCATAAGCTTCACATCTCCATTCATCTAGATGATTCAAATCAAGCATTCTTTTCTTACCAGCAAGTTTAAAATCTTTATTAAGTTCTTTCACTGTCCAATAAGCTTTGTGTTCTAATTCTAAAGGCAAGTGACAAGCCTTTCCATAAACCATTTTATAAGGAGACATACCCATAGGATTTTTATAAGCAGTTCTATAAGCCCATAAAGCATAATTCAACTTATCAGACCAATTCTTCCTAGATTTATTAACAATCTTTTGCAAAATAGATTTAATTTCTCTATTTGCCGATTCTACTTGCCCAGTGGTTTGAGGATGATAAGCTGAGGCAATTATATGATTAACATCATATTTAGCAAGAGTTTTTCTAAAACCACCATGAATAAAATGAGAACCTCCATCAGTCATAAGATATCTAGGTACATCAAACCTAGGGAAAATAACACCTTTAAGCATTTTTAAAGAGGTCTCACCATCAACACTTTTTGTGGGTATAGCTTCTACCCACTTAGTAACATAATCAACAACAACAAGAATGTGAGCGTAACCATTCGAAGGAGGAAAAGGATCCATAAAGTAAAATCCCCAACAATCAAAAGGTTCAATAACAAGAAAATAACTCATAGGCATTTCATTACGTCTAGAAATATTACCAACTCTTTGACATTCATCACAAGATAAAATAAATTTACGTGCATCTTTAAAAAGAGTAGGAACAATAGAATCTTGATTGTAGAACCTTCTGTATGCTTCTATCTCTAGCGTGATCTCCTCCATAAGCACTACCATGGCACTTTTCAATATTTCACGTTGTTCATGATCTAAAACACATCTTCTCATAATACCATCTACTCCTTCTTTCTATATTGTGTGTCATCCCAAAAATAATGCCTCAAATGATAGAAGAATTTTCTTCTTTGTTGAGCTATAAATGTTGAAGGCAAATACTTGGAAACAATAATGTTAGCATAATAAGCATACCATGGACTATATTGGGAGTTTATATTTATTGCAGCCAACTGTTCATTTGGAAAACTATCATTAACATGAATAGGGTCATAAGCAATGTTTTCCAATCTAGACAAGTTATCAGCAACAAGATTTTCAGCACCCTTCCTATCCACAATATGCAAATCAAACTCTTGTAAAAGCAACACCCATCTAATAAGCCTAGACTTAGCATCTTTATTTTCCATAAGGTATCTAATAGCAGCATGATCATTATGAATAGTAACTTTTGAGTCAACAATATAAGGTCTAAACTTATCCAAGCAAAGACTACAGCTACGAACTCTTTTTCGGTAGTAGCATAATTCTTTTGAGCAGCATCAAGAGTCTTACCAGCATAATGAATAACATTCAATTTCTTATCTACTCGCTGTCCAAGAAGAGCACCTATAGCAAAATCACTAGCATCACACATAATTTCAAAAGGTAAATTCCAATCAGGTGGTTGAACAATAGGAGCAGTAGTTAAAGCCTTCTTTAAAGTTTCAAAATCTCCCTTACAATCATCATAAAAAAAAGGTATGTCTTTTTGAAGAAGATAAGTAAGAGGCTTTGATATTTTAGAGAAATCTTTAATAAACCTCCTATAAAAACCGGCATGACCAAGAACACTACGAATACCTTTAACATCCCTGGGAGAGGGCATTTTCTCTATAGCTTCCACTTTAGCTCTGTCAACTTCAATACCTCTTTCAGAAATTTTATGTCCAAGAGCAATTCCTCCATTCACCATAAAGTGGCATTTCTCCCAATTAAGAACAAGATTAGTTTCCTCACATCTCTGCAAAACTTTATCAAGGTTGTGCAAGCAATTATCAAAATAAGTTCCATAGACTGAACAGTCGTCCATGAATACTTCCACAATCTCTTCACAAAACCATGGAAAATAGCAGACATGCATCTTTGAAACGTAGCAGGGGCATTACACAAATCAAAAGACATATGTCTATAAGCATAATTACCATAAGGACAAGTAAAGGTTGTTTTATCTTGATCTTGCTTCCTAACAGCAATTTGAGAAAACCCAGAATAACCATCAAGAAATCAAAAATGAGTTTTCTTAGACAACCTCTCTAACAATTGATCAATAAAAGGCAAAGGATAATGATCTTTCTTAGTAACCTTGTTAACTTTCCTAAAATCAATGCACATTCTATAACCAACTACCACTCTTTGAGGAATAAGCTCATTATTTTCATTAGGCACAATAGTCATTCCTCCCTTCTTAGGGACACAATGCACATGGCTCACCCATCTACTATCAGAATAGGAAAAATAATACCAGCATCAAGGAGTTTGAATACCTCATTTCTTACCACTTCCTTCATCTTAGGAATTAAACATCGTTAATGTTCAACTACTAGCTTTTCATCCGGTTCAATATTAATAAAATGCTGACATATAGAGCGAGAAATCCCTTTCAAATCATCAAGATTATATCCAATAGCTCCACGGTGTTTTTTCAATATTCCCAATAATCTTTCCTCTTCTTCACCTGAAAGTTTAGCACTAATAATAACAGGACATATTTTCTTATCATCAATACAAGCATATTTAAGATCATCAGGCAAAGGTTTTAAATAAAAAACAGGATCCTCCTTGGGTGGTAATGTGGTACCCAAGTCTTCCACAGGTAAATTATGTTTCAGTATCACTGGTTGACAAAGAAGAATATCGTCAATCTGATTTCTCTTTCCATAAACACCTCACTTTCATGGTCCTCCATATATTGCTGCAAAGCATTGTTAGGAGCAAGAGCAATAAAGGCAGACTGTTCAACTCTAAAATTCTCATTAGGAAATTGAGATTCATAAGGTGCTCTAGCAAATTTGGAGAAATTGAACTCATAAGATTTTCCATCAAATTTAGTCAATATCTTCTCCCTCTTACAAACTATAATAGCACCACAAGTGTTCAAAAAAGGTCTACCAAAAATAATAGGACAAGTTTTACTAGCAGCCTTACCAAGTACTAGAAAATCAGTGGGATATTTAGTTTTACCACATAAAACTTCCACATATCTAACAATACCAATCGGAAAGACAATATCTCTATTAGTAAGATGAATAACCACATCAATATCCTCAAGCTCACAAGAACCAATTTCATGCATAATTTATTTACAAAGCTCATAAGGAATAACACTAGAACTTGCACCAATGTCACACAAACCATAATAGCAATGATCACCAATCTTAATAGAAAGCACATGAACACTACTTTTCTTAGGTCTATTTGGATGTGAGAAAATATTAGAAGCATCCTCACAAAAAACAATATGTTCATCCTCTATGTTTCCACAGATAAGGTCTTTCACTATTTCTACAGCAGGTTCAACAATTATTTATTCATCAGGTTCAATAGATTTATTTATGCTCTTGTTAACCACACTAGCTACAATAGAGTGTTCTTTCACCTTAGCAGGGAAAGACATTTTCTCAATATAAGGCTCATGAATAGCAGGATTAACAGCTTGCACTTCTATATTTCTAGCAGGAACAATATCTTTATAAGGTGCATGGTACTTGTGATACTCCTTTTAGGAATATCAAGATAGGAGGCAAAAGCTTTAAGACAATTTGCAAAGATTTGAGAATCAAGACCACAAAGAACACTAACATTATAGAAATCATCGGCTCCCATAAAAGCTTTAATGCATTCATAATCATAATTTATACCCGACTTTCTACCTTTGTTATTCTCCCATCCTTAAGTGTTTTCTTGAATACAGTCAAGAAGATCCCATTTAGCTTCTTCCTTCATACGTGTGAATGATCCAAAACAAGAAGCATCCAATAAATCCTTATCATGAAGAGAAAGCCTTGCATAAAAAATATTGATAACAATATTACTCGGGAGCTCATGAACGGGACATTTGAGCATTAATAACTTCATTCTCCCCCAAGCTTGAGCAATACTCTCTCCATCATGAGGCTAGAAATTATATATTTGATTCCGGTCTTTATGAATCTCACTGGGAGGATAGAATTTAGAATAAAAGAGAGGAACAATTTCCTCCCATCCAATAGATTCACCATTCTTCAGCAATTTGAACCATTCAGCGGCTCTACCTTTCAGCGATAAAGAGAATAATTTCCTTTTAACCTGATCTATTGTAATACATGCACACCTGAATAACTCGCATAATTCATGTATAAAGAACAAATGATCATTGGGGTGGACAGTTCCATCTCCATAGTAGCAGTTATCCATAACACGTCCAATAATTTTCATAGGTATTTTATAAGTATCTAATTCAACAGATAATGGGTCACCTACTACCATAGCAGTGATAGTAGTAGTGTCCCTAAACAGAGAACCAAAATAATTCTCCATAATGAAATAAAGTACCAGACAGGAATAAAAACAACACTCATCGTTTAAGTTTCTCTTACTAATTCCACTTACCAATAGCACTTCACTCCCGGGCAACGGCGCCGGAAAATATTCTTGATGACCCACAATTATAGGGGGTGTATCGTAGTACTTTCGATAAATAAGAGTGTCGAACCCAACGAGGACATAAGGTGTTGTTAAGTAGGTTGGATAGAGAATACACTATAAACACTAGCAAACGGATTTTTGGTGGTTTTTGATATAGTTGATAAATAAAGTGCGAATAAATAAATAACAACAAATATAATTACAGCGAGTGGCCCAAATCCGTTTGAGAGAAAAGGATAAGCCGGTTGTTCTACTTATGATTACCAAACGTTCTCGAGGACACATGGGAAATTTCGTCAAGTGCTTTCGCTTCGTATGGTTGATTAATATTTATTGGTTCATTAAGTGCTATGTGGGTGAACCTATGCTAATGCACCGCCCAACTAGGACTAATACATACTTGTGATTATACTCCTCGTAAGCATCCGCAAATACAAGAAAGTAATTAAGATAAATCTAACCACAGCCTTAAAACTCCGGGATTCTACATTCCCTCGTGCATTGGTTTCCTAACAGGGGTTTAGGTTTCTGTCACTCCGGCAACCCCACAATTAGTAGCCAAATACATAATGCATCCTCCTAGTCCCATAAAGGTAAAGTATCATGTAGTCGACGTTCACATGACACCACTACAAGAATAGCACCACAACTTAAATACCAAACCACTAGATATTACTTCAACATAATTCCACTACTAACATCATGACTTCTCCCATGTCCTCAAGAACTAAAAGAACTACTCACAAGACATCATATGGGTCATAATCAGAGGTTATATAATGGATAATAACAATCTGGTCATAAAGTGTAAACACCGATAAATCTCACAAGCATCAACTTCTAATAAGTAATCCACACCGGGAGAGAGATCTAACGTAGAACAACGATAGAGACCCCTAATTGTTACAGCGGGATGAAGGTGGATGAAGAGGGTGATGGTGCTGGTGGTGATGATGATGACGATCTTGATGATGCCCGGAGCGATGACGGTGACAATAGCGACGATTCCCCCTCTGCGGGGAGGAATTTCCCTGGCAAATTTCTCCCTGCCGGAGAGCTTTTCTCTCTCTGTTGTTTTCCGCCTCGAGGCGGCGGCGGAATATTTCTTCGATGATCCTCTGGGGCTTAGGGTTCCCTCGGGGTCAAGTACGCGAAAGGGGGGGGGGCAGGAGTGGGCTAGGGGGCAGACCACCCCCAGGCGCGGCCAAGGGGGCGCCGCCTGGTGGTGTGGGCCCCAGGTGGCCCCCTACGGGTGCCCTTCTGGCTGGCTTCCTCCTCGGGACTTCTAAGACTTCTCCTGTATCCCCCCTCTTCTTATGATCTTCTGAAATAGGGTATCTCGATGATGCTTTTTCCATCAAATTTCTGGTCCCGGTGTTTATTCTCCAAAAATTATGAAACATTCAAAATAAGATAAAATAACATAAGTAATGCATCATAACATGAAATATATCGATGAATAACAAAAAATAATAATATAAAATAGTGATGCAAAATGGACGTATCACACGCCCCGCACGTCATGATGGTTCGATCACTGAGGATCCACATGAGTTGGGGCAGATGGCGTCGGAGTTCTATAAAACCCTTTACTCCACAGAAGAGACACATGGGATGGATGAAGTTTTGGAATCGGTGCCATGTTCGGTTACTGAGACCATGAACAATGCTCTCATTGCCCCGTTCAAGGAAGGGGAGGTGAACATAGCGTTGTTTCAGATGTACCCACTAAAGGCTCCGGGGCCGGATGGTTTCCCGGCCCACTTCTTTCAGAAACACTGGGATGTATGTGGTTCAGAGGATACAAATGCAGTACTTCGGATCTTGCGTGGAGAGGATAGTCCGGAGGTAATTAACAAGACTTTTATTTGATTCCGAAGGTAGAAAGCCCAGTGGAGTTGGGTCAATTCCGCCCCATAAGCATGTGTAATGTTGTATAAAAGATCTCTTCAAAGGTATTGGAAAATAAACTCAAGGTTATGTTACCTGAGATCATCTCGGAGGAGCAGTCTGCCTTTGTCCCGGGTAGACAGATCACCGACAATATTATCACGACATATAAATGTATCCACTTCATGAAGAGGAATGGAGCAAAAAAGCACCAACATTGCGCGCTAAAATTGGACATGCGCAAAACCTCTGACTGCGTGGAATAAGATTATTTACATGCGATCATGCATCGCATGGGTTTCCACTCACGATTGGTGGACATGGTAATGAGATTGGTTTCATATGTCTCTTTCTCGGTTCTCCTTAATGGTGTCGCTCTTGATAAATTTCATCCTTCAAGAGGTTTACGCCAAGGAGACCCCATATCGCCATATCTTTTTCTTTGCTTGCAGCAGAGGGCCTTTCGGGCCTCCTAAAACAAAGTCGTCAATCTCCACACCTTCAAGGACTCATGGTGGCCACTACTGCACCACCAGTTAACCACCTTTTGTTCACAGACGATAGCATGCTGTTAGTAAAAGCCATAGAAGAGGGAGCACATGAGGTGAATGAGCTCCTGGAAAAATAAGTCGGGACAAATCCTCGGTGTTCTTTAGCAAGGGTTGCCCGGAATCACGTCGGCAAAGGGGTAAGGAGATTCTTCATGTCCCAAATGAGACTCTAAACGAGAAGTATCTGCGTATGCCATCATATATTGGTAGAGCAAAAAATGGGGCTTTCAAGCATATTAAGGATCGCATATGGAAGAAAATCCATGTGGGACGTCATATCGCATGACAATGTCAATGACGAAATTTCTAGCAGTCACAACATCAATGAGAAGAAAACAAAAGAAATCCTTGTTCCGCCAATGACAGAGCAAGAAGAACAGGAATTGTTACAAACACCAGTGGGATTGCATGAACCCCCTGAAGTGCTAGAAGCTAGGAGACAAGCTCTCCAACGGCAACAGCAACATCTATTCAGAACTCGCGAACACCTCCAAAAAACCCAGGATGACATCAAGCTCATGAAGGAAGAAATCGAGGAGTACGAGAAAAAGAATAGATCTGTCATTAAACCTACAAGGTTACCCGGAATCGTAAGACCGGAAGTACTGCCGCCAAAAGAAAGGTTTCACAACCCATCTTGGCAAAAGCAGGTAAACGGCAAAGATGCCAGAGGCGAACCAATATACAAAACCGCAGCAGAAAACGCGGAAGCAGCGTTTGCCATCCTCAACAATGACATGTACTCCAACGGTGAAAAACTCCAAGGGGTGTATGCCTTCCTAGGAAAAGCATTGCAACAACAACAGCGGGGCCAAGAGCGATCAGGGAAGTTGCACGACGACTCCGCCCTATGCAAAACAGCTACTTGCGCCGCTGGAGCACCTGGACCGGAAGAACCTGGAGATTCCGACAATTCAAAGGATAAGAAAGCGGATCCAAGGAAAGATAAGAAAAATCCCGACAATAGGGATGAGGCGTCTAGAACTGGATCTCATCTCCCGAAAGGTGGACGGAAACCCCACGATCGGGAAGAAAAACACCGGAATGACGGCAAAGCAATGCCACCTCCGAGACACCCTGCTGAAAAAGCCGGAAGACATGATGTACCTCACAGGCGTGAGAGATCTCGGACACCTCCCAAGGATAAAGAAAGGCACAGGAGTAGAACTCCGCCTCATCCAAAAGGGCGTGATCTTGAAAGAAATAGAAACGATCCCAGAAAAGCGCGTCCGTGCAACAATGGAAAAGAAAGGAGTAGATCCCCTTCTGTCCATTCAGCCGGCAGGTATTCCGCACACATGGATAGGGAGGAAAAGGATGATCTGTACTTTGGACCTAAGTGTTTCACTGATAGGATCCGAAGGATAACCCTACATTCGGGCTTTGCCAAGGTCGGGCCAACGTACCAGAAATACACCGGCAGTTCAAACCCGGATACCTGGCTCTCAGACTACTATACAACCGTCCAGATTAACAATGGGACAGACCTGGAAGCTGTAAAGTTTCTTCCCCTAATGTTACTGGATGGAGCCAGAGATTGGATCAATGGATTGCCATCAAGAACTGTTGACAACTGGGATGATATGGCTCGAGTATTCACTCAGCATTTCCGGGGAACTTACAAACGCCCGAACAGCATCAACCAGCTGAACCGTTGCACCCAGTTCGAGGATGAACCATACGTGGATTTCATCTCCAGATGGACTGCAATGAAGAATAGTTGTTCTGGAGTAACTGACATACAAGCAATGCATGCTTTCGTCAATGGCCTAAAACCCGGACTAGTACCGTTCATGGTTGGTTCCAAACAGCACAAAGATCTCGGATCTATGCTTACAACCGCCAATGAGCACGCTGCAGCCGAAGACGACATCAGAGAAAGAGGAGGCAATATTGATACACTGATACTGGCCAAGAAAAATCCTCGCCCTGAGAAAAAAGGAACTTCAGATGCAACACCAAAACCCAAAGAGGTTAACATAGCCTTTCGAAGTGAAAAAGGGAACAGATGGAAAGGACGCAGTTCAGAACCAATCAACTACACTAAAGAAGAGTGGGAGAAGATTAAGTCGGAACCCTGCGTCCACCATTCGCAATTCGGGAAACCCACCCATACGAACGCACAATGCCGGCTGAATAAGCACATGAAAGGCAGTGCAGGATCCGGAAACAAGGGGAAGAGTTCCAAAAGGAAATTCTCTAAACAAAAGCCAGAAGCTGAGAAAGAAGACAGTGAATCGGACACTGACGAAAAAATCCAGGAACAACAGCGGAAAGGCGAACCCAAGTTTCCGAGAGTTGATGGAGAGTGCGCCCTAACTTTCCTGGCAACTCCATCAGCAAAGGTGGCGAAAAGAACACTTCGAGAAATAAACGCGGTTGTTCCGGCAACCCCAAAATTCTTGAAGTATTCGAACACATCAATCACATGGGATCAGTCTGATCATCCCGGAAACATCCCTGAACCCGGCACACAAGCTCTTGTTGTAAGCCCTATCGTCCAGAACACTAGGCTAAAAAGAGTGCTGATGGACGGAGGATCCAGCATCAACATAATATACCTGGATACGTTGAGACATCTGAAAATCTCCGAGACCCAGCTCAATTACAGCAACATACGCTTCCATGGCATTGGTCCTGGCAGGCAAGCACGATCCCTAGGAGAAATTTCCCTAGATGTCACTTTCGGAGAAAAAGATCACTTCCGTCAGGAAAAAATATCCTTCGAGGTGGTGCCGTTCGAAAGCGTGTATCACGTGATACTCGGACGTCCAGCTTTCGCTAAATTTATGGCAAGATCATGTTATATCTATAACAAGCTGAAGATGCCAGGGCCAAAAGGAGGAGTAATCACCATATCGGGAGACTTCAAACTGGCAAACAAGCTGGAAAAAGAAAACACCCTTTGTGCTGAGAAGATCATAGCAAAGGAAGAGCTGAAAGAGCTGGCCAAGGAGGTATCGCCGACAGAAATGCCGGCAGGAAAAGAAACCCGGAAGCCAGCAGATAGCTTAAAGGCATCCGAGAATACAAGACAGGTAATCCTAGATCCCAAAGATCCGACAAAATTCGTCGTAGTAGGAACTGGGATGACCGACAAATAGGAAGGCGAGCTCATCAAGTTCCTCCGTGAGAACTGGGATATTTTCGCCTGGTGTCCGGCTGACATGCCAGGCGTACCCAGGGAACTTGCTGAGCATCAACTCAAGGTGATTCCAGGCTCTAAACCCGTCAAACAAGGTCTCTGTCGATTTGACGGAAGAAGACGGAAGGCTATTGGCAAGGAAATTATCCGGCTTTTAGCAGCAGATTTCATCCAGGAAGTAATACACACTGAATGGTCTGCAAATCCGGTACTAGTACCGAAGAAAGACACTACTGCTCTTAGAATGTGTATAGATTACACCGGTTTGAACAAACTGTGTCCCAAAGATAGGTTCGCGTTACCGCGAATCGATCAAATAATAGATGCCACCGCAGGCTCTGAGCTTTTATGCTTTTTGGATGCATATTCCGGGTATCACCAAATACGCATGAAAAAGGAAGATCAAATCAAGACTTCTTTTATAACCCCATACGGGACGTATTATTACATAACCATGCCATTTGGCCTGAAGAACGCAGCTGCAACTTACCACGTTGCATGCAACGTTGTTTGCATAGTCAGATTGGCAAAAATGTCCACGTGTACGTAGACGATATTGCCGTCGTAACCAAGGAAAAAGACACGCTCCTTGAAGATCTGCGAGAAACCTTCGAAAACTTGCGCACTTATAAGATGAAGTTAAATCCATCAAAGTGTGTATTCGGGGTTCCCTCAGGAAAAATTCTGGGTTTCATCGTTTCTCACAGAGGAATAGAAGTCAACCCGGAAAAGATCAAAGCAATCTTGAACATCTCCAAACCCACGTGTGTGAAAGATGTCCAAAGATTGACGGGTTCCGCCGCTGCCGTCAGCAGATTTATTAGTCGGCTGGGGGATAAAGCCTTACCACTCTACAAGTTGCTGAAAAAATCCGACAAATTCGAGTGGACAGAAGAGGCCGATGCAGCATTAACCCAGTTAAAGGAAACTTTGATGAAAGCTCCGATTTTGGCATCCCCAAAAGACGAAGAACCTATGTTATTGTACCTCACGGCTACAAACAGGGTTATTAGTGCAGTAATTGTTGTGGAACGGAAGAAAGACGAACAAAGCATACCAGACCAGCATCCGGTATATTACATAAGTGAAGTTTTCTCCGAGTCCAAGCAAAGGTACCCACACTACCAAAAACTGGCATATGGCGTATTTTTCGCATCTAGAAAGTTGCGCCATTACTTCCAAGGACATTCCATAACAGTGGTATGTAAAGCACCACTAGGGGATATAATAAACAATACGGAGGCAACTGGTCGAGTAGCCAAATGGGGTATCGAGCTAGCAGCCTTCGACATTAAGTATCAACCAAGGACGGCAATAAAATCCCAGGTTCTGGCAGATTTTGTCGCCGACTGGACGGAAGCAATGGAGAAAACACCAATGCCGGAGCCCGAGTACTGGATCATGCATTTTGACGGATCCAAGATGAAGGAGGGCGCTGGAGCTGGTGTAGTCTTAAAATCTCCTAAAGGAGACACAATGGAGTATGTATTACAAATACACTTCAACGCCAGCAATAACGTGGCAGAATACGAAGCTCTGCTTCATGGCTTGCACATTGCAAAAGAAATAGGGGTTAAACGCATCCTGTGCTACGACGACTCGGATTTGGTATAGCATCAGCTTAACCAAACCTGGGACGCAAAAAACCCTATAATGGCCGAATACCGGAGAACGGTGGACGAGTTCGCCATTTGTTTTTTCGGATTCGAAGTACTCCACGTTAAAAGGGAGGAAAATTGGAACGCGGATGCGTTAGCCCGCATGGGGTCAGAGAGGGTAAAAACCCTACCACCAGGTGTATTCGTCAAGCATTTGTACGAGCCATCCATAAAAGGTGGAGATGTTGATTATCCTTTGGCTTCCGAGTCAATTGAAGTTATGCTCGTTAACCCGGACTGGACAATTCCATATTTAAACTTCTTAGTCAACCAGAAGTATCCGGAAGGAGCAGACGAAGTCTTGCAAAGACAAATCCAGCGTCGATGCAAAGGATATGTGGTAATTGACAATTGCCTGTATAAACGCAGTACTTCCGGAATTTTTCTGCGGTGTATTTCACCAGAAGAAGGATGAGAAATCCTGCAAGAAATCCATGCCGGAGATTGCGGATATCATGCTCAATCAAAAAGCATAGTTAAAAAAGCATTATGTGTCGGGTTTTTTCTGGCTAACAGCCAAGACAGATGCGGAGCACATAGTTAATACATGTGCAGGGTGTCAATATTACGCCAAGCAGACCAATATGCCGGTCCAAGCACTCAAAACTATCCCAATTACATGGCCGTTTGCGGTCTGGGGGCTAGATATGATGGGACCGTTCAAAACTGCGCGAGGCGGACTTACACATCTACTTGTAGCTGTGGATAAGTATACCAAATGGGTGGAGGCCAAACCCATCAAAAATCTTGACGGTGTAACTGCCAGAAATTTCATTATTGACATAGTCATGAGATATGGCGTTCCAAACAGCATAATAACCGACAACGGGACAAATTTCTCCATTGGAGAGTTGGCAAAATATTGCCGACAAACGGGAATTCGCCTAGATCTCGCATCGGTGGCACACCCGCAATCCAATGGACAGGTTGAGAGAATGAATAGCTCAATCCTGCAAGGAATACGCCCAAGACTCAAATCTCCTCTTCATAGAGCAGCTGGAGCATGAGTAGAGGAGCTACCTTCCGTGCTTTGGAGTATTCGAACGACGCCAAACAGGTCAACTGGGCAAACCCCGTTTTTCCTAGTTTATGGTGCGTAAGCTATCCTTCCAACGGACATGATCCATGATAGCCCAAGAGTGCAGGATTTCGACGACTCGGATGCCGAAGAAGCACGACAGGATGCCGTCGATCTCTTAGAAGAGGAACGAGAGCTTGTGCTTCAAAGATCCGCCATTTACCAGCAAGGTTTACGACGTCACCATAGTCGGAAAATCAGGCATCGTTCTTTTAAAGAAGGTGACTTAGTGCTGAGATTGGTGCAGCAAAGAAAGCACAAGTTGGCCCCAGTATGGAAAGGACCATTTGTAATCAGCAAAGCTATGAAAATGGGTCATATTATCTTGTAGATATTCGGGACACGGAAGACGATCCCGAGAAGCCGAATCGCAAAAGAAAGAGAAAGATAGATGATGAACTAGGAGAGATGACGGGGGGATGATAACCCGGTAGGCCAAACTCCAAGGAGTAACCCGGCCCAAAGGACGGGGCGCAGGATCCGGCTAAGGATAAGGAAGCTTGTGGAAGGCCCAAGTTTGTAGGCCCAGTAATCCGGATTGTGGGTTATTGTAAAGGAAAGCTAGGGTTTGTGCGCCGTGTCCGGGTAGGATTCAGGGTGCGCCTTGGGGAATAAGCCGGGGGTACGGGTGCTTTATAAACCGACCCCCAGGTCTAGTTTTAGACAGAGATCTAAGAACCCTAGCAATATCGTGTGATATCGAGCATCGAGTGTAATCCCAGAGTTGAGTTATTATATCAAGATCGGAGACTCGGCGACTTTGATTGCCGGCTACCAGATCGAATTGCACCATGTTTTCCTCTGAGCTAAACCCTCTCCCAAACGCCTGTGTCGTCTTGCCCCAAGATCAGTTACCCCAGGTAACATCTGCCGTGATTATCCCACGACAGTTGGCGCCCACCGTGGGGCATGCGTCCAAAGGTGTTTACATCACGGGAGAAGCTCGGAAGGGCATGGAGAATCTTGTCATTGGCGAAATCTACATCGACCACGAAGGAGAAAAGATGGTGGACGATTCCGGCTGGGGGCCAGAATCGGATCACCTCGAGTCCGGATCCATGGTGACGATCGGCCGGATCAACATCTTCATCGGCACGGTACGAACGACTAATTTAAAAGGACAATATCATGTGCATACTACAGGAACTTCCAGCAGGAACAAGGAGACATTAAAGCAAGCGGCCAACTCGGTTTCGTTGGCCGCGCCGGGATATCTCAAATGGGCGGAACAAGAGGTAACGTGGAGTAGAAAAGACCATCCGGAGAAAGTAGAGCGTCCAGGAGTCTTGGCATTGGTGGTTGCTCCACAGGTTAATGGTTACGAATTGAAGAGGGTACTGATGGACGGTGGAAGTAGCATCAACATCCTTTATTGGGAAACCTTCTTACGGATGAGTCTCAAAGAGTCTCAGTTACAAAAAAGTTCGACAATCTTTCATGGGATCGTGCCAGGTCACTCGGCGAGCCCCGAGGGAAGGATCACCTTGGAAGTTGCTTTTGGAGAATCGACGGATAATTATCGAGTTGAATGGCTCACGTTCGAGGTGGTCAAATTGCGCAGTCCTTATCACGCGCTGTTTGGGAGGCCGGCTTACGCCCAATTCATGGCTAGGCCGTGCTACGTGTATTTGCAGCTGAAAATCCCGGGTCCTAAACGGACCATCACTATACATGGGAACCGGGATATAGCGGCCGAGTGTGACGAAGGAGATTCGGTTATGGCTGAGCAAGCATGCAGAAAGGAAGAACTCGAATATTACCGGTCTCAAGTAAATCCGGACGATAGAACAGCCTTGAAAAAGCCGAATACCGAGGATGAGAGAGCGAAATTCAAGGCAGCACAAGACACCAAGAAGATAGATTTTGTCGAAGGGGATTCCACCAAGGAGTTTACCATAGGGTCTAACTTGGGAAAAGAGCAGGAGGAAGCGCTCGTGGAGTTTATTCGTTCGAATGCAGATGTGTTTGCCTGGACACCTAGCGACATGCCGGGTATCCCTACAGAACTGGCTGAGCACAGTTTGCATGTGGATCCCAAGTCCAGGCCCGTGAAGCAAGGTTTGAGGAAAATGAATGAGGAAAGAAGGAAGGCTATAGGCGAAGAGATCGCTCGGCTATTGGCAGCCGGCTTTATCATGGAAGTATTTCACCCGGATTGGCTGGCTAACCCGGTTCTAGTGATGAAAAAGACCAATGAATGGAGGATGTGCATTGATTTTACGAGTCTCAACAAACATTGCCCAAAGGATCCGTTCGCGCTACCAAGGATAGATCAGATTATAGATGCAGTAGCTGGAAGCGATCTGTTATGCTTCCTGGACGCATATTCCGGGTATCATCAGATTAAGCTCAAGAGGGAGGATTGGGAGAAAACATCATTCATAACCCCCTTTGGGGCCTTCTGTTATAAAACTATGACGTTTGGGTTGAAGAACGCCGGCGCAACTTACCAACGGTGTATTCAAAAGTGCTTCGAGGACCAAATCGGACGCAACGTCCATGCCTATGTGGATGATGTGGTCATCAAAACCAGGAAGGCGGAGACATTTATCGATGATCTAAAGGAGACGTTCAAAAACTTGAGGAGGTACCAGATGAAGCTTAACCCGACAAAGTGTGTGTTTGGAGTTCCAGCTGGGAAATTACTCGGCTTCATAGTTTCCGAGAGAGGAATCGAGGCAAACCCGGATAAAATCAAGGCCATCCAGAGTCTGAAAAAACCGGAAAATTTGAAGCATGTTCAAAAGCTCACGGGCTGCGTAGCAGCCTTGAGCCGATTCATATCCAGACTCGGAGAAAAAGCAATACCCTTGTACCGGCTCTTGCGGAAATCAGATAAATTCGTGTGGGATCAAGAGGCGGATGAGGCGTTTGAGGCACTAAAGAAGCAGTTATCTGAAGCACCAGTACTAGCGGCGCCGGGTCCTAAAGAGCCTATGTTACTATATGTGGCAGCTGGCCCCCGAGCCGTCAGCGCAGTAGTTGTTGTGGAGCGCAAAGAGGATGGGAAAGGTTACCCGGTTCAGAGGCCGGTTTATTACGTCAGCGAGGTGTTATCAGAAGCAAAGCAGCGCTATCCACATTGGCAAAAGTTGGTGTTCGGGGTCTTTATGGCCAGCCGGAAGTTGAAGCCGTATTTCCAAGAACATCCCATAACAGTGGTTAGTTCAATACCAATGTCGGACATCATCAGAAACTCGGACGCGACGGGAAGAATAGCCAAGTGGGCAATAGAGATGGGGGATTATCACATCAACTACGAACCCAGGTCAGCAATCAAGTCCCAAGCTTTAATTGATTTCGTTAACGACTGGACACATACAGGCATGACTACGACGGTTCCAAGTTCCGAATCATGGATCATGCACTTCGATGGATCCAAGCAATACGAGGGATCAGGAGCTGGGGTGGTGCTAACCTCACCCAAAGGAGATAAATTAAGCTACGTACTACAAATTCACTTCGACTGTTCCAACAATGTGGCCGAGTATGAGGCCCTATTGCACGGCCTAAGGGCAGCTAAAGAGATGAACGTTAAGAGGATACGGTGCTTCGGAGATTCGGACCTTGTGGTACAGCAGGTATCAGGAACTTGGGATAGAAAGGATGCAACTACGGCAGCATATCGCAGGGAAGTTGATAGGGTTGCAGGATGTTTTTCCGGGTATGAGGTGGAGCATATAGACAGAAGAAAGAACGAGGCAGCCGACGCGCTCGCTAGACTCGGCTCGCGCAGAGAGCCGGTTCCACCTAACGTTTTCCTGGATGAGTTATGGCGACCATCGGTTAAAACCGAGTCAGAGGAGGAATTGGCAAACCAAGACCCAGATTCAGGACTTGTGGCTACAGTACGTACTGTTCCCGAATGGACAGAACCGTTTTTGGCCTACCTGTCGCGGGGCGAGTTACCACAGCAGGAGGTGTTAGCAAGGCAAATTTTGAGGCGAGCAAAGGGATATTCTATCATCAATGGAGAATTATACAAGAGAAGCGCAGCAGGAGTCTTTTTGCGCTGCGTAGCGCCAGAAGAAGGCCGACAGATTCTCAAGGAAATCCATGAAGGCGACTGTGGACATCATGCATCTACAAGGTCTCTTGTGGCTAAAGCTTATCGACACGGATTTTTCTGGCTCACGGCTCTAGCAGATGCGGAACGATTGGTAGCAAGATGTGATGGATGTCAAAGGTACGCTCGCCAAACCCATGTGCCGGCTATGGAGTTACGGACCATCCCGTTAACTTGGCCGTTCGCTGTCTGGGGTATGGACATGGTTGGCCCCTTTCATATGTCACCATGCAAAAAGACACATCTTTTGGTGGCTATTGATAAGTTTACCAAGTGGGTTGAGGTTATGCCAGTTACTAATTGCGAAGCAGCTACAGCAGTCAAGTTCCTGAAAAGGATTATCTACCGGTTCGGGTATCCCCACAGCATAATTACCGACAATGGAACCAACATGTCCCTTGGTGAGATGGAGAAGTTCTGTGGCAACAATGGAATCCGGCTCGATGTTGCATCGGTGGCTCATCCGCAGGCCAATGGACAAGTGGAGAGGGCAAACCAAGAATTGCTTCGTGGATTAAAACCACGATTGCGAGTTCCCTGTGTCAGGGCTGCTGGTGCATGGGTCGAAGAACTTCCTTCTGTGGTTTGGGGTATCAACACTACACCTAACAGATCCACTCAGATGACACCCTTCTTCATGGTCTATGGTGCGGAGGCAGTGTTACCGAGTGACATTATTCACGATTCACCGCGAGTATCAGCTTACGTCGAAGTAGAGAACGAAAAAACCCGGCAGGACGCCGTAGACATGTTAGAAGAGCAAAGAGAACAAGCCCTGGAAAGATCAGCCATATATCAGCAAGATCTACGGAGGTATCATAGCCGGCGCGTGAAAACCCGGGTATTCCAGGAAGTCGACTTGGTTCTGCGCCTGGTACAGTCAAACGAAGGAAAACACAAATTATCACCACCATGGGAAGGACCATTTATCATAAGCCGGAATCTGCATAATGGATCATATTACTTGATAGATGCAAGGGAAGAGTCGGCTACAGTCAACGACACTGCACACACCACTTCATCTATGCAAGAAAGAGATAGACCATGGAACGTGGCTCAGCTACGTCCATATTATACTTAGTAAAGACTATATTGGCAAGTGGAATTGCACGATGTAATAGGCAGCAGGTTTTCAGACGTACTCTTTTCCTATCCAGGGTACCTTTGGGGACTGGACGGGTTTTTAATGAGGCGGCTTGCTGACCTAGATTTTTCATATCAAGTAAAGAGATGGTTATCAAGAAAAGAGATGGTTGTTATCAGGTTATGTACTCTCAGTACGATGCGTATATCTAGGTCTTGGGGGCTGGTCGCTTGAATAGCACAGTTACAAACTCAAAGACCCGGCCATGATGCCTATGAGTTATAAGGGCCGATTACTTGCAAACGAGTACGGCTACAATCTTATAACCGGACAAAGAAGTCCAAATTCCTTGGCTATTCTTACTTAAGCTCGATGTGACTCGCATTAAAGTGGCATGATTTGTTCGCTTACGATTGCAGTCAGTCATGAAACCCGACGGGGCTTGGCTGGCTACGTCTTCGTATGGATGTAACAACATGGTATCCACGCGAAAGCCGGCTTACAGTACAAGATAGTCAAAAGGGTCATCTAAACCACAAGTTATGCAGAGTACAAGGCTGAATAGCTGGAAACTCAACGACTATTAAGCATAACTTCAAAACCTATGTGAAACAACTCAGGGATCTTTGTGAAATTAACAGTAGGCAGTTTGTTCCCCTTTCAAGATCAAGTGTCCTAGACTCGGCGATCCGGGTCCGGTGGCTTGAAATCTTGAAAAGAGAAAAAGTGGCTTACTTGTATAATTGCAAAAACCCAAATATCCGAGTCTTGGGGACTTGGGGACTTAGAAGCAAAATCCGCTTGTCAATACCCATGAGACCCGGAAATTGAGTTTTCACAAAAGGAACAATAAATAAAACCAGATATCGAGAACAGATGAGCTTAATAATGGATAAACTTAAAAAGGCCGGAACAGGCATCGAGTATATCAAGGCCTTAGCGTGCATTACAAAATCCTGGCGAAAAAATATCAAAGGTGCACAGGCGCACCACTCAAAATATAACTGTTTCAAAAAGTATGTTGACCGACTGGTGCTTAAGAAGAGGCATTAGCAACCATATATCACTCGGCATTCATCTTGGCCTTACCCTTGCCATCATTGGTGGTAGCAGCAGCACCCGGGCCTGCAGTGCCAGCCCCTACAGGAGGCGGAACGACTGGTGTTGAGGTGGCAGGAGCAGAGCCGGCTTCAGCTTGCTTCTTGGCAGCCTCCGCCCTTATCGCAGCAGCTTCCTCCTTCCACCGAGTCAGCATATCATACGGCTCAGGAAGATCTGACTTAATTACTTCGCCGGCAGCATCATATGCTGGAACAAGTATATTAACGTCCAGTTCATCAGCAATTACGCTGGCCGGGTAACGGACCCCCTTCTGGACGGCCTGAAAATCCTTCACCGAGAACTTGGATCCGTCAAGCTTGAACTCTGGGAAGCCGCCCATAAGCTTCACTAGCTCGAGCTTGGGGAGATAAGCCTTGCCAAGTGCAAGCCCCCGGGTCACTCCAACCCGGCAAGACGAGCGCTTCCAGTGCCGAATCCACTCGGGAACAGTGGAGCAGGCGTCCAGCATCCTCCTCAGATCAATATGTCCTCTACCCGGCCACCGCAATTCCTCAAGGATCCATCTGGTTCCGGCACATAACTGCCGGATAACGCTCTTCATGGTTTTCAGCTTGGCCATGTCATCCTCTTCCGGCATGGTTTCATCCGGGCCTGAAGAAATGGAGACGTAAGTCGGGAAACTGTTGCTATCTATCAAAAAGATAAACCGGAGGAGGAAACGTACCAAGTAAAGCACGATATGTGTCCGATATTTGGACGGAAAGGCTTGTTAGGTCATCTTCTGCTCGGTGAGCCCTTTTCCTATATTTTCTCATTATCAACCTATTCCTCCTAGACTCGGCTTCGGCTGCTTCACGTAAAGCTACCTCCTTTGCGATGAGCTTGGAGGCGTCCGCCAGTTTTTCCTCAGATTGAGTTACGAAAGCCTGCATGCATGCAAACAAGGGTCAGTTGGGCAGAGGAGCAAGTTATCAGTTGCTTGTATAATAAAGTCCCAAGTAAATTATGAGTCAATTCACTCGGAACTTGGGGACTGGACAAAGGCATAAGAAACATTAGTCGGATTTACCTCGTGTTTGGCTATCAAAGCTCCCAAGATGTTCTCTTCATTAGCCCTTAAAGTGAGAAGGGTTTCTAGCATCTGGGTAAAGGTCAGTCGGATCGAGCACCGGAAGAGCCGACAGCTTGGTCGCTTGGTGGGGGGCCTCTCCCCGCCCTTGGAGTTGAGATCCGGACAGTTTGGGTGGCCGGGTTGGGAGAACTCATCCTTGTATCTAGAACTTCGATCTCCTCGTCTACTGGTTCCGATGAGGAAGGAGATCTGGCAGCTCGGGGAAGTGGATTGTTCAGAGGGCCTTGTTTTTGGTTATTTGCTGTATCATCGCCGGCCGCGGCGTCTGCATTGTCAGTCGGTTTCTCCGCCTGATGGTTATCTGCTTCTATATTTTCCAGGTCACTGACGACGGCTTGAGCGCTAAAAGAAAGATGAGAAAAAGCGGTTATTAGTGATGATGGTGGCTTGAGTGGAAATTTGTTAGGCGTAAAAGGAAATCATGTAGCGTAAACTTACCCGGCGTTCACAGTGTAATCAGGCGGGAGCTCGGCGCTGGAAGCAGATGAGGTCGCCACGGGAACTACCAACGGGACCCGGAATTGCCCGGCACGTGGATGGCTAGGAGAAGGGTGGCGTTGAGGAGAGTCGGAAGGACGAGGCGGAGAAGCGCCGCCACGAGGGACCGAGGGAGTAGAGATACCCGGGTTAAGGGGATCTTCACCCGGGGAGCTCCGAGTTACCCTGCGTTTGGCTGGGAAGGAATCCTTCAAGCACGACGAATTTGATAATTCATGGTTAAGTTGTCGCATGGCGTCAAAGGAGTAAGGTTCAGAGGATAACGAGGAAAAAGGAACCTTGGACACTGCCCCTCTGGCCTTCCTCTTGGCTCCGACTGTTGTTTCTTGGTCTGATTCGGTTGCCTCCGGGTCATCCTCGTTGGCCTCACCTTCGTCCTCCATCCCTGTGAATCGGGTGTGTGTTAGTTAAAAAAAAAAGAGGGTAAACGAAGGGAAAGTAATACAAGTAAAAGATACATAGATCCTGTGCAGATACCTTCACTACCATCAGCCAGCTCGTCCTCGTCTTCGGGTCTCTGGAAGGAGGGGAGGGTTCAACTCTCCAGAAAGGATCATCGGCCTAAGTCAAAAGAACGAGATTAAGGGTCAGAAGCTGTATCAAGTCAAGGTATGGAAATAAGTTATGAATGTCAAATATTACCGCTGGAGCTGGGTTTTCCCGAGTGAACGGGGGTAACCCGGTGATACCCTTTATCACCTCTAGCTTCTCTGTCAAGAAGCCCTTGATGGTCTTGTTGGTGTCGCCGGTCGCAAAGCTCTTGGTGGAGTACCGGAGTGCATCAGTGGTGTGCCCCAAATACTCGCACATCAATTTGGTGCGGATGGAGTTAGGTTGGATCCGAAAATCAACCCATGTTTTTACTAAATTTAGCCCGAGAAGGCCTTGGGCTGAAAGGATGGCTATTTTGGCTAATGAGGGAAGGATCGCCTCCCTATCCGAATCTGGAGCAAAGGCACTAAAAGACTCGGAAGGCTCGAGGAGGCTTTCCGAGTAACCCGGTAGTTTCTTTTCGCTGTCTGGGGAAGTATCGTGGCAATAAAAGTAAGACAGTTGCCAATGTTTGACGTGGGAGTTTAAATTGAGGGTTGGCATCGGTGAATTCTTGCGGCGGTGGATAGATACCCCGCCACAAGTGAGAAGTGCACCGTCACCACTTTCACGGCACGGCTTACATTGGAATAGTTCAATGAAGAGAGTCAAGCTAGGCGGCATGCACAAGTACGACTCGGATAGAACGATGAAGTGGGTAATATTCAACATAGAGTTAGGCCCTATGTCGAATACCCGGAGGCCATAATGGTTTAAGACCTCCCGGAAGAAAGGGTGACCCGGAGGACGGAATCCCCGGGTCACGTGCTCTACGAAGCAGATTACCTCGTTATCAGCAGGCGTGGGCCGGGTCTCGTTGCCCGGCGCCCTCCAGAGAATGTCCTTCTGAGAAGGAAGGATCCCTAATTCGGCTAGCTCGTCCAATTTGGCTTTTGTAACTGTGGAACGCCCCCAGTTGGCGGAGATGGTTTGGGTAGTCCTCGCTTGAGTCGGTGGTTTTCCTTGTCGTTTGGGAGCCATGGGATCAACCTGCAAAACACGAGAAAAAGAGGCGTATGAAATAAGACCCGGGAGTATTGAATTATCCGAGTATAAGGTATCAAGAAAGTATGAAGCTAAGAATTATCCGAGTATCATGCTATGAAGTGGAAATCACAAGGTATCCGGGTGTTAAGTGCACTTGTGGAAATTTTTGGTCACTTACGTATGGAAAAGCATTTGGGGATGATGGATGGTTGCCCATGTTTATACCGCAAGTAAAATAGCTGGAAAAGGAGGGTTTTCCGGGTGTTAATGCAATGAGCGGAAATCAAGGAGGAACGGATCTAGATGGGAAAGTTTGCGGGCAATTTTTCAGTAGATTTGGCGATTAGTAATGGTTGGAGGATCAGTTGCGGCTATCAAGCAGATGATTAAAGGAGTTGGCAAGCATCGAATCGATCTAATCTGATGCAATCGGACAAATGATTCGCAGGTTGACTTAGATCTGATCTTGGACGAATTGAAAAATTGCAAGGCTGAATTAAACGGCTGCGAGAGGCTTACTGGGGAGATTGGAATCTAACGTGATGGCGGCGAGCGGCGTGGCTCGAATGAGAGGAATGGAGGCGCGACGGTGACACTTGACGGCGGCGCAAGATGACTCGAGGGCGGGCGCGGCCGATGGTGATCCTGCGTCGGTAACACGCACGAGCTCCTTGCGGTGGCACTATGAGGGTGTTAGGAGCACGGAAGGAAAGGGGAAGCTGAGGTGTAGTGACGGGCTTAGGGTTACCCTCTAAGTGCTATTTATAAGGCGAGGGTGAGTCTATCTTAACGGCCGGAAGCCGGAAATCGTGGAGTAATGGTTGTCCACGAGGATTTTGCGAGATATGCGCCAAACGTTGAGCAAAGCGTTTGGATAAAAGAAGAAGGGGATCTGCCTCGTGATGATAGGATTGGTTATCGAGCATGGGATCTTGGCATTTTTGTTATGGTTTGGACCTGGAAATTTGAATCAAAGTGTTCGGAGGAAAAACCCGGGTTATTACATGGCCACCGTGGAGTGAGGCCTAGCTGAATATCAAAACATCTTAACCCGGCCTCCATACGCCCGTATGTTTGATATCTTTGCAGGGAATAGCAAGCGCTTCAAGGAGGATCCATGAAGCCCAGGCTATTCTGGGGACTACTGACGGGGGGATGATAACCCGGTAGGCCAAACTCCAAGGAGTAACCCGGCCCAAAGGACGGGGCGCAGGATCCGGCTAAGGATAAGGAAGCTTGTGGAAGGCCCAAGTTTGTAGGCCCAGTAATCCGGATTGTGGGTTATTGTAAAGGAAAGCTAGGGTTTGTGCGCCGTGTCCGGGTAGGATTCAGGGTGCGCCTTGGGGAATAAGCCGGGGGTACGGGTGCTTTATAAACCGACCCCCAGGTCTAGTTTTAGACAGAGATCTAAGAACCCTAGCAATATCGTGTGATATCGAGCATCGAGTGTAATCCCAGAGTTGAGTTATTATATCAAGATCGGAGACTCGGCGACTTTGATTGCCGGCTACCAGATCGAATTGCACCATGTTTTCCTCTGAGCTAAACCCTCTCCCAAACGCCTGTGTCGTCTTGCCCCAAGATCAGTTACCCCAGGTAACATCTGCCGTGATTATCCCACGACAAGAGACAAAGAGGTCTTGGAGCATCCAGCAGTTACGTCCCTTCTATACTTAGTTCAATTTCTATGTAAACATCTTTGAGATCATGAAATAAAGTTGTCGGAATTCTTATATCCATGTTTTTACAAGTTTATTATAGTACAAAACATGATTCCACCTTATCTATTTCCCAATGATCTTACAAAATACTCAATGTTAACCCGAATTGTGCCTGCATGCTCGGTGTTTAAAAACTGAATGATTTTCAGCCTGCTAACGGCTAAAGGAAACTCGGATTGTGCCTGCGTGCCCAAGTTTCAAAAAAATCCTTACTTTTCTCTAAGTATTATCTGATTGTTTATGTGTTGGGTCACTGGAGCTAGTTAGTAAAAATGCCTTTAGTATGATCCATGTTTCCGAGTTTGAACTGATTGGTTTTACCCAGTAATTTGGCATGATGATTCATAGTACTATTGAGCCATTTCACACACTAAGGACAGTTAAAGCACATAAGCCAGAGAACTTAGAAGACAAAGGAATATTAAAACCCGGAAACCTTGCAAAGAATTTCATAATTAAAACTGCAAAAGGCGGAGTTCTTGTTTATACAAAAGGAATAGAAGCATTACAATATAAATTACATTGTAAAAGTGCAGTAATGCTCCTATTGTCTACTTCCACCATCCAGGTTAAGGACAGTCCTTCAAGCATCCGAGTCTTCTTCGCTGCTGTCATTCTCGGGGGCTTCGGGGATCTCCTCTTCTGGATAGGTGATGGAGATGTTCACCATGGAGGCGATCTTGGTGGCGTGACCTTTGATCTCATCAAAGATGGTGGTTCGCTGGGTTTCCGTGTATCCTTGTGGGATACCGAACGCCACGCGCCAAGATTTGGCACCAGGGTAATGCATACGCATAAGGCCGAGAGCCATGCGTGCACCACCCCGTGCCGCGGAGCGTAAGGTAGACTCCCTGGATTCCGCCACCTCCAGGATAGCTCCCGGAAGTTTTTCAACTTCCGAGAATTCCCCAGTCCTTGTGGGAAGGAACTTGTTGACCAGCTGCATTCCAGCAGCTCGGATTGCAGTCCACAACTTCCCAAAGGCTCGGATTCTCTCAATCCGAGTGAGATCTGGGTTGTCTCCTGTTTTTTCAGACAAAACAGCCAAAAGGTTAAGTGAAAAAGCAGAGAAAGAAAGCAAGACATAGAAAAAACCAGTAAATGAAATAAACTTACCGAGAATCTTGTCGATTTCGGTGCCTTCCTCCAGGCGCAGGTTTAAGGCATTCTCTAAGTCCTGAATATTGGACTTGTCCTTTTCCTCCTGGTCGGAAGCCTTGGATTCAGCAATTCCAAGGGCTAGGTTGCTGGCTTCCAGGTCTTTTTTGGCCTTCATAAGTTGCTTATGAAGGTCCAGATTCTCCTCACGGAGACTGGCAGCATTGCCGGCATCTTCAGCTATTTCCTTGGCCTTGGCCAAAGCAACTGGAAAGCAAGGAAACAATTCCAAGTTTAGTCAAAACTCGGGAAAAGTACTTAGACAAAAAGCTGAATCAAAAAACTTCAGAGAAAAAAGTTTACATGTTGTTTCCGACAGCTGCAGCTGAGACGATGCCAGCTCCGCCTCTTTCACGTCAACAATAGAAAGAAGATTTCTACCTTCTTTATTCTTGACGGAAAGTTTATTGAAAACTTCCATGTTAATGGATTCAGCGGTTTGCTGGAACACGACAAGGAAAAGAGTAACTAAAAAGCATCAAGGCAAAAAGTATACATTTTGCTTAATGCTTGGGGGCTAGAGTTAAATACCTGGCTCATTCGCTGCAACCCCGCCAAGTTTTCATTGAACTCTTTTGCGTATTCCGCAAAAAGAATTCCGGCCGTGCTTAGGCCATCGTTGATGTTCTTGAAGTCCTTGTCAAAGGTGGGAATCTCCTCATCGGTCGTTCGAGAAGAATTTCCCACCTCTGGAGCCGCCCTTTCCCTCGTGTCCGTGTCCGGCACAACGGGCTGGCTGGGCTCCAAAGACTCGGTGGTGGGGGCTGTGGTATTCTCTTCTGCCATCGTGGACGGTGTGTCCGGTGCAATGACGGGAGAAGGTTGAGAGCCTCTGCTGGACACAACCTTGTGCCTTTTCAGCTTCTTTGGCTTTAAGGTAGAGGGAGGCAGGCTAAAGGCAGAAAACAAAAAAACCCAGAAAAAGTTAAAACTCCGAAGACAAAAGAAAACTTCGACAAAAGAAAATAACCCGGATGCTCTAACCTGGAGGTGGCAACGGGAACCCCGTCAAGATCAATGATTTCCTCAGAGGAGGAGATCTTCTTGCGCTTTCGCCCACCTGCAAAGGCGACGCGCAACGCCTCCAGTTCGGCTTCGGAGGCCAGCTCCGATTCAGGAAGATCAGCAATCTGTCGAAAAGAAAAAACAGAGTTAGAAGCGAAAAATCTGGGAAAACATGGAAATGTTTAAACCCAAATGACGGAAATAATACCTTGGGAGCCGGATTGTCGGCCGTATACATTGGCCGACTCGCTTCATATTGGTCGCGTGATGCGACCAACTGGTTCACGCGCCTCCGCAGATCCCTCACGGCCCAGTCTTTGCTGGTTGTCCGCATTTTGTCGCCGGCACCCGTGTACTCGCAAAGGAGACGGCCACCATGGTTAACTAACGGCTGGATCCGCCTGTCCAACCAGCAAAGGACTGTGTCTATGCCGGTTAGAGGCGGATCAGAGGAAGTGATCTTGGCGATGCGTCGCTTGATCCTTAGAAGATCAGGCGGCAGAACTTGGACGGCTTCAGTTCCCCAATTTTCTTGGGAAATAGCAGCGGTGTTTGAGAAAGGTGGAACCCCGATGGCCTTTTTCGGGAAAGGAACATCGGGATGATAAAAGAAGGAACCCGTCCAGAATTTGACGGATTCCGAGGTTTTGATCTTAGGGAACCAATCCTCCCTAAGTCTCCTAAGAGTGAAGGAAATGATTCCGCAAGTCGGGAGTGCGCCCTCCGAAGAGTTCCGCTTAACCCCGAAGCAGTATAACCAGAAATCTAATCTAGGTTCTATGCCTAGAAAACCCTCGAAGAGGGCCTGAAAGCCGGCCATATACAGATGAGAATTTGGTGGCAGGTTATGGGGTTGGATATTCTAGTGGGAGAGGACCTGGAGAAAGAAGGAAGAAGGTGGCAGTCCCATACCTCTCAGAAGGTGGGAGGAGAGAAGAACCCGTTCGCCTTCGTTTGGCATGGGTTCGTTCTCGTCTTCCGGAAGCCGCCATTTCCCTTTCAGCACCAACCCCTCCTTTTCCATGTTTGGAAGGAGGGACGGCGGAATGCTGCAGGCAATCCAGTTGCCGGCGGTCTCCATTCTTTGTCAGCTCCGGCGGCGGCGGACGCGGCGGCCTCTGCAGCAGCGAGCTCATCGCCAACGAGCATGATTTTCTCCTCCGCCGTCTCGGGAGCGAACTGCGGAGAGGGCGCGGAGCTCGAGCCCGCAAGATCCACGGCGGCGGAAGGATTTCCTTCGTCCGCCGCGGTGCCCGCAGTCTTCACCGGCTCACCGCCGGCGTGCGTTGGGGAATCCAACATAGGATACATCGTGTTGATGATATCCTCGATATCTTGCGTGACGTTGCGGGCGGGCGAAGACGACGGAGATGCCATTAGGTGGCGGCGCTGGCTCGCCTCCGGTGAGGTTTTGGGCGCGGTGTGCGTTCGAAAATCTCTCTCTGCTGGAAGCTTGGGCGCTGTAATGGCGTTCGAAGTGGGGGCGGAAGGTTTTCCGGGAGGACGAAGAAGGCTATTTATAGCCGGAAATCCGTCACGATACGTGCTAACGTCTCTTTTGACCGTTGGATGATCAACGCGTGTCACTCGTCGGAAAATCCGGGAAATGAATTGACAGGGTGATTATGGTTATCTCCTCGTTTCCTGCGAGAATCTGTCAGAGATACGTTTCTGGGTTTCCCGCTTTAAACCCAAACGTCCCTTACGTCAGCATGATTAAAGCGCTGACGTAGGAGGTTCCTTCTCCGCGAAGGATCGTGTGAGAAAAAACTGGATTTTAGAATTCCGAGTTTTACATTATCATCTCTTTTTGAAAAAGAATAAGAAGAATCAAGACTGCTGGCCAATATTTCTCGGACAATATGCATTTGGCGAAAGACGGCGAATCAGAGTTTTAATCCTTCTTGGGGGCTACTGTCGGATATATACTGAATAGGGGTATATCAGATGGTAGTCAAAAGTGCCGGATTACCAGGGTGGCCCAAGTGGTAGTGGGCTATGGTCCATTGGGCGGCCCAGCAAACTGACGCGCAGAAGCCGGATTCTAGAAGAACCCGGGTCACGACCCACGTGATCTGGCTTGGAGTAGAAGGCGGATTCCTTACTTTCCAAGTTAATAGTTACCGTAGTCTTCTAGGTTTCTTATTCTGTAAGCCCTAGCCCGGCTATTATAAAAAGCCGGACGGGAAATACGAGGAGGAAGGGACAGACTAACTCGCCGGGAAGTTGATCCTCAGCGAATGGCCAAACAGAACCTCACATTGTAATTGTATACACAAGCTTTAGCCCTGATTAGTGAGATTGCAGGAGTAGGAACGCCGTATTACTACGACGTACCGAACCTGGGTAAACCCTGTGTCGTTGTCTTCAACGCGATCCCGTTCCCCCACGACTTTACCTGTAGTCTCATGGCACCCCCGTCTATGAAAACTACCACGATGTCTCGACAAACACCTTCTTTCATTTTAGATCCATCAAAATGCATTATTTAATATTCCGACGTTGGCATTGGCGTGTTTTCCATTGCTTATGTCCAATCAGCTACAAAATCTGCCAACACCTGGGATTTAATAGCCGTCCGGGGTTGATACTTGATGTCGAACGCAACGAGCTCAATGCCCCACTTGGCTACTTTGCCAGTTGCGTCTGCATTGTTTATAATATTCTCTAGTGGTGCTTTGCTTACCACTGTTATGGAATGTCCTTGGAAATAATGACGGAGTTTTCGAGATGCGAAAAATACGCCATATGCCAGTTTTTGATAATGTGGATACCTTTGTTTTGACTCGGAGAATACGTCACTGACGTAATACACCAGGTGTTGATCTGAAATACTCTGTTTGTCTTTTCACGATTATCACTACGCTTAAAACCATGTTTGTTGATGTAAGATACAGTAACATGGGTTCTTCGTCTTTTAGGGATGTCAAAATCGGAGCTTTCATCAAAGTTTCTTTTAACTGGGCTAATGCTTTGTCCGCCTCTTCTGTCCACTCAAATTTGTCGGATTTTTTTAACAATTTGTATAATAGCAGAGCCTTGTCACCAAGTCGGCTCATAAACCTTCTCACGGCGGCTATAGAACCCGTTAGTCTTTGGACGTCTTTTAGACACGTAGGCATTTTGATTGCTTTGATCTTTTCCGGTTTTACTTCTATTCCTCTGTGAGAAATAATAAATCCTAGAAGTTTTTCTAAGGGAACCCCGAATACGCACTTTAATGGATTTAACTTCATTTTGTAAGTGCGGAGATTGTCGAAGGTTTCTCATAGATCCTCAAGGAGCGTATGATTTTCCTTGGAAACGATGGCAATATCATCCACGTAAACATGAACATTTTTACCTATTTGATCGTGCAAGCATCTTTGCATGCAATGCTGGTATGTGGTCCAACATTCTTTAGGCCAAAAGGCATGGTTATGTAGTAATATGTTTCATAGGGTGTTATGAAAGAGGTTTCTATTTGGTCTTCGTCTTTCATACGTATTTGATGATATCCGGAATAAGCATCCCAAAAGCATAAAAGCTCAAAGCCAGTAGTGGCGTCTATTATTTGATCGATTCGCGGTAACACGAACCTATCTTTTGGGCACAACTTGTTTAGACCAGTATAATCTATACACATCCTAAGAATAATACTATCCTTCTTCGGGAGTAATACTGGGTTCACACACCAATCAGTATGTATGACTTCCCAGATAAAATCAGCTGCTAAAAGCCGGATTATTTCCTTGCCAATAGCCTCCCGTCTTCTTCCGTCGAAATGACAGGGACCTTGTTTGACGGGTTTTGATCCTGTAATAACCTTCAGTTGGTGCTCAGCAAGTTCCCTGGGTACACCTGGCATATCAGCGGGACACCGGGAGAAAATATCCCAATTCTCATGAAGGAACTTGATGAGCGCGCTTTCCTATTTTTCAGTCATTCCTGTTCCCACTACGACAAATTTTGTCGGGTCTTTGGGATCCAATATGATCTTCTTTGTATTCTCAGATTCTTTGACGCTGTCAGTTGGCTTTTGGCTTTCTTTTCCTGCCGACATTTCTGTCGGCGATACTTCTTTAGTCAGCTTGTTCAGCTCTTCCTTTGCTATTACCTGTTCGGCACAAAGGGCGTTTCCTCGCTCCGGCTTGTTTTCCAACTTGAAATCTCCTTCAGTGGTGATCACTCCGCCTTTTGGCCCCGACATCTTAAGCTTGTTGTAGATGTAGCATGACCTTACCATGAATTTGGCGAAAGCCGGACGTCCGAGTATTGCATGGTATACACTTTCGAACAGTACTACTTCAAAAGAAATCGTCTCCTGGCGAAGGTGTTCCGCCTTTCCGAAGGTTACTTCTAGGGAAATTTCTCCTAGGGACCGTGCTTGCCTTCCAGGAACAATGCCATGAAAACGCACATTGCTATGCTTGAGCTGGGTTTGCGAGAGATGCAAATTTTCAACGTACTCAGGTACATGATATTGATGTTTGATCCTCCGTCCATCAGCACCCTTTTGATCCTAGTGTTTTGGAAAATAGGGCTTACACCCAAGGCGTGTGTGCCAGGTTCCAGGATATTACCGGATGGTCCGACTGATCCCAAGTAATTGGCGTCTTTTAATACTTCAAGTACTTTGGATTTGGAGGCACGACCGCGTTGATTTCTCGGAGTGTTCGTTTTGCCCATTTTGCCGATCGAGTCGCAAGGAAGGTTAAGTTACATTCTCCTTCAACTCTCGGGAATTTAGGTTTGCCTTTCCGTTGATGTTCCTGGATTTTATCATCAGCGTCAGACTCACTGTCGTCTTTATCAGCTTCTGGCTTTTGCTTCTTGAATTTCCTTTTGGAATTCTTTCCTTTATTCCCGGATCCTTCGTTGCCTTTCATGTGCTTATTAAGCCGGCATTACGCGTTTGTATGGGTAGACTTCCCGAATTGCGAATGGTGGATACGGGATTCCGACTTAATTTTTTCCCACACTTCTTTGGAGTAGGAGATAGGCTCCCTGCTTTATGTGCTTTTGCCCTTCCATCTGCTGTCATTATCCTTTCCAAAGGCTATGTTTAATTCTTTGGGTTTTGGCTGTGCTTCTGGAGTAGACTTCTTTTTAGAACAAGACGCCTTTTGGTTTGAACCAAAGCATCCATATTTCCGTCTCTCGCTCTGATGTCGTCTTCGGCCGCCGCATGCTCATTGGCAGTTGTGAGCATAGAACCTAAGTCCGTGTGCTCTTTCGAACCAACCATGAACGGTACGAGACCGGGTTTCAGACCGTTGATGAAAGCATGCATTTCTTGTACATCACTTACTCCAGAACATCTATTCTTCATTGCCATCCACCGTGAGATAAACTCAACATACGACTCATCCTCATATTGAATGCAACGGTTCAGCTGATTGATGCTCTTGGGACGTTTATACGTACCCCGGAAGTGCTGAGCGAAAACTCTAGCCATATCCTCCCAGCTGTCCACCATTCTTGACGGAAGGCCATTAATCCAATCACGATCTCTATCCAGCAACATCAAGGGCAGGAATTTTACAGCTTACAAGTCTGTTCCTTTGTTGATCTGGACGGCGGTATAATAATCAGAGAGCCATGTATCCGGGTTCGTGCTTCCGGTATAGTTTTGATAAGTTGGCCCAACTTTGGCAAGGCCAGAATGTAGACTGATTCTACGGATTCTGTCAGTGAAGCACTTTGGACCGAAATACAAATGGTCTCTTTTCGTCTTATCGGCGTGTGCGGAATATCTTCCGGCTGAATGAACAGAGGGGATCTGCTCCGCTCGGGTCCATTTTTGCGTGAATACGCTTTTCTAGGATCATCATCGTTTCTTCCAGCATCCCGTCCTGTGGAACGAGGTGGAGTTCTACTCCTCACACATTCCTTATTTCTAGGAGGGGTTCGAGATCTATCATGCCTATGAGGGTGATCATATCTTCCGGCTTTATCCGCCGGGTGTCTCGGAGGCGACATTGTTTTTCTGTCATTCGGTTTTTATCTTCCCGGTCCTTATTGGTGTTGGGTTTTGTATTTTTCCACCTTTTGGCAGATGGGATCATCCTTGTTATCCAGGATTTTCTCGTCCTTCTTCGGATCTCCTTTCTTTTCCTTCGAATCGCCTGAATCTCCGGGTTCACTTGGTTCAGGTGCTCAAGCGGCGCACGTGGCAGTTTTGCACAAGACTGAATCGTCAAGTAACTTGCCGGAACGTGCTTGTCCTTGATGTTGATGTTGTACTGCCTTTCCTAAGAAATCATACACTCCCTGCATCTTTTCATCATTGGAGTACATGCCGTCGTTAAGGATGGCGAATGCGTCCTCTGCGTTTTCGGATGCAGTCTTGTATATGTGTTCGCTCTGAGCATTTGTGCTGTTAACCTGCCTTTGCCAAGATGGGTTTGCAAACCTCTGTATGGCTGGCAGTTCTTCCGGTTTTGAAATTCCGGCTAACTTCGTGGGTTTAATTCCATATATGTTCTGGCGCTCGTATTCCTCGATCTCTTCATGCTGTATTTTAATGTCAGCTTGAGTTTTAGGAGGTTTTCCCGAGTTCGGAACAGATGTTGCTGCTGCTGCTGCATTATTGCTTGTCTCCTGGCTTCCAGCACTTCCGGTGGCTCATTACGTGCAACTGGGGTTTGTACTAGATCAATTACCTCCTGTTCCGACATCTGTAGAATAGGGATTCACGACTTTTTCTTCTCCGCCTTCTTTTCACCACTACATCCTCCAACTTCCAGGTTTTGGTTTATAATATCTGCCAATTTTTTCATCTTTCTTCTATTATTTGGATAGCAGCTTTCTGGAGGACTTCGTTTTCTTCTTGGAAGATGGAGATTTTCTGTTTGGTTCGTCTTCCATCAATTCCTTGACGCCAGGGTAAGTCGGATTAACTTCGCCATCCTCTTCTTCTCCTTCTTCCTCATTATTTGGCGGAGGTGTTCTAGGATTTTCTTCCTCTTCGGCATCCGACTTTCCAGTTGGTTTTTCCATGAGTACTTCATGGAATCTTCCCTGCATGGACTTTACCTTTCTTTCGAAGGCGTCCTCATCCTCATCCTTGGAATCTGTGTTATGTCCTGCAGATCCGGTTTCTGAGTCCAATCTTGTCTCAATAGCAGCTAATATGGACTCGGCTCCCGAGTTCATCGCCTGGTTGGCGGATGTCGGTTCTTCCACATTGTTTGTGGGATTAGTATTTTCTGCCTTTTCCACGGGACTTTCGACTTTCGTACTTTTGGCGATCTCTGACTGCACCATGCCGATGAAGTGCGATCTGGCTGCAGGCATCTCCAGAGAGGCGGCAAATCCAATCATACTTTGGTGATATGCAACCATTGAGGCTTGATCCGACCCTATGTATGAATATGGTAGATCTGAGAAGAATCCGACATTGAAGCCTTCATCTATTGGGCATAGGGAGGGTGAGATAAAATTACTTCCACCACGGAATCCCGTTGCTTCTGCTGTCAAACCAATAAAAATATTAGCAGATCCAATCGGTAGGACACAAGCACTTACTAGATAATTGCGTGCCGTCATATAGGATCCGTTGTCAAGGAAACGTCTGACGTCGCCGTTGAATTGCAGGCTTCAGACAGTGATCGTGCTTCCGATTTCGCAGAGTATCCCCGCTCGAAACGTGCCTCCCGACGCCGCTGGCCCCACGGTGTGCGCCAACTGTCGAGACTTCGTAGTTAGGATCATGGACGGGGGTGCCATAAGCCTACTGGTAGAACCGTGGGGGAACGTGGGAGTACCGGAAACGAGGACACAATTTACCCAGGTTCGGTACGACGCAACTATGGCGACGTTCCTACTCCTGCAATCTCACTAAATCAGGGTTGAAGCCTGAAGTATACAGATTACAATTCTGAGTATGGTTTCGCTAACTCGGCGAGGATGAACTTCTCGGCGAGTCGACTTCTAGCTATTGTCCTTGTTGTTCTCTTGCCCCCGTCCGGATTTATATAGATAGACGGACTAGGACTTACAGGAAAGGAAACCTAGAAGACTACAGAAAGTAATCCTATACTTGGAAAGTAAGACATCCATCTTCTTCTCCAAGCCGAACCACGCAGAGGGTCGTGCTCCGAGTTCTTCTAGAATTCGTTTTCCTACGCATCAGCTTTACTAGGCCGCCCAATGGACCTCACTCCATTTCCTGCGGGCCACCCTTGTAATCCGGCCTTTGGCCAATGCCGGATATACCCCTAATTGGCATATATCCGACACCTTGTCTTTGGAAATCTTGTTGCCAGAAAAAAGAGAGGGTTTTATATTGGTTCTTGCTTCAAGATAATCTAAACAACTCGGGTTCCTTTATAGAGAAACTAGTTATTCGTTTAAGATTTTTCATGTTACATGTGTAAACAAGGGGCATTGTAGACCAAACCGCCCTCTTCTTCCACTGTAAGTTTGCTCAAACTTGTCGGAAATGTATTTGTTCATCTGAGACAATCCGGTCATCATTTTCCCATCTGGAATGTATCTCCCATATGGAAGATAAGATCTCTAAGAGCAAGTTCAATAGTAGAGCTAGCAGCTGGCTATAAGAAATTGCCACGTCACCTATAGTCAACTATAGAGCCAACATGTACAATAGTGAACTATAAAAATTGGTCACTTTATTGATACATGGCCCACCTCTCACTCGCACAAGGTGCCTAGGAGCACGTGCTACAGCTAGCTCTTGCATGAGAGCCCACTCTCCTTCTCTCTCCTCTTCTCTCTCTTCCATGTCACCACAAAAATATTATTCTAATCCTTATAGCCCGCTTACATAAGCTTATTGTACTTGCTCTAAGACCTTCTCATTGATATTACTGTTCTTAGCTTTTGGTCCATTTGTCTCATCGGAAACTCATTCATTTCACAATAGATGCAAAACCATCTTTAAAATAGAGCCAGGGCTGAAGTGGCTACAGTCCAGAGCTGTCATGCAAAATCTCATTGGATAGAGCTTTATTTGAATTTCTTTGTACAAATCTCTTGTACACTTAGATCCTTTTGTTTTTATTTTTACTTAAATTAATAAAATTACATAGTAGCGTCTTACCGTTTTCCTAGAAAAAAGTTAAAAGTTATGCTTATCAAGGGTACTCCCGTTTTAATTGTGCAACTTTACCGAGTTATAACATATACCTCTTATAAAGCAAAATCTCCCTAACATACATAAATTATTTTTCTATCTCAACGGTCATGTCATATTCACCAATATTTATTAATATGTACAACATGTATTTATTATTTTATATCTCAACATTCAAGTTATCCACGTCATCTATTTTCTCGACCAATCAATTTTCCATGTCATTTTCATTAATATTTGTTAATCTCTACAATTCAAGCTACACTTCATTCATTCCACCAATCATCTACTTATTCATATTAATCAGATGGGAAATGCGGATAAGCTTGAGAACAGACAGCTCTTCACTTTAAAATCCACCCCAGGTATCTCTACCTGTAGGCAGAGGGTCCTCGTTCTTCTGGAGATGCCGCTGGCGCTGCTGAAGTGGATTGGGATGGCTGCGCCAAAGTCTACTGATCCATTAATAATTTGCAACATAAGCTTTAGTGCCTTGCTATGGCGAGGTCGTCTCCCCGCCATAATTTATTACACACTTTCATGTCTATTAAATTTAGCATCTCTACTATGACCAACTAAAAAAATGAGAAAATAATATAATACATCTTACATCCTTTCTTACATACATACAAAGGGATGCTGCTGCAACAGGCAGGGCATCCTTACATACGTAACACTTGCTATTTCTACTCTTCCTGTATCGAAATGTAATATGTTTTAGAATTTTCTAAGAAAAAGGTACATATACATGTTCTAGTATAAGATATACAAGAATCGAATTTTTGGCAGAACAGACCACTTCAAAAAACGAATTGGCAAAAAGGACCACCTGCGAGTGCAATTGGCAAAAATCCCGTGGCGGCAGGCTGGCCAGCCGACACGTGGCACATGCCGCCACGGTCGGAGGCGGCAGGCCCTGCCGCCACGGCCACAGGCGGCACGCTGCGCGGGCCTGCCCAGTGGTGGGCCATGTGTAGTACCCTCCCCTTTGCTGGTATGATTGCCAGACGTGAGGTGTGGGCTGCGGGATCAAATCAGAGGAAGGAGAGGAAAAGCAGAGAAGAGAGACAGCAGGGAGAGTTCAGTTTCTATTTCCTTCTTCAGACTTGTGTTCCTTCAGGTTACAACGGAAGGCTAAATAGCCCACGACACACACATCCTGGACACAGCTAGCACACAGGCCCACTCACGCGCACTCACACACATTCCATGCCAGCAGGGTACATCACCAACCCCGTGGCACACTCGTGTGACTAAGGTGTCACGTCGCCGTGTGTCACACTGCCCCCGGAGAAGCACTCGCTTGTCCCCAAGTGAGTACAGCAGGATAGCTAGTCTTCAGAACATCCCAGTCCTCCCAAGTAGCTGTTTCTTCAGGAAGATGTGCCCACTTTATCAGTACCTGTGCAACGGAAGAATTTCCTTTTTTCATCAGACGGCGATCCAGGATAGATTCAGGTTCCGCGGGAAGTGTGTCCAAAGCAGGCAATGTTGGTAATTCTTTGAACACAGGAGTGTAGTCTGCTCTATATTCCTTCAACTGGGAGACATGAAAGACATTGTGGATCTGACTATCAGGAGGCAGCTCCAGTCGGTATGCGACCTGCCCAATGCGCTCCAGTATCGCATATGGCCCAAAGAATTTGTATGCCAATTTCGGAAAAGGACGGTTCACCACTGATTTCTGCGCATAAGGTTGTAGACGAAGTAGAACTTGTTCGCCCACCTGGAACTCTTGTTCGGTGCGGTGTTTATCAGCATTCACCTTCATGCGTTTCTGAGCAGCTTCCAAGTTTTTCTTCAGAATCGCCCATTGAGTTGCTCTTTCAGAAAGCACACCCCCAACTGGAGAGGTTGGGTCTGAATCCAGCTCTGGGATGGCACCAAAATTTGGCTCGTGCCCATACAACGCTTGGAAGGGGGAGCATCCAATGGAAGTGTGAAAGCAAGAGTTGTACCAAAATTCGGCAAGTGGCAGAAAACGACGCCATTGTCGTGGAGCTTCCTGGACTGTACAGCGGAGGTACATCTCCAAACATTGGTTGACACGTTCGCTCTGTCCGTCAGTCTGTGGATGGTAAGCTGTGGTGAATTTGAGTTTGGTTCCCAACTGTTGAAAAAGAAGTTTCCAAAACGAACTCGTGAAGATACGGTCACTGTCTGATATGATTGTATGGGGCATGCCGTGTAGCTTCACCACAGAATCCACAAACACACGAGCAACCATCGGAGCTGTAAAAGGGTGCCGGAGAGGCATGAAGTGAGCAAACTTGGTAAAACGATCCACCACAACCATAATTGCATTGTAGCCATCCGACACAGGCAAGCCTTCCACAAAATCCATCGTAATATCACGCCAAGGTCCTGTAGGAGGTGGAAGTGGCTGAAGCAATCCCGCTGGGGGTTTGTTGCTATGTTTTGCATGCTGACAGATATCACATTGCCGCACGAAGTCAATCACCTGAGCCTTCAGCCCTGTCCATGCGAACAATTTCTTGAGACGTTCATAAGTTGCATCAGCTCCAGAATGTCCTCCCACTGCGCTGGAATGAAATGCGGAGATCAATTTAGTTTGAAGGGCAGAGTTCGATCCAATCCAGACCCGCCCACGAAAACGAATGATGCCATTGCGCAAATCATAGCCATGCTCGTCCGAGCTTGATAGGGCAAGTTCAGTTAGGCGACGCTGAGCCTCTGCATCAGTTACGTAGGAATTTATCACCTCCTGAAGCCATGTGGGCTGTATCTCGGAACACACCTGAATCGACATGAGATGACCCACACGTGAAAGAGCATCGGCCACCAAGTTTTCTGCTCCTTTTTTGTATGTGATTCTGAACTGGAGGCCCATCAAACGCGCCATGGCTTTGCGTTGCAGAGGAGATTGAAGATTCTGATCATCGAGATAACATAAGCTGTGATGATCCGTTCTTATCAGAAATTCCGCCCGTTGTAAGTATTGTCGCCATCGTTCGACTGCCATCAGCAGGGCAAGGAACTCCTTGTCATAAATTGATAGTGAAAGATGATGTTGCGAGAGAGGCTTGCTGAGAAAAGCAATAGGATGTTGGTCTTGCATCAACACAGCCCCAATGCCCAGGTCGCACGCATCTGTTTCAACCACAAATTGCTTGTTGAAATCTGGTAGGCTGAGCACAGGAGTGGAGACCATTGCCTCTTTGAGGGCTTGAAAAGCAGCTGTGGCCTGATCTGACCATGTAAAGCTCTTTTTCTTCAGTAAATTGGTTAATGGGCGTGCAATAATGGCGTAATTTCGCACAAACTTGCGATAGTAACCAGTTAAGCCAAGAAATCCCCGTAATTCAGTGACGTTGCCAGGTCTGGGCCAATCCACCATAGCTTGCGTCTTTTTGGGATCTGTGGCAACCCCATCTGCGGAAATAATGTGTCCGAGGTACTCTAGACTGTTGCAGGCAAAGGAGCACTTGCTTTCCTTGACGAATAATTGAGCGTCACGAAGCAATTTCAAGACCGCTGCTAAGTGCTCGAGGTGCTCTGCCATAGATGCACTGTAAACCAGTATGTCGTCCATGAAAACAAGGACAAAACGTCGTAAGTAAGGTGCCAGTACCATGTTCATTACACACTGAAAAGTTGCTGGAGCGTTGCATAGGCCGAACGGCATGACTTTGAACTGGTAATGTCCCTGATGTGTTTTAAAAGCAGTCTTGGCTTCATCATCCGGACACATGCGTATTTGGTGGTAACCTGCACGCAGGTCAAGCTTCGAGAAAACACGAGCCCCGGAAAGTTCATCCAATAATTCATCAATAACCGGCATTGGGAAAACATTTTTCACTGTGAGCTCGTTCAAACGACGGTAGTCAATGCAAAATCTCCAAGATCCGTCCTTCTTGAGAACCAGGAGTACGGGGGAGGCAAAAGGAGACATGCTGTGAGAAATAATTCCTGCCTCTAGCATCTTGCGTACTTGGTGCTCAATTTCAGTCTTGTGTTCAGGAGAATAGCGATATGGGCGTGCATTGAAGGGTGTGGCATCAGGCTTCAAAGTGATAGCATGATCGTAAGGACGAGAAGGTGGCAAAGAGGTGGGTTCTGCAAAAACGTCCGAGAAATTTGATAGAACCGCTTGAACCTCAGGTGGTGTGAAACTCGTTGCCTCTTTGGAAGGAGGTTGCACGACTGCCATCGCCCACACTTCATTGCCTTTGCACCATTTAACCAATTGTTCCACTGGTACTTCACGCACAACAGGTGTGGTAGTTGATTGTATGCCTTGCAATGTCACCCTTTTTCCCATATTAGTTATTCGTAGTGTTTTCTGTACCCAATCGCCTGTGATTGGACCATGCTTCTTTAGCCAGTCGACACCTAGGATTGCATCGTATGCTCCAAGTGGCAGCACACGCATTGGAGTATAAAATGTCTCCCCTTGAATCCACCAAGACAGATTAGGCACAAGTTTATCACATTGCAATTCTTCATTATTGGCAAGCCGGACAGAAATTCTACTTGTTGTCTGCACCGTGCACTGAAGCCTATCGAGCATAGAAGCATTTAGAAAACTGCCAGTACTTCCTGAATCAATGAGAATCAATAAGACCTGATTGCCCACCATTGCACGTAAGCGAATGGTGTCACTCGATTCTGTGCCAGCTATAGCATGAATAGACAAGCTCAACTGTTGCGCTTCTGCCAGATCTTGCATTTCTATCATGTTCAACACTTCATCAGATAGTTGCTCCGGCGTGTCGTCAGTTGTCAGTGCGTGCAATTCTGCAGTTTGTTTCTTCAAGCACTGATGAGTTGGTTCGTACTTGTCGCCGCATTTGTAGCATAGCCCATTGGTTCGCCGATAATCTCGTAGCTGCCTGTCCTTCCAAAAATCACCATTACCCAATTTTAGAGCAGGGCGAGCATGATCCCCACGAGTCGTTGCATTATCCGCCCTAGGATGAAAAGGGGCACGGTGTGCCCATGGTCTGGCTTCTGCAAGCACTTCTTGCTGCACCAATGCCAACAAAATCGCCCTCTCCACTGTTTCTGGTACCTGCGACTCAACGGAACTGCGTATGTCCAGTTTCAGACCTCGAATGAACTGAGACACGAAGAATTGTTCATCGTAGTGGGGATTCTGGATGGAGATCTGATATGAGAGGGTCTCAAACTTGGCTTGATAATCTTCCACTGAATCTTGTTGCTTAAGGGCCAACAATTGCTTCATATATTTTCTATGATCGTCAGCCCCAAATTTCTCTTCTACTGCCGCCATCAGCTCAGTCCACGAATTCACCTCATGCCGCAGACGGTATGATTTTAGCCACAACGCAGCATTGCCATCCATATGCAAAGTACATGAGACCAACCAAAGAGAGGGATGCACATTGAACAACCTGAAGTAATCGAGGCACTTATCCTTCCAGACCCGTGGTTGATCACCATCAAATCGTGGGAATGACATCTTCAATTGATGCTTGTTCGGTTGTTCTCCTCCATGTGTTCTACCGCCACCAACGCCTCCAAGTCCACCGCCTCCAGTGCCACCGAATCCACCGCCACCAACGCCACCAGGTCTACCGCCACCAGCGCCTCCATGTCCACCGCTGCCCAGAAGCCCATTGCCCCCATCTGCGGCAGCCCGAGGTGAGCCGCGCTCGCCTGAATTTGCCGAGGACGCGCCCGGCGCGTTGCCGGTCCAGACCACGCGCGTGGATTGTAACGTGCTTTTGCCGGTGACTCCATGCTCGTTGGGATCACCATCATCTTCCTCCAGGGACGGGGAGCGGACCCGCAGATCCTCCATGGCCCGCGCTGTAGTCGTCACGCGGTGGTCGAGAGCCGCGAACTGGCGTGCGGCCTCGTCCTGCATCTTCGCACCGTCCCGCACTGCCGTAGCGATGAGGCCGAGCTGGGCGACCAGCTGCTGTTGCGTGGTGTCCATGGACGCTACACGCCCGTGCAGGAGATCGAGACTGGCCTGAAGCTCGGTGATGGATGCCGCCGTGGCTGCCGCTGCGTCTCCCATGGCGTCGAGCACGTACTGTGTCTGCGGAGAAGGCTTGGGTGGCGCCGTGTTGACTCCTCGCCGGATCGAGCAAACCGATGGCCGGAATTACAGAGGATGGAGCAGAGCGGAAATCACTCCAACCTCGAACCAGATCTCGGGATTCTACTGCTCGAACTAGCGAATTGGGAATCAAACCGTACCACACCGCTCCCAGAAACCGATCTGAATCTGATACCAAGTGTAGTACCCTCCCCTTTGCTGGTATGATTGCCAGACGTGAGGTGTGGGCTGCGGGATCAAATCAGAGGAAGGAGAGGAAAAGCAGAGAAGAGAGACAGCAGGGAGAGTTCAGTTTCTATTTCCTTCTTCAGACTTGTGTTCCTTCAGGTTACAACGGAAGGCTAAATAGCCCACGACACACACATCCTGGACACAGCTAGCACACAGGCCCACTCACGCGCACTCACACACATTCCATGCCAGCAGGGTACATCACCAACCCCGTGGCACACTCGTGTGACTAAGGTGTCACGTCGCCGTGTGTCACACCATGCCGCCTCTGTGGGTGGCGGCACCCTGTGCAGGGGACAGCGCCCAGCGCTGATTCCGTGGCTCTGCGGCGTGGGATTTCGACCTGCGCAGTGGTGGGCGCGGCACTGATTTGGGTGGTGGCGGCACCCTGGCACGCTGAATAATTTGCACTGATTGCTAGAAGGAAAAGTCCCGGCCGACATGCATATATCGGATCACGCGTGATATGATCGCCGTTTGTTATTTTATGCGCCGAAAGCAGCTCACTCGGTTCTATAAATACCCGCAGAACGCCCGTGTAATGCACACTGTCCGCTTAGTGCCGCTCTCTCGCTCCCGCTGCTGCTCTTCCAAATACTCCCGCTGCTCTCATTGCTCCGTGCAGTTTGTGTGTCACCAAGTCAGCACGGAATAGAGAGTACAGTCATTAGAGAGATGGCAGGTAGTGGTAGTGGTGGTCTCGATCCAGTTAGCTCATGGTGTATTCTATATCATGCGGCAATAGGTTCTTGCGCCAATAAGAGGGAGGGTAGAGCGGCAGTTAGTTTTTGGGATATAATGAGTGAGCGGTACCACGCCGGTGCTCTGGGGGAAAATTTAGCCAAATATCAGCTGCCGCCTAGATCCACCAATGAAATTAGGGACGAACTAAAGAGGTGGCGTCATAAATGGCAGAGAATATGTGAGCTTAAAACGATTGAGTCGGGGCTTTGGGGTTTGCCTATCTCAACTACTAGCGATCTGATACGATTTTCAGACGAGGCTTATGCACTTCACGTTGGGGTAAGTGATTTACGAGTTTACATAATCTTCAAATTAATTTGCATCGTTATAATTGTTGTCTGTCTTTTATTCTAAATATGCAGCTCTGGCCATCAGACGGAGAGTTTTTGAACAAAAAGATTGAGCACTATGAGTGGTTGAACATATTGTTTGGGCCACCTGCTAAGGGGTTTCCGGAGACCAACGCGCACGCTGAGTGGATGTTGAGGACAATATCCGAGGGGAAGATTGATGCCGTATTAAAGGGGAGCGTTGAGCGTCCATCAATAGGGAAGAGTGGTAGCGCATTAAAGGGCAAGACTGCTTCTGCATCGAAGGGGAAGAGTGGTGGCGCATCGAAGCCAGTTGTCGATGAGAACAGTGACGATGACTTTACGCCGAGAAGTTTAGCCAGGTGCAAAAGTATGTGGAAGAGTGCAGGTTCATCAAAAAATGTCGCTGATGAAGATAGTGATGACGACTTCATGCCTCCATCACGAACACGTGGGAGAGCGAAGTGAAGTCGTGGAGTTTAATTAGTTATTTCTATTCGTGTTTTATTATTTCAAGTTGTACTTGTTTCTTGTTGTGAGTTGTATGTTCAATAAATTTCGTCTTAGCAAAATTATTAAAATAAGTGCGTCCAAAACTCATAATAGGAGCATGTCCCGTAGAAGAAAAATTAGGAATATTTCAGGTACATATGTAGTAATATGTCTGTCGCGAAAATAAAAAATTACATGTGTCACGCACAGCGTATTCGGCCTCGCCGGGGAGCTCGTGGAGGAGGCGTCGATCGGCCGTACCTGCGGGGTGCCTGAGCATTGCGGGGAGGAATGATGGACTCTTCATCATGTTGTTCTGATGGTTCGGGAGACGGGGTACGTATGACTGGCTTATACTCTGAATAGCCTGGAATTAAACTTGAAGTGGTGCCCGATGGGTCATAACCAAAGAATTCAGTAAGTATTCCAGGGACACTGTTGGTGTGCGATGGTCCAGCGATTTCTGATTCATGCATGTGTTGACGACCCTGTAATGGGGGCATAGTGAAACCATAACCGGCCGCCATCTCGGCCCATGTAGACTCTACAGTTTCCTGATTATGAAAACAATTCGTAAATAACAGGCATGACATGTAGGATATTTAATAATGTCTCCTCGTACGCAATGATTTGTTTGAGATTACAAAAAAAATCTACATACTTGTGTCGTGTTGAACCGCTCCGAACGACACTCGGGTCGATCCATATTTTGCCCTAAACCAGCTCCCGCCCCCTCCCATGTAGTTTCCTGTTAACGTAAAAAAAATTGTAAGTAATGGATGGCACGATATTATGACTTAGTATATATTTAGTAAAAAGAAACACCTGTGTCGTATTGCGCATATGCGAACTCTCGCCTTCAGTATAGGAGTACCGTCCTCCGTACGGGCTAGCCCTGGAAAAGGATTCTCCTCCTATTGTAAGCATCGTCATACGTGAACAAAATATTGCATATGTATACAAATAAAAAAATAGAGATTATTGAAAAAGTATATTTGTTTACTGTAAGATAAGACCTGTGTGCCTTCTTGAAGAAGAGACGAGTCCTGCCTGGGAAATGTTGGCGCGGTATTCCTAACCGACATGGTACGGCGCGGATGGATCGTGCGTCGCTGGCTAGTGCCCACCTCACTCGGTCTGGATGATGGCGCGTCCGGCATGTCGTAAGCTTGCGGGATAACGTCACCATCTCTCGTCCCCATAGAACACTTTCAATATTTCCATCGTACCTACCGAACAACCAAATTTAGAATAAAAAAATTAATATTGCATTCAATTATTTCATAATCACATTTTTAATATAGCTGACCCGACTAAAATTTTACTTATTAAATTTCATATTGCATATGCATTTATTTTATTTTAATATCCATAAATGCCGGCATCATAATTATTTTGTATTGTTTTACTTACTTAATTTTATATTGCATGTGCATTTATTTTATTTCAATATCCATAAATACTCGCATCATAATTTTTTTGTACTGTTTTACTTATTAAATTTTATATTGCATGTGTATTTATTTTCTAACTTCGTCACGGCTGTATTTCAATATCCATGAATACTCGCATCATAAATATTTTCTGGCATTCGTAATTATTTTCCATGCAATCCATAACTGACCGTAATAATTATGACTTACTGTTAGCGCGAACTAAATTAGTAACATCTTCGCTTAATTATTTTCTGGAATGTGAACGTACTGCCCAATGCATGCGTGGAGTATGAAAAATTAGCATTCAATTGAAACTATCTACTGCCTGGGAACGTGCTGCATGCGTGCTGTTTGCCTGCCGTAATAATTATGACTTAATCTTCCCTTCAAAAAATTTATATTGCATGCAATTCTCTCATTATCACATTTTTATTGTAGCTGACCCGATTCATATTATTTTCTAACTGCCTCGCGGCTACCGTGAAAATACGATATCCATAAATATTTACGGTTATCTAATACGTGTATACACTTTTGAAAACAATAACCGACTATAGTAATTATAATTTTAAAAATAGCGCAAACAACATCGGACCACAACTACATAGAGCTAGCACTATAACATCTGTATCTATGTCACCCAAATTCCAACTACAATTACAACAACATGGCTACCTACGAGCTATAAAACAAACTAATTTACACTAATTTCTACATTCTAAATATTCTAATTATAACTGCATGCCAAAACAAATAAACATACTCTAAATCATGTACCTTGTTGTTGAACCTCTTAGTTCAAAGATCGCGAAAATATGTTTGAGAGCTTCTGCAGCTGCTGTGAGAGAGAGCGGCAGTCTGATACGTGCCTACGAGAGCGAGAGAGCAGCAGCAATTACAACAACAATTACAACAACATGGCTACCTACGAGCTATAAAACAAACTAATTTACACTAATTTCTACATTCTAAATATTCTAATTATAACTGCATGCCAAAACAAGTAAACATACTCTAAATCATGTACCTTGTTGTTGAACCTCTTAGTTCAAAGATCGCGAAAATATGTTTGAGAGCTTCTGCAGCTGCTATGAGAGAGAGCGTCAGTGTGATGCGTGCCTACGAGAGCGAGAGAGCAGCAGCTGCTGCTGGTGTGAGAGCTGCTGTGGTGCGAGAGTTCGTGTAAGTGAGAGAGCTAGTGTGCTGTGAGAGTTCGTGTTCGTGTGAGTGAGAGAGCAGTATATATACGCAAGACTGGACAGGTGAGGGTGAGGAGCAGCCCGGGAAAATTTATTCGATCGAATCCTTCACGCGCGAAAGCAAAGCACTCTGCCTCAAAATCAGTGCCTCAAAATCAGTGCAATTTGTCACTTTCCCGCCTCAAAATATGCGCGCCGAATGCACAGCAACCGCTGTCGGACACAGAGGCTGCAACCGGCCGCCTCGGAATCAGCACCCGTCACGCGCGTCTTCTCTCCGTAGCTTTCCGTCGCGTCAGGGAGCGTGCCGCCACCGCCCGAGGCGGCATGGCCCACCAGCTGCAGAGGAGCCACCGTGCCGCCACCGCTCGAGGCGGCACGCCGTTTCTTCCGCAAAGCCTCGTAATCAGCGCCGGATGCTGTCCCCTGCAGAGGGTGCCGCCACCCATCGAGGCGGCATGGCCCACCACTGGGCAGGCGGGTGCAGAGAGGAGGCGAACGTGCCGCCTGGGCCCGTGGCGGCAGGGCCTGCCGCCTCCCTGCGTGGCGGCACGTGCCACGTGTCGGCTGGCGGGCCTGCCGCCACGGCATTTTTGCCCATTTCACTCAGATGTGGTCCTTTTTGCCAAAACAGTTTTTGAAGTGGTCTCTTTTGCCAAAAAGCCACAAGAATCTACACACTAAAATATGTCTAGATATATTTTGTTTAAATAATGCTACTCCCTCTGATCCTAAGTGGGCGACACTTTTTATGGATCAACGGAGTATTATTTTGGTATGGAGGGAGTTTTTTGAGGAAAGCCCTTGGTGTTATTTTAGGAAAGCCCTTGGACTATTAGGGTCTATTTGCAGGGTTCAGTCCAAACCAAGCCCAGCCCAGCCCATCTGAGCCATAAAGCCCGCACACCAAGATGAGTGGCGGTCGACTCAAAAGAAAAAGAAGTGCCGGCACCGGCGCGACGCCGCAGGCCCGTAGTACTGCGGGTGTAGACAGCCCGACGTGCCGCCGATTAAGGCCTTGTTCGTTTCATCCCACCCCGGCCGGGATCTGTATCTAATCCCCGTGGGTCGGCGGGGGTCAGCGCGCCCGGGGTTTAATCCCGGCCCACTTCTCTGCGCGCATTCGGTTATACCCGGCCGGGTTTGCATCCCGTCCAATCCCCTCCAAAATCACTCTGATCCGCCGGGGTAAAAACAATCGCCGTCCCACCCGTGGAAAAATTCCCGAAACGACATCGGAACAGAAAAGATTCTCTCGTCTGCTCTCTCGCGATGCTGAGGCGAGGGCGGCGGCGGCGCCGGCGCCGGCGCCGGCGCGACGACTGGAGGACACAACGGCGGTGAAGGCTTCCATCCGTTTCTCGCGCGCGGTGTACGCCCCACTCCATCTCTCTCTGGGGACCCTCTATCGCAAGGCTAGAAGTCCGCGGCGCATCGACCCGGCGGGAGCTCGGCGGCGACAGCGCTGCCAGAACATCATTTCCGGCGTCCCCCGTGTGGCACCTCTTTCCCCGGTTCCTACAACGGCTCCTCCGGTAATATCCTCCAGCCCCTCATCTTCCTTCTCTGTCCCTAAATCTCTGAATATACAGGGTTAGGGTTCTTGATTTTGATTGTTTTGAGCTCCAGTATAAAGAATCATTGAAGATACTGATTGCAAAAGAAAAGCACATTTAGATATTTCCAAGGATGCCTTCGAGTTGTTCTTTATTTCTGGTGAATCATCTTTCAGGGAAAATCTAGACTGGATTTTGTTTTGCAATTAGATGTCATCGCTCTTTTATTCCTCCGGGAACTTCATTTGTTACAAAGAAACATCAATATAGATGAAGTATGAAACGATATTTTTCTGGAAAGTTTGTACACAATGCAATTTAGCAAGCAATGATAAAATCTGAATCATTCCACTTCTAGCTAGTTTATTCAATTTTATTTCATCGGCAACAGAAATTCATGTGTGCGTTCTGTAAAGTCCTCTGCTAAATTGGGCCAGTTTGGATGTCTCCTGGATGGATGCATATTAGCTATCAAACCTTGTACGTGTTAAATTGCTCTGTGTGGATTACAACTTACATTCTAGTGTTGGTTCTGATGTGTGTCCTCGTCCTGGTGGTAGTAGCATACTGGTCCTATTCCTAGCAGTAGTACTATACTGACATATGCCTTATTAAGAATGTACTGAGAACAGTTTAACTAGATGAAATTGAATTCAATATTTTCTGTTGCACATTCTCCAGTTCTCCTTTTCAGTTTTGAGTGTCTGGTGCCGGCGCGAAGGCAAATCGGTCTGAGGTGACGGCGGCGGCGGCGGCAACATGCTCCTTGGTCTGAATCTTGCCGCCGACACCGCATCTCCTCCTGTATTTTTGGTGCCGGGAGTCTTGGGAGGGATTCCCCTGGACGTGAGAGATAATGTGCCCTGCGAAAGCTCTTCTTCGAGTTAACCTCCTGCAAGGAGACCAGACTCCACGCTGCTGCCTCTTGAGAAAGAGATCTCTAAGTTCACTGTTAACTTCAGCTCCTCTTCTTCTTCCATGTAAGCATTCTTGTCTCCTTATCATCTCCAATTTCTTTGTAAGAAGACCTTATAGGGTGCTCTAGTCGTTGTTGAACTGTGTTGCCTTGGGAAATCAGTTAGTTAGTCAGTCTAGTTTAGTGTGGAGCATATCAGTAATAATTCAAGTAGATGTAAACATATAGCCATATCCCTGTTTGTAAAGCAGTGCTACAATCTGACTGTTGTTTAGTACACGAATGAGGACCTTGCATATCCATGTTTCTTTAGTCTTTGATTGCAAGAATCAGCAGCAGAGCTTACCAGTAAGAGGGCCAAAGAAAGGATTTTTCTAGTGATACAAAAAACATGAAAGAAAATTTCCAGTCCAGTAATAGTCACAAGTTTGGTACTACTATCTACCATGGTTCTTTGGTTTTGTTGGTGGTTCAGTTCGCTACACTTCTAGCCAGTTCTTCTGCAGTTTTGATCAAGCATGTGTTTAAGCAGGGATATTCAGTATTAAGATAGCCTGTGAATTTATGATTTTGTATTATCATGTGAGACTGCCGCAGCATTTGGACAAACCTTCGCTGATCAGTCCATGGGTACATAAATTAGATAGATCATATATGAACATCTCTTCCACACATTTCATTCATTTTCTGTAACATGCACCCATGTTGTTATATTGGTGGGATAAATTAGTTTCGACTTGTTTATTTGACCAAAAGTTTCTGTTTTCTGTGATATTGGAGGTAAAGATGTACTTTTGGTTACATATCATGGCTACCATTCACCCCCGACATACTGTAAGAGAGATGTTTACTTCTCTGAAGTCACATGTATGGTTTACCTTGTTCTTTGTTTATATATGTGCCCTGTAGTTGGTATATAACCTTTTACTTCTTGATAGTTTTGGCAAGTTCTTGTATTTTTGTACGGAAGTAGAATTCACGATAATAGTCTTTGGGTTATGGTTTGTGAAACACATGTCTTGCCTAGTTAATCTGCCTGGTTACTAAAGTTTTGTTCAGAAAAAATAGACATGCCTTATTTTTGTTGTTTTTGTTGTTGTTAAAACCAAGAATAAAATAGGTTTATGCCTAGGTGCGCTTAAGCGCCGTGCGGCAGCCTTGCGCCTCGCTTCCGGCATTAGTGGCCCACTGCCCATAGGCGGAGCGCTTAGCCGTGAGTGTGGCAGAAGAAATCGTGTGAATATTACTGTTCTGTGAGTTGCATATTGATAATATGTTGTGCTGATCTTCAAGCGAGATCTGGCTGTTCTCTGTTTCTTAAAAGAAATGTCTATTATATTATAAATTAGAGCTTGTACAACTTTGCAATAATTAGATTCCTATTGGAAATTTTACAGGATGTTGCTGAAACATACGACATCGAGGCAAAGCCCAACTTTCCTATTCATCAAGGATTGCGTGAAGGTCGGCACCGTTGTCGGCGGCAGGAGTGATGCATTATATTATAAATAAGGGCGTCTGACAATTTGTTAGTACAAAGCAATATGTTGTTATTGACTGGCCTTGGCTTGGTTGTGTTTTTTGATGTTTGAATGCTGCAACAAAGCAATACATTGTTGTACATGCAGAAAGGATCTTGTTTTGATGAATGCGTTGATGCTGTTTCCCTGGGGAGTAACCGAACATGCAGAGTCTTGCAGGGATTATAGTCGGTTTAGGGGAAGGGGTTAACGGGGGTTTTGGTGACACCAGGGGATCACCCAATCCCTGGGGGGATGTGTTCCACGTTGGGATTGGTTCCCCATGAACCGAACAAGCCCTAAACAAGTCGATACCGGCGACTCCGAGGCACACAGAACCAAGATCTCGGATTCTTATCCCCGAGAAAAAAACGAGGCCCATCTGTCAGCCTCCCGCCACGTTACCTTGAAAACGATCGCAAACCCCGGCGTGAGTGGTGACACCTCCACACCACTAAGGATGGCAATGGGTAGGGTATGGGGCGGGTAGAGCAATACCATACCCATACCCGTATAGTCAGCGGGTAGAAAACTCTACCCATACCCGTACCCATGGGTATGAAAGTCTACCCATACCCATACCCGGCGGATACCCATACCCATTGGATACCCAACGGGTACGCAAGTTATTATATTCATTGATAAAACATTTGACAAAAATATCAATTTGATCAATTGTATGCCTCATGAGTGGGAATTTATCTTCTTATTTTGAGTATTTAGAAGATGAGAGGATTAAGGAGTGATTGAAATTTGGGGATATTTGGGAGACGAGGGATTACGAGGACGCTTTGACCGTCCCTTCTCCTCATCGCCTTAACCCTGGAGTCATGGCCTTGTGGGTTGCTTCCTGCTAGGCTACATATGGCCAAAGTGGCCCATATGTCAGTATAAATGGGTAGGGTATGGGTATACCCGCGGGTACAACCTGATACCCATGACCTACCCATGACTTGATGGGTAGGGTACGGGTACTACCCATGGGTATAAAAATGTACCCATACCCTGCCCATACGGGTCGAATACCCGCGAATACCCATACCCACGGTTAAAATTGCCATCCTTACACACCACCAGCAAAACCACGGCGGCCAGCCCCGATCTAATCCCTGTTCAACGCCGCGGAATCGAGGGCCCGGTCCATCCTCGCGGTCACATTCACGGCGCAACATATAAATCCCGCCCGCGCCCCGATTGTGTAACCCATCTCTATCCAGAAATCCTAGTACACTCTGATTACACGGACACGCGTGAAGCATACACAAGAGAGGGAAGAGAGATGGATCCAGCTGAGGGCCGAAGGATAGTGGTGGCCGTGGACGAGGGCGACGAGAGCGTCCACGCGCTGCGGTGGTGCCTCGCCAACTTCGCCGCGGGCGGCGACACCATCCTCCTGCTCTACGTCAGGGCCCCGCCGCCCACCTACTCCGTGCTCGACGCTACCGGTACGTTCCTCTTGTCAGACCACCGTCGCCTCTGCTCTGTCCTCTCTGTGAATCGACCATCTCCTGCGCTTTTGCTGGCGTTCAGAGCTGACCAGAGCCTGTGCCGTAAGCTCCTGTAGGGCCGGTAGGCTACATGTTCGCCGAGGAGGCCACCGCCGCGGTCGAGGGCTACAGCCGGCAGGTGGCGGACGCGGTGATGGAGAAGACGCAGAAGCTCTGCGCGCTCCACGGCAAGGAGAAGGGCGAGATGAAGGTGGAGGCGAAGGTGGCGGTTGGGGATGCCAGGGGCGTCATCTGCGAGATGGTGGACAAGCTCGGAGCCGACGTGCTGGTGATGGGGAGCCATGGCTATGGCCTTTTCAAGAGGTAATTACTCACTCCTGTCTCTAAGATCAGCTGCCTGCTGAATTCATGATTACTACTTGCAAGGCAGCTACTCTAAATTTGTTTCAGGCTTCAGTCTTCAGTCAGAGTAGTGCTTGATCGTGGACTGTTCTTTGTTTTGCAGGGCGCTCCTCGGGAGTGTCAGCGATTACTGCGTCAGAAACGCGCACTGCCCCGTTCTCATCGTGAAGTCGTGAGGGATGAACTTTTTCTGAGGGGATTAACAATGATGCCTGTACTTGCATGTGATGTTTAGCCTAGCTGGTCGATTCGGTACTGCATTTCCTCACTTCATTCACTTTTGCTTCTTGCTGCCCATGTAATCTGTGCTGCCTGCCTGCCAGACGAGCTAGGGGACGTGTTGACTGATGAGTCTCAAGTTCTCCGGCAACTTGTATGCTACCCTTTCAGACTGTTAATGTTATGTTATCGGCTCGATGTTAAGCATGTACAGTAACTAGTTGTTCTGCTGCAACGGCTGTTCTCGGCTATCTGCAGTCTCTTGTAAATTGTTTTTCACCTTCTGCAGAGAAATGTATGCTTTGCCGTTGCGGTACTCTCGAAAGAAAATACTCCCTCCCTCTCAAATTAACTGGGATGTATCTAACACTAAATTATATGTACATATATCTACTTTTATACATCTTTCTTATTCCGCTTGAGGGCATCTCCAGCCGTCCCCCCAGAGGGGCCTTTTCGCGGCGGAAGCGGCGAATAGCGCCGTTTCTTCACCACTCGGCCCCCCCAGAGGCCCAAATAGCGCCGTTTCGGCGCTATTTCGCGCCGCGGCACACAGGCAAAACCCAGCCCGCTGGGTTCGGCATGGGGGGGGGGAAACTGCGCGGCCGCGCGCGCGGGTCAGCTCTGTCAACGACGCGACGAGAAAGCGCGCGAACACCGCTCGTGACCTTCTTCTCGGCGCCCGCGCCGTCAAAGGCTGCCGGAGTAATGGCGTGGCGGCCGGCCAGTGCATACGCCCCAGTCAAAGGCTGCCGGATTAATGGCGGGGGCGGCAGCGGTGACACGCGCGGCGCAGCGACTGGACCGCCAGGCTATAAAAAGGGTGCTCGGCCCTCGCCGTCCGCCCATTATTGCCTCCTCCTCCCCGCCGCTCCCCCATTCTAGCCTCCTCCTTCTCTCCCCCTCGCCGCGCCTAGCAACGATGGACGGCCTCTGGGATGCATGGCCCGAGAGCGACGACGAGGGACAACAGGAAGCGGCGCCGGCGCAGCAGCCGCCGCACGGACTAGCGGCGCCCGAGCAGCCGCCTGTCCAGGCAGGGCTCGCGCCTGATCAGGAGGCGGCGCTGGAGGAGGGAGCGGAGGCTGCAGCCGATATGGCCGGAGCAGCACGCCGCCCTGTACTCCATCGAGACCGCGCAGAACGAGGGGGCGTACCGCCAGGTCCTCGGCGGTCTCGAGCAGGCGGCGGCGGCGGCGGCGGAGGCTGCCGCCGTTCGGGCGTCTCTGGAGACGCACCAGAGGGAAGAGGCCGAGCGTGAGGTGCGCCGGCAGCTGGCCGAGAACGCTGCATCGGCCGAGCAGCCGACGATCATCGCGCAGTACGAGGCCGACCTGCGGGAGGTGGCGCGGCGGAGCGAGCGGCGCACCCGTCAGCCCTCCGAGCAGGCACAGCTGCACCGGCTGCGGGTGCAAGGCCGGGCGGAGCGGCACCGGCTCGCCGCGGCGAAGGATGACGGCGAGGCTGGTCCCTCCAACCGGCTCGCCGCGGCGAAGGAAGACGACGACGCCTAGGATAGTCGTCGCTGTTTTAGTTTTACTTTTCGATGTTTTAGTTTAAATTCGCGTCTAATTATACGAAGTTTGCCTAATTCAATAAAAATCGCCTATTTTCAAATTGTGTTTGTTTGGTCCGAATTATGGGCTCGGAGAGCGACTGGGAAGTCTGCCCCCTAGGTTCCAGAATAACGCCGCTTAGCCGTTTTGGGCCCTATGGGGGCGCAACAACTGAAGATGTCCTAAGTTAGTGCATCCTCTTCCGTGCTTTTACTGCTTTGGTATGTATTTTTGTAGAACATTATTTTTCACGTTCGGCACAGACCTATCTATCTGTCTCCTTAATGATGCACACAAAAGTGATCCAACAGTACCGACTTGCTTGTCTCCTTAACGTTATCTTCAAAATATTAATTTTTCCTTCTTTTGTTTGAAAAAGAGGGTCACCCCTTCAATTTCTGTTAAGGGCCTGCTTGGTTTGTTGTATTCTAGCCCAATACGGGGGTAATTTAAGGGTGGGAGCAATTTTACTTGCCAGCCCGGTAAAACCACTTGGATGGCTGTTTTCTTTTACTGAGCGGGCCAGTTTTGGGCCTTTTCCGCCGGGAATTGTCACGGACGTCGACTGCTCCGTTTTTCTTAGGGACGTATTGGTTGTGCACTAGGAATCGGACCTGTAGATTTTTTCGGGGTAGATATGGACCGGCTTGCCAAGCGGGGCCTAAGAGAAACCAAAGCAGTCTTATTACAACTACACCTAATCTACAAAGCAAAAGAAAAAAAAACTAACATCCAGCAAGATTTGGGGGAAAAGCCCCAGCCTCGCGTTACCATGGAGGAAAACGCCCTCCAACATTCAGACATTTTTTACACCTCCAAACAAAAGGGGGACGCGGAAATTCCAACTGGCCGCACGTGTTCCCGTCTTATCCCGACCATCCAGTCCGTTGGTGATTTGTGCCATTACGTTTTGCAGAAACAACCTGAACATTGTGCATTTCCATCTCATAGAGGGAGCGAAGGTGTACATGTCCATCTTCAACGCATCTCGTTCCCATGACCCCAACATAAGGCCATCTCCTGCGGGGTTGCTCAGTTGCACTGCACAGGCCGGATTTGAGCAGGCCTGGACAAAACGAGACCTCTACGAGGCTGCTCATACGGATAATTGTCCTTTTTTTGTCCGTGGATGCTCAAGTACAGACCAAATTTGGTCCAGATTCGAGCAGTCCGCGGACACGGGCCGTGTCTGTTCTGTCCGTGGAAACACAAACTCAACCCACATGTCAGCCTCTCTCTCTCCCCACCTACCCACCTACTCTCTCTCCTCTATTTCTTTTTCGTGCCCACACCCACAGGCCGCTCCACGCCGCCGCGCCGCCGCACTCCCCGGGCCTGCACCGACAGGCCTGCACCCCGCCTCCCAGCCATGGCGGCCGCCCTCTCCCCCACCGCCGTTGGCCCGCACCCCGCCTCCAAGTTGCCAACCCTACTTCCTCTCAGCGCTCGGGTGCGCGGCGGCGGCGTTGACCTCCATCTTGAAGGGCGGCACGTCGCGCGACCGCCTCCATCGGCGTTCTCCACCTCCATCGGCGTTCTCCATGAAGCCCACCTCCATCTTGAAGGGCGGCACAGCGCGCGACCGCCGGCGAGGCGTAGCGGCGGGAGGAGGTCAAGCGCCCGGCCGCGATCTCGCGGGGCAACGGCGGGAGGAGCCCGCGGGCGAGGGCGAGGCCGTGGGAGCCCGCGCAGCCGTGCGCTGCTCGTCATCTTGGTCGCGGTCTCCGGCGACGCAGCGAATCACGACCTCGCGCATCCAGCCGCGGACAGCGCTCGCTCGCCTCTATGCGTCCTCGCGCATCCAGCCGCCGGTAAAGGCGTGGTCGGCGAGCTCACAGGCAGAGGCCTCCGGCGCCGGAGGAGGAGCCACGGCGGCAGGTGGAGGCCGCGCTTCTTCAGGCTGGAGCGCGCCGAGTCAGCGGCCGCGACCACCAGCATGGCGTGAACACCGACGGCCACCAGCACGGCGCGAACACCGAGTCACGCGCTTGCGGTCGCTGCATTCCGAGCCGGCGGGGAGGAGGACGTCCACACAGGCAGAGGCCTCCGGCGCCGGAGGAGGTTCCGTTCGCGGAGGCAAGTGGAGCGTCCGTCCGGGGCAAGTGGAGCCGCGTGCTCGGCGCCGCCGCCCGCAAGGAGAAGAGCAGTGGACACTTTCTATTTGATTTAATTTTTGTGCCAAAAGTTGTCTGTCCGTTCTAAAATGAGCATCCCCGTAGGGTGCACGGCCCAACCGTCTCTGTCCGCGCGGCCGGACCGCTGCTCAAATGGACATTTTTGTCCCCTTTTTGTCCGGGAATTGAGCACTGCTGCAGGAGATGTCCTAATCCCCTAATCCCATCTCCTTCCTGTGGCCGGCGCCGCCATGCCGCCTCAATCCCATCTTGCCTCCACCGCTTGGCCCTCGATTTCTCTACCTTCTCCATCCGGTGCTCCAGGAGATCCGCGCCGAACTGCTCCGCTTCGCGCATCGGCCCGCGATCTGCCAGTGAGCTCTACCCGCGACCTGCCCGTTCCCGCCACCGCCGCCCGCGGCCAGTTCAGCGACGTCAACGGGAACCATGTGGGTCTCGATATCTGGAGCATGGTGTCTGCCGCCGGCGGTCGAGATCACCATTTTTTCCAAGCTATCCATTCTTTTTTTATAATGGATCTGCTTCCATTTTTTTCCAAGCTACAGATCTTCTATTATAAATTTAGTGCTAGATTGGAAAGAGAAGCTAAGTATCTTCATTTGGCAGGGGTCGGAGGCAAATTTGCTTTATTCAAAGAATTTTTCTCTCTCTAGGAATGAAACAGTGAAAGATCAAATAATAATTTCTCCCAAAACAGAAACGTACTAATTTTGATGCTGTGCTGTTGATTCTTGTTTTATTTATTTGTTCACTCGTATGAAGAGAAAATATACTACTGATGGACCTAAAAATTTCTTGTTCTATGGCCAGCTTCCTCATATTCCCATACTCGTTGTTTTTTGTTCAACAAATCTTGTATGGGAAATTTTTCTTTGAAGGTTGCAAAAAATCAGAGAAAATGAAAAATGATAATTTGTTTGAAATGTAAGCTGCTCGTTGCAAAATTCGAAGGATCTCTAAATACAAATTGGATTTAGTATCAGGGCTTTTTGTAAAATAGTTGTCATCAATCTGAACCAGACAAGACAGAACGACAGGTCCGTGATAAGCCGGGGACACGTACACCCGGGCGGGATTGCATTTTCGACAAAAGAGCAGATACTGCACCACAGGCATAGGCAGAGCAACTAGCCGAAAACTCAGAAGAGAACTAACAGTAACTTCACTCATCTGACTTTTTCCACTGAAATGCAGCTATTGCGGTGTCCGAATTAGTCTCCACTCCACCCTTTGTCAGCCCGGAAAATTTCACTTGCTACTTGTTCGAACATTCTTGTTCCCCGTTTCAGAGCATCTACTTTTTCTTGTTTTATCTGCATTATCGACCACGAGTTAAGCCAATAAGACACAAGACGAATAGGCACAAATGGATCAGAAATTCTCTTGTTTTCGAAACAAACATCATTTCGTGTACTCCAAATTGTTTAGAGAATAGCAGCAACCCCCACCATTACCAGGTTTTTTTTATGCTTCTCAAATGAAGGAATCCAATTGGAAATAAGTTTCTAATACTATCTGGGATTATCGGGAAGCCAAAAGCACAATGCATAACCCCCAAATTAATTTATCCATAGAGGACTTCAAAAAAAATATGATCAATACTTTGTTCCTGCCCACAAAATTGACAAGCTTTATTACCCACCCATTTTCGTTTAGAAAGATTATCCTTTGTCAGGATGCTACTTTTTTAGACACAGCCACAAAAAGATCATGATTCTTGTAGGAATCTTAACTTTCCACAAGAACTTTTCCTGGAACTTAAACACTATTAGCTAGCATGTTTTTGTAAAAGGAGCTAACCGTGTACACTCCATTTTCTTGTTAAAGACCAAGCAATGCTATCTTGGTCCTCAGTTAGTGCCACTTTAGCGAAAGTTCAATGACACTATTCCAAAGCTGCAAAGTGCCCCCCAAAGAGTCCTTCTAAATCTGACAGTGCTCCAACCTCTTCTAAAAATGGAAGCTACATATATGTTTTAGCAAATATTGTACAGTCCAGAGAAATCTTGATTTAAAGGTCTATCATCTATCCAACAATCCTCCCAGAACCGAACTCTTTCCCCATTACTTACTCTCCATTTACACAAGGCACAAAACTCTTTCTTAATAGCACACAAGCGAGTCCAAAACTGGGAATCCTTAGGTTTTGCCGAAATACCAGTGATACATTTGTTTCTAATATACTTATTTCTCAAAATTGTTTGCCACATTGATACGTCGTAAACGTATCCCTAATTTCAGATGTTCCATGTTGTTTTCATGTTATTTCCCACATGTTTGCTATGCACTTTATCTCATTTTTATCGATTTTCTGGACTAACCTATTGACAAGATGCCACAGAGCCAGTTCCCTGTTTTCTGTTGTTTTTAGTTTCAGAAAAGTTGTTCTGGAAATATTCTCGGAATTGGAAAATTCGAACCCCGGAAGTCTTAGAAATCCCGGAGGTTCCACGGAGTCCCGAAGAGACCCGGAGGGTCCTTAGGGGGGCCACACCATAGGGTTGGCGCGGTCCCCCCCTTGGCCGCACCAGGGGGTGGTGTGGGCCCCCCAGGCCTCCACCGCCTCTGCCCTTTCGTCTATTTATTCCCCCCGAGACGTAAACCCTAGGTGCTGGGCTCCGGTGTGGACTCCGCCAAAATGGCGTTTGGGAGGAGAAGAGCGGAGGCCAGGGCGGAGCCTCCGGTGGAGCCTCTGCCAAAATGGCGTTCGGGAGGATATGAGCAGAGGCCCGAGCGGAGCCTCCGCCAAAACCACCGGAGCCTCCGCCCGCAGGATACATCGCGAAGGGAAAAATGGGCTGCGCTGCTGCGCACATTCGAAGATCACCGGAGCCTCCGGTAAAACCACCGGAGCCTCTGGTGCTGCGGGTTCTGCTCAATGGCCACTTTGGGAGGGGCTATAAATACCCCTTCCCCTACCTCATAAATGCTAAGCTTTTTCCCATTCTCTCTCCTAGCCATTAATGAAAGCTTCAACCTCCTAGATCTCCCTCTCCAACCACCCAAACACTCCCATAATTTGTGGAGAGCTAGAGGAGACCTAGATCCACACTTCCACCAAAGGAATTTCAAATCCATCCACCACATCCTAGTAGATCTAGAATCCTACTTGAGGCCTAGAAAGCTTAGTAGATCTTGTGCTTGTAGCTTCCACCTTGTTGCAAGAAGCTTCGGATTGTTTGAGAGCCTCCATCCATCTTGTGGAGTGACCTCGAGCTCATGTAAGGGTTTGGTCAACGCCTTCAAGTCGACCTCATAGTGGAAACGAGAATCTCCCTCACCGGAGAAGCTCAAGGAGAATAAGGTGTGCACAACCGTGCTATTGAGGAGCGCCTAGGTGGCCCCCACCTCTCCAACATAGGCGTACTTCTCTTGAGAAGGAACTACGGGAAACATATCCTTGTCTCCTTGTTTACACTTGTGGTTTATCTTGTTGCCTTTCGTTTTACTTCCGTTGCGTATCTTATCTTGTATCACTTAGGTTGCTCACCTAGTTGCACATTTAGAGAACCTTACTTTATCTTGCTTAGCCATAATTAAAAGGAAAAGAAGAAAAATTGGTAGTCAACCTATTCACCCTCCCCTCTAGTTGACCATAATGCACTTTCAATTGGTATCAGAGCCTCGGCTCTTGCTAAGGGCTTAACCGCCTAAGAGTATAATGGTCAATGAAAATGCGCCCGACGGTTCTAGTGCGGAAATCGCCAAAATGACCGACACTATAACTAACCTAGAAGAAACGGTTGGAACCCTCCAAACCGAATTGTGCAAGGTTAGCTCTAGTGTTGGTTTGGAGGTTTCTAGCATAAAGAAAATGTTGGAGGCCATGATGGTGAAAACCAAGAAGCTTGAGGAACCACCTATCACCGCCGATGATGTTAGCTCGGATGAAGAGTCCATTCCGGACATCGCTGAAATGGAAGCTAACATTGTCTTAGTCAAGGCGAAAGCCAAGGCAAAAGCCGATAAAAGGCTAAGAGCGGTGGGAGCTCCGAAGGCTCCAAGTCTCAATCGGCTAACGGTTCGGGGTCTAACTCAAAAGTACCACCAGCTCACAATTATGACACTATCCATCCCATTGCCACAATGCCACACATTCTAAATGTTGGACTTCCTCCCATGCTTAACACTAACGAATTCTCTTCTTGGAATTTCGATATGGAGTCTCATATTTCAGGGTCTTGCACCGCCTTGTGGAGAAGCGTTCTCCATGGATTTCATCCCCACGATGCAAGCAACTTGACTCCAAGAGAAGATGTGGAGTTTCAACTCAACAAGACCGCTCTTGTTACTATCCAGAAGGCTCTCCCAAGAGAACATCTTGAACACATCCGCGGTATCAAGACCGCCAAGGAGGCTTGGGACAAACTTGACACTTTGTTTTAAGGCAATGCTAGCATTCAATCCTCCAAGTATGATGTGGCTCTCGACAAGTCCGAGAACTTCGTTATTCTTGAAGATGAGAGTCCCGAAGAACTATATAGAAGAGTTGTCACTCTTGGAAACCAATTGAGGGATTTTGGAAAAGAGGAGATCTCCGATGAGTGGATCAAGAGGAAGTTTGTCAAGGCCATAACTCCGTTTGAGAAGAATCTCTCCACAAGCATCCGTACAAGATCGGACTACAACTCCCTCAACTCAATTGGCGTTCTTAGTGAGTTCATAGCCATATCCCTATCTCACAAGAGCACAGATGATGCTCTCGCTCGCTCAAGAGGAGTTGGAAAGTCTCGCAACCTCGCCTTGAAGTCCAAGGCGGTTGCTCGGATAGAAGAAGTATATGAGGATGATGAGGATTATGAAGACTCATACAAGGGTGCTCACAAGTGTATTTCTCTTTCCATGCATGGTTATTGGAAGAGATGGGAGGCTCACAAGGCCGGTGCTCCTAGACCTTCAAGAAACAAGATCTACAAGAAGAAGAGGGAGAGGCCAAGGACATGCTTCAATTGTGGAAGTGCAAATCACTTCTTCAAGGAGTGTCCTTTTGAGCCAAGAGAAGGGAATGAAGGGAAGCTTGTTCGCAAGGACAAGAACAAAGCTCCACAAAACAATAATCTCGCGAGAAGATTCCCAAGGGATCTATATGTTCAAGAAGGCCCTACATTGGAAACATACTACTCCGGAGATGAAGGAGGAGATGAAGTCGTAGGTGTGGCCCACGTCGCCATAGCTATGACTTCCTCTTCATCAGTCTCTCTATTTGAATCCCCCAATGAGAAGGCATTAGTCCGACCTACATGTCTCATGGCAAAAGCCACCGCGGTAATATCTTCCACCTCCAAGTCTATTGCTACTAGTTCTCCCTCATTATTGGATTGTGTTGAAACCATTGTGGATGATGAGGAGACCAAGAATGTTTGCTCTTGGCTATGTAGTCTTGAAGGTGAAACCAAGGAAAAGGTAAATGTCCTCTTGAGGCAACTTGATGATGCTAACTCTCTCATAGATGAGAAGGAAGAGATCATCACTACCTTAGAAAGTTATGGTGGTGGTCATGAGAATCATGACAATGAGCTTGTAGAAGCTCTTGAGAAAGAAAGATCCTTGAGAACCTCTCTTGAAGAGAGACTATCTAGTTTAGAAGAGACTTATGCTATTAGTGTTTCCAAACTTAGGAAGGATAATGAAAAATCTCGTGCTTTACTTAAAATCTTTTAAGAAGAAGAGTTGAAGCTAGGGATAGCTCATGAGGAACTTGTTGAGCGTCATGGAAAACTAGAAAAGGAGTTCACGTCTCTTAAAGAAATCCATGACAAGCTCACCATGTCCCAAAATAAGCTCCTAGCTCAACAATCTAATAAGAAAGTGACTTCCTCCTCTAATAGTATTGTTATCATGCCTACTTCTTGTACTACTACTAACATGGTAGGAAGAGAGAAAATTCTCAATGACGCCATAAGCTCTCAAGGAGCCAAGAAGGGAAAGGAAGGACTTGGCTTCGTTGCCAAGTCAAAGAAGAAAACCAAGGAGGCCACCTCTCCCTCACGGAATGTTGTCTTTGTGAAAGAGGGAGAGGTGACCAAGGAGAAGGATACCAACACTATGGTGGGTGATGATACCTCTAGGGGGAGCATCACTCACAACGACTTTGCCGGAAAATATAACCCCTCTTATGTTCTTATGAAATCTAGAGATGGTCATGTTTATGCTAAATACGTTGGTACTTCTTATGGTGATGATTATCATTGGACTATTTGGGTTCCTAAGACCCTTGTTACTAACAAAAGAGGACCCATTGAAGGATGGGTACCTAAATCAAGAAATTGATCTCTTGTAGGGAAGTGCTTCCGGGTCGGGTAGATGGACGGTGGATAGTGGTGCATCCCAACATAGGACCGGAAGCAATGACGCAATGAGCAATATTGAACCTCCATTATCTCATCTCAATTGCGTCACTATTGGTGACAATTCCGAACTTAAGATATTGGGATGAGGCAAGGTCGCTATCTCAAATGATGTATCAATTTAGAATGTTCTCCTTGTTGAGTCCCTTGGTTATAACTTGATGTCCGTTCTTCAACTTGCAAATTGTGGTTTTACCTCTTTCTTTAATAAAGAGAATGTTATTGTCACTTGGTAAACAACTCTTAAAGTAGCCTTTGTTGGGTTTGTCGAGAATGACATGTATGTAGTGGACTTCTCTAAAGGAGACACGTGTGCTGGGACATGCCTAATGGCTAAAGTTGATGTGGAGTGGCTTTGGCATCGCCGGTTAGCCCACACCAACATGAGAATGTTGCATGACCTTCAAAGTGGCAATCATGTTCTAGGACTAACCAAGGCTAAGTTTGCTAAAGATCGTGTGTGTAGTTCTTGCACCTTTGGAAAGCAACATGGAGAATTCCATCCAACAAGACTAATATCTCCACCACAAGAATCCTTGAGCTCATTCACTTATATCTCTTTGGTCCACTATCTTATGATAGTCTCGGAGGAAATAAGTATTGCCTAGTGATTGTGGATGATTATTCAAGATATTGTTGGGTGTATTTCTTCAAGAGGAAGAGTGAGACTCAAAAGAGAGTCATCGAGTTTATCACTCTAGTGGAGCGCCAACACAATGCTTCCATATTGGCCATTCAGAGTGATAATGGTACGGAGTTCAAGAACTATACCGTTGAGGGATTTCTTAGTGAAGAGGGCATTCCTCACCAATACTCCTCTCCCTACACCCCTCAACAAAATGTTGTTGCGGAAAGAAAGAACCGGACTTTGATGGATGCGGCTAGGACAATGATTGCGGAGTTCTCTTCTCCTTATAACTTTTGGGCCAAAGCCGTCTCCACCGCTTGTCATGCTAGCAACCGGTTATATCTCTGCAAGATCTTGAACAAGACTCCCTATGAGATTCTCATGGGCAAGAAACCGGACGTATCTTACTTCAAGGTCTTTGGTTGCAAATCCTTCATTCGCAAGAAAGGTAAACGTTTGTCAAAATTTGAGACCAAATCATATGAGGGTATTTTTTTTGGCTATGCCACAAATGCTCACGCCTATAGAGTCTACAACAAGTCCACCGGACAAGTTGAAGAAGCTATAGACGTGGTGTTTGATGAGGATAACGGCTCCCAAGGGGGGCGTATAGATCATGGTGTTGTAGGAGATGCAATTCCTCCCATCGTCATAAGAAGAATGGGGATTGGTGAAATAATTCCCATTGAGGGTTACCGGATGACGGAGGGAGAAGGACTATGCCCCACTCAAGTGGAGTCATTGACTACACCCATGGATACACAAGCTACCCAACAAGATGCACCAAGCCCTCAAGCTAATGATAAAGGTCAAGCAAGTGGTCAAGGCCAAGATCATGATGAAGGACAAACTTCTCATCAAAGCCATGATCAAAGTCCCATCATTGTTGAGAGAGCTCAACCTAGTGGTGATCCTTCACCCACTAATGATCAAGGACGAGATGAAGATGGACATGTCTCCGATGAAGAAGGTGATTCTCAAGCAATATCCAAAGAATCTTTGGAGGAGATACTAGCTCGTAGAGCAAAGAGAAGGCTAGAGAATCTTGAACGAGCCGGTCACACGGAGGAAAAGATACTTGGGCAAGTTCGTGGAAGGGTTGTCACTCGGAGGCAATTGGCGGATTTTAGCAAGGCTCATGATTTTGTCTCTTTCATTGAACCCAAGAAGGTTTATGAAGCTCTCGAAGATCAATATTGGCTTGAAGCCATGCATGATGAACTCAATAACTTCGAGCGCAACAAAGTGTGGAAGTTAGTGCCAAGGCCCAAGGATTGCAAGAATGTTATTGGCATCAAATGGGTGTTCAAGAACAAGCAAGATAAATATGCTATTGTCATTCGCAACAAGTCAAGGTTGGTGGCTCAAGGGTTTTCTCAAGTCGAAGGTGTTGATTTCGGTGAAACCTTTGCCCCCGTAGCTCGTCTTGAATCCATTCGTATCTTACTTCCTTATGCATCTCATCATAATTTTAAGTTGCAAAAAATGGATGTTAAAAGTGCTTTCCTAAATGGTCCCATTAGTGAGTTAGTATATGTTAAGCAACCTCCAGGTTTTGAGGATCCCAACCACCCCGATCACGTCTATAAACTCGATAAGGCATTCTATGGACTTAAACAAGCTCCACGTGCGTGGTACGAGCACCTTAAAGAGTTTCTAGTGGATCATGGGTTTAATGTTGGTTTAATCGATCCCACCCTTTTTACTAATACGGTTGGAGGTGACTTATTCATATGCCAACTATATGTGGATGCCATCATTTTTGGGTCTACTAACACTTTGTTCAATGAAGAGTTTTGCAAGCTTATGACCGATAGGTTTGAGATGTCCATGATGGGAGAATTGGAGTTTTTCCTTGGCTTTGAAGTGAATCAATATCATGAAGGAACTTTCATCAAACAAGCCAAATACACTCAAGACATGCTCAAGAGATTCAACATGCATGACGCCAAGCCTATGAAGACTCCCATGTCCATAACCACTGACTTGAAACCCGACCCCAACGGTAAAGAGGTAGACCAAAAGGTATACCGCTCCATGATTGGCTCTTTGCTCTACCTTTGTGCATCTAGACCGGATATCATGTATAGTGTAGGTAAATGTGCAAGGTTTCAAGCCTCTCCGAGGCAAAGTCATTTGGAAGCGGTGAAACGAATCTTTCGATATTTAGTTCATACCCCAAATTTTGGTCTTTGGTATCCCAAGGGTTAAAGCTTTTAGCTCATTGGGTATTCGGATGCGGATTATGCGGGAGAGAAGATGGATAGGAAGTCCACTTCCGGGGGTTGCCAATTCCTTGGCCGCTCACTAGTATGTTGGTCTTCGAAGAAGCAAAACTGCATTGCGCTCTCCACCACCGAGGCCGAGTATATCTCCGCGGCAAGTTGTTGCGCCCAATTTCTTTGGATGAGGCAAACCTTGAAGGATTATGGTATTCATTTTGACAAGGTGCCTCTTCTTTGTGACAATGAGAGTGCCATCAAGATCGCCTACAACCCCGTTCTCCACTCCAATACTAAGCACATTGAGATTCGTCATCATTTTATTCGGGATCATGTTGAGAAGGGTGATATTGATCTCTCGTATGTTTCCACCAAGGATCAACTTGCCGATATATTCACGAAGGCCCTTGATGAACCAAGGTTTCGAGCTTTGAGGAATGAACTAAATGTCATCGATTCTTCCAACTTCACTTGAAACCTTGCATATGTACCTTCATTATGCATGCTATTAGGTTTGGATGTAGGCATGGATATAGGGGGAGCGTTACTCAACTCATGAGTATACACTTCTCTTATTATGCAAAAATCAATTAATCATTACATATCTAGTCAATTTGTGACTTATTGTGCTTAATTGCGAGTTGTACTCTTGGACCCAAGATATATCTTCGCGGTGCCAAAGTACACACTCAAACATGGTGGCTTCAGCCACCAACCTCCTCCTCTCGAAGTTGTTTTTATGTTTCTTTTTGGATTTTTCCCGAATATCTTATTCCCCCTTGACAACTTGTGCGGGTTCGGCTTTTATATCTTTGCATCTTGCAAACTCCATCGAGGAATGTCTCTCATACATCAGTTACCAGTTTCCAACCCAAGCTTCCTTTGCCCAAAACATTATTCCATTCGTAATGCTCTCGTTTTTCTGGTTGTGGCGCGCGATAACTTGGTCTGGCGGAGGCTCCGGTGAAACCACCGGAGGCTCCACTGCGCCTGTCCACCGGATCCCACCGGAACCACCGCTGGTGCGTAGTTGGCCCAACGGATCCGTATCGTGCGGTGTTGCGTGGACAAGGGGCGGAGGCTCCGGTGAAACCACCGGAGGCACCGCCCGAGGCGTTTCTGCGGGATAAGATCTAGGGCGAGCGGGGGTCAACAAGATCCAATCTTATTTCCCCCCCCACTCGCCTCCCTCTTCTCCCTCACAACCTCCGCCTCCCCCAAGCTCTCTGTTGCCGGAATCGGGTGCTCCACCGCTGGGAGCCCTCCTCCTTGCCTTGGACCACCCCGGGATCTTCTTCCTCCTCTCCTTCCACCATGAATGATGCGGGTATGCTTGCTCTCTCTCTCTCTCTCTCTCTCTCTCGTCTAGTTGATGGATGGGGATGCACTAGGAGCTCCATGTTCTTCACATCTAGATGCGTGGATTTGGTTTTTGAGTGTAGAAGATCACGAGTACAAACCCTAGAAACCTAGATTGTGAGTATTAGGTTTGAATCGCTACGGTTTTTAGGGTGGATTTGTTCATATGCCCTACCCCTTGTTATTCAACCCTAATACTATTCATATCTTTGTTCCTTGGATTTGTGTGTCTCTTAAAAACTTGAGCATTACCTTTTCTTCATGCTTCTCTTGCTATTTCTTTCATACATGCATCCGGCTCCAAGAGCAAGGGCAAGGGCACTCGCACCAAAAGCATGGCTCGTCGTAAGGCTCCTAGGGTCGACGAAATTGAGGAAACTTTGGACCCTTCTTAGCCCAAGCGCCGGCAGAGATTCCCGGCTCCCGAGAAGACATTGCCTCGTAGGGAAAAGTATGCTTCCAAGATTTCCGAGGGGGTGTTCTTGAAAGAACGTCGCGAGAACCCATATGTTATTGACCGCGACCGTTTGATGCCACAGTTCTGGGGTAAGGACCCTCGATTCCACACCGTCTTTCAGAGCCAAATCTATCATGAGATCTTGATGAGGAAGCCCAAGGAGAATGTTGCCCCTCAACATGCTATTAATTTTGGGCATATGGAAAGGAATCCCAAGTACTTTGGAGAGGCACTTGAGCTTGTTGATGCACTTGGACTTGCTCCCATTATGCAAGTCCAACAAGATTATGATGAAGGCTTGGTCTGTGAGTTCTTGGCCACTGTGCACCTCGCAAATGAGACAGAGCGTCATCTTATTTGGATGACCAAGGGGAAGTAGCTGACTATCAAGTGGTCTTAAGTGGGGACTCTTCTTGGATACCCGGATCATGGACCTTTTGCCGATGGCGAGGAGTTTGACAGTGGATGGTTCCGTGTTCATGCCCCCAATACTCTATCTCTCTCCAAGGATCAACTCACCCCCCTCTGTATCACTTGAAGAAATTTGCTGTTGGGTTTGTCAAGGGTCTCTACCCCACTTATGATATTATGCTCCGCATCTATCGAGAGACCATCAAACCAAAGGCGGGGAACATCGATGAGATCCAAGGTTTTCTCAAGAATATGATGCTTCTTACTCATGAGAAGCGGCTTGCCGGTTCAACTCAGAAGCTTGATGTTCTTGATTATCTGTGGAATGAGTTGTGGCATGTCATTGTCAATAGGAAGAATGCTTGCTTTGGGACCTTTATCATGAAGATCATCTTCCATGTGTGGGCGGACAAGTTCCCGGATAATCCTATTGACGATGAGCATTGGATCCCACACACGGAGAAGCGCCTTCTCATCAAGGACCACACCGAGACCATTGTGCATCCTACACCTGCTCCTCGCAAAGGCAAGGCCAAACCACGTGTCATCGTTGATGAGGAAGAAGAAGAAGAGGCAGCTGGTCCCTCTCGCCTTCCTCCGTCTGACAGTGCTTTCAAGTGGATGGCAAGGGCACTCAAGAAGGTGTTCAAAGTGAACAAGAAGATTGAGCAGCATCAATGGGAAGTTCACTATGATAAGGAGCTCAAGCTCCACAAGGCAGCCACGGCAGAGCGTCAGCTTCATCGTGATGGTGGCGATTCAGTGGAGTCCCCGGTGCTATCTAGCATAACCGACTGGGACAAGTGGCAGGCCAAGGACTCCGCCGGGAAGCCCATTGAGTGGTCTAACGAGGCAGAAGGAGAAGAAGTCACCAGCTCTCGCCGCCACACCTGCCCTCCGAGCCTAGATATCTCCTCCGAGTGATCTTCGGGGCGTTAGCATCGGTTTCTCCCTCTTTTGGTATCTTGATGCCAAAGGGGGAGATATATCTATCTATTAGGAGCGGGTATTTGCATGGCTCTCTCTCAAGCATGTTTTTCGATTTGCATCTTTCTCTTGCTTGAGAGAACTGGTCTTTTATTTGGAAACTTCGTTTGTTTAAATTATTATGTGTTGTGAACCTCGTAATATGCATTGTGAGCTTGTGAACTTATTATCTTAATTCTATCACTTGTTGTGGGCTCACTATTACATATATGTTTAGATTTCCATTGTGTTTAAATTCTCTCAACATGAAGGGAGCATATCTTTAGGGGGATCTCCGTTCATGTTGTGTGTTTATTTATGCAAATAGGGATGTTGTCATCAATTACCAAAAAGGGGGAGAATGAAAAATCATCTTCCGTTTTGATAATTTAATGACAACATACCTATTGGACTAATGATCATTTGTTATTCGTGAAAATGCCCAGGTTCATCAAGTTTACATTCTATATGGGATACAATTTTGTTTGGAATGAAAAGAGCTCAAAATGACAAAGCTGGGAAAGTATTTTGTATGCAGCGGAGGCTCTGGTGAAACCACCGGAACCTCCGCCCCAGCCTTTTTCCAGCACAGCTAAGGCGCTGGGCTCCGGTGCGGGCTCCGGTGTGGGCTCCGCCAAAATGGCGTTCGGGAGGAGAAGAGCGGAGGCCAGGGCGGAGCCTCCGGTGGACATCCGGTGGGTGGAGCCTCCGGTGGCTCCACCACCCCCACTAGGGGGCTGGCCTCCGGTGGAGCCTCCGCCAAAATTGCGTTCAGGAGGATATGAGCGGAGGCCCGAGCGGAGCCTCCGGTGACCTCTGGTGGGCGGAGCCTCCGCCAAAACCACCGGAGCCTCCGCCCGCAGGATACAACGCGAAGGGAAAAATGGGCCGCGCTGCTGCGCACATTCCAAGACCACCGGAGCCTCCGGTAAAACCACCGGAGCCTCCGGTGCTGCGGGTTCTGCTCAACGGCCACTTTGGGAGGGGCTATAAATACCCCTTCCCCTACCTCATAAATGCTAATCTTTTTCCCATTCTCTCTCCTAGCCATTAATGAAAGCTTCAACCTCCTAGATCTCCCTCTCCAACCACCCAAACACTCCTATACTTTGTGGAGAGCTAGAGGAGACCTAGATCCACACTTCCACCAAAGGAATTTCAAATCCATCCACCACATCCTAGTAGATCTAGAATCCCACTTGAGGCCTAGAAATCTTAGTAGATCTTGTGCTTGTAGCTTCCACCTTGTTGCAAGAAGCTTCGGATTGCTTGAGAGCCTCCATCCATCTTGTGGAGTGACCTCGAGCTCATGTAAAGGTTTGGTCAATGCCTTCAAGTCGACCTCATAGTGGAAACAAGAATCTCCCTCACCGGAGAAGCTCAAGGAGAATAAGGTGTGCACAACCGTGCTATTGAGGAGCGCCTAGGTGGCTCCCCACCTCTCCAATGTAGACGTACTTCTCTTGAGAAGGAACTACGGGAAACATATCCTTGTCTCCTTGTTTACACTTGTGGTTTATCTTGTTGCCTTTCGTTTTACTTCCGTTGCGTATCTATCTTGTATCACTTAGGTTGCTCACCTAGTTGCACATCTAGAGAACCTTACTTTATCTTGCTTAGCCATAATTAAAAGGAAAAGAAGAAAAATTGGTAGTAAACCTATTCACCCCCCTCTAGTTGACCAAAGTGCACTTTCAACATCTGTTCGAACGCAAACAAAACAAAATTTAAATTGTGTGCACTTGTCAGATCATCTTGTAGAAGAAAAATTGTATCATCGGTATATTGAAGCACATTCACACTCCCATCAATTTCATCAAGTAACACTCCTTTAATCAATCCAGATTTTTTTGCATTCTCCAAAAGGATAGCAAGCTCATCTGCGGCTAAATAAAACAGAACTGGCAAAACAGGATCGCCTTGACGTAAGCCCTTATGATTTGGGAAATAAGGACCAACTCGATCATTTACTCTAATGTCTACATGACCTCCTCTCATAATCATCATAACCCAATCCACAAAAAGGTCTAGGAAGTTTTTTAGCTTGAACATTTGATATGCAAAAGGCCACTTGATCTTATCGTACGCCTTCTCGAAATCAACTTTAAATAAAAGATCTTTTTGCTTCTTATGATGTATTGTATTTAAATCCTCGTGTAAAATTGAAATCAATCCCATAATGTGTTTATCTTTGATGAAGGCAGTATGAACTGGTGCTTTGACCTTTCCAACTACGTTTTCAACCTATTCATCAGTACTTTTGTCATAATCTTAAAACAGACATTTAATACGGACATAGGCCTAAATTTTTTTTGATTTGCAAAGCCTCTTTGCACTTTGGAATTAGAGTGCTATTACCATAGTTTAATATAGAGATATCAAGCTTTCTGTCATGAAAATCATCAAGAAGTTTTTTCAAATCATTTTTTAATCAACTCCCAACAATGCTGATAAAATCCAGTTGTTAGCCCATCGGGGCCCGAAGATTTATTATGTTCCATTTTGAAAACTGCATCTTTCAACTCTTCCATAGAAAAGGGTTTGACCAAATTAGTTGCTTCCCCTTCTGATATTTGGACCATAATCTCTACATCCAAGGAAATTGTTGAACTTTCAGGTCTACCAAAAAGTATTTTTTATAGAAACCAGTTATATAATTCAGTAAATATTCCTCTCCTTGGATCCTTCCCTCTTCTTGTTCACACATTACACTCTTATTCTTTCATCTCCTACCATTAACTTTGGCATGATAATAACAAGTATTATTACCATCTTTTAAATTTTGTTTCTCTTTTGCCCTTTGTAGCCATTTCAACTCTTCTTGTTTCAATAGCATATCTAATTGAACTCTCAAATATTTATGTCCCATTCCATCCATAGCATTAATTCCATCCCTTTCACAATTCTTATAAGTATTATCTAACTTTTTTAAAATACCTTGCTTCAACTTCTTATACATTGCATCAAATTTTTAGCGGTGCAGAACACACACTGTTTAGAACCCACCCAATTCAGTCTAACAAGATTATCCTTCGTTAGAATTACCTTCCTATTTACAAACCACATAAATATCTTAACCTTTAGCGGGATTTTCATTTTCCACAAATACTTATGGAGAAAAGGAGTATAACCATTCATTACATCATTATACATAGATTTCACCATAAAAACCCCATTACCGTCAAGTCCTATGAGAAGACATCATTTTCGGTAGACAGCGAGACCGACATGAGTTGTTGTACTTACATCAGCCAATCAACCCATTTAGCACCAACTAAGCTCCGTCTGAGCTGGATCTTTAAAGGTGGAGCATTCGATAAAACATCAGCAACAAGGACATTCTTATTGAGCACTATATTAAAGAGATTCAGATATAATTGCGCCAAAGGCCTATCTCCTAACTACCTGTCTTCCCAAAACCGAGTTCCCTGGCCAATACCAACGATGAATTTCCTCGACTAAAGAAATCATGCCTTACCGACATGATCCCCCGCCAAAAAGGGGAGTCATTGGGTTTAGATTTAACTTGAGTAAGAGTCCTACCACATAGGTATTTATTCGTTATGAGTTCCTGCCAAACTCCTTTCTCGCTTAGTAACTTAAAAAGCCATTTTCTTAATAAGCACTTGTTCTTTGTTTTTAATAATTCAATTCCCAACCCCCTTGATCTTTAGGCCTGCAAATAATACTCCATCTCATAAGCCTATATTTCCTCTTTTGTTGGTCACTCTGCCAAAAGAACCGACTTCTAAAAAAATCTAGTCTTTTCCTATCTCCCACTGGAATTTCCAAAAAAGACAAGAGAAACATTGGAAGGCTTGTTAGGACAGAATTAATCAACACTAATCTATCCACGTAGGACAAAAGTTGACCGGCCCAAGAGGCTAATTTTTTCTCAAAACGATCCTCAACCATCTTCCACTCTCTAAGTAGAAGTTTCCTACAATGAATAGGAATCCCTAGGTATTTGAAAGGAAGAGAGCCCACCTCACAACCAAAAATGTTACGGTAGTCCTCTTTACAATCCACTGCTTTACTAAATCAAAAAAATTCACTCTTGTGAAAGTTAATCTTGAGGCCAGAAAGTTGTTCAAAAATGGTCAATATAAGTTTCATGTTAACTGCCTTCTCCACATCATGTTCAAGTAACAAGATAGTATCATCGGCGTATTGGAGAATTGAGATACCTCCCTCCACCAAATGTGGAATTAGGCTCCTAATCTGACCATCATCCTTAGCACGCTCAATAAGAACAACCAACATATCGGCTACTAGATTAAACAAAATTGGGGACATTGGGTCCCCCTGTCTTAGTCCTTTTAATGTTTGAAAATAGTGACCAATGTCATCATTAACACGAATACCAACACCCCGCCCCCGCACAAAACGCGCAACCCAATCACACCATTTTGTGTTGAAACCTTTCATCCGTAGCACTTGCTTAAGAAAATTCCAATTCACCTTATCATACACTTTTTCGAAATCAATTTTGAATAGTACCCCGTCGAGCTTTTTGGTCCACATCTCGTGAATAGTCTCATGGAGAATCACCACTCCTTCAAGGATATTTTGCCCGGAATGAAGGCAGTCTGAGTGGGAGAATGATTTTCTGTGCAATAGAAGTCACTCGATTTGTACCCACTTTAGTGAAACTTTTGAAACTAACATTCAGAAGACAAATGGGCCTATACTCCTTAATTCTGGAGACATTTTCTTTCTTAGGCAAGAGAGTAATAACCCCGAAGTTCAACCTATACAAAGGGAGATCACCCTCCTGTAACTGGTTGAACAACACCATGAGATCTTTTTTAATAATAGGCCAAAACCTCTGATAGAATTCTGCCGGGAACCCATCTGGCCCCGGAGCTTTGTTATGCTCCATTTGAGAAATGTCTTCAAACACCTCATTTTCAGTAAACTTAGACGTTAGGATCCCGTTCTCCTCATTAGAGACCCGAGATAGATCCTGAGTTACAGACTCATCCAGAGCCACATTATTACAGTCAGAAGGACCAAACAATTTTTTATAAAAATTCGTGATGAACGTTTTAAGATTTTCCTCTCCAACAATAGTTCGCTCATCTTGTTCTAGCTGGAAAATCCTCTTTTTCGGTGTTTTCCATTTGCAATCAAATGGAAATACCAAGTATTGTCCTCCTCCTTCTTGAATAAACTTCACTTTCGCTCTATGTGCCCATTTGGCTTCCTCATCGCGTCTAAGTTTGGCAATATACTCATCCTCTTGTTTCTTCGCAGCCAACTCCGCTACAATTAGCGGTGTAGTCTCAGCCTTAATATCCAACTCATCAATGAGAAGGAGAAGTTTATCTTTTTTGCTTTATACTCTCCACTTAAGTTTTTTTCCCAACCTCTCAAAAATTGGCGCAAATGTCTTACTTTGATCAGCCATGTGTCAATAGGAGAGCATCCATCACCATATGAGGACCACTCCCGAGCCACCAAGTATAAAAAAACCCTCCTTCCTAAGCCAGGAAAGCTCAAAAGAGAAATACGAAATATTCCCTAGATGAGCTTGTTGACCAGAGTCAATAACAATGGGGATATGATCAGAACCAGTACGAGCCAGTTCATGTACTGATACTAGTGGGTATTTTTATTCCCACTCGATGCTAGCCAAATATGGGTCCAACTTTTCAAAGGTGGGAATTGGCCGCCAACTAGCCCACGTGTATTGTCTATCAAAAAGTTCAAGATCTTTCAAATTAAGGCTCTCAATGATTGCATTAAAAATAAATGGCCAGCGCACATTAAAATTTTCATTGTTCTTCTCCTCTTGTTGTCTGACAATATTAAAATCGCCTCCTAATAACAATGGTCTATCCTCATTCTCACATATTCTAACTAGCTCAACTAGAAAATCAGGTTTTAGGTTGTCCTGTGCCGCCCCATACACCACAACTAGAGACCACAAAAAAGTATCTAGTTTGTTTTTTAATTTAAACTTGATGTAAAAATCTCCTGCTACCACATCTTCAACCACAAACTCATTCTTATCAAACCCAACTAAAATCCCCCTGACCGACCTCTAGGCGGAAGGCAATACCACATAAAGTCTTCCCCCCAGCTAGTTATCTAAGAAAAGGTACCGAGAAATGAGATCTACCCGTCTCCAAGATCGCCACAAAATTAAGATGTAACTCTCTCACATATTCTTGAACCGAAAAATGTTTAACGATGTCCCCATACCCATCACCGAGGATATGCTCTCGCAGAATTACATTACTCAACGCTTTTGCTCCGGCGAAACATCACATGTTTGCCTCTTCCTTGATCTTGTTGATGAGCATGCTGGCATGGGATAATTTGTGGTGTAGACATGAACATTTATTTCCTTCCGAACTTTGCAGGAGACTAGCATGACAAAGGAGTCCAAAGCCTTTCTTGCACCCCCTTCTTATGAATCATCTCAATCGACCACTCTTTAATGCTGCAAAAACCATGCCAATTACCCCGACACGAGAGCTCTAGCCAATTCTTCATGGACGACCAAATTCTCAAAATGAAGCGACACTTTAAAAGAAGGTGTGAGGCCGTTTGTGGCACTTGATTACAAAGCTTGCAGCGGTCACAATTTGGCCAACCCCTCCTTTCGAGCCTAGCCACCGTACACACACGATTTTGGAGGACCAACTAAGCGAAAATCTTGCAATTGGGAGGTGCCCACGCTTTTGAAATCAAGGTCGGCATCATCGAAGAGGTGTGACCCAAAAATTGCATCCTATAGGCCGAAACCACCGAGTAGCTCTCATCTTTCGTGAATTTCCAAGAGATCCTATCGGGAGTATCGGGGGAAAGTTGGCGTCAATAATCATCTCCCAAAGCTTGACGAATTGGGTAGTATGTTGGAGGAAGAGCTCTCCTTGGGTATTGATTTGTGAAACCCAAAATCTGTTCTCCAAAGCTTTCCGTACTGTGCATTCCCCTTCTTTGTAGTGTCAATGATAAAATTTGCTTCTCGTGGCTTACCTTCTCCTCCTATTTGCTTCAGTTTGCTGCCACTTTTCGTATTCTTGAGCTGTGTTTGTCATGAACTAGCTGGTAGGCGCTTGGTGAGGTTCATGACAGGGCTAAACCCAATGGATTGCTGCAAGAGTCATAGTGGCAATGTGTGACCTGATTTCTTCCTCTCTATGTAGAGCAGCAAAAGTTCAACCCATGTTCCACTAGAAGAATCGAAGAACAAGAGAAATTTTTATACTCCCTCCGTCTGGGTATATAGATCCTACGCGTACTCCTAGGTCACCAAGTTTGCCAATTTAATAGAAGATATATGTAACAAAAAATATACCATTAGAAACTTTAGATCTTGTATTTTCTAATGATATGATTTTTATATTATATAACTTATATTATCTTGGTCAAATTGATAACCTAGGACCACGCGCAGGACCTGTAAATCCGGACGACGGGAGTACTATGTATTTAGTCTTTTCAGTCGGTTTAAAAGTGACCCTTACTAACTTGTCTGAATTGATAGTGGAATTGGTTTTTTTTAAGGCTGCCTGAAAATCTTAATGCCAAGCACTCTTGATATGAAGAGTAAATTCGGACACACAGACTTCCAGAAGCAAAGCTAGAGTCCTATGTCTCGCTGGTGAAAAGAAAGCTATTTTTTAAATACTACATTTTTTCTTAAATTCCAAAAATAAAAGCAGATTTGGGATTTACAGGACCATTGCACCATCGACTTCGGCGAAACTGATTAGAACTAGTTGGGTCACCATTTCAGTCGCTATAGCCAATGCCGATTGGCCCGTGCGTTGGGCGCATGCCGTCCGAACTTAGTTTTCCTTCAGATCAGGGTACAAGCCAATCAGTATTGGCTATGCCGACGGGAACTAATTGGTTCCAATCAGTTTGGCTGAATCCAATTAGCTCCTGTCGGTTCCGCCGAAGCCGATGGTGCAGCATTCCTGTAAAATCTTTTTTTGATTATTTTTTAAAATGTATTATTTAAGAAAAATAAGGAAAACAAAGACTCCAAGGCCTAGCGCGCGTTAGTTAATACATGGTATAACACATTATTTTGAAACACGTATTTCAAACTGCACAAAAACTGACACCAGTACTGAAATCATTTTGCTTCAGGGTTCCGAACAACTCAGTGGTAACTACTCCTTAGAGCATCTCTAGTAGACCCCTTATCCCGCAGACCCTTAAGCGTGGATAAGGAGCAGCAAAAACGCGAATTTTCGATCCAAAACGCTAGGCGCATAACAGAAAACACATCGAAAATCTTAAATCACAAATTAAACTCGGCGGGAGAAATCGTACTACATTCATCATCGATTACGCGGGGTTCATCATCGATTCTTTACAAAAGTAAGCTAAAATGGCGCCGCCATTCCTATCTATGTCCAAAATGGGGTTCAACGGTATTTTACCGGAGCACTACGGGACACGGCGGCGCCATTGCGGACGGCGAGCTCCTACTCGTCGGGGCCGAGGTCGACGAAGACGGCCTTCTGCTTCTCCGCCTCCGTCTCCCACTCCTCCGTCTTCTTCTTCTGTTTCAGCGAGGCGAGGATGCCCTGCTCGAGGAGGACATCGTCGCACTCCGCGTCGACGCGGCGGCGCTTCCCGATGTCGCGCTCCTCGGCGACGCTGCGCTTCTGGACGACGCTGGTGACGCGCTCGATGATGTCGTCGCTGAAGAAATCGTCGGGCCCGATGACGTCCTCGAGCGCCGCGGGCTCGTACGCCCCGAAACCCTCCTCGAGCTCCAGCCGGCGCGGCAGCAGCGGTGAGCTCGCCTCGGCGTGGGTTGAGCTCCCTTCGCCCGTGTGGCTCTCGAGACACACGCCGTGCAGCGCGTCGAACTCCTCTGTCTCGCGACGGAGGTACTTCGCCGGCACCGGCTGCCTGTGCAGGATGAAGCGGAGCGATCCTCGCTTCCGCGTTGCATCCGAGCGAACACAGCGGCGGCGCTCCGCGGCTTGGGCCGGCGTGAGGTGGTCCATGGGGAGGTTGGTGGCGGGCTAGCACGGAATCGCTCGACGGAGTATTGACCGGCGGTGACGAATTCGGGGGAAAGCGGTGGTCGATGAGATCTAGGTCACCGTATCCACGGTCGACAAATCTTTATAGTTGAGGGTTGGGCCGTCGCCGTTCTAGGGCCATTTATCGCGTTTATGGGCTGAGCCGCAGAAATGGTTTCTGGTCTAGCCACGTTTCGCTACCGAACCCGTCTAATCACCGGGAAAATAAGGTTTGGGGAGTCTCGTAGAGTTGCTCTTAGTGTGTTGAACTTGAACACCTGCAGCGTCGGTGGTTGTTCCGATGCGAGTGATCGGCGATCGTGTACGGCGAGCAGATTAAACCTTCCAGGCCATGTCACGAGTCGAATGCGCCTCTTTTTTTTTTCACATGTGGATGCCGCTGAGTTGGGCAGGTGCACGTTGCAGTCTGTAACTCTGAAAACATGCGAATGTATTCAGTTTGACTTCCATTCAGCGAGAGACCGACGCTCTTAGGTGCAGTGCTTAATCAAAGACAAGTTCCATGTCACATGCATGCATCACGCCACTACAAATAAAGCAAGCACCTAAACACTAACCAACTATTCCGTTGTGAGGTCACGATCGACTAATTAACCGAGGAAACCCGGTCATTCATTGATGGAGTTGCTACGAGATAACTAATGCAAGTAAATCTTTCGATAGATTTTTTCTTCTTTTCTGCAGAGCGTATAGTTGAATAGGTATACATCGATCTGTCTGTACATACATATGACCCATCAACTGCTGCATGCAACACAACAGAATCGCTTGAGCAAGAAGCGAGCTGTCGTTTTCGAACAGCGAGGGAGATGTGTTCCGGACCAACCCCGTTGGTTGGACTGGCGATGGCAGGTCTAATAAGCATATGGTGGCTTAATTAGATTAGATTACAAGTGCCGGCTGGTCCAAGGAGAAGACGAGTACTCAGACTAGATTTATCTAGCTTTACTTATGCCTCGGCAAATCGAAGCTTCGTACTAGCTTACCTAGTTACAGTACCTGGTTGGTACACGTCGCTCTCCGATCAACCGAAGCCATCATTCTCATCGACCACCGTCGCTACGGCTACGGCAGGAAGTTGGCCAGGGCTCAAGTCGCACGCAATTCTGTCGCTCTTTCGCCTCATCGGAGCATGCAAAGGTACGAGCTAGATGGACTCACGGTGCCGGAGTCGGTGATGGTGATGGGTGGGTATATACATAAGTGTTACATTTCCCGTTTTGGGCACAGAAATAACCTTCTACTCCCTCCGATCCATATTAATAGGTGTTGAAGTGGATGTATTTAGACATGTTTTATTGCTAGATACATCCACTTCACCACCTATTAATATGGAACGGAGGGAGTAGTAGGATTTATGCTGAAATCAGTACCAGTACCAGTAGTAGTGACAGAAAGTAGTTTTTTTTTAACGGGATGACAGAAAGTACATTGGTTGTGACTTGTGTTAGCAAGTAACGACTACACATTTGCACGAAGTAGATTGGTTGGGGCTTGTACTAGCAACTACTACACAATTACTGCTCCATGGTAAAAACAGGTTTTTAAACTATTATAGTAGGCAGCAGGATGATGGAGAAAAATGCAAGCTATAGTTCTTCCCAAGCAAAAGTATACGTACGGGTCCATTTGGGCGCAGAGAAAGACTTAATGTACCCTGTTTTCCATGGAGCTGCAAACAGTAGTCGAAGACTGTTGTTAGGACTTGAGCGTCAAGAGTAAGGCTCACATAAAGTAAGGTTGGCATAGACTGTACTTTGCAGCAAATGATAGCTTGGACGTAGAAGCAGGGCAATTACGAGCGTCGCTAGAAGCTAAGCACCGGAGCCACCATCACGGTAGGACCAGCATTCCGCCAAACTTTTTGCCCACGGAAGTCCGAATTCTCCCTGTCCGATATTTGCCAGCATTTATTGGTTGACCTCAAGATCGTCCTCTCTCTTTCCGCCCTGATATGTATAGCTAGTTTACGAGTACATTCCTCCGGACACGGTTCATTTGTTCTGAAAATCCACAACGTGCAGGACGATCACCGCAATATAACGAACACGCATATAATCTTGTCGACTTGGCAGGTTCAGTTAACCAAATCGCATAACGCAGAAGACATCCCATCGAACCAGGTTTTCTCTTTCAGGACAGCTATCTCAATTCTTTATCATCTAAACTACGAAACGAAATGCAAAGCAGAGACCGCATCAAAGGCGCGAACACGCGCTTGGGATTATTCTACGACTAATGGCTAACTAATGGCGTGCATCCCTGTACAGAAGAGTATTAGTATAACGAAGACTTGGATTCTGTTCCAAGCTTAGCTAGCTAGGAGTTCCACGAGGAATTGGTGAGCACGCCGGCGGAGAGGAGAGGAGAAGAGCCCAACAGCGAAATGGTCGCACGTCGCCTTCGGTCGGAGCGTAGACAAAAAAGTACGCATACATCCATCCTGCCCAACTCGATCATCACCCGACACCAGTTGCCAACCAAAATCAAAGCGTCAAACCCATTCTCGACTTCAAATTTAGGAATACATCCCAAACCGCGAATTAACTATTTATTGTGCTTTTTCCCTTCCATGTTACGCTTGGAAGCCTCGCGTACACGCCTTGCGGCCGACTATCGTTTTCTCGAATCTTCGTAAAAACTACTACTACCTCCGATCTGAATAAATGGTCGGGGGCTAGGCAAAGTTTTGTCTAAGCCTTGTATGAATGTGCGACCATTAATTCGGATCGGAGGGAGTAGTAGGAACATTCCAAGGAATTGAGTCCGAACACATGTGACGATTTCTCCAAAAGTTAAATGCGTTCAGAACAGAAGAGCATCATACGGAGAAAGTCGAAGAGGGCCGCGACGGTGCAGCGCGTCAAAGGACGAGTCAACGCGCCAACGACTCACTGTCACGCGGACCAGGGGAGCAGTTGGGTTCAAACCGAACCCGCCATTTCTTGGCTTCTTCTTCTCGCCGAACGAGCCAACTAAACCCCGTCCCGACTTTTTCTAACCTATCCGAGTGTTTCTGATCCTCCCTAAATTTTACTCCTACCCACCGTTCTTATACCCATCCGCCGTAGCTCCTCCTGCCGCGCCATTAGCAGCAACGCCTGCTCAGCTTAACCCATATTGCCGGTCGTACTTGTGCGCAGCGGCATGGGCAACCTGATCTCGGCGGGCGCGGGGGTGGCCGCAGCGGCCGGAGGGAAGGTGGTGATGGCGGACGGGACCGTGCGGGCGCTCAGCGAGCCCGTGTCCGTGGCCGAGCTCATGATGGACCACCCGCGCCACTTCGTCGTCGACGCGCGGGTGCTGCAGCAGAGGAAGGGCGCTCCCGGCGCCGGGGCCAGCAAGGTCGCGCCCTTGCCGGCCGACCACGTGCTGGGCGCCGGCGGGGTCTACGTCCTGCTGCCGGCCATCCGCGGCAAGGTGTCCGCCGACGAGGCGCGCCGCGTGCTCACGGCGTCCCGCTCGCTGGCGAGGTCCAGGTCAATGCCCGGCGGGCTAATGAGGAAGATGTCGTATCGGAAGAGCCGGGACGCCGATGGATCAGGCGATCAGCGAAGCGCGAGGCGGCGGCGGCGGCGGCGGCGGCTGCTGTGGCGGAGACGGAGAGGAGGGAGGAGACGGTGGCGGAGGAGGAGGACGGCTTCGAGGAGCACCGCCCGGAGTTCTTGAGCCGGGAGCTGTCGTGCAGGGGGTGGAAGCCGAGCCTGAACACCATCGAAGAGCGTGCCATGCCCAAGAAGGTGTCCCACTGGCTCTTCTGAGTTTCTTTCCGATGGACGACCACCAGAGAAGGTGAGCCGAGTAGGCTTCTTTCACCTGTCGTCACCATCTAATCTCTTCTTCCCTCGCTTCCCTTCTTCTTTCTTCGCTAAAATCATCGTCGTCTACTTTGTCAAATGCATGTAATGAGACGTGTAATTTGCATTTGATGACATAGTACAAATCACCCGTGTAATTGTAGCATTGGTTAGTTAGATGTCTGAGCCTTGTGGATGGATGTGAAAATTGAATGAAGCGAAACCTATGTGTAAAGTTCAGATTACTACTGCTAATTTGCTATACTATAATATGCTCGAACAAATAGTAACACATCAAAATACAAAGGAAGTGTCTAACTAACAGTTAGTTGTTCTTGATTTGGGTAACAGTTAAATTTTCTCCAATTAGAAATTAGCCACCTATCTTCCGCCGGAAAGTCATTTTGACTCCTGGGCTCGAGTGATCGTGGTGTTTAAAAATAAATTAAAGATATTTAAAAGTTTCTAAAAAAAATCTGAAACAAATCACGATTGTTCCTAATGAGGTATCCCACAAACGTGTAAATTTTCAATTCGAAATATTCTATATTTTGAGCTGCGTAAAAATAATAAAACCGGCGCATTTCAAAATATGCATTTTCACTATACTAAGACCTGTAAATTTTTCATTTCTGTATAGCTTAAATTAAGATTGTACACGTTTGTGTGATATGTCATTGTGAACAATAATGATTTTTCCAGATTTTTTTTATGCTTGTAAATATTATTTTTGGATCTTTTAAACCATCAAAATCACTCGTCCTAGGGAGTAAGGAATCTCCACTCCACTTCCGCTCATTATATTCCAAATCAATACCTTGGCGTGAGAACCAGCCCTCTCAAGTCCCATCGATCTAAAGATGGAGAAAACCTAACTTGCTAAGACTTGGGCTTCGGAAACAAAATATGACCCAAACTATCTAGTAAAATCAAATAGACAGATGTACACTTTGTGTTTTTCAGAAGTTGTAGTATATATATATTACCCAATCTCTTCTTCACTCGCTTCCTTTTGTATTTCTTCACTAAAATGCTTGTAGTTTAGTTTGTCAAATGCATGTGATGAAACATGTAATTTGTATTTGATGAAATGGTACAAGTGAAATCACCCGTGTAATTTGAGGGTTGATTAGTTAGATGTCTAAAACTGAATGAAGTTAAAAACATAAAAGGATGGTTAAAAATGGAGTTTAGTCAAAACCTAGATAACTATGCATAAGTGTCTAACTTCTCGTGGTTTCATCTTTTTGATGACTCCGGATTGTTCAAACTATTTCGAGAGAGAAAAGATAGGCGGATATGATCATCGGAAGACACAAGTCTTGCATGGTGTCGATAACAACAATGTATGTGGATGTTGTTTCCCTTGTATCTTGGAGGTGTTACGATAGACCCTACACTCACCTTGTTCTCCTACCTTGGGTTCAAACCCCGGATCCATGTTGATTGGGCGACGGTGGCGCTACGGTGTTGTTGCCCACTTGGAAGCATTGCTTGGAGTTTGAGTGCCCTGTGGTGTCTTTTGGTTCTTTGTGGCTCGTGGTTGACTCATGTCGGAGGGCAATGTGAAGTTGGCCCTGCGGGAATCCAGGTGGTGGTAGGACCCAGCACACCACTACATGTGTAGTGGACAAGTCATTGACATAATACTCATAGAAGAACTTATCCATAAATATTATATTTCTTAGAGTGGTACAACAGAAACATAGCAGGTCCAAGCAAAACTATATGATACAAATATATTCATTAAAAAATCTCGAGAATCTCTTTGATGTATCAAAGAAGATCTCGTGCAAATGAAACATCAGAAGATGAAAATCGTATCTCTAAGATGGAGAATAACTCTAGCTCTAAACCTAATCCACGACGGCTATGATCACAACTTTAATCTATTGCTCCTGAGCACCTAAGTCAAGGAATGAACTCCTCCTTCAACTTGCTAGCTTCTTCTTCACTGGCATTGTTGATGACGTCGCTTCATCGGCTAAGTATATGAATCCTCTTAGCTTCTTAGATAGCTATGGCTTCACGATGAACACCTCCTCATCATTGTGATGGCTATCCGATATCTCCCTTAATGGCTTCAACTCTAAGCAAATGGTCAAAAGGGAACGAATGAGTAACGAGCGTTACTCAACAAGTTCAATATGTACGGTGGGTAGTTTGATGCACTAACTGTAGATTTAGACTCTAAAGAGTCACAAGCTAATGCAAGGTTTTTGGCAAATCTTTCTTCAAGAGAATGTTTTTATATCAAAAGCTATGCCCGTCAAATCTTCACAGGTGCTAGAACTTCATGGAGTTCATTTCCTGCAGCGTTCGCAGCTCCTTCCCGGAACAAGGGGTAACATGTCACATCTTTTTACACTCTGCAGACGTGTGTTACTTTACCCATAAGCGATTAAGACCATGTTGCACAACCAGGCTCAAGCTCCTGTCTACACCCACTTAGGTGTGGGGCCCGACTGTTGATCTAAACCAAACCGTGCTTCTCTGTACCTCACATGCCCACCCATTTCATGCAACGCAGGTTTACCCCTGATATTCTACCCCTTACGGTAGATACCTAAGCTCCCCGTGCAGACCATCATAGACACTAGAGTCTGTGGGCATTAAGGTATCCCACACATGTGTATGTAGTCCTCCAAGACCTACAGCGTACGGCTCTGGCTGCCCGTTGACACGTAAACGGGAGAAGATCACACCTAGCTTACTCGCCCCATATAAGACCTATGGTTAATGCAATATTTACGGCGCAAGAACTCTAACATCATTCGTTGTTATATTTTAGGTAATACTTTCTCGTGCAAATGGAATCTTCCAATGACCGATTCTTCTTACCATGGGTCCATTTGCCATCCAAAACAGAATATTACCACTCGAATAGATATTCAATTAGTCATATTATTATAAAAATAGGGTTCATGCTTTATTTTGGAATAAGGTGGTAATACGATAGGGTTTTGCAAATAGTTCTTAACAAATATTGCAAAGGATATGAGCAAGTGATGAACTTGCCTGAGGTAGAAATAACAATTCATGCCCTTCGGGGTACGAGGATTCGCGTGGGAATTCCGATATCTAAAAATAGTAAATTAGTCCAAGTAAGAACTGCTGAAAACACCGGCAAGATGATATAATGCATAGTAATGAGATGCATCGCAAAATACCCTAAAATTACCCCAACTTACAAGTAACCTACGTTGGATACGATATTTCGATTATATTAGATTTAAGTGGCTTATATTTGTTCCATTACTTGTGGTGATGATTGTATTCACTTAAAGAGTTAATAACATTAGGGTTTGGAAGTTTGAAATGATTTACTTAATTAGTACACACTTTTAAAGTTATATGCACTTTTAAAGTTATATGTTTGAATCATAAGTCTATATCATTTGGTTAGGCAATACGACAACATCATATTAGAAATAACTTTCAAAGGACAACAAACACGTGTTCTTCTGTTTTGTTGAAAGTTGTAGAGCTAAGACAAAAGAACATAATTGAAAATGAGTATCTAATGCAATCAACTCTACCATATAATGATTAATTAGTGATTATGATGAGGTTTTATGAAGTGTAAACTTATTATGAGTTCAGTGTTAATGAAAATAGTATAGTGATGGTTATTCACGGTTATATTAGAATATTATAGAATTCTACTATATTTCTAGAAATAGAGTTCATTCCTATTTCTAAAACTTGCAACTAAAAAACTTAGTTTCACTTTTATCAATAAGAAATATTGGTAGATCAAGCTTCGGAAGAATATTGAATGTTGATTAGAAAACATAGGGTAGTTCTTTTATTCTGTTTAAACACCTACCAGATGGAAATAATATAACCTAGCACTATTGTCATAACATTGTTAGAAATATAGAATTTTGATTCTTAAGACACTCTTAGTATTAGCAATGGAGTTGAAATTCCCAAGGTATGGCATTTCATAACCTCCATGATTGAAAGAATAGGGTTCATTAGGACAGTGATATACACATGGTTCCAATGTTGTTGGAACATGTATAGTGTTTATGCCAACTTAAGAATTTGTGATGTTAGTAAGTAATTTATTCTATTAGTCATGCATGGTTACTTGATTTCCTCAAGATGGGGTCCTAAAAATGTATAAGTGTGGCTAGGGTTTTGTAGTTGTATTACAAATTTTATTTGAATTTTATTCACAACTTGGAGATAAGACATTCTAGTCCCTTTCTTACATTTGAAATTCATAAGTTATTAAAACTAATTTTTTTTGACATATTTGAATTGTAAATATTTTTCTCTTTAATTTGGTATATTATTTGAAATTTTCTGAAATTTTTTGAATAAGTTATTATTTTCTCAACTTTAAATGAAGTAAATGATTAGTCAAATATTTATCATCTTTAAACTTGTTCAAAAGACTTTGAAAACATCATGAATGAATTACATTTATTTTTTGAGCATTTTATAACATGCAATTTATGGATTTACTGAATAAATTGTTATTTTCTCCAATTTTAAATGAATCAATTCAAATTCAAATAATGTTCAAATTTTAACTTTATGAAACATGTTTGAAAGTTGATAAACATATTGATCTTGTTTTTCTAAATATTTTTATATTTTATTTATATTTTTCTGATAAATAAATTAAGAGACATTGATTTAACAATTTTAATCATTTTCTGTAATTTAAATTGACAGGTGGGGTCTACGTGTCAGGGATTTTTCTTTTCTTTTTATTTTTATTTTCAAATAAAAATTAACTGACAACTTGGGTCCACTATGACATCAGCAGGTGATGTCATGGAAGATCGATTCTTCTCTCTTGATTGCAATTCGCGAGATTGAGCGTTTGAAACTCGAATTAAATCAGATGACTAGCTAGAAGAGATCAAGGCGAGTGCGGGGGTGGCGTAGTTTGGACCAAATGGTCGCCGGAGGTGAGCCGACATCCATCGGCACGACGGAAACACGCTACAGGTCGCGGTGAAGCAAGGCGAGGGCATTGGGAGGCTCACCGGAACACCAGGAGCACGAGGAAGTGGTCAAGGAGGCACGGGAAGGCTGGACGCTGGCGGGAGCTTGCAAGGACGGCGGGGCGGACGTCAGAGAAGATGACGTCGATTCGGCGAGCTCCAGCCTTCCATCTAGCGTGGCTTCTTGAGGAGATAGAGGAGAGGATGGTGGTTCTGGTGGTGGCTTCAAGTCGTCCCGACGCGGCCGGAGACGGCTACGTGGAGCGGCAGCCTTCGGGCTAGGGTTAGGATTTTTACAGGAACAAAGAGAGAGAGAGAGAGAAAGAGAGGTATGGCAGGAGTGAGAGGAGGCGAGGAGGACTCGATGCAGACGTCTCCCCTCTCTTATCCTGGCACCACATCGAAGCAGGAGGTGCTAGCGGCGAAGACACGACGACGGTCGCTGCTGCCTTCTGGCGAAAGGAGAGGAAGGAAAAGAAATGACGATTTTCGAATAACCCCCTGTAATTTCGTAGAAATCACAGCTTGGTCCTTCTGTTTTAAAAACTGAGAAGAAAAACAATATTTTCTAGGCCTTTTTTGCAAACTTAAAATTTGGAAAAATAGTTTTTTAAATCATTATAAAAAATTCCATCTCACCATAACTCCTTTGGTGAAATTGAAATAAATTTTAATTCAAATTTTTGGGAAGGCACTTTAAGCGATTTTTCTCTATTTTACTCCAATTCAAAATTTAAGTAGATTCAAAATTATTTTATGCATGAATGACATGATTACCAACTAGGCAATTTTTTTATTAGGTCATGCCATTTGTCTTTGGTCAGTAAATGGATTTGTTTTCTCTTTATGTGACTCTGTCATTTTCATAATTGAAACTCTTATTAATTTTTGGTTGACATTTCAATTAAGCGTGTGTAAGCGTTGTTTGATATTTTTGTTACTTGGTTAAGTGACAATCATGAGTGGCTTAGTCTCTTATTGATAATCAATATCAACAAAGATTTTTTTTTCCACTTGGGTTCCAAGTATGGGCTACCATTATCCTTTGGTATTTGAAATAGGTAATCAATTGCTTGGTTATGTAGAGATGAATTTTAACATTAATTTGTCTTATGTATGAGAAGGACCTGGTTAACAAGGCAAGTCTTGTGACCATCTACCTCTGCATATCACAAGGCATTAGGTTGCAATGACTTGTTTTCATTTCTTCCTTGAGAATTAATTACCCTTAAAGAGATTAACATGCATCCCTTATCTTTAATGAACTTAACTAGGATTAGAGGTTCTAGGTTATCTAATGTTATCTAACAGTACTCTGGATAGTTGCTTATTCCATGCTATCTTACTGAGTCAGTGCTGCTTCTTGTTGACTTCTGTTGCCTGCAATGTACTTGTCCATTGTTGCCACTTGTATTCTGTTATTACCTTTGTTATTTGCAAGTAAGATCAACTCTTGGACTGTCCTAAGTGTTTTCTCTCTCTTGCTTGTCTATTGGCTTTAGAAACTCACCACTAGAGCCTTTAGGATATCTGGACTGGTTCCAGACACTAGCTCCCGTAGAAATTTGCATCTCCCGGTGAAATGCATTCGTTTGATTCAAGAACCATTTCATTCTCATTATGTATCCAATTGTAATTTAGATTAGCTTATAGAAACTCAATTGTTTAATGCCTAGAGAAATAATCTGTTCACAAGGTTGATCGACCTTGTAGCCAAATTATTTATATATAACACCAAACACATGGATTTCAACATATTACTAGTTTTCTTCCCTATCTTGGTTTTTTTCTTCTTCTTTGGTAGTCTTGGTCATGCTAGAATGAAGACATAGTGGTTTGGGAAGATCATATGTAATGGTCAGGGTTGAGTAATAGTTTTGAGAAGATTAGTTTCTTCTTTTAGATACTTCCTTTAGGGTTGATAAGATATGTACACATTCCATAAATATTTTAATAACAATTATTATGTCATTTCTCACTTGTAGGGTTTGAATTAATGCTTGTCTGTATTAGTTGTGTTCTATTGAAGCTTGATTGATATCGAACATAATGCATAAGAGGATCCATAAAAAACCATATGGTTTTCCTAAAAAAAACCAGGGTACATTATCCCAAAATGTTCCATCTTCCTTGAAAAGTGGATTCGTTCCAAAAAAGTTCCATAAGACGCTAATGGTAAGCAAGAAGATTGTTTACGAAGAAACAACTAGAAAAATTCATATTCAGATACATAAGAGTTATATAGGAATCGAAATAGTCTTTTATTTTCTTTTTTTTAAAAAATAAAAATGACGGTTGCCGGTTGACATCTCTTCTAATTCGTCGATACGAGAAGCAAATTGTTGTGTGGAGGAATCAATATCTCGACATAAGCCAAGAGGCAGATCTTGTGCCACTCCACCAGGTCGTATGAAACTGACATTCACTTTAAAAGGTTCACTTAAGAGTTAAGAGATGATTTATAAATATGCTGCATGAATGGGTTGATAGCTTACATAGATCCTATCATAAAGGAGATATCATCTCTACTGATAAGACTATTCAATTATGACTTGATAATTTATGGAAGTATGCTCATTAGTATGTGGTTTGGATACTCACCCCTCTTTGAGCTCTATGTACCTAGTTGAATTCTCCCAATTCACTTATAGACTTGTGGTTAAGCGTGTTGAGAGAAACTCTAGCAGAGCCTGTAAAAAGGCCAAACCGTATAATTCCGGCGGCTTTACGGGTTGCGTCCGGTTTCTAGGCCCTAACAGCACCCGTAAACTCGTCCCCGCATGAGAACGCGAATCTAGGACCCGAAAATCTCCCCCGCCAGCCGCTATATGTATGGGCTCCCGATTCTATCTCATGTCACGCCCCTTTTCAACCCTAACCGCCACCACTGCAATCCCTCCTCCAGCTCGTTTAGCTCCGACGAGCGATTTAGTAGCCGTCCCACCGCTTTTCCCTCCCCACCGCTCCCTTTCCCAATGGAGCCCAACGGCAACCTCTTCGCCTCTTTCAACGACAAACCCTTTGCCTCCTTCAACGGCAACCCCTTCGCCTCTCCCCTTCCCTCGCCACACCAACGTCGTCAAGCGAGGTCGTGCCTCGCATAGACCAGCATGGCCTCGTCCACGGAGGCAACAACGTGTCCAAACCGCTGCTCTAGCAGGGCCTCGAGCTGCTCGCGGTCACAGTTTTTCCCCCGCGGTCACCTGCGATGATGTTGTGGGTCCTCATGGAGGTTAGCAGCTCCGGCGAGGAGGCTCCAGAGGAGCAGGGCCCCATGGAGACCGAGGAAGACCTCCTCCAGTTCGGGATCTAGAGGAGCCTCTGCCACGAGTGGAGGCAAGTGACTCGGTGCTGCCGCTACCAGCGACACGTCGACGACTTCAACGAGCGCCAGCTGCAGCGCGTCCTCCGTGCGGACGAGAAGCTGCAGCAGAAAAAGCAGGAGTGGGACGCCATTGCGGCGTCCCAGTTCGTGCAACATGCGGCCTCCTCCAGCTGCGAGTCCTCCCTCGACTCCGACTGAAGACGGCGCGACGGAGGGAGAAGAAGAATCACTGTCGAAGAAGACGACGCCGACATTTTGCCCCCTAGTAGTGTAGGGTGCTGCGATGAACCCTACTTCATCACCGCTTATTAATTATCTCTAATTACTATCTTTTGTGTTCGAGTTCACTACGGAATTGCAAGTGTTCTTCCGTATCTATTCCCACGAATTTCATAATTTACCACTATCCAGTTTCGTTTACGGGCTCTGCTACGCTCCCCTCCACCACGAGCCCTAAAACAAAGAAAACACGAACTGAAAACCGTGTTTTCAGTTCTGCGTTTACGGGCTCTGCTAGAGTTGTTCTGAGAGATAGTGCTGGTCTTAACCAAATTTGGTTTATCTAATAAAATGATTTGGTTTAAAGGATACTTGTTATAAATCACTCCAAAATGTACTCTTGACCAGATGATGTAAACCAATTACATCATGTCAAGGGAAACATTGGTTATTTTGCTCGTTTAAACTTTGGCGCCAAAATTTCCCGTATTTTTAGATGCATGCTTTGCAAATGCACAAATTATATTTCGATCCTTATAACTCCCCAAACACTGGGATGTTACAGTAGGGTCCTCATTTCTTTATGTCCATTACTTCCTGGGGACGCACAATGACTATCTCGAAGTTGTGGAACCTTAGTGGAAATTCAGTTTGGCACTCGAGCCCATATTCTCACACTATTTGGGCCATAGAGTTTTCCCTCTATTCGTTACACACCATCTATTTAGGGTCCTATGGGTGATTTTCCTATCCATTCACTATAAAACCATGGCCCACCTTGGTCCCATCCGAATTTATTGCTCTCTTTGTCATTCCACACATGTATTTTCACTTTCTAGACCATGAAACGAGAATAAGATGGTTCTAACTATAGTGTTACTACTTGTTGTTTAGAGAAAAGAGTTTCCCTAATTTCACTAAAGAAACCAAAACAGTTACAGAGTTCCATGAAACATAAAACTCGCTTGTTTTAGCCAAAGTTTAAGAGTAACCAACAACAAGAGTACTCGAATAATATAGAGGATAAAACTAAGATATCCTGTGGACGCACTAAGCTGCGAGAGCTCACGAATAGAAACCAAACGCATCGCTTGTGACCCAATGTTCCTCCGGCACCTTGTCATGCTTCCCACAATTCCTCATGCTCCTAGCTTCATTTTCTATGTTAGTGAAAGCTCCAGTGGAGGTACTCATGATGTCCATACTTTTCTTGAATTGAAGACCTCCACCGCCACCTTCTCCAAAAATTTACATAGGGCGAAGCTGGAGCAGCAGTAACACCAATGCCCATTGAAACAATAAACAAGTATAATATCGTACTAATGTTTAAATGGCCTTGTGGGTTGTTGATAATGGGTTTTCTCATGCACACTTGGTGGGCTAACCTAATACATAAATCCTTTTTAGGCAGTAGGTAAGGCTAAATAATTCTTATACACCAATGCATGTACATCAGGGTCATTCTAAGAAGCCCCGCCTCTGAACTTACATAAATAGAAAAGTATGACGACTAGATGGGGTGAATAGGAGTTTATAAAAAATTGCAGCGTAACTGAAACGTTTAAGAAGCATTTCAACGGGAGGATATAATGTATAGCGTGGAAGCATATGTCTTGAAGAAACACATTGCGTTAAGTTCTAGATTGACCGCGGGACACGTTGAGAGTGTTAAGGATCAGAGTTCAGTGCAGTTTCAAGCGTTATCGTGAGGGTACAAAACATGAAGAGAACAATCTTGAAGCAAACATGAGTTTTCTTTGAATACATGCTTCAAGATGGTCACTTGAAATTCAGCATGTGTACTGTAAAGACCGGATGTCTCTGGAATGCGGTCTTGTATTATCCCCTAGGGCTAGCCATATTTGGTGATACCCCGCTCTCGTATAGAGTTTATAAACCACTTTGCACCTTGTAGCTCGTCGAGGAGTTAGTCGATAACTGGCACAAGATATTTGCTCACTAATGTCATAGAGTTTACAGCGAGCTAGTCGACGCATAGTCGCCATGTATTATCTTTCTTCTTAACCATAATTGATGGTGATGAGAAATCTCTTGTGCTTCATTGAATTATCCCTGCAGCCAATAGTTGAGCAAACCAACGCTCAATTTCATATTTCAATTTTGGCTTGTGCATGTATGCAGGTTGTGCTCCCTGCATCAACGGTTTTTTTTATCACACTCACAACTATGTGGCAGTGATTTAGGTTCTTCAAATATATCAGTGAATTCCACCAGCAGGTTTTGAACTTTAGGTAATGTTAGCTCTTCAGAATAGACATGAACCAGGTGAGCTACTGATCGTTTCCGTCAGAATGACGCCAATTCTACATGCGAAATGGCAGCACACTATACATCACACCATCAAATTTATCTCAGCACCAACACAACCTGGATGGCGGCCGCTCTCTCTCGCCCACTGCTCTCGCCCGTCGCCGCCCCTTTCCCTCCCGTCGCCACCAATATCCTTCCCGTCGACGCCTCTCCTACACCCTCTCTTCCTCCACCCTATCCTCCTCCAGTGCTGAGGCCCCCACCTTCTCCGTCTCTCGTTCGCGCGGAGGGCGTTTCTGTCAGCGATGGCGGTGCGGTGGTGGATGCAGATTGTTTGGAGGCGGATCCAGGGGGTTGGAGTTTCGCCACCGACGAGACCTCGTTGGAGGGGGACAGGAAATGGAGCCAGGAACTCGCGGAGATGTCCGATGGGGATCTGGATCGGGTTGTGCGGGCAGTTACATCGTTTCTCCACCAATCTGACATCGATCGTGGATCCAAAATCTTAGCTAGGTGGAGGGCGACCTATGTTGTGCGAGGTGTAGATTCAGCGGAGGTGCTAGGTGAGATCGCAGTGTTTTCAAGTGGTAGATCTTTCCTATATGATGTGGTTGGATAGATCATTGATTGGATATCTACTGCTTCTGCCCAATCTGTTGTCAATGGATCAGAGTTTCAGTTTCCTTTCTATGATGTTTTGGTGGGGAAAATCATCTCTGCAGGGGCTCCATTGCAGGAGGAGCTCCCTAGTCGGAATAATGGAGAACCACCGTGTTCTGTTTCTGTGGTTCTGGCGGCAATGGCTCCTCGGTGACCAAAATCGCCGGACTCGCTGCGCTGGGGAGTCACCTACGCCAAATTGGGGTCGGATTCGTTTCTTCTTGGCATTCTGATCCTACGTTTGGAGGAGCACCGCTTGGTGCTGGTCGATTCCGGCGGGGTCGCTGTCAATGTCAGATTGCTTGCGGCGGATGAGGTGGTTGTTGTTGGTGATTTAATTTTGTTTCTGTACGTTCAGGTCATGGTTGGGTCCGTTCTGGCTCATGGTCACGAGTCAAGGTTGGGTGCACGGGTCCCTCAGCGATCGTGCAGCACACTTGGTCCTCGTTCCCTCTTTCCGCCCAGCGGTGGACACGTTCCTTCGGTGATGCGTGTTCTGGGTGGGACCCCTTTGCGGTCACCTACCAGACCAGTGGCCTTATCTCCACCCCCACGCCTTCATCCTCCTCCACTTCTCAGATCTAGGTTTGACCACATATGGGCGCGAGGCAGGGCGGTGGGGAGACCTAGAGTGGTTTTTGTTTCTACTCCTCAACCGAGATCGATCTTGCGAGTAGGTTCCTCTTTTCCATACTGGGAAGGTACGGTTGGTGGTTGATGCATGTAAATTGCATAGATGAATTTTGCATATTTTCACATGGTTTTCTATTACATATTGCATCATATAAGGGTATAATTCAATGTTTTATAGTATTTTGGGGTTAAATTACAAAGTCCCCCAACTTTTATGAAATTAACCCTGCCTGTCAAAAACCCCGTTTTCTATATTTTTAACGTTTCAGGGGGCAAACTTCCGCGAAATCACCTGAAAATCTGCGGGGGTCATTTTCTTGGAAGGAGAAGACTTGCGGGCGAAGGATCCATGAGAATTGGGCAAGGAGGCCAAAAGAGGACCCTCCACGCGGCCAGATTCCTTGGCCGCGTGAGAGGCCCCCTTTTGGCCCCTGTGGCCCCAATTCCTTCCATCTTCGACTTACCGACTCCGTCTTGACCTAAAACCGACTATAAAAAGGGTCCCCCCGTACCCTTACGGAGGGGAGCGCCGCCGAAACACCGAAACACCAAAACAGAGACCTGGAGTTCCAGATTGGAGGGGGAAAACTCCGGCGGGGCGTCGCCGGTGTGATCTCCTACCCCTCCAACGTCATCTCCATCGACATCTCCATGAAGAGGGAGTAGTCCACCCCAGGGCTATGGGTTTGTGGAAGTAGCACTTGTATCTCTCTCTATGTGCTTCACTAATTAGATCCGTATGAGCTGTCTCACATGATTACGGGCACCGTTGTAATTTCTATGTGGTGGATCTTTTCTATGAGTTATTGAATCTAAGATTGCAATTGTTTCTCTTGAGTTATTTGAGTAGATGTATCTTATGTACCCCGTTCTTATTTGCTACTTTGATCAATCTAGTTCTTGAGAGCGTGTGTGGGGTGATGGGTGCATTAGTTGGAGTAACGGGGGGTGGCTTGTGCTGTGAAAGTGACAGAAGTTCAGCGATCCACTTAGGTTTTGTTAAACCTTTCTTAGTTACCTCACTAGGGATAAAAAGGAGTACCTTGTTACCGGGGATTTGAAGTGACACTAATCAATCTCCATGACTAGATCTAGCAAGTTCTTACTTCAAATTCATGTCACATTGCTTAAAGCTATACTCTGGTTTTTCCTTAATTATCGAGGTGTTATGATTTATTTCGCATCTTGGTGGAGTATAAGAGGGATCAATATGACCGTAGAGATCTCTATGCTAGGACGTGATGCCCATATGAAAGTACTCAATGTTAAACAGGTTATTGTAATCTCACATGTAATTCTTTATGTCCACCGTCTACCACTTTATTTGAGAGAATGCAAGTGTGAAACCATGAACCCCGGTCCTATTTTAAATATAAGAAAACACTCTAGTTACTTTGCTGCAATTTACTTTACTTGCGCTTTACTTTGCTTGCATCTCCAATTCGAATTTACATTATCTCCATCACCACTTGCATCACAAAAATACAAAAACAATCCATTGCATATTTATTTTCTCATTTGCATTTAGTAGTAGATTTAATTATTGCACATTTACTTTCAGTTTTGCATTGCAATTTAGAAGTCTCACACCTTGTGCTTGACAACCACTTGGTGAGGTTGAGGGCACAAAATTCTCTACTTGTTTGCAGGATCCTGGAGGAAGCTTGGAAGACAACTGCTGAAATACTGGCTCCCCAAGAGTTCGATATAAACCCTCGAGTCACCCTCGTGGGGAAGAAGGCTTGCCACTAGCTACACACTCTGCACTTGGAGTCTCAACCTAGCCATCAAGCGTTTTTCTGGCGCCGTTGCCGGGGAGCCATAGGTGAAGGAGTGGTCCAAGGGAGCTCACAAGAAGTCTTCATCACCAACAAGGTGCGCAAACACCTAAGCTTGGGGAGGTTGCACCTACGTGAGTACCGTCCTTTCTATCTCCACGTTCTTTCAAGTAGATTGTTTTGTTTCTTGTCTTGTTTTGTTTTTGTTTTGTTTTTGTTCTTGTTCTTGTTTTGTCTTGCATATTTTATTTTAGTTTGCATTTTAGCTTTGCATTTAGTTATCTAGTTTATTTTAGTATTTCGAATTTGCCTAGTTACTTTACTTTTAAGTTTTGCATAAAAAATTAAAAACTACATAAAAAATGTTAAAATGGGTGATAGAACTAAATTAAGTGACTACACAAATACACCCAATGACCAATTCATTGCTAGGCCAATTACTACACCTGAAATACAAGCTGAAAGCTATGAAGTAAGTCCTAGTTTATTGAATTTAATTACTAGAGAGCAATTTGGTGGTAGTGCTATGGAGGATGCCTCTATGCATCTTCATGATTTCATGGAAATATGTGATATGCAAAAATTTAAAAATGTGGAAAGTAGTGTTTTAAAACTGAAATTATTTCCTTTTTCACTTAGAGGAAAGGCTAAAGAATGGTTACTTTCACTACCTACAGCTAGTATAAAGTCTTGGGATGATTTAAAAGAAGCTTTCATTAAGAAATATTATCCTCCCGTTAAAATTTTGCAAAATAGGAATAATATCCTCTCATTTAGGCAAAATGATAATGAACATGTAGCCATGGCATGGGATAGAATTAAATTAATGCTTAGAACATGCCTATCACATGGAGTAAATGAATGGACCATACTACACTCTTTTTATAATGGTCTAAACTACATGTCTAGAAATATACTTGATTCTGCTGCTGGAGGTGCCTTTATGAGTAAAACTGTAGGAGAGGCTAAGAGCATATTAGAAAGCATATTGCAACATTATAGTCAATGGAATACTTAAAGAACACCCAATCCCACTAAGAAAATAAACTCAATTGAAGAAACCAATGATTTGTCTTCTAAAATGGACACTATTCTTTCCTTTATTAATAAACAAAATATGGAGAATGTGCCTTTGCAGGAGCTAGTTCGTAGTAATTCTGAAAGTGTGGATGTTAATTTTGTTAGGAATTATGGTAGCAATGGTTTTGGTAATGCTTACAATTCTTATAGTAAACCTCCTTATGTGCCAAATAAACCTTTTGTTCCATATCCTAATGCTAATGAAAATAAGTGGAAGCCTTCTAGTGAAATTTCTGAATTTAATAAATTGCTTATGGAACAAGTTGCTAGTCACAATGCTATGATACATGAGTTAAATAAGTCTATTGTATCCATTAGTATTGATATTAAAGGATTGCAACTTCAATCTTCGAATTTAGATAAAGCATTGTCAAAATTAGCTGATAATCAAGCAACTCTATTAAACATGTCAGCAGGAAAGCCACAAGCAAAACCTAGTGTAGGAATGAATTCTATTACTATTGCTGCTCCTATTATTGAAAATATTGATCATATTGCTGAGAATACAAGTGAGCATGTCCCTACTAGCTTAGAAGAAACTTTGAATGAAATAGTGAAGTACCCTGAATATTTACTTCCATATATGTCTTATCTTGCTAGCAAAGATGAAATTAGTCCTTATGAATCAAGCATGCTAGATAAATTAGAGAGTAAAGTAGAGGAAATTATGATGCTTACTTAAATTAAGGATCCATTGCTTGATTTAGAAAAAAGTAGCTTGCAAGAACTTATTGCTACTCTACAAAAATTTGCTAGTGATCCCACTATAAATGTTAATCAACCTGGCTTTGGATCTTATATTGCTAATCATGTCTTGCAAGAAAAAATTGCTAGGTACAAGAATGAGGCCATGATACCTCCTAAGCTTGGGGATGCATGGATCCCCAAGGTGCTAGTTTCAATTGGAAAAGAAATTCACCATGCTATGTTAGATCTAGGTTCTAGTGTATCGGTACTCTAAGGAATTATATGAATTGCTAGAACTAGAAAATTTAGAAAAGTGCTCAAGTGAATTTGTCCTTGCTGATAACTATACTAAACATGCTATAGGACAAGTAAAAGATGTTATGATTGAATTGCACATGACTTTCGTACCCGTTGATTTCATTATTATGGATATGGGGGATAAATCCACTAGTCCTATTATTTTGGGTAGACCTTTTCTTCGTACTACAGGTGCAATCATAGACTCCAAGGAAGGGAATGTCAAGTTTCAGTTCCCTCACAAGAAAATCATGGAGCACTTCCCAAGGAAGAGGGGCACACTGAAGAACAAGCTCCCTCATGAGCTTTATCCCTCTTGATTATCAAGTAAGTAAAGCCTAGCTATATGGCTATAAAGAAAGCGCTTTACGGGAGGCAACCCGGTTGTTTTTGTTTGGATTTTCCTAGTGTCCTCTTGATGTCTCAAGAGGTTAGGTTTTTTTTTTAATTCTGGAGTTTTCAATAAAGAGTCAAGTCAAACCCATTTGGACTTATAAGTTGCTATCCTAATGCATGAAATTTCTGTTTCAGCACGAGTCTGCTCACCGTATGATTTTACGTTTTTTATTGGTATGTCGGATTGAGCTAATTTTTTAGTATGTTCTGAAACTTTTCATACTATGTAAGCACAAAAATTGGCTCAATTTTTTGACGAGTCTAGCGTAGGGAAAAACGTTCGTTTTGCTGCTGCTGCTTTTCTGGACAGATTCTGCCTTCTTTTGTTTTATGCACTCTTTGGGCTTGGGAATCGAATTTCCATGATTCTTTCAAGCAAGAGAGTGAACATACAACATAATTAACCTTATTGTCTATCTACTGAAGCATTTGATTTGGAATTTTGCACAGCAAGCATGTGATTTGTTTGTCCTTGCTAATCTCACCCCACCGAAAAAGAATGGGAGAAACATGTTTTGTGAAGTTTTTTCACAGGGAATAGAGGAGCTGCGCCTCAAGACATCCAAGAATGGTGAAAGACATAAGCTTGGAGATGTGATGAACACCCCACTGGAGCTACACTCTTTTGGTTAGCACACGTCTACTTTCTGTTTTTCTAAGCAAAGCATTTATCGTAGAGACTTGAAGCGTCTAGTTTTTGTTTTTATTTTTGTTTTGATAAGACCACCACCATCATTTTATATGAGATTGAGCTACTGGAGTTTGGGGTTGGAATGTATTGGATGCTAGTATTATGACTTTGAATAGGTATGCCATGGTTGATTTGAAGAGCTACATATGTTTGCATGATTTATAGGCTTTTTATGTGTAGAAATTTGGAATAATGTTGTCTTGAGCTATCTCTTATTCATGTCCTTGATGTTAATTGCTGGTTTATTTAGTTTGTCATGAAATTAGTAGTTCTATGGACATATGCATGCATAGTAGCTGGTCAACTATCTCCCTCTTGCTAGACCAAAAACTTAAAAATTCCAACAAGTAAAAACTTGTTTCCAACACTCCTTAGCCAAGTATTTCCAGTGAGTCCACCATATCTTCCCATTAGCTTCATTGCTATTCCGAGTATGTTCACCATGTTATTGTGTTATTTATGTTCTAAATTAAGATATTCACTTTATTAATTGTCATGGGTTGAACTTGGGATAGGACTCTAACGAACTTTTTAAGGCACACTTTACTTTTTATGCATCTAATAAACATGACCCAATAATGGGAGCCACAAGTTTTGCGTTTGACAAGTGTGTGGTTGGGAGCTAGCTATAAACGTGTATCACCGGAAAACTTTCAACATTGCACAAATTTTTTAAATTTGGTTGATATCATGTACTTTTGTTTTTGGACTCCTGCCATGCCGAAATGAAATAGAGGAATAGTAAGTTTTGATGAGTAAGTATCTATATGACTAGAGAAACGCATTGGGCCGCTAACCCAAGCCATGCTTTATCATGGTGGAAATTTACTTACAGCTTGAGTGACTCTACAACACATCCTATAATAAAATAAGAAGCTATGCATAATAGTGAATGAAAATAAAAAGGATGATGAGTCTACTCCGTTTGTTCATCTTGTCATTGTAACATGGGCTTGTTTCCATGTCATGGGGCAAGAGGTACCTCTTTGCGGTTCTCTATGATGTCATTAATACTTATTATTATTGTACAAAGCTTATTAGGAATCTTAAGTTGAGTAATCATGGAGTAGGTTTTCACACTCACGGTACATGAGGTTTGCAACCACCTTGTCATTCTCATTACTTCAATACTCACAATTTTAAGATGCTAGTGATAAAGGGGCAATGAGAGTCCTAGATCAATGGATACCACATTTCAATTAGTAATTTTAGTTGAATAATTTAGAGGCTAAATAAGACTTGATCATGTTTTACCTCTACTCAATTTTCTCCAAAGTGTCCACCATATCTTCTATTCTCCATTATGCTATTCTTTGACCAATATAGGATTTTATTTTTCATTTTGTGTATGCATTTGGTCCATAGTGCTTTTATTTCATTATACACTTTGTGAACTTTCATGAAGCATCTTTGCTTGCATATTTGATATTTCTTACAACATGAATTGTATATTGCTACTCATTTCTAGTATTAATCATTTGATTATATGTAGCATGAATAATCCTCCTTGATATCCCATGATTGTTTCAATATGCAAAACCCATCTTAGTTTTATCACCCTCATACTCGAGGACGAGCATGGGTTAAGCTTGGGGATGTTGATGCATGTAAAATGCATAGATGAATTTTGCATATTTTCACATGGTTTTTTATTACATATTGCATCATATAAGGGTATAATTCAATGTTTTATAGTATTTTGGGGTTAAATTACAAAGTCCCCCAACTTTTATGGAATTAACCCTGCCTGTCAGAAACCCCGTTTTCTATATTTTTGACGTTTCAGGGGGCAAACTTCCGCGAAATCACCTGAAAATCTGCGGGGGTCATTTTCTTGGAAGGAGAAGACTTGCGGGCGAAGGATCCACGAGATTTGGGCAAGGAGGCCCAAAAGAGGACCCTCCACGCGGCCAGATTCCTTGGCCGCGTGAGAGGCCCCCCTTTGGCCCCTGTGGCCCCAATTCCTTCCATCTTCGACTTACCGACTCCGTCTTGACCTAAAACCGACTATAAAAAGGGTCCCCCGTACCCTTACGGAGGGGAGCGCCGCCGAAACACCAAAACACCGAAACAGAGACCTGGAGTTCCAGATTGGAGGGGGGAAACTCCGGCGGGGCGCCGCCGGTGTGATCTCCTACCCCTCCAACGTCATCTCCATCGACATCTCCATGAAGAGGGAGTAGTCCACCCCAGGGCTATGGGTTTGTGGAAGTAGCACATGTATCTCTCTCTCTATGTGCTTCACTAATTAGATCCGTATGAGCTGCCTCACATGATTACGGGCACCGTTGTAATTTCTATGTGGTGGATCTTTTCTATGAGTTATTGAATCTGAGATTGCAATTGTTTCTCTTGAGTTATTTGAGTAGATGTATCTTATGTACCCCGTTCTTATTTGCTAGCTTTGATCAATCTAGTTCTTGAGAGCGTGTGTGGGGTGATGGGTGCATTAGTTGGAGTAACGGGGGGTGGCTTGTGCTGTGAAAGTGACAGAAGTTCAGCGATCCACTTAGGTTTTGTTAAACCTTTCTTAGTTACCTCACTAGGGATAAAAAGGAGTACCTTGTTACCGGGGATTTGAAGTGACACTAATCAATCTCCATGACTAGATCTAGCAAGTTCTTACTTCAACTTCATGTCACATTGCTTAAAGCTATACTCTGGTTTTTCCTTAATTATCGAGGTGTTATGATTTATTTCGCATCTTGGTGGAGTATAAGAGGGATCAATATGACCGTAGAGATATCTATGCTAGGACGTGATGCCCATATGAAAGTACTCAATGTTAAACATGTTATTGTAATCTCATATGTAATTCTTTATGTCCACCGTCTACCACTTTATTTGAGAGAATGCAAGTGTGAAACCATGAACCCCGGTCCTGTTTTAAATATAAGAAAACACTCTAGTTAATTTGCTGCAATTTACTTTACTTGCACTTTACTTTACTTGCATCTCCAATTCGAATTTACATTATCTCCATCACCACTTGCATCACAAAAATACAAAAACAATCTATTGCATATTTATTTTCTCATTTGCATTTAGTAGTAGATTTAATTATTGCACATTTACTTTCAGTTTTGCATTGTAATTTAGAAGTCTCACACCTTGTGCTTGACAACCACTTGGTGAGGTTGAGGGCACAAAATTCTCTACTTGTTTGCAGGATCCTGGAGGAAGCTTGGAAGACAACTGCTGAAATACTGGCTCCCCAAGAGTTCGATATAAACCCTCGAGTCACCCTCGTGGGGAAGAAGGCTTGCCACTAGCTACACACTCTGCACTTGGAGTCTCAACCTAGCCATCAGTGGTGATCGCAGGAGTTTCTCGGAGGTTCTTGCTCCATCGAGATCCATGGCGTACAACTTTGCGCGTGGAAGGAGGAGGAGTAACGGACCCCCTCTGCGGGTTAATTTCCCTCCGAGCAGGACTCCAGGTGGATATGCAGCGGGGACTCCTTTTCCTCAGAGGCAACCGCAGCAAGTACAACAGATCTCGCAGCAATCTCGTCAACGGGTTAGTTCAAACCGTCAGTCCTCTTCAGATCTGCGGGGTAGAGATTCCAGCAGAGAACATGCTCGCACATCTTCTAGATCTCGCAGTAGGGATGACAGTCGGGGTTATGCTGGTAGAAGCTTCTCCTCAAACAGATTGGGGGTAATTAGTAGGGCTAATTCCTCGGTAGGTATTTCTTCTGCTGCTGCATCTAGAGATAGATGGAATCATCGAGCAGAAATGCGTGTGGAGGCATCTGATAATTCCACTGGGGATAGGAGAGCTTCATCTCAGTTCAATCGTCATATGGATCAAGCCAGCAACTCCTCTGCAGTTGAGGGCACTATCTTGGTCACTAGAGATGGCGGCTTTGTTACTATGCATAACAATGAGAGCGACAGAGAGTCCGAGGGGGGAGGAATGAATCCGCTTCCCCCAAGAATGTTTCCTTCCAGGAAGACAGGAATACTGTTTTAAGTGCTGATAATGTTTGCTTGATGTGTGGCGATGAACACGTTGATAAGTTTGTATTCAATGAGATTAACCCATGGGGGGTGGCTACTCCCTTTGTGGGTGCTGCCGTTCCAGGGGGTGGGTTCTTTGTGATACATGACATCAGGAATGCTGCTCCTGCTAGGGAGATATACCAGGTTGTGATCCAAGTTGTTGAAGGTGATCCATCTAGCAGGGATGTGGAAAATGAAATCACTCAATGGGCTGGCAGTAGGTGCACCTGGAGATGGTATGCAAAACCCCTTGCAGCCAAGAAATTCTTGATGAGGTTCCCTAGCTCCAGGGATATTGATGCCTGGGTTCATTTTGGCAGAAATAATATGAGGACAAAGCCAGCTGTGGTTATCACTATGGACAATTGGTCCCCTGCTTTTGGTGCTACTGGTGAACTGGCTGTGGCCTGGTTCCAGGTTAGAGGCATCCCTCTAGATAATACAAACTGTCCCACTTCTACCTTTGCCGGCAGTCTGGTTGGCAGGACTATGATTGTAGATAGACACAGCCTGAATAACGTGGATTATGTCAGGATCTGCATTGGTAACACTGATGTGTCTCTTGTTCCCCCAGTGGTTTCTAATATCAACATTGGGAACAACTTCTATGACATCGAATTCACCAGAGAGATCCATATCTCCAAACGGAACAAGGAGCATCTGAAAACCCAAGAACTGAACCTGCCAGAAAGTGACAAACAGAAGGATCTTGACCAGAACAACCAAACCCCCAAGAGGACAAGGACTGAGCAAAATGGTAGAGGGGGGAGTCGTAACTACACTCCTAGAGGTTTTATGTCTGATGCTAGAAGGTCTTATGCTGCTGGGGGGTCTCATGCCTCTGAAAAGCTGCCTTTAGCTGATGATAAGGGAAAGAGGAAAGCTCCTGAACCAGTCCAAAGTATGGAGGTTGATAATGATGAAGACTCTTTCTGTTCCAAGGTCCACAAATTGGGGTATATGCCTGTCCAGGACAAGATGCAAATGGTTCCTTCCAATGGAGCTGGCTATAGCTCATCTATGATGGCCCACTCAGTGGATTACTACTCTCAATACTTGCAGTTCCTGGCTAAGCCCAAACTCCTCGAAGCTGGGGTGGTTGAACATCCTAGTGAACCTCTCCAAAATGAACTTACTTACGAAGAGTGATGGGGGGATAATAACCCGGTAGGCCAACTCCAAGGCGTAACCCGGCCCAAGGAACACGGTGCGCAATCTGGTTAAGGATAATGAAGCTTCTGGAAGGCCCAAAGTTTGTAGGCCTCGTAACCCGGATTGTGGGTACGGTAAGGAAAGTTAGGGTTTATAAGCAGTGTCCGGATAGGATTCAAGCTGCGCCTTGGAGAATAGGGCCGAGGGGGTACGGGCGCTTTATAAACCGACCCCTAGGTCTAGTTTAGACAGAGATCTAAGAACCCTAGCAATATCGCCTGATATCGAGCATCTAGTGTAATCCCAGAGTTGAGTTATTATATCGAGATCGGAGACTCGGCGACTTTGATTGCCGGCTACCATATCGAGTTGCATCATATTTTCCTCTGAGCTAAACCCTCTCCCAAACGCCTGTGTCGTCTTGCCCCAAGATCAGTTACCCCCGGTAACGTCTGCCGTGATTATCCCACGACAGTTGGCGCCCACCGTGGGGCCTGCGTCCAAAGGTGTTTACATCACGGGAGAAGCTCGGAAGAACATGGAGAATCTTGTCGTAGGCGAGATCTACATCGACCACAAAGGAGAAATGATGGTGGACGATTCCGGCTGGGGTCCAGAGTCGGATCACCTCGAGTCCGGATCTACGGTGACGATCGGCCGGATTAACATCTTCATCGGTATGGTACGTACGCCTGATTTAAAGGGACAATATCATGTGCATACTACAGGAACTTCTAGCAGGAACAAAGAGACATTAAAGCAAACAGTAAACTCGATCTCTTCGGCTGCGCCGGGATACCTTAGATGGGCGGAGCAAGAGGTAACGTGGAGCAGAAGAGATCATCCGGAAAGAGTAGAGCGTCCAGGAGTCTTGGCATTGGTGGTTGCTCCACAGGTTAATGGTTATGAACTGAAAAGGGTCCTGATGGACGGTGGAAGTAGCATCAACATCCTTTATTGGGAAACCTTCTTACGCATGAGTCTCAAAGAGTCCCAGTTACAGAAAAGTTCGACAATCTTTCATGGGATTGTGCCAGGTCACTCGGCGAGCCCCGAGGGAAAGATCACCTTATTTTCTGTTATAAAACTATGACGTTTGGATTGAAGAACGCCGGCGCAACTTACCAACGGTGTATTCAAAAGTGCTTCGAGGACCAAATTGGACGCAACGTCCATGTCTATGTGGATGATGTGGTTATCAAGACCAGGAAGGCGGAGACATTTATCGATGATCTAAAGGAGACGTTCAAAAATTTGAGGAGATATCAGATGAAGCTTAACCCGACAAAGTGCGTGTTCGGAGTTCCAGCCGGGAAATTACTCGGCTTTATCGTTTCCGAGAGAGGGATCGAGGCAAACCCGTACAAAATCAAGGCCATCCAGAGTCTGAAAAAGCCGGAAAATTTGAAGCATGTTCAAAAGCTCACGGGCTGCGTAGCAGCCTTGAGCCGATTCATATCCAGGCTCGGAGAAAAATCAATACCCTTGTACCGGCTCTTGAGGAAATCAGATAAATTCGTATGGGATGAAGAGGCGAATGAGGCGTTTGAAGCACTAAAGAAGCAGTTATCTGAAGCACCAGTACTAGCGGCTCCGGGTCCTAAAGAACCTATGTTGCTATACGTGGCAGCTGGCCCCCGAGCCGTCAGCGCAGTAGTTGTTGTGGAGCGCAAAGAGGATGGGAAGGGTTACCCGGTTCAGAGACCGGTTTATTACGTCAGCGAGGTATTATCAGAAGCAAAGTAGCGCTATCCGCATTGGCAAAAGTTGGTGTTCGGGGTCTTTATGGCTAGCCGGAAATTGAAGCCGTATTTCCAAGAACACCCCATAACAGTGGTTAGTTCAATACCCATGTCGGATATCATCAGAAACTCGGACGCGACGGGAAGAATAGCCAAATGGGCGATAGAGATGGGGGATTATCACATCAACTACGAACCCAGGTCAGCAATCAAATCTCAAGCTTTAATTGATTTCGTTAACGACTGGACACATACAGGCATGACCACAACGGTTCCAAACTCCGAGTCATGGATCATGCACTTCGATGGATCTAAGCAATACGAGGGATCAGGAGCTAGGGTGGTGCTAACGTCACCCAAAGGAGATAAATTAAGTTATGTACTGCAAATTCACTTTGACTGCTCCAACAACGTGGCCGAGTATGAGGCCCTATTGCACGACTTAAAGGCAGCCAAGGAGATGAACGTCAAGAGGATACGATGCTTCGGAGATTCGGACCTTGTGGTACAGCAGGTGTCAGGAACTTGGGATAGAAAGGACGCAACTATGGAAGCATACCGCAGGGAAGTTGATAGGGTTGCAGGATGTTTTTCCGGGTATGAGGTGGAGCATATAGACAGAAGAAAGAATGAGGCGGCCGACGCACTCGCTAGACTCGGCTCACGCAGAGAGCCGGTTCCACCCAACGTTTTCCTGGACGAATTATGGCGACCATCAGTTAAAACCGAGTCAGAGGAGGAATTGGCAAATCAAGACCCGGATTCAGGACTTGTGGCCACTATACGTACTATTCCCGAGTGGACAGAACCGTTTTTGGCCTACCTATCGCGAGGCGAGTTACCACAACAGGAGGTATTAGCAAGGCAAATTTTGAGGCGAGCGAAGGGATATTCTATCATCAATGGGGAATTATATAAGAGAAGCGCAGCAGGGGTCTTTTTGCGTTGCGTAGCGCCAGAAGAAGGCCGACAGATTCTCAAGGAAATCCATGAAGGCGACTGTGGACATCATGCATCCACAAGATCTCTCGTGGCTAAAGCTTATCGACACGGATTTTTCTGGCTCACGGCTCTAGCAGATGCGGAACGATTGGTAGCAAGATGTGACGGATGTCAAAGGTACGCTCGCCAAACCCATGTGCCGGCTATGGAGTTGCGGACAATCCCGTTAACTTGGCCGTTCGCTGTTTGGGGTATGGACATGGTTGGCCCGTTTCATATGTCACCATGCAAGAAGACACATCTTTTGGTGGCTATTGATAAGTTTACCAAGTGGGTTGAGGTTATGCCAGTTACTAATTGCGAATCAGCCACAACAGTCAAGTTCCTGAAAAGGATTATCTACCGGTTCGGGTATCCCCACAGCATAATTACCGATAATGGAACCAACATGTCCCTTGGTGAGATGGAGAACTTCTGTGGCAACAATAGAATCCGGCTTGATGTCGCATCAGTGGCTCATCCGCAGGCCAATGGGCAAGTGGAGAGGGCAAACCAAGAATTGCTTCGCGGATTAAAACCACGATTACGAGTCCCCTGTATCAGGGCAGCTGGCGCATGGGTCGAATAACTTCCTTCTGTGGTTTGGGGTATCAATACTACGCCTAATAGATCTACTCAGATGACACCCTTCTTCATGGTCTATGGCGCGGAGGCAGTACTACCGAGTGATATTATTCATGATTCACCACGAGTATCAGCATACGTCGAAGTGGAGAATGAAAAAACCCGGCAAGATGCCGTGGATATGTTAGAAGAGCAAAGGGAACAAGCCCTGGAAAGATCAGCCATATATCAGCAGGATTTACGAAGGTATCATAGCCGGCACGTGAAAACCTGGGTCTTCCAGGAAGGAGACCTGGTTCTGCGCCTGGTACAGTCGAACGAAGGAAAGCACAAGTTATCACCACCCTGGGAAGGACCGTTTATCGTAAGCCGGAATTTACATAATGGGTCATATTACTTGGTAGATGCAAGGGAAGAGTCGACCACAGTTAATGACACCGCTCATACCACTTCATCTATGCAAGAAAGAGACAGACCGTGGAACGTGGCTCAGCTACGTCCATATTATACTTAGCAAAAATTGTGTTGGCGTATGGAATTGAACGATGTAACAGGCAGCAGGTTTTCAGACGTACTCTTTTCCTATCCAGGGTACCCTTGGGGACTGGACGGGTTTTTAATGAGGCGGCTTGCTGACCTAGATTTTTCATATCAAGTAAAAAGGTGATTATCAAGAAAAGAGATGATTATTATCAGGTTCTGTACTCTTAGTATGATGCGTATATCTAGGTCTTGGGGACTGGTCGCTTGAATAGCACAGTTACGAACTCAAAGACCCGGCCATGATGCCTATGAGTTATAAGGGACGGTTACTCGCAAACGAGTACGGCTACAATCTTATAACTGGACAAAGAAGTCCAAATTTCTTGGCTATTCTTACTTAAGCTCGATGTGACTCGCACTAAAGTGGCATGATTTGTTCGCTTACGATTACAGTCAGCCATGAAACCCGACGGGGCTTGACTGGCCACGTTTTCGTATAGATGTAACAACATGGTATCCACGCGAAAGCCGGCTTACAGTACAAGATAGTCAAAAGGGTCATCTAAACCACAAGTTATGCAGAGTACAAGGCTAAACAGCTGGAAACTCAACGATTATTAAGCATAACTTCAAATCCTATGTGAAACGACTCAGGGATCTTTGTGAATTTAGCAGTAGGCAATCCGTTCTCTTTTCAAGATCAAGTGTCCTAGACTTGGAGATCCGGGTCCGGGTGACTTGAAATCTTGAAAAGAGAAAAAATTGCTTACTTGTTAGAATTCCAAAAACCCAGATATCCGAGTCTTGGGGACTTGGGGACTTAGAAGCAAATCCGCTTGTCAACACCCATGAGACCCGGAAATCGAGTTTCACAAAAGGAACAATAAAGAAAGCCGGATATCGAGAGCAGACGAGTTTAAGAATGGATAAATTTAAAAAGGCCGGAAGAGGCATAGAGTATATCAAGACCTTAGCGTGCATTACAAAATCCCGGTGAAAAGATATCAAAGGTGCACAGGCGCACCACCCAAAATATAACTGTTTAAACAGCACGTTGGCCGACCGGTGCATAAGAAGATGCATTAGAGATCAGATGTCACTCGGCGTTCATCTTGGCCTTGCCCTTGCCATCTTTGGTGGTAGCAGCAGCACCCGGATCAGTGGTACCAGCCCGCGCAGGAGGTGGAACGACTGGTGTTGAGGTAGCGGGGGTAGAGCCGGCTTCAGCTTGCTTCTTGGCAGCCTCCGTCCTCAACGCAGCAGCTTCCTCCTTCCACCGAGCCAGCATATCATACGGCTCGGGAAGATCCGACTTAATCGCTTCACCAGCAGCATCATATGCTGGAACAAGGATATTAACATCCAGGTCGTCAGCGATCACGCTGGCCGGGTAACGGACCTCCTTCTGGGCAGCCTGAAAATCCTTCACCGAGAACTTGGACCCATCAAGCTTGAACTCTGGGAAGCCGCCCATAAGCTTCACTAGCTCGAGCTTGGGGAAATAAGCCTTGGCAAGTGCAAGCCCCCGGGTTACTCCAACCCGGCAAGACGAGCGTTTCCAATGCCAAATCCACTCAGGAATAGTGGAGAAGGCATCCAGCATCCTCTTCAGATCAACATGTCCTTTACCCGGCCACCGTAATTCCTGAAGGATCCATTTGGTTCCGGCACATAGCTGCCGGATAACGCTCTTCATAGTTTTCAACCTGGCAATGTCATCCTCATCCGGCATAGCTTCGTCCGGGCCTGAAGAAATGGAAACATAAGTCGGGAAAGCTCTTGCTATCTATCAAAAGGATAAACCTGGAGGAAGAAACGTACCAAGTAAAGCACGATATGTGTCAGAAATTTGGACAGAAAGGCTTGTTAGGTCATCTTCTGCTTTGTGAGCCCTTTTCCTATACTTCCTCATTATCATCCTATTCCTCCTGGCCTCAGCCTCGGCTGCTTCACGCAAAGCCACCTCCTTTTCAATGAGCTTGGTGGCGTCTGCCAGTTTCTCCTCAGATTGAGTCACGAAAGACTGCATGGATGCAAACAAGGATTAGTCGGGTAGAGGGGCAAGTTATCAGTCGCTTGTATAATAAAGTTCCAAGCAAATTATGAATCAATTCACTCGGAACTTGGGGACTGGATAAGGGCACAAGCAACGTCAGTCGGATTTACCTCGTGTTTGGCTATTAAAGCCCCCAGGATGTTTTCTTCATTAGCCCTTAAAGTGCGCAGGGTTTCCAGCATCTGGGCAAACGTCAGTTCCTCGGGTCGAGTACCGGAAGAGCCGGCAGCCTGGTTGCCTGGTGGGGGAGCTCTCCCCGCCCTTGGGGTCGAGACCCGGACAGTTTGAGTACCCGGGTTAGGAGAACCCATCCTTGTATCCAGAACCTCGATCTCCTCGTCCACTGGTTCCGATGAGGAAGGAGATCCGGCGGCTCAGGGAACCGGATTGTTCAGAGGGCCTTGTTCTTGGTTATTCTCCGTATCACCGCCAGTCGCGGCGTCTATGTTCTCAGTCGGCTTTTCTGCCCGATGGTTATCCGTCTCTACATTTTCCGGGTCACTGACGGTGACTTGAGTGCTGAAAGAAAGATGAGAAGAGGCAGTTATCAGTGGTGACGGTGACTTGAGTGGAAACTTGTCAGACGTCAAAGGAAATCATATAGCAAAAACTTACCCGGCATTCACGGTGTAGTCCGGCGGGAGCTCGCCGCTGGAAGCAGATGAAGTCGTCACAGGGACCACTAACGGAACCCGGAATTGCCCGGCACGTGGATGGTTAGGAGAAGGGTGGCGTTGAGGAGAGTCGGAAGGACGAGACGGAGGAGCACTGGCACGATGGACCGAGAGGGTAGAGATGCCCGGGTTAAGAGGATCTTCACCCGGGGAGCTCCGAGTTACTCTGCGCTTGGCTGGGAGAGAATCCTTCAAGTACGACGAATTTGATAATTGACGGTTAAGTCGTCGCATGGCGTCAAAGGAGTAAGGTTCAGAGGATAACGAGGAAAAAGGAACCTTGGACACTGCCCCTCTGGCCTTCCTCTTGGCTCCAACTGTTGCTTCTTGATCAGACTCGGTTGCCTCCGGGTCATCCTCGTTGGTCTCACCGTCGTCCTCCAGCCCTGCGAATCGGGTGTGTGTTCGTGGAAAAAGTTAAATGGGAGGAAAATGATGCAAGTAAAGATGATACAAGTTCTGTGTAAATACCTTCACTATCATCGGCCGGCTCGTCCTCTTCCTCCGGGTCTCTGGAAGGAGGGGAGGGTTCAACCCTCCAGAAAGGGTCATCAGCCTAAGACAAAAGAATGAGACTAAGGGTTAGGAGCTGTATCAAGTCAAAATATGGAAGTAAGTTATGAATATCGGATATTACCGTTGGAGACGGTTTTTCCCGAGTAAATGGGGGTAACCCGGCGATGCCCTTTATCACCTCTAGCTTCTCTGTCAAGAAGCCCTTGATGGTCTTGTTGGTGTCGCCGGTCGCAAAACTCTTGGTGGAGTATCGGAGTGCATCCGTGGTATGCCCCGAGTACTCGCACATCAATTTGGTGCGGATGGAGTTGGGTTGGATCCGAAAATCAACCCACGTTTTCACTAAATTGAGCCCAAGGAGGCCTTGGGCTGAGAGGATGGCTATCTTGGCTAGCGAGGGAAGGATTGCCTCCCTGTCTGAGTCTGGTGCAAAGGCATTGAAAGACTCGGAAGGTTCGAGGGGGTTCTCCGAGTAGCCCGGCAGTTTCTTTTCGTTGTCTGGGGAGGTATCGTGGCAATAAAAGAAAGACAGCTGCCAATGTTTGACGTGGGAGTTTAAGTTGAGGGTTGGCATCGGTGAATTCTTGCGGCGTTGGATGGATACCCCGCCGCAAGTAAGAAGTGCTCCGTCACCACTTTCGCGACACGTCTTACACTGGAACAGTTCGATGAAGAGAGTCAAACTTGGCGGTATGAACAAGTACGACTCGGATAGAACGATGAAGTGGGTAATATTCAACATAGAGTTAGGCCCTATGTCGAATACCCGGAGGCCATAATGGCTTAAGACCTCCCTGAAGAAAGGGTGACCCGGAGGACGGAATCCCCGGGTCACGTGCTCTACGAAGCAGATTACCTCATTATCGGCGGGTGTGGGCCGGGTCTCGTTGCCCGGCGCCCTCCAGTGAATGTCCTTCTGAGAAGGGAGAATTCCTAATTCGGCTAGCTTGTCCAACTTGGCCTTTGTAGCTGTGGAACGCCCCCAGTTGGCGGATATGGTTTGGGTAGTCCTTGCCTGAGTCGGCTGTTTTCCTTGCCGTTTGGGAGCCATGGGATCAACCTGCAAAACACAGGAAAAAGAGGCATAGGAAATAAGACCCGGAAGTGTTGGATTATCCGAGTATAAGGTATCAAGAAAGTATGAAGCTAAGAATTATCCGGGTATCACGCTATGAGGTGGAGGTTACAAGGTATCCGGGTGTTAAGTACAACTGTGGAAATTATTGGTCACTTACGTATGGAAACGCATTTGGGGAAGATGGATGGTTGCCCATGTGTCTACTGCAAGCGAAATAGCTGGAAAAGGAGGATTTTCCGGGTGTTAATGCAATGAGCGGAAAATCGAGGAGGAATGGATCTAGATGGGAAAATTTGCGAGCGATTTTACGGGGGATTTGGTGATTAGCAATGGTAGGAGGATGAGTTGTAACTATCTAGCAGATAGTTAAAGGAGTTGGCGAGCGTCAAATCAATCTAATTTGATGCAATCGGAAGAATGACTCACGGGTTGACCTAGATCCAATCATGGGTGAATTGAAAAATTGCGGGGCTAAATTAAACGAGTGCAAGGGGCTTACTGGAGATATTGGAGTCTAGCGCGACGGCGGCGAACGGCGTGGCTCGAATGCCCCTTTGCGACTCTTGGCGAGTGGAACGAAGGCGCGGCGGTGAAGCTTGGCGACGGCGCGAGATGGCTCGAGGGCGAATACGGCCAGCGGCGGCTTTGCTTCGATGGCGAGCACGAACTTCTTGCGATGGTGCTGCAAGGGCGTAAGGAGCAAGGAAGGAAAGGGGGAATTGAAGTGGAGCGATGGGTTTTAGGTTACCCTCGGAGCACTATTTATAAGGTGGGGGTGAGTCTATCCCAACGGCCGGAAGCCGGAAATTGTGGGGTAATGGCTATCTGCGCGGATTCTGCGAGATATGCGCCTAGAACTGAGCAAAGTACCTGGACAAAAAAGAGAAGGAGATCTACCCCATGATATCAGGGTCAGTTATCGAGTATGGAATCTTGACATTTTTATTAGGGTTTAGACCTGGAAGGTCAAACTAAAGTATTTGGGGGAAAAGCCGGGTTACTATATGGCCACCATGGAGTAAGGCCTAGCTGTCTATCAAAGCATCTTAACCCGGCCTCCATATGCCTGTGTGATTGATATCTTTGCAGGGAATAGCGAGCGCTTCAAGGAGGATCCGTGAAGCCCAAGCTATTCTGGGGACTACTGATGGGGGGATAATAACCCGATAGGCCAACTCCAAGGCGTAACCCGGCCCAAGGAACACGGTGCGCAATCTGGTTAAGGATAATGAAGCTTCTGGAAGGCCCAAAGTTTGTAGGCCTCGTAACCCGGATTGTGGGTTACGGTAAGGAAAGTTAGGGTTTATAAGCGGTGTCCGGATAGGATTCAAGCTGCGCCTTGGAGAATAGGGCCGAGGGGGTACGGGCGCTTTATAAACCGACCCCTAGGTCTAGTTTAGACAGAGATCTAAGAACCCTAGCAATATCGCCTGATAACGAGCATCTAGTGTAATCCCAGAGTTGAGTTATTATATCGAGATCGGAGACTCGGCGACTTTGATTGCCGGCTACCAGATCGAGTTGCATCATGTTTTCCTCTGAGCTAAACCCTCTCCCAAACGCCTGTGTCGTCTTGCCCCAAGATCAGTTACCCCCGGTAACGTCTGCCGTGATTATCCCACGACAAAGAGTTCCTGAAGCAGCTTCTTACCTCTAGAAGTGATAAATTGCACATGTGGGGTGGAATGTTGCGTCAAATCCCAGGAGCAAAGCTCCCTCCGGTGGTGGAATCACCTCTGTCATCGCAAGACCTGTCTGTTGGAGAAGGGGACAGTTTATCCTTTGATAAATCTGAATGTGAAACTGATAACCATCAGGTCATCTCATCAGTCAGGATTACTGAAATGTCTCCTAGTCCTACTCGATCCTCTGGTGTTGTTCAAACTGGGCATTCTGTACCGGCTCCTCCTGTTTCTGTTACTCCATCACAGCCAGTTCCTTCTAGGGCTAGCCTCCGGAACATGACTGCTGGGACTGCCAATGTCAGGGTATATCAGAGAGCTACGGTTTAGCTGCACGCAGAAATGATCAAGGTATTGTGGCTTGTTCTAATTCTTTTTCTGTTCTAGATGATAATAATGTTCTTGATAAGGCTCTGGAATTAGGAATTGATCCCACCTCAATCTCTATGCAAACAATTGATTTACTGCATGATTTGGAAAAAGCTAGATCTTTATTGACGCAGAAAGCTGTTGTTGTTAATGCCCCTTTGGTGCAGCAACATTTAGATAGGGCTTGTAGTGTCCAGCAGGCTAATCAGTTATCTCCCATTGTTGAGAATGTGGATGTGGATAGCTCCTCTGAATCTGAGCTTGAATCACCACCTTTTACTCCTGTTATTTCTAAACGCACTCAGAATTTTTTTAAAAAGCAATCTAGTTCTAAGTCTAAAAAAACCCTGGTGTGCCCCTTGGTGGCACCTGTTCTTTTAGCAGGGTCCAAGCAAACCACCCTCTGAGTGGTATTGTGGTTGTCCCACGGATTAGAAACAAACCCAGCAAGTCATTATGATAGGTCTTTATCTTAATAGCAGAGGTGTGGGCAAGAAGGGTTCTTTGTTCTGGTTGAAGGATCTTATTTTTGAATTTGATTTTGATTTCATTGGTATCCAAGAAACTATGAGGAGAGAGGTTAAACCCTCAGTTTGGAGGGATTTTGATCCTAATAGCTTGTACTGCTGGCACTGGTCCCCCTTAGTTGGTAAATCTGGAGGCATCCTCTGTGGTGTCAAATCCTCTAGGTTTGATATCATTGATGCAACCACTGACAGGTTCTTCGTTAAAGCTGTGGTGTTTGACAAGAAGGATAAGAAACTTTTGACTTTGGTGGTGGTTTATGGTGCTGCTCAGAACAAGGATAAAAATGCCTTTCTTTCTGCTTTTGCCAATTTGTGTTCTAAGCTTTCTCATCCTGCTTTGTTGGGGGGGGGATTTTAATATTCTTAGATTTAACAATGAGAAAAACAAACCTGGGGGGTGTCAAATTTTTCTTCTGTGTTTAATTCTATTATCCATGTTAATGCTTTGAGGGAAGTTCACCTCTCTGGTGGGAAGTTCACTTGGTCTAATAATCATGACATTCCTACTCTTGAGAAATTGGACAGTGTGTTAATGACTCCTGATTGGGAAAAGTCTTTTCCCCTTCACCTCTCTTAGGAAGATTCCTAGACTTTTCTCTGGTCACAATCCTTTGATTGTGGACACTGGTGAGATGGTTCAACCAATTAATAAAGAGTTTAGATTTGCAAAATCTTGGATTGTTCATCCTGAATTCATGGGTAGAGTTGAGAGAGCCTGGTCCTCTCCGGTTAATAACTCTGATAGTGTTAGCATTTTCCAAGCCAAGCTAAGATTGGTTAAGAACAGACGGAAAGGGTGGGGAACAAACATCAGAGGGGACAATATTAAGATGAAGAAGGAACTTTTAGAATAATTGGGTTTGATTGAACAATGTGAAGAGGATGGTGTCCTGTCTGGTGACCAGCAGGCCAGGAGGGGTGTGATTCAAGAGAAATTAATGAGGCTTTATGAGGAGGAGGAGAGGTACTGGTTTGAAAGATCTAGTTCCAGTTGGTTGCTCATGGGGGATTCCAATTCTTCTTTCTTTCATAAAGTGGCCAATGGAAGGAAGAGGAAAAACACAATGTATTCCTTGATGGATGGTGATCTAGAGGTTAAGGGGACTAGTGACCTTTTAGCTTTGGCTACTTAGTATTACAAGAAGCTTTTTGGCCCTGGTGAGGGTAACATGATAAGATTTGGTGTGGGTGCTTGGCCTGACAGTGAGATGCTATCTACTTCAGATAATTTTGAGCTGGATAAGCCTTTCTCTGAAGCTGAAGTTAAATTTGTTATTGATTCCATGGTTAAGAACAAAGCCCCTGGACCTGATGGAATTCCTATTGGGTTCTTTCAGGCTAGCTGGCTCATTCTCAAGAATGACATTATGTCTCTTTTCAATGATTGGTACCTAGGGGGTTTAGGGTTGTACAGACTCAATTTTGGGATGATCATTCTGCTTCAGAAAACTCAAGAGGCTGATTGTATTCAGAAATATAGACCGATTTGCTTACTCCAGGTGATTTATAAGATAATGACCAAGGTGGCCACCCTCAGAGTGGAGCCTGTCATGGGCAAGCTTATTTCACCTTGTCAGACAGCTTTTATCAAAGGCAGATGCATCATGGATGGGGTCCTTTCTCTTCATGAAATTCTTCATGAATCTAAAAGGAGGAAACAACAGGGAGTAGTGTTTAAAATAGATTTTGAGAAAGTCTATGATAAATTTGACTGGGAATATCTTTTTCATTGCCTATCTCTTAATGGGTTTAGCAGCTTGTGGATCAGGTTGATTAAGAGTATGGTTAATGATGGTACTTTATGTGTCAAGATTAACAGTTCCAGGGGGAGAGACTTTGGTAGTCACAAAGGGGTGAGACAAGGGGACCCCTTTTAACCTTTCCTCTTCAATGTAGCTGCGGAGGGGCTTGCCAAACTCATCCATACCACTCAAGATAATGGGGATGTGGTTGGTATGGTTCCTCATATGGTACCTAAGGGGGTAGCCATCTTTCAATATGCAGATGATACCCTCCTCATGGTTCAGGATGAAGTGGACCAGGTTCGTCAGTTGAAATTGATTCTGTATCTGTTCGAAGCTATGTCTGGATTAAAGATTAACTTTAACAAGAGCGAGGTGCTGATGGTTTTGGAAGACTCTGTCAAAGGGCTGTTCTACTCTGAGCTTTTGAATTGCCAATTGGGAAGTTGGCCCATGAAGTATTTAGGAGTTGCTGTTAGTGGATCTAGACTCAGAGTGGCTGACCTTAGAATTCTCAATGACAAGCTCAAGAAAAAACTAGATGGATGGGTTGGCTTACAATCCTCTCTCAGTAGTATGCTAACGTATGTCATGTCGATGTGCCTGATACCTGAAACAAACATCAAGGAGTGGACCTCCATCATAAGGAAATTCTTCTGGCAGGGGAATGTGACCAAGAAGAAATACTACGTAGTGAGATGGCCTATTGTTAACAAACCCAGGTCCAAAGGTGGTTTGGGTATCAAGGAACTGAAGCTTTTCAACATTAGCTTATTATGCAAGTGGTGGTGGAGATTGGAATCTGAGGATGGTGCCTGGCAGAATATTGTAAAGGCTAAATATAATGTTTGTACAGACATTTGGAGGTTGAATCAAAGGCAGAGTGACTCTCCCATGTGGAAAGACCTCCTTAAGATCAAGCACTTCTACCTGCAAGGGAGGATCATGGTGGTTCATGGTGGTAATGAGATGGACTTTTGGCATGATCAATGGTGTGGTCCTGCTCCCTTGTGTGAGCAGTTCCCACATTTGTATGAGGTTTGCACTGAGCAAGTGTCAACTGTGAGGGAGATGTGGGAAAAAACATGGAATTTTGAGTTCATGAGATGGCTTGATCCCATGCTATAGGAACAATCTGGGATCCTGAGAAGCACCCTTATGACTGTGGCTATTGGGGTAGGCCCTGACAGGCCTAAATGGAAACTCACCAGATCTGGGATATTTACAGTGAAATCCATGTACTCCAAGCTATCCTCCTCCTCTGTGGATAGATCTTTTAATCAAATGTGGAAAGCAAAACTCCCCTTGAAAATTAAAGTATGGTTGTGGCTGATCTAGCACAACTCCATTGCAACTAAAGATAATATGAGGAAAAAGAATTGGGTTGGAGACTTCTCGTGTCGTTTTTGTTTTGCCAATGAATCTATTTCACATTTGTTTTTCTCTTGCCCTGCTGCGGGGTACATGTGGAGTGTTGTTTGCTCGGTTTTTGGTGCTGGTTCTAGGCCTATTTGTTTTACTCAATTTTCTGGTGGATTTCCAAAATCTTCCCTGGAAAAACTAATCTTCATATCGTTGGGATTGCTGCCTTTTGCTAGGCGATCTGGAAGATTAGAAACAAAGCTTGTTTTGAGAAAAAGCTTATCTCCTCTCCTGTCGAACTTGTATGTTACATGTGCGTTTTTCTTCATTATTGGGCAAGCTTGCAGAATGAAGGGGACAGAGTTTTGCTTCAGGAACAAGCAGCTAGAATCCAGGAAATGGCGCTGGCGATTCATGATTGAGATCAAGGTGTCAGGAACATGATTATGGATGGTCAGGATAAAGCCAACATGGAAGAGTGAAGCACCTTCCCTACATCAACCCCGCTGATCTAGTCTGTCAGGAGCCGTTCTTCGCTTTGTTGCGTTTTTTTAAGTGGTTTGGAAAAACTTATGGCTTCATCTGGTGCTTGTTTGTTGGGTTGGGGTTGTCTTACCCCCAGCCGTTAAACCCTACTTTATCGATCCTCTAGTACTCCTCCCTGCGTGGGGCTGCTGAAACTAGTTTCTTTTTTATTTTATTTTCGGAAAAAAGACCTTGTTCTGTTATCCTTTGATAGTGGAACCCGACCCTTTGGCCGTATGGAAAAAAAATACAGCTTTGCTGACATGGCCTTGCAAGAAAATTTCTCCGGAAGGTGTATTGATTGCCAGCGATTTAACAATCCAGTCAATGCTTGGTTGTATTTTTCTAACCAATCCACCCCAGAATTGCGTCAAAGGAGCCCAATGAAAGAACTTTCATATCAGTCTGAAACTGGTGCCCCTGTGATGACCATTGACGGCTGGGAATGTAACTAGAACAAGGATGTTGAGCTCCATCTGCCACATTTACTCGACAAGGCTTTGGCAGTGGTTGAGTAACTGGTAATTTTCTCGCCAACTAGTGGTTGATAAAGGACGTAGCACCTGAATGGACCATAGAATTGTTGTTGTGGATCTGGTCAATGCATGCAGTGAAATAGAACAAGCCGTTTCCAGTTCCTCTATACCTGAATCTGAAATGTAATTGCCCGTGATTTCCTCAGGTGCGAATAATGCCAACAGTTCCTCGACGATATGCAATTGTACTATCCGGGGAAAAACATGTTCATGGTCCCACTTTGCTCCACAAGTGAAGCAGAGCACCCTTGGGTCGCCTGTAATTACGCAACTGAGTGATCTTGTCTTGTGTACTCTTGCGCAGCTTTCAGACCGCGAGTATCTGATGCTTGACTAGCTGGAGTTGCCGGGGTAGACGAAACTTGCACAACGAAAGTTTTTGTTGGTATCTTGATATAGTGATGCTCACTTTGCCTTGGTGGTGACACAGATTCTCACTGAGACACCTCTTCCTGAAGCAATGCCAGCCGTATCCAGATCAGACGACCTCTACCACCATAATCACTGATCGTATATCTGTGCGAAATCCATCGACAAAACGCGTAAGAAAACAATATGTGTGAGTAGTATCCGAGTAAGTAGTTAGATGATTCATCACAATATAAAAATGTTACATGTAATCAGCTACTGAAGATGTTTGTTTAGCAAAAGTGCTATTAATACTTTTAAAAATTAGCTACAGCCAATGATGTTTCGTGGAGCAGAGAAATCCACCTGACATCGCAAAAGAGCAAATGCAAGAAAAATGGCAGAATCTGTCAAAACCAGAATAGTCTGTAAAGATGAATTTTTTCGAGGCACTTACGTTGCTCAGATCGAAAAACTTAAAGAACGAAGAAGTTTCGGAATTAGCTGAGGAATAAGCACAAAATATTTCATTTCATTCTGATCTTTCTGGAATAAAAGCTTAACTAAGTATTAATCTAGAACTTATTATTTTGTCTAGATCATTTTATCTTGTTATCTTCCAATCCTCTCTGAGACATTCTGTATGAGAAGCAACCAACAAGAAATGAGGAACTACCACAAGAAGATCATCAGGAAGATTCTTTAGAGTGTTCTAAAAGTGCTATTCCAATCTATCATAAGAGTACTTGAAAACTCTTATATCTTGATCTGATCTTATTAACTCTCTTAAAATAGTGTGATATTCCAATGTTAGTGTTATATAGAAGTAGTTTGATAGCAAATTTCTAGACCTTGTTAACAGATCACTTTTGTATACTCAAACAATTGAGTGTCATACACAAACAAACAGAAGATTCAATAACCTGGTACATCTCAGCCTATTGAATATGAGTAGTAATTTGGAGGCAAGACTAGCTACCTTGTTTACAAATTCTTCTTATATGCATAAGTGCAACTTGATGTCATAAAACAAACTTATATCCTTTTATAATCATCTAAGTAAAATCTTTGCTTGGAGTAATTGGTTGCCTTCACCACAAGGGTGAGACAGTTGAAGATGGAATCCAAGAGCTGATCGTGCAATTGATAAATCCTACAGAAGGCCACCGTATCTATTCATTTGTGACCAGATACAATAAGTAAAGATGCAGCAGACTAATACATAGGGGTATAAACTGCAGTTGATGGTGAAACACGCGTACCAGAAAATAGAGGCGTGTTCCTAAGGGTTGTTAGTTATGAACCCACTTTCAGGTTAATAGTTTCTTATTTTTATGAGATTGCTGGCCCTGCTTGTTGTCTTTTTTGAAAGATTTGGTGTCCCTCTTGCGAGTTTCAACTATTCTATGTACCGTTCGAACACATATTGTTGAATCCCCACAATTTTTTTTCCTATTCAGGACAATAAAATAATTCTGCGTCTTCTAAAGTTCTTGAAGAAACTCTACTTTTTTTGCATGAACTTGAATAATCAGTCTATATTTGTGTATGACTGTTGTACAATTGACAACATGACATCTGTTTCTTCAGATATGTTGTTGATGATTAAAATGAATCTAGCCTAATAAGTCCCACTGCTGAATTAGCCTAATAAGTACTACGGATCATTGTTACATTGCGCCAAATTTATTTACAAGTGACGTCTTCCTTTCAGGTTAAATCACATGATACTAATTTATGTTCTCATTCTCACCTCCTTGGTGAGTTGTACCGACAATCTGACATGTACTTTACAGGGAGAAACCTAGAAGACTACGGAAAGCTTCTCCTCCAAGTCGCACCACGCCTGGGCCGTGGTCCGGGTTTTTCTAGAATCTGGCTTCCCACGCGTCAGCTTACTGGGCCGCCCAATGGACTCCTTTCCATTGCATGTGGGACACCCTAGTAATCCGGACTTCGGCCAATGCCGGATATACCCCTAATTGGCATACATCCGACACTGGTTGACCCTAGTTGCCACACCCAGGCGTGTACGTGTCTATGGAAATTTGGCCCCTACAAATTCATTTGGCGGTACTGTTTTTTCACAAGTGCTTTTATTTTTTCCCGTATGTACTGCAGTCGGCCGGTTAGGCGCCGTAGGTGACAATTGCCCGCGGCGACGACGTAGCTGACAGGTGCCCTCGAGGTATGAAAGAACATTTTTAGTTCTAAGTTTGGTTTTGAGTATTAGATAACAACATTGGTGATCACTTAACCTTGATCCAAGTGTTACATACGTTTAGGTTATTTTATCACGAAAGCATTGGATGCAAAAAAGCAAAGAAGAGCAACTCTTTGTCTACCTTTAGAAATCAGGCTGGAGATTCTGATGTCTGATGCGTGTATTTTAGGTGCTATTTTATTTAATTTTTTTTATTAATAAGTACATAGGGATTTTGGTATTTTACCGTGCCAAAGTGCACCGTTTATGTCTGTGTATGCAGATTGCTGAAATCCCAAGGAGATATTTCATACAAGGCACAAAGGAATATAATTGGATATAATATTAGGAGACAACAACAATTAAGGTGATTCCAAAGAAGCACAAATTCACAGAAGTCAAATGAGAACCAGAACACCACTTAATGATCATAGTTGGCCAGCATCCCAGCAGAGTAACACCCATACTGACCTGGCTTCCAAATTGTGTTTAACTCAAGGATATCCAATCAATTGGAGGCGGTCGCTAAAGTTTGATCACGAGAAAACTGAAGGTACCGCCTAGCAGCGAGCAACATCATATTCCACACATGACCATCATCATCAACCAATGAATTGACAAAAAAAATGAGAGGCAAGGGCAGGAACCTGTTCTTTCATCTACAAATAAGCATGCAACACCTCTCTACTGAAGAATCGGTACATCAGAACTGACGGGATCGGCAACATCGGCGAGCTGACCAACTGTAACATCCCAGTGTTTGGGAAGTTATAAGGATCTAAATTTAATATGTGCATTTGTAAAGCATGCATCTAAAAGTACGGGAAATTTTGGCGCGAAAGTTTAAACAAACCAAAGTGACCAATGTTTCACTTGACATGATGAAATAGGACTAGATCATCTAGTCAAGAGTACATTTGGAGTGATCATTATAAAAAGTATCTTAAGAAAACAAATCATCTGGTTACACAAACCATAATTGGTTGTGACCATCACTAACTCTCAACAAGCCTAATCTCAAGTCTATAAGTGGCTTGAGAGAAATCAACTTGGTATCTAGAACTCGAAGAGGGGTGAGTATCCAAATCACACAGTTGATGATCTTACTTCTGCAAGTTAGTCATGTATAACTGGATGATCTTATCAGTCCTGAAGGATGAACCTGAACGAGGAAACAAACCTTCTTAAACCAATACTAAACCCTGATCACTGTCTGTGATCTTTCCAAACTCTTGTCTACATTCCTGCATGACCAAGGCTACAAGAGAAGCAAACCATGAGGGAGCTAAGATCAGGAGACATAAACTGAGGGGTGTGAAATCCTGGTGTTCGGTGTCATACAAGAATAATTTGAGTACAGGACCTGATCAATCTTGTAAGCAGATTATTTCTGAGGACATTAAACACCAGAGTTTCATTAGGTTAAGTTATATAAGAACAAATTGGTAATTGACTCAAAATCAAGATCATAATGAGAGTGGCAACCAGTGATATGTTTGCAAATCTTTAACCCTTGAGTAATCAGAGATTCATCAATTATCTGACTGGGGTTTTAGAGTCGAAGAGGGAAGGTGGACGGATATCGACATGATCTTTTCCTAACTTAGGGTTTAGATTAGAAAAGTGGAGGTGGGAGAATTTGGGCATGACCCTAAGTGGTGAATCGTCGGGAGATATGAATTCTTAATTTGAATGACATGGAATTGAATTTGAATTCAATCTAAGTATTTAGAGTTATAGAAATAACAGTATAAGAAAATAAATGATAGTCATTCATTAATTCAAGTCTTTATTTGATAGAATACAATTCAAGGAGTAATAAAACAAAAATAAAGATTTTATAAATTTAAAACAATAGTACATTGTCTTTACAAACATATTTACAATAAAAGGGAAATTACAAAAGAATAAACTTTATTGATAATAAAATAATAGTACAAAGTTATTACATAATTCAACAAATGGAAAACTACATGTTCTATTACAAGTTGACAATTACAAAAAGAAATTCCTAATCTAATTCTTGCAAAGATCCAGTCTTCAATTGATCTTTTGATCCTGCAAAATAAACAAGAAAAACAAAGAAAAGTAAAACGATAAGATTAGTGGGGGGTTAGTACTCTCAGCTAGGCAGTGAGTTGCACTGCTAATCGCATCATCGAGTTAGGCTTAGTCAAGTTAAGCATCTGTTCAAATCAGAGAAATATCTCGGTGTAACCTCATTGGCCAAGTACCAGGTAATACAAGTGTCAGGCCAAAAAGAATGGAAAGCATCGGATAAGACCAAGACCACCGAGCTCATCTGTCAAGAAATAAATCTAGGGCCATACACACAAGCACACAGCTTACACCACCATGCACAACTCTGTGCTGTCAAAGCTACAACAGCTGAATAAAAGGCCTGCAGCCGTGAAGCATAGGTGCAAAGCACCATTTCTCTTCCACAACACCAACTCGAGCTCTAAGCTCACAACACCACCACCAGGAATCACACCACCAGAGATCTATCTCCACAAATTAATCCAATCACTAGGAAAACACATGACCATCAACCATACCATCCAAATCCCTGCTGTGAGAAGATAAACAGAGTAGATCCAGCAAGATCATCACAAGGCCAAGCCACAAGCTGGGGAAGCATACCTGGAGCAAGGCAAAGCAAGGCCAAGCCTGGAGCCAGAGGATCAAGGAAGCAGGAACTGCAGGGGAAAGGCCAACAAACCAGCAACACCACCCAGCAGTAGATCCACAAGATCAACACACCATCCCAGCATCAACACATAACAGGTTGATCTCTACACACCACTTAGCAAGAAATTGCTAAGCTATGCACAGAGAGGGGTTGGGATTTATTTCCCTCAGTCTAGCATAGTGTTGCTATGCTAATCACATCACAGGGGTTTAAAAACAAGTATAATATATGTTCTTATCTTAAGAAAAATGCCTCAGAACAACATCATGGGCCTAAGGGCAATTCCACAAGCATTAATCTGTTCTTATCAGATATATTAACCAAACAATCAATAGTGTAGTTGCTGGGCACCAGAACCATCAAAATTGGTACCTCAAACACAACTCACCAATTCAAATGTTCCTTGGAAACACAAGAGGGACATGGTGGCACATCCTCTGAACCCTAAGGTTCAGAGTAGCACCCACCAGTTGGTGTATAGAGATGCCCAATAATTAACCCAACATCTTAGATTTGCAACTAGCTCAAGCATAGTATCTGTACTTATATAAAATTAGGGCCTCAGACTATTGCATCATTGGCTTGGGGCTAAGAGAACTAGTGCAAGTATCTGTTCTTAAATTATAAGTCTCAAAGTAGGAAAAGTTATCGGGTATAGTGATCTGTTCTTGTTATTGATGCAAAGAGGCATCAGATCCACAAGATACTGGGGTTTTAGCACAGGGATTTTTGAGTCAAATAAATAGTCTGGTGCACTGGATTATGCCACACACACATGGTTGCTGGGCACCAGATCCAAGGATCTGATACCCCAGAACCAGGGAATCATGACACGAAAACATTAAGATGAATCAAGTGTTGAGGGCATATTCTCTGAATAACATTCAGAGTAACACCTCTCAACCATTTAGCACACCCATAGAACACTAGTAATACTGTATATGATAATAGGAATTGTTATCAAATAATCAGTAACAAGCATCCATCACAGGGAGCAAACCCTAAGGGTATCTGTACACAGAAAAAACATTGGGAGTAAATCCCAAAACGATTTCCCACTAACAGCACCAGCTCCACAACCAGTAACATCTCACAGCACATAGCAACAGAGGGTTAATCTAGGTGCACAATAAAAATCCCTCATCCATCACAGATCATGGCATGATTTCCGTGTCTCATACATAAAGTAAAACATAAGGTAAAATCCAACACTACCCAATCAAGAACTAGATAACAGAGAGCATCCCAGGGAAGCACAGTATGAGCTAGCTCGATGGCTAGGCTCTAGAGCAAGGGGGAAAGGAAGAGTCCGAGAGAGGAGAGAGGCACTTACAGGTGGTCACCATCGTGGTGACCACATCCGGATGGAGAGAGGAGCACGGCGGCAAGCCACGGTTGCCCAGAAGGCCATCCCGGCGGCGGCGTCTCCAAAAACCGAGCCACCAAGCAGCAGCAGCAGCATCTCAACTTCCAGGAGCCTCCATGAGTCACATCGAGGAGCCAAAGTCACCGGAGAGGTGGAAGAGCACCCCGGGTACCGAAACCTAGGGTTAGGGTTCGAGGTTGCCACGGGAGCCACACAGGGTGAAACTCAGATCGAGGAGGGAGGCGTAGTAGAGGGCAGGGAGGAGAAGCAGCGGCGCTAGGTCACGGTGGAGGAGATGGACGGAGGGGGGCAGAGAAATCGCCGAAGAGGGAGGAGGCGATGGAGTCGCCTCTGCGTCGCCTCACGCAGAGGGAGGAGAAGGAGTAAACGGGGGGGCTCGGGGGTGTGCGCCTGGTCTGGTCGGGCCGGACCAGACCAGTGGGTTAGGCCCAACCCTAACCGTAGGGACCACCTGCCAGCCCTAGGGGCAGATAGGTAATCACCCTAATTTTAATAAAAGAATTATAAAATAATACCTACAATTATTCAAATTTCAAATTAATTTGAATTTAAATACTTATCAAATCAGTACAAGTTTTTGTATATAAACTATTAAACATAATAACACCATAGTATTTATAGTCTTAAAATTGATTATTTTGGAATAGTAATTTATAATAAAAACTTGTTTAGAATAAGAAAAACAACTAAGATTATATCCTTCCAAATTTCTATAGTTAGTCATTTCAAAACATTCCATAATCTATGTTTTCTGAGAAACCAATAAGTACTTAAATAATTAAATAAAATAAAGAAGTAATAGTAGTAATAATAATAACCATTAACTCTGAAAATAATAAATAATTCATAAAATTAGAAAAATACAAGTTATATACCAAAATGTTCCAAATGACTTAAGCAACTCATCTATGATGTTTTCAAAGCCATTTGACTAAGTTTTCATGTGTTCAATATTTGCCTAGTCATTTAATTCATTTAAAATCAATAAAATTAATAATTGTGCAAATCTTTTCATAAGCATTAAATGAAATATCAAATTAAAAAGAAAAACATTTCCAAATAAAATATGTTAAACATAAAACATTTTCTTCAACTTATAGAACTGTTTTAAAGGGTATAATGGAATTCTGTAATATTCCATTATAACCATAAACAACTATCACAAACATGATTTTCCTTATTAATAAAACCCATGTTTTCGTACCTACTAAAACCTATCATCACTAGTCACTAACAAGTTGTGTGATGATAGAGTAGTTTTATTAGCTCATCATTTTCAACTAAACTCATTATCATTAGCTCTACACTTTCGAACATAAAATAAAATGTGTATGTTATCTATTCAATAATTATTTTCCATGTGTTGTTGTTTTGTTATTTAATCAAGTAATAAACACTTTTACCTAAACAAGATAACAATTGTTTGCTAAATAAAAGTGAAACACATGTAAGTCTAAAAGAAGTAATAACCACATCACCACAAGTAATGAAACAATTCACCTAAAAATCATAAGATTAAGTTATCATATCAAACATAACTTACACTTGTAAGCTGGGGTATCTTCTAGGGTATTTCACGATTGCATCTCATTATTATGCATGTATCATGCTGCCAGTGTTTCTGTAGTCCTTACCGGGACTACTTTGCTATCTTTCAGACGTCAGGATGTTCTACGTGACCCCGAAGACATGGAATATTATGTTCATTTAAATCTCAGGCAAGTTCATCACTTGCTCATATCCTTTGCAGTACTTCATAACAAACTATTTGCAAAAACCCTACCGTATTACCACCTGTTCTCAAAATAATGCATGATCCTATTTTTATAATAATATGAGTAATTGAATGACTACCCGAGTGGTAGTGTTTTGTGTGGTGGGCGGATGGAACCATGGTAAGATGAATAGGTCAAAGGAGGGTTCCATCTGCACGGGAACGTATTACCCAGGAACTAATCACAAATGCCGTCAGAACTCGGTGCGCCGTAAATACCGCGTTAACCATGGGTCTTCTATGGGGGGAGTAAGTCAGCCGTGATACTTTTCTCGTTCGCATGTCAACGGACTGCCAGAGACGTACGCTGTAGGTCTTGCGAGACTACATGCACATGGGTGGGAGCCCTTACGTCCCACGGACTCTGGGGTCTATGAGTGTCTGCCAGGGGCGCGTAGATCTCCATCGTGAGGGGTGGAATCAGGCGTTCAACCTGCTGGCAGAAATGGGTGAGCATGCGTTGTGCGGAGAAGCACGGTTTGGCTTGGACCAACTACCGGGCCCTACACCTAAGTGGGCATGGACAGGAACGATCGCCTGGTTGTGCAACATGGTCTTGGTCGTCCATGGGTAAAGTAACGCACCTCTGCAGAGTGTAAAAGGATGTGGCATGTTACCCCCTGTTCCGGGAAGGAACTGCGAACGCTACAGGAAAGGCAACTCCATGAAGTTCTAGCTCCTGTGATGGTCTGGCGGGCATAGTTTTCAGAAGTAAAAGCAATCTCTTGAAGAAAGATTTACAAAACCTTGCATTAGCTTATGACTCTTTTGAGTCTAAAGCTGTAGTTAGTGCATCAAACTACCCACTATATATCATGAGCTTGCTGAGTAACGCTTGTTACTCATTCGTTCCCGTTTGATCCCCTGCTTAGAGTTGAAGCCTGATGGGAGTCGTCATCGTAAAGCATCGTCATCAACAACGCTGAAGGAGGAGAAGCTATCAAGGTGTAGGTGGATTCCATTCTTGGAGTTAGTAGATCAAGCCATAGATTAGGGCTGACATCAGCCGTAGTAGATTAGTTCTGAGCTAGAGTTCTTCTCCGGCTTGGAGCTTCGATTGCTTCTTATGATGTTTCTTTTGCAGGAGAGCTTCTTGATTCATCAAGGAGATTCTCAAGATTTTGTAATGAAGTTTGTATCCTATAGCTTTGCTTGGTCCCGCTGTGTTTCTGTTGTACCACTCTGAGAGATGTAATATTCACGGATAAGTCCTTCTGTGAGTATTATGTCACCGACTTGCGCACTACACATGCAGTGGTGTGCTGGGTCTCCACAGATGGTATCAGAGCGAAGCCACCTTAGGTTTAAAACCTTTTAGGAGATCTGTAGGTTGGTAAAGACTATAGGAAGCCATCTTATCTAAACCACATTTCCTACAACTATGAGAATCATTCACTTGAGTATGATATGATCATACTTGTATAGAATGTTCTTACTCAACTCTAGTAAATATACTTATCTAATTTCTATATACCTAGGTATGAATAGTTAGAAGTCTAGCATGTATCAGTGTTATTGATAAAAAGAGAGTTCTGACATAGTCAGAGATGATTAAGTGAAAGTGATGATTACCCCATTCTATGAATGAATAGGATGGAGTACAACATGGTATAGAGTACGTATAAGACTCGTCAAGAAGGGATGTTTGAGAATCATAAAGAGACATTAGACCATGGTAACTACGGGGTATATACCATATCTTTAGTTATCAAGTCCAGAGGTGAATCATTATAGTATAGCATAGATTTAGGAGAAGGCATAAGAATTGATGGAAGCTACATTACTACTCCTACGATGTGATCAACAACCTGAAGGATAAACAGATACCATAAGAAGCTTATCATGATCAAGATGAAGTAATTAAATTACATAATACTTAGTCCTATATGGAACCAAGTTAGACAACAACTACTATAGGATCATTTTGTCTGAGTTTCTTCCATTGCAGCAAGGCATGCAATTGGAGTAATTACCGAGGCTAGGAGTGGTTGTGTAGACTAGGATTGCAAGGTAATATATACCTATTTGTAGTGTATATCATTTAAGATCCTTGGTACTTGAGATGTTCTACTCAAAGTACAATTATTTCACAGGCTTTTGATGCATGAGTGATAACTGCATTTGGAATTTATTGCTTCTTATTTGGATCTTTGATTGACTAGATCTGTATATGAAGATTGAACTTGATGTGCAAATGAATGTGCAAACATTGAGTTCTATCTTGATGTTACTGGTCTAGAGGATATAGGATTAGTATGAGAGCGGTCTGAAATCTCAGCTGATTGAAGCAACTATCAAAGCTCTGGCAGACCAAGAAGTCAAGAAGGCCGAAGACAAATGAAGTCACTGATGGGAATGGACCACATTCCACATCATGTTTGGAATTGGTGAGCTACTACATCAACACATGATGAGATACCACAAGTGATGCCAAGAAGATAACATGAGTAGTTATATCCTAGAAGGAAATAGGTAGAAGTTCGATAAGTTAACGTAAAGAGTTACCCCGTAGAAGTTGAAAACCAATGATATAGAAGAACCATAGCAAATCACCAGTGGAATAGGTTATAGTCACCTATAGGAAAAAAGTTAAAACTCGAGTAAACTCGAAGATATTTTTACTAATTAGAAGAGTCTAAGTCAGTATACACTACTTTGTACAAGTTTCTTTGAAAAATCTTTATTTTGAGACCATTAGACTGAACCAAATGGAGTCCAAACCATAAACAATATCCAGTGAGTCGGAAGAATCTTATTGGTTATCCATCACCTGGTGGATATGCCGTATGTTCTTCAGAAAGTTGTGAGAGATAGGAAACCATACCTATTCATCGGAGAACAAAACTTGGTACCCACTATGTGATGGAAATACCACGTGTTCTTCGTGAGACCAGTAGGAAGGCCGAGTAACAAAACAGAGTTGTCATAGCAACAGGCTTAGTATCAGATTATCAAGCAAGACAGTGGAAGGTGAACAATCAAGACAAGAGGCTACACATGCCAAGATCAACACAAGAAAATAATTGTGAAGAATAAACGGTCTACAGAAGTTCTCTCTACTATTCTTACGTAAGAGAGGTTGAACTTCGGGACGAAGTTCTTGTTAAGGGGGAGATACTGTAACATCCCAGTGTTTGGGAAGTTATAAGGATCTAAATTTAATATGTGCATTTGTAAAGCATGCATCTAAAAGTACGGGAAATTTTGGCGCGAAAGTTTAAACAAACCAAAGTGACCAATGTTTCACTTGACATGATGAAATAGGACTAGATCATCTAGTCAAGAGTACATTTGGAGTGATCTTTATAAAAAGTATCTTAAGAAAACAAATCATCTGGTTACACAAACCATAATTGGTTGTGACCAGCACTAACTCTCAACAAGCCTAATCTCAAGTCTATAAGTGACTTGAGAGAAATCAACTTGGTATCTAGAACTCGAAGAGGGGTGAGTATCCAAATCACACAGTTGATGATCTTACTTCTGCAAGTTAGTCATGTATAACTGGATGATCTTATCAGTCCTGAAGGATGAACCTGAACGAGGAAACAAACCTTCTTAAACCAATACTAAACCCTGATCACTGTCTGTGATCTTTCCAAACTCTTGTCTACATTCCTGCATGACCAAGGCTACAAGAGAAGCAAACCATGAGGGAGCTAAGATCAGGAGACATAAACTGAGGGGTGTGAAATCCTGGTGTTCGGTGTCATACAAGAATAATTTGAGTACAGGACCTGATCAATCTTGTAAGCAGATTATTTCTGAGGACATTAAACACCAGAGTTTCATTAGGTTAAGTTATATAAGAACAAATTGGTAATTGACTCAAAATCAAGATCATAATGAGAGTGGCAACCAGTGATATGTTTGCAAATCTTTAACCCTTGAGTAATCAGAGATTCATCGATTATCTGACTGGGGTTTTAGAGTCGAAGAGGGAAGGTGGACGGATATCGACATGATCTTTTCCTAACTTAGGGTTTAGATTAGAAAAGTGGAGGTGGGAGAATTTGGGCATGACCCTAAGTGGTGAATCGTCGGGAGATATGAATTCTTACTTTGAATGACATGGAATTGAATTTGAATTCAAACTAAGTATTTAGAGTTATAGAAATAACAGTATAAGAAAATAAATGATAGTCATTCATTAATTCAAGTCTTTATTTGATAGAATACAATTCAAGGAGTAATAAAACAAAAATAAAGATTTTATAAATTTAAAACAATAGTACATTGTCTTTACAAACATATTTACAATAAAAGGGAAATTACAAAATAATAAACTTTATTGATAATAAAATAATAGTACAAAGTTATTACATAATTCAACAAATGGAAAACTACATGTTCTATTACAAGTTGACAATTACAAAAAGAAATTCCTAATCTAATTCTTGCAAAGATCCAGTCTTCAATTGATCTTTTGATCCTGCAAAATAAACAAGAAAAACAAAGAAAAGTAAAACGATAAGATTAGTGGGGGGTTAGTACTCTCAGCTAGGCAGTGAGTTGCACTGCTAATCGCATCATCGAGTTAGGCTTAGTCAAGTTAAGCATCTGTTCAAATCAGAGAAATATCTCGGTGTAACCTCATTGGCCAAGTACCAGGTAATACAAGTGTCAGGCCAAAAAGAATGGAAAGCATCGGATAAGACCAAGACCACCGAGCTCATCTGTCAAGAAATAAATCTAGGGCCATACACACAAGCACACAACTTACACCACCACGCACAACTCTGTGCTGTCAAAGCTACAACAGCTGAATAAAAGGCCTGCAGCCGTGAAGCGTAGGTGCAAAGCACCATTTCTCTTCCACAACACGAACTCGAGCTCTAAGCTCACAACACCACCACCAGGAATCACACCACCAGAGATCTATCTCCACAAATTAATCCAATCACTAGGAAAACACATGACCATCAACCATACCATCCAAATCCCTGTTGTGAGAAGATAAACAGAGTAGATCCAGCAAGATCATCACAAGGCCAAGCCACAAGCTGGGGAAGCATACCAGGAGCAAGGCAAAGCAAGGCCAAGCCTGGAGCCAGAGGATCAAGGAAGCAGGAACTGCAGGGGAAAGGCCAACAAACCAGCAACACCACCCAGCAGTAGATCCACAAGATCAACACACCATCCCAGCATCAACACATAACAGGTTGATCTCTACACACCACTTAGCAAGAAATTGCTAAGCTATGCACAGAGAGGGGTTGGGATTTATTTCCCTCAGTCTAGCATAGTGTTGCTATGCTAATCACATCACAGGGGTTTAAAAACAAGTATAATATATGTTCTTATCTTAAGAAAAATGCCTCAGAACAACATCATGGGCCTAAGGGCAATTCCACAAGCATTAATCTGTTCTTATCAGATATATTAACCAAACAATCAATAGTGTAGTTGCTGGGCACCAGAACCATCAAAATTGGTACCTCAAACACAACTCACCAATTCAAATGTTCCTTGGAAACACAAGAGGGACATGGTGGCACATCCTCTGAACCCTAAGGTTCAGAGTAGCACCCACCAGTTGGTGTATAGAGATGCCCAATAATTAACCCAACATCTTAGATTTGCAATTAGCTCAAGCATAGTATCTGTACTTATATAAAATTAGGGCCTCAGACTATTGCATCATTGGCTTGGGGCTAAGAGAACTAGTGCAAGTATCTGTTCTTAAATTATAAGTCTCAAAGTAGGAAAAGTTATCAGGTATAGTGATCTGTTCTTGTTATTGATGCAAAGAGGCATCAGATCCACAAGATACTGGGGTTTTAGCACAGGGATTTTTGAGTCAAATAAATAGTCTGGTGCACTGGATTATGCCACACACACATGGTTGCTGGGCACCAGATCCAAGGATCTGATACCCCAGAACCAGGGAATCATGACACGAAAACATTAAGATGAATCAAGTGTTGAGGGCATATTCTCTGAATAACATTCAGAGTAACACCTCTCAACCATTTAGCACACCCATAGAACACTAGTAATACTGTATATGATAATAGGAATTGTTATCAAATAATCAGTAACAAGCATCCATCACAGGGAGCAAACCCTAAGGGTATCTGTACACAGAAAAAACATTGGGAGTAAATCCCAAAACGATTTCCCACTAACAGCACCAGCTCCACAACCAGTAACATCTCACAGCACATAGCAACAGAGGGTTAATCTAGGTGCACAATAAAAATCCCTCATCCATCACAGATCATGGCATGATTTCCGTGTCTCATACATCAAGTAAAACATAAGGTAAAATCCAACGCTACCCAATCAAGAACTAGATAACAGAGAGCATCCCAGGGAAGCATAGTATGAGCTAGCTCGATGGCTAGGCTCCAGAGCAAGGGGGAAAGGAAGAGTCCGAGAGAGGAGAGAGGAACTTACAGGTGGTCACCATCGTGGTGACCACATCCGGATGGAGAGAGGAGCACGGCGGCAAGCCACGGTTGCCCAGAAGGCCATCCCGGCGGCGGCGTCTCCGAAAACCGAGCCACCAAGCAGCAGCAGCAGCATCTCAACTTCCAGGAGCCTCCATGAGTCACATCGAGGAGCCAAAGTCACCGGAGAGGTGGAGGAGCACCCCGGGTACCGAAACCTAGGGTCAGGGTTCGAGGTTGCCACGGGAGCCACACAGGGTGAAACTCAGATCGAGGAGGGAGGCGTAGTAGAGGGCAGGGAGGAGAAGCAGCGGCGCTAGGTCACGGTGGAGGAGATGGACGGAGGGGGACAGAGAAATCGCCGGAGAGGGAGGAGGCGATGGAGTCGCCTCTGCGTCGCCTCACGCAGAGGGAGGAGAAGGAGTAAACGGGGGGGCTCGGGGGTGTGCGCCTGGTCTGGTCGGGCCGGACCAGACCAGTGGGTTAGGCCCAACCCTAACCCTAGGGACCACCTGTCAGCCCTAGGGGCAGATAGGTAATCACCCTAAAATTTTAATAAAAGAATTATAAAATAATACCTACAATTATTCAAATTTCAAATTAATTTGAATTTAAATACTTATCAAATCAGTACAAGTTTTTGTATATAAACTATTAAACATAATAACACCATAATATTTATAGTCTTAAAATTGATTATTTTGGAATAGTAATTTATAATAAAAACTTGTTTAGAATAAGAAAAACAACTAAGATTATATCCTTCCAAATTTCTATAGTTAGTCATTTCAAAACATTCCATAATCTATGTTTTCTGAGAAACCAATAAGTACTTAAATAATTAAATAAAATAAAGAAGTAATAGTAGTAATAATAATAACCATTAACTCTGAAAATAATAAATAATTCATAAAATTAGAAAAATACAAGTTATATACCAAAATGTTCCAAATGACTTAAGCAACTCATCTATGATGTTTTCAAAGCCATTTGACTAAGTTTTCATGTGTTCAATATTTGCCTAGTCATTTAATTCATTTAAAATCAATAAAATTAATAATTGTGCAAATCTTTTCATAAGCATTAAATGAAATATCAAATTAAAAATAAAAACATTTCCAAATAAAATATGTTAAACATAAAACATTTTCTTCAACTTATAGAACTGTTTTAAAGGGTATAATGGAATTCTGTAATATTCCATTATAACCATAAACAACTATCACAAACATGATTTTCCTTATTAATAAAACCCATGTTTTCGTACCTACTAAAACCTATCATCACTAGTCACTAACAAGTTGTGTGATGATAGAGTAGTTTTATTAGCTCATCGTTTTCAACTAAACTCATTATCATTAGCTCTACACTTTCGAACATAAAATAAAATGTGTCTGTTATCTATTCAATAATTATTTTCCATGTGTTGTTGTTTTGTTATTTAATCAAGTAATAAACACTTTTACCTAAACAAGATAACAATTGTTTGCTAAATAAAAGTGAAACACATGTAAGTCTAAAAGAAGTAATAACCACATCACCACAAGTAATGAAACAATTCACCTAAAAATCATAAGATTAAGTTATCATATCAAACATAACTTACACTTGTAAGCTGGGGTATCTTCTAGGGTATTTCACGATTGCATCTCATTATTATGCATGTATCATGCTGCCAGTGTTTCTGTAGTCCTTACCGGGACTACTTTGCTATCTTTCAGACGTCAGGATGTTCTACGTGACCCCGAAGACATGGAATATTATGTTCATTTAAATCTCAGGCAAGTTCATCACTTGCTCATATCCTTTGCAGTACTTCATAACAAACTATTTGCAAAAACCCTACCGTATTACCACCTGTTCTCAAAAGAATGCATGATCCTATTTTTATAATAATTTGAGTAATTGAATGACTACCCGAGTGGTAGTGTTCTGTGTGGTGGGCGGATGGAACCATGGTAAGATGAATAGGTCAAAGGAGGGTTCCATCTGCACGGGAACGTATTACCCAGGAACTAATCACAAATGCCGTCAGAACTCGGTGCGCCGTAAATACCGCGTTAACCATGGGTCTTCTATGGGGGGAGTAAGTCAGCCGTGATACTTTTCTCGTTCGCATGTCAACGGACTCCCAGATACGTACGCTGTAGGTCTTGCGAGACTACATACACATGGGTGGGAGCCCTTACGTCCCACGGACTCTGGGGTCTATGAGTGTCTGCCAGGGGCGCGTAGATCTCCATCGTGAGGGGTGGAATCAGGCGTTCAACCTGCTGGCAGAAATGGGTGAGCATGCGTTGTGCGGAGAAGCACGGTTTGGCTTGGACCAACTACCGGGCCCTACACCTAAGTGGGCATGGACAGGAACGATCGTCTGGTTGTGCAACATGGTCTTGGTCGTCCATGGGTAAAGTAACGCACCTCTGCAGAGTGTAAAAGGATGTGGCATGTTACCCCCTGTTCCGGGAAGGAACTGCGAACGCTACAGGAAAGGCAACTCCATGAAGTTCTAGCTCCTGTGATGGTCTGGCGGGCATAGTTTTCAGAAGTAAAAGCAATCTCTTGAAGAAAGATTTACAAAACCTTGCATTAGCTTATGACTCTTTTGAGTCTAAAGCTGTAGTTAGTGCATCAAACTACCCACTATATATCATGATCTTGCTGAGTAACGCTTGTTACTCATTCGTTCCCGTTTGATCCCCTGCTTAGAGTTGAAGCCTGATGGGAGTCGTCATCGTAAAGCATCATCATCAACAACGCTGAAGGAGGAGAAGCTATCAAGGTGTAGGTGGATTCCATTCTTGGAGTTAGTAGATCAAGCCATAGATTAGGGCTGACATCAGCCATAGTAGATTAGTTCTGAGCTAGAGTTCTTCTCCGGCTTGGAGCTTCGATTGCTTCTTATGATGTTTCTTTTGCAGGAGAGCTTCTTGATTCATCAAGGAGATTCTCAAGATTTTGTAATGAAGTTTGTATCCCATAGCTTTGCTTGGTCCCGCTGTGTTTCTGTTGTACCACTCTGAGAGATGTAATATTCACGGATAAGTCCTTCTGTGAGTATTATGTCACCGACTTGCGCACTACACATGCAGTGGTGTGCTGGGTCTCCACACCATCCCGCGCGGCCATGCAGCGCATATAAGAAGAATTTGTTGACAATGTTGCAAGGCTTGCCCCTAAATTAATTTTTATATCCAAATGGCTGAGAAATACAAGGTTATGAAACCTTTTGTTTATTTGTATACGACACTCAATTGTTAGAGCCTACAAAAGTGATTTGTTAACAAGGTTGAAAACTTGTTACCAAACTACTTCTATATAACACCAACATTGGAATACCACCATGTTTCTAGATAGTTTAATCAGAATAGATCTTGGCGTATGATTTTCCAAATTCTCCAGGATAGATTGAGTTAGCACTTCTAGGACAAGCTAAAGAATCCTTCTGAAGATCTTCTTGTGGTAGTTTCTCCTTTCTTGTTGGTTGTTTCTCTTGCAGAATAACTTAGAGAAGATTGGAAGTACATATGTCAGTAGAGGCTCTACTTGTATACAACGTCAAAACGAAAAAAAATACAACACGCAACGTGTGCAGAACATCGAAATGCAAGTGCTCGTGAAAGTATATTTCCATCCCTCATCCTAGTGCTACAAATAAAAAAAATCGTCCAAAAAACTTTCAGACAACGGTTTAAAATTGGGAAGTTATAGTGGACGAAGCTCAAACCGAGCACACTAATGGAACGTACTCGTCTACCGCATATTTTCTATGTACACATTATTTTGAATCCAAATACATTTGGTTATATTCGAGAGATACTAAGTGAATGAGATTGAGCAGACGAGTGCACCTACCAGCCGCGCTAGCGCTATCAGGAACAGGGACTCGCCCGTGTTTTTCGCCACGCACGATGCAAGGTGGGCTGGCCCATTACGTGAAGGGAAATAGAAGTAAAATAGGAGAAACGGGGATTCCAACCTGAGATCACTTGCTTCGCTGGGACGTGCAACGCACGTCTCACTAAATATCAACTCTGGAAAATTTAAATCAAAATTAACCATGAAAATCTAGTCATATTACACGTGTAATGCACGTGACGACTAATACATACACAAAACATTTCTGGTTTAAATAAATATTGATGTATATAAATATTTCTTAAGCCACATAAATAATCAATTATTTGCACAATGTTTTCATCGGGAAGAAATGATTGTCAACTTTTCCTAGTACTACTTTGTACATTATTGTAAAAACATATTTTTGTGTTCATAAGTGTAAGAGTTGACATTATTTATATCCCTTTTTAGAGAAATTCAAATTCTACAAATATATTGCAACACATTAAGATAAAATTCCAAATTTAAATACATTACTATAACATCAATCATCACTTTGTGTGGCTCACAAAATGTCCGATAAAATGAGTTGGCTTGGCATGCATTGCAAATTTGAGCATAGTCTCACAAAATAGGTGCTACAAGTCGTGACTTCTACAAGGAAAATATTGTTTTCTTCTGGCCAATTTTTCGAAATGTGTATTTCACAATAGGAAATTATTTATCAGCAAGAACATAATAATTGATAAAAAATTATAATATTTGTAGAGGTTTGAGTTGTGAATTACTGGAATTTATACCACAATAATCAGAAGACAAAAAGGAGCAAACATCATAAACAAATGAGCCTAAACAAAGTAGGAGTGTCTTTAGCCAAAGAGAAGCCAATCACGTTGTCGAGAGAGGTGCCGATCTATCGGCACACAATAAAACATCCGAATGGCCAAGGTTGGTTCCAACTCGTAGGTGATACCTATGCATATACTCTTTCCGTTCAACAATAGGCTTCTATTTGTAAAAAAAATGAACGTACATAGACACTAAAACACGTATAGATACATCCATATTTTAAAAAATAGAAGTCATGTATTTTTTAACAGAGGGAGTACATCCAGCAATCATTAGATCTGCCATATTGAACATTTTGGCACCGGATCAGATTAACGACGTTACCATCCCTTTTCTCTCCATCGCACACCACACCGGGCCGCATCGCACTATCCAAAGCGCCCCACCCCTCCCCGCACGGAACGACCCCGTACGGCCGCATCTCATTCCCCACCTATCTCTCTTTCCGTTCAACAATAAAACATCCGAATGGCCAAGGTTGGTTCCAACTCGTAGGTGATACCTATGCATATACTCTTTCCGTTCAATAATACATGAATTCTATTTATAAAAAAAAGAAAGTACATAGACACTAAAACACGTCTATATACATCCATATTTTGAAAAATAGAAGTCATGTATTTTTTAACAGAGGGAGTACATCCATCAATAATTAGATTTGCCATACTGAACATTTTGACACCGGATCAGATTAACCACGTTACCCTCCCTTTTTTCACCATGGCGCACCACACCGGGCCGCATCGCACTATCCAAAGCGCCCCACCCCTCCCCGCACGGAACGACCCCGTACGGCCTCATCTCATTCCCCACCTATCTCTCTCGTTCCTTTTCCCAAATCCGAAGCCCATCCCGATTTCATGTAAAAAAAAACTATCCCCGATTCAACCACACCTCACCGTTGCAAACGCAGGCGACAACCGTCCTGCCGCGGAACCCCGCTGCCGCCACCTGCCACCACCGCCGGCTCGACCTCCTATGGGCCCCACCGGGGCCGTACGGGTTGTAGACGATGGCTTGGCCTCCCCGGCCACGACCGTCTCCTGCGACACATCGATGGCCCCGACCTCCACCGACCACGAATGGCGCGCCACAGATAGGATATCTAGAGAGTCCTTCATCGACGTGGCGAGTGTCCGTGCTGGCAGTCGCGGCGGCGTATCGTTTTTTCCGAGCCGGTGGTGGAAGGGGATCGCGAGGACCCGCCGATCCACCACTAATTTCGCTGGTTCTGCCTCGACGCCATGCAGGATCCGGTTGAGGTGCACGCCGCCGAGCAGATCGGGGCTCAGCCCGCTCCCGCAGACCTACTCGGTGCAGCACACCCCGCCCGACGGGAGGCACGCTGGTTTGTGGCTTCCTGTGGCCATCAACAGCAGGGACAGTCAGCGGCGGCGTAACCAGGAATTTTAGTTTGCTGGGGCGAACATTTGATGGGAAAAAAGAATTTAACACGCAAATGCAAATCTACGAAACAAAAATCATAAAGTAGATGATCCCCAAAAGATTTAAGTGTCATGATCAATAAAATACAACTACCGATAATTTGAATAAACATAAAAACGCTTACAACCTACTCCCTCTGTTCTAAAATAGATGATGAAATTTTCCCGCGTGCAACCCCATTTATAGAGAAAATAATACCCCAAAGTCCGAGTGAATCAATTAAAAAAATAGCAGTTTAAATATTTGCATAATTGTAAAAGTAGTTGAAAAAAATAGGGACGTGCATAACTTGCAGCGGCCGCATGTCCGCATGCGAAGGTTGAACGGGTTCATGGTACCGATTGTGGGACCACGCTGAGCGTCCCCCGGGGGATCGGAAGCCTCGATCCCCCGCATCCAGCGCTCGACACGTGTCCATCTAGACCAGTTTGACTCGTGCGCACGATACCCTCTAGAAAAAATCAATTGCAAAAATCCTTGTTTCTTCGCTCGCCATCTCTCCTTTCAGCAAAGGCCTCCGCTCGCCTCCTCCGTTAGCCCTTCCTGTCGCCGGAGATGACACGCCCCCGGTCGCTCCTCCATTAGCCCTGCGCGTCGCCGGAGATGACCTCGCCGCCGGTCGCTCCTCCGTTAGCCCTGCCCGTCGCCGGAGATGACCTCGCCACTAGTCGCTCCTCCGTTAGCCCTGCCCGTCGCCGGAGATGACCTCACTGCAGTTTCGTCATGGCCGCTTGTAGCAACGCCGACTAAATCATTGAAGCAACGCCGCCCCGTCATTGGTAGCATCTTCCGCCCGCCGTGGGTAGCATCGCCGGTATGATGTTGGAGCATCTCCGACGGCGCCGGGGTAGCATCGCCGGTATGCTGTTGTAGCATCTCCGGCCGCCGTGGGTAGCATCGCTGGTACGCTACTGGAGCATCTCCGGCCGCCGTGGGTAGCATCACCGGTACGCTACTGGAGCATCTCCGGCGCCGTCGTAGGTAGCATCGCAGGTATGCTATTGGAGCATCTCCGGCCGCCGTGGGTAGCATCGCCTGTACGCTATTGAAGCATCTCCGGCCGCCGTGGGTAGCATCGCCGGTACGCTACTGGAGCATCTCCGGCGCCGTCGTGGGTAGCATCGCCTGTATGCTATTGGAGCAACACCGCCGTGCGGAGCGTCGTCGGTCGCTGACGGAAACAATGACGCACGTCGTCTGAAGCAACGCGCCGCGCCGTACGGAGCATCGTCGGCCGCCACCGGGAGCACCGACGTGCGTGCTGCTGGTAGAATCCGTGCGCGCCGCGCCGTACTGAGCATCGTCGGCCGCCGTGCGTGCTGCAATTGACTCTCAGCACCCAGCGGGGGTCAGCGGCCGGAGTTGAGGATGACTGGAGCTAGTCGAGGGACGACGGGGGTGGCTCGGTCGCGAGCTCGTCGGCCTCCAAGCACGAGCGCGTTGTACGGCGGTGGAGAGGCTCAGGCTCCATGGGTGGGGAAAAGAGAGAAGCCATGGATGGAGGGAGGAGATGGAGGGGAGCACACTGGAGGGGAGGAGGGCGGTTGAATTTGTCGCCGGAGTTGGTATGCTAGCGGTGCAGCCGCGCAGGAGCTAGCAGAGGTGGGGATCGGGTGTAGAGTCCTTTTCTCTGCTATGTGCTCGAAAGGATAAGGAACGGGAGGAGGAAGATGCCTCGCGGGTGGGCTCCACGAGGGACACGCGTCGCACGCCCGAGGAGGAGGACGCGAACGTTCCGTCCCCCGGATGATAACTAGCGTTTTCCTTGTGGATTTGTTTCTAATCCATGTATACACTGAACGATACAACTTGGTGCTGCTGAGCTAGTGCAGTCCTACGTTAGTGGATCTCAGTTGGCATTTTTTTGGGCTTTCTAAAAAAAGATTGGTATTTTTTTGGCTCAGCCATATCGCTTACCTCTTCATTTTTTTTTCACCCAGCAAATCTCTCCAGAAGGACTAGAACTAATGAACGATCCATCTAGCACTGCGCAACGTGTTGTGCCGCCAGCAGGCTATGTCGTACGCATGCTATATATGGGGCCAGTGAGCTGAATTGTTAGGTACATGTCTGCACACGTGATCGATCAGGATTGTTTTTAGTTGGTATATCAGGATTATTTTTGTTCGCGTGCTGGACATACGTCTCTCGTTCCTGTCCTGCTAGCCTGTTACATGTAAAAACAAAACGTTTTTTGCTCAACATCGGGAGCATCTTGGTTGTTGATTCGAGCCTATTGAACGCATTAGATTAAATATATCTCAACATGTTTGCTCTTTTATAAGTAGTATAGATAGAATTGGCGAATAAAAAGTTGATGGTGACGAGTGCAAAGCAGTGTAGTAAAGGAAATCCAGTCGAGATGTTCTACTGACTGCAGTCATATCCCCGCAGCCCCCAAGAATTGCAAAATGCCCATATAAACTCAGAATGACTCATGGACAATGAACATATGGAAATATTGTTCTCCTAATAGAGATTCGGATTATCACCGGTGAAAGAAGAAAACGGAAGATAACATTAGGCCTGCCCCAATGGGGGTTTCTTAGCGCGGGTTCATAGACGTTTTGCTTATGTGGCACACTACTTAGTGATGAGAGAGCGTGAGGTTGTATCTTAGATAAGATACAACATTGGCACGCTATCATAGGTAAAAATGGTTCATAGCCCAATCACATCCATGCATGAGCACCAAATCATTAAATTTAGAGACAACCTCTAAGAAATAATGTATTGGACTAGTAGTCTCTTAAATTATTAATACACCTATGGTAACGTGGTAAGAAACTATGCATTGGGACAGGCCTTAGCGCCTAATCCCGCAAGGACTCGAATAGACAGTGTGCGATTATCGAAAAGGGAATTGGTGAGCAAGGTTTGCTGGATATTAATCATAACAATGACCGGGGGTTCCGACAGAGACGTTGAAGCCACCTCCGTATAACCTTAGGTGTTGGTGAAGGGGGGCACAATGGCAAGATGGGCCGCCATCGATCCACTCGTAATCGCCGTGGCCACGGTTTGTGCACGTTGTAGATCCGTTGTTATTGCTTGGAGTTGCGTGAAGCGGGCCTCCAGATTGGGCTTCCACCCGCACAAATCGTTCAGTTGCGTCGACCGAGACGCGATCTGGTTCACCATGGCCTCTTACTTCTTCATCATGGCGTCACTCTGAGAGGTGAACGCCAGCTTGAAGCCGGCCGAGCCCTTGTACATGGCATCGAGGTACTCTTCAAGGCTGGATCTATGGTGTTGATCAGTCGATGGTGATCCGAAGTGTAGAGGCGAGTTTCCAGAATTTTAGTGGTGGAATTGGGGATCAGAAGGCTAATGAGATACCATGATGTTAGGTACTCGATAAATCTCTCACTCTCTTGCATCAGTATTCAATATGGTTCGATACAAGGGGAATTGCAAGGAAGATAAACTAGTATATTATTACAACATAGAGCCAACCCTTCCACCACCGTTGTTTCGCCATGATGCACTGGATACGCGTTCTCCCATTGTGCACGCCTCCCTCATATAGTCACCGATGCTGAGTGGTTGGTCCGTCACTGCGTACACTCGGGACCGACGTGTCTTCCATAGGGCTGGACTATCTTCTTGGGCGAGCCATGCGTTGGGTGAGGCCTAATTCTTCTTCTTCGCGACTTTCTCCACAAGAGGTGCTAAGAGCAATTCCAACGCGCCGACCCATTTAGGATCCGTGCGTGCTCCGTTTTCGTCTGTTTGGGTCGGGAATCAAAGGGTCCTCCGGGCCATGTCCGGCCATTCGCGGCCAGTGGACCGAACGCACCGACCCATTTGGTCCGGCCTGGGGCTGTTTTTCCATCTTTTATCATTTCAGAAGTATCACACCTAACAAATATACGGTGTTCAAAATAGATAAAAATATAATGTTTTACAACCAAATTGTACCAAATAAATAGGCCATTCAAGCAAATAAAATGTATTACAGCCAAATCAAAATAAATTGTTTCAAATAGATTGATGGGGCAACTACTGGCTCCCCAAGTGAACCCACATATGCTCCACCAAATCATTTTGGAGCTTCATGTGAAGATTCCTATGACTTATGTCACGATGAAATTCGACGAATTCTTCAAATGATACCACTCTAGGCTGCGGTCAACCAGCTCGCCCCCGAACTCTCAATCATGGTCAAAGAGTGCCTTGTTGTGTTCATCCTCGACGATCATGTTGTGCATGATGACATGACAAGTCATCACCTCCCACATGACCTGGAGGCTCCATGTCCTGACAGGGTGCCGAACAATAGCCCAGCGGGCTTGGAGTACCCCGCAAACTCGCTCCACATTCTTCCTAGCACCCTCTTGTTCTTGAGCAACCCTAGTCCTCTTCTCACCGACAGGAGAGGCGATCGTTGATGACCCACAAGTATAGGGGGTGTATCCTAGTACTTTCGATAAATAAGAGTGTCGAACCCAACGAGAAGCAGAATGTGTTGACAAGTAGAGGGAATCACAATAAATGTGCAAAAAAGAAAACATAATTAGTTAAGGCAAACTTCGTTCTTGGTCAGAGAACAATTAACAGATTGTACTTATCTTTCGATCAGAGTCTTTATATTAGAGCTTATATTGCAGAGTTTACCATGCTCAATCATAACAGTCTCTTTGCAGTCATTGACAACTTTCAAAGTGGTATTCAATCAGATAAAAACATATGTACTAAACAAGAAAGAATAAAGGATATGATTGAGTAAATCAACATATAGATGGATGGATCACACCAACTCAAATGCTTACTTAAGACAGAAAGGAGTAGGTTTAGTGACTCAACATAAAGGTAAAAGATAGGCCCTTCGCAGAGTGAAATAGGGATTAACTCATGTGCTAGAGCTTTTCATTTGATAAACATATAGATATCATAAAATATTTGACACTCCTCCCAACCTTTCTTACGCAAACCATGGCTAGCCGAATCCTCGGGTGTCTGCCAACAATCACATACCATGGAGGAGTGTCTAAATTTTAGAGGTAGTTATGTATGTTTATGTCAACGAATGGTAAACAGACAATATAGTACGTCACAAGCCAACTAGACTTTTAAGAGTCGCTCCCATTGAAGGACGCAACTGGTATAGAAAGTCATCCCTCTTTCACTTTTGTTTACACAATTATGCTTTGACTAATAAATCAGGGGCAAAAATAGTGAAGAGAATTTGTAATAATTAATTTTGGGGTTGGGTATCCCGCTGCCAGCTCTTCTATCATTTGGATAAGCGGATGAAGCCACTAGTCCAGGGGTGTAAAGTCCAATCAACAAGTGAGATAAAGATTCTCTATTTCGTCCTCGTGAACTAAAACAGGAGCACAAAATAGGTGTAATAGTTTTTGAAGGTTTAAAGGTCACACACAAGCAATTTACTTGGAGTGGCGGTGAAATACCACATATAGGTAGGTATGGTGGACACAATTGGCATGGTTTTTGGGCTCAAGGTTTGGATGCACGAGAAGTATTCCCTCTCAGTACAGGTTTTTGGCTAGCAAGGCTGGGTAGCAAGCATAAGAGTTGAGGGAAAACAAACAAATATACAGATGATAGAACCAATCATGCAATCTTCCTTAGAGGTACAAACAATCTTACTTGAGAATACTAACCTTATGAGCCAGCAAGAAAGAAAGATCATGGAATAATATATCTACATGCAACTCCCTCTTTCTACTTAAGTCTCAATGTATTGTTGCTAATGACCAATGCTAAGTTTGCCAAAACCAACTAAATTAACTTGATGCTCCAATATTGATACCAATACTAATAACAAGATCAACCATATAACAAATAGAAAACTAAAATAAAGTGTAGAAAGTAAATGATGAAACTTCTCATTAATATTCCAAAACGGCAACTCAAACCAAGAGAAACATCGATAATCGACTAAAGAAGAGATACTTCCATACTGCAAACCATCCTATATGATAACTTCTCTACTCTTGATATGATTCTACTAAAAGGTAAAAAGGTGAAAGATAAAGGTGTGATACCACGACACTCCCCCAAGCTTGGAACAAGCCAAGGGGATGCCAATGCCAATGATGATTTATTTCTTCGGTGGTGGTGGTGAATCCTTCCCATCATCAGACTTCTGAGGTAAAGGCTCTCCATCAACAAATGATGAATTGGTATCCAATATCCTGAAACTAGAAGCAGAACTTATATGTTTAAACCTGTTCTCATACTCACAGTTCTAATTCTGCACATCGTAGAGTTGTGCTTGTAATTTTTTGGTGGTATCGGTGAGTGAGAGGATTTCCTCCCAAAGCTTTGAAATATCCTTCTTGTGCTCGGCGATCAGTTCCATCTTTATTTGTTGGGTGATGTCCACTTCACGCTCCGCCATCTTCTTGTACCTAAAGACTTCTTGCTCCAGCTCTTCCATCCTAGCTTCCAGACTGCCTTCTCCTTTAGGGCCTCGAACATCTTCTTTCTACACCACCCCATCCTTAAGAAGCAGCTCCTTGGGATGCGTATTCAACTCGTTCATGTACGGGCTGACGACGTTCACAAAGAAACTGCCTTTGGGAGGTCCGAAAGAGGACATCATGTCTCTAGATCTGAAGATGAAATCTGGCAGAAACAGATCGAAACAAAAACACGACGAGAAAACAATATACGGACCTCAGGGAGTCTGGGGGATTATATAGCAAAAATATGTATAACGAAAAGAAGGTGCAGTGCGAAAACAGGTCGGAGAGGGGCTCTGGGGCGCCCACATCATAGGCAGACGCGTCCAGGGGTGGGCCCATGCCCAGGCATGGTGTGGTGCCCTCGGGCACCGTCTCCTACCCCTCTTCGGCTCAATATTTTTTATATTTTCTTTATAGGATAAAAATAAAATTTGGAAAGCGATGCGCGAACTTTTTCTTAACAGAATCGTTTTCTATTCGAAAACGGACTCTGCAGATTCTGGAATCTTCCCTCTTATAAACTTCTCCGGAGTCATTACTTGAATAATATCAATATCTTCATCATAAGAATCCCCGAAAATATAATGTTTAAGTCTTTGCCAATTCACCACCTGTGTAGTGTTATCTTTAAGGGAAGAAATTTTGATTGCACCTGAACGATACACTTCTTCAATAACATAAGGTCCTTCCCATCTTGAGAGTAATTTTCCTGCAAATAATCTGAGACGAGACCTATACAATAGAACTTTCTCACCAACATGAAACTATGTTTTAAGAATTCTCGTATAATGCTATTGTTTAACTTTCTCTTTAAAGAGCCTAGCATTTTCATAAGCTTCACATCTCCATTCATCTAAAGAACTCAAGTCAAGCATTCTTTTCTTACCAGCAAGTTTAAAATCGTTATTAAGTTCTTTGATTGCCCAATAAGTTGTGTGTTCTAATTCTAAAGGCAAGTGACAAGCTTTTCCGTAAAACAATTTATAAGGAGACATACCCATATGGTTTTTATAAGAGTTCTATAAGCCCATAAAGCATCATTCAACTTATCAGACCAATTTTTCCTAGATTTATCAATAGTATTTTGCAAGATAGATTTGATTTCTCTATTTGATAATTCTACTTGCCTACTGGTTTGAGGATGATAAGCTGAGGCAATTCTATGATTAACATCATATTTAGCGAGGGTTTTTCTAAAACCACCATGAATAAAGTGAGAACCTCCATCAGTCATAAGATATCTAGGCACACCAAACCTAGGGAAAATAACATCTTTAAGCATTTTTAAAGAGGTTTCACCATCAAGACTTTTTGTAGGTATAGCTTCTACCCATTTAGTAACATAATCAACAGCAACAAGAATATAAGTGCAACCATTCAAAGGAGGAAACATACCCATAAAGTCAAATCCCCAACAACCAAAAGGTTCAATAACAAGAGAATAACTCATAGGCATTTCACTACGTCTAGAAATATTACCAACTCTTTGACATTCATCACAAGATAAAACAAATTTACGTGCATCTTTAAAGAGAGTAGGCCAATAGAAACCTGATTGTTGAACCTTCTGTGTGGTTCTATCTCCAGCGTGATGTCCTCCATAAGCACTACCATGGCACTTTCTCAATATCTCTCGTTGTTCATGATTTGGAACCAATCTTCGCATAATACCATCTACTCCTTCTTTATATAAGTGTGGGTCATCCCAAAAATAATGCCTCAAATCATAAAATAATTTTCTTCTTTGTTGAGCTCTAAATGTTGGAGGAAAATACTTGGAAACAATAAAGTTAGCATAATCTGCATACCATGGAATATCCTGGGAATTTACTTTTATTGCAGCCAACTGTTCATTTGGAAAACTATCATTACCAGGAATAGGGTCATAAGCAATGTTTTCCAATCTAGACAAGTTATCAGCAACAGGATTTTAAGCACCCTTCCTATCGACAATAGGAGCAGTAGTTAAACCTTCTTTAAAGTTTCAAATGCTTCCTTACAATCATCATAAAAAACAAAAGGTAAATTCCAATCAGGTGGTTGAACAATAGGAGCAGTAGTTAAACCTTCTTTAAAGTTTCAAAAGCTTCCTTACAATCATCATAAAAAACAAAAGGTACATATTTTTGAAGAAGATTAGCAAGAGGCTTTGATATTTCAGAGAAATATTTAATAAACCTCCTATAAAACCAGCATGACCAAGAACACTTCGAATACCTTTAACATCCCTATGATAGGGCATTTCTCCCAATTAATAACAAGATTAGTTCTCTCACATCTCTGCAAAACTTTATAAAGGTTGTGCAAGAAGTTATCAAAATAAGTTCCATAAACGGAGAAATCGTCCATGGATACTTCCACAATTTATTCATAAAAGCCATGAAAAATAGTAGACATGCATCTTTGAAACATAGAAAGAGCATTGCACAAACCAAAAGGCATACGTCTATAAGCATAAGTACTATGAGGACAAGTAAAGGTCGTTTTCTCTTGATTAGTTGCCCTAACAACAATTTGAGAAAACCCAGAATAACCATCAAGAAAGCAAAAATGAGTTTTATTAGGCAACCTCTCTAGCATTTAATCAATAAAAGGAAAAGGATAACGATCTTTCTTAGTAACCTTGTTAACTTATCTAAAATCGATGCACATTCTATAACCAACTACTACTCTTTGAGGAATAAGCTCATTATTTTCATTAGGCACAACAGTCATTCCTCCCTTCATAGGGACACAATGCACATGGCTTACCCATCTACTATCAGTAATAGGAAAAATAATACCAGCATCAAGGAGTATTAATACCTCATTTCTTACCACTTCCTTCATCTTAGGAATTAAACGACATTGATGTTCAACTACTGGCTTTGCATCAGGTTCAATATTAATAACATGCTGACATATAGTGGGAGAAATCCCCTTCAAATCATCAAGATTATATCCAATAGCTCCACGATGTTTCTGCAATATTCCTAATAATCTTTCCTCTTCTTCACCTGAAAGTTTAGAACTAATAATAACAGGATATATTTTCTTATCATCAATATAAGCATATTTAAGATCATCAGGTAAAGGTTTTAAATCAAAAACAGGATCCTCCTTGGGTGGTAATGTGGTGCCCAAGTCTTCCACAGGTAAATTGTGTTTCAATATCAATGGTTTACGAAGAAGAATATCGTCAATCTCATTTCTCTCTTCCATAAAGACCTCACTTTCATGGTCCTCCATATATTGCTGCAAAGCATTGTTAGGAGCAAGAGCAGTAGAGTCAAGTTATTCAACTCTGAAATTTTCATTAGGCAATTCGGATTCATAAGGAGCTCTAGCAAATTTGGAAAAATTAAACTCATAAGATTTTCCATCAAATTTAGTCAATATCTTCTCCTTCTTACAATCTATAATAACACCACAAGTGTTCAAGAAAGGACTACCAAAAATAATAGGACAAGTTTTACTAGCAGCTTTACCCAGTACTAGAAAATCAGTAGGATATTCAGTTTTACCACATAAAACATCCACATCTCTGACAATACCAATCAGAAAAACAGTTTCCCTATTAGCAAGTTGAATAACCACATCAATATCTTCCAGTTCACAAGAACCAATTTCATGCATGATTTCTTTATAAAGCTCATAAGGAATAGCACTAGAACTTTCACCAATATCACACATACCATAATAGCAATGATCACCAATCTTAACAAAAAGCAGAGGAACACTAGTTTTCTTAGGTCTATTGGGATGTGAGACAATATTAGAAGCATCCTCACAGAAGACAATATGTTCATCCTCTACATTTCTAGAGGTAAGGCCTTTAACTATAACTACTATAGGTTGACCGGTTATTTGTTCATCAGGTTCAATAGATGTCTTTATACTCTTGTTAACCACACTAGCTACAAAATAATGTTCCTTTACCTTAGCAAGGAAAGGAATTTTGTCAATATAAGGCTCGGACACAGCAGGATTAACAACATGCACTGCTATATTTCTAGCAGGAACAATATCTTTATAAGGTGCATGATACTTGCTCAACTCCTTCCTTGGAATATCAAGATAGGAGGCAAAGGCTTTAAGAAAATTTGCAAAGATTTGAGAATCAAGACCACTGATGACCCACAAGTATAGGGGGTGTATCGTAGTACTTTCCATAAATAGGAGTGTTGAACCCAACGAGGAGCAGAAGGTGTTGACAAGCAGTTTCAATGAAGGAATAACTGTAAACACTGAAAGATATATTTGTAGGGGTTTTTGATATTGCAGATAAATAAAGTGCGAGTACATAAAATGCAGTAATAATAATTGCAGCAAGTGGCCCAATCCTTTCTTCAGCAAAGGACAAGCCGATGAGTTTACTAATGATTAACAAACGTTCTCGAGAACACATGGGAGGTTTCTGTCAAGTGCTTTTGTTTCATGCCGTGGAATAATCTTATTGTTTTGATAAGTGTTGTGTGGGTGAACCTATGCTAACGTACCTTCCCATCCAAGACTAATACATACTTGCGATTATACCCCTTGCAAGCATCCGTAACTACAAGAAAGTAATTAAGAAATAAATCTAACCACAAATTTAAACTCCGGGATCCTGCGCTCCCTCGTGTAATGGTTTCCTAACGGGGGTTTAGGTTTCAGTCACTCCGGTAACCCCACAATTAGTAGCCAAATACACGATGCATTCCCCTAGGCCCATAAATGGTGAAGTATCATGTAGTCGACGTTCACATGACTCCACTAGAAGAATAACACCACAACTTAAATATCAAACCATCAAATATTACTCAACATTACTTCACTATTAACAACTTGACTTCTCCCATGTCCTCAAGAACAACACAAACTACTCACAAGACATCATATGAATCATAATCAGAGGTGATATAATGGATGGTAACAATCTGGTCATAAAGTGCAAACACCGATAAATCTCACAAGCATCAACTACTAACAAGTAATCCACACCGGGAGAGAGGTCTAATGTAAAACAACGATAGATGCCCCTAATTGTTACAGCGGGATGATGGTGGATGATGAGGGGGATGGTGCTGGTGATGATGATGATGACGATCTTGATGACGTCCGGAGTGATGACGGTGACGATGGTGATGATTTCCCCTCTCCGGAGAGGAATTTCCCCGGCAGATTTCTCCCTGCCGGAGAGCTTTTCTCTCTCGGGTGTTTTCCGCACCGAGACGGTGGTGGAATAATTCTTCGATGATGGCCTGCGGCTTAGGGTTCCCTGGGGGTCAAGTACGCGAAAGACCTACACTAGAGGTGGGCCAGGGTGGCCACACCACGTGGTGGCACGGCCAGGGGGCGCTCCACCTCATGGTGTGGGCCCCTAGTGGCCCCTCTATGGCTCCCCTTCTAGCTGGACTCCTCCTCTGAACTTCTAAGACACCCCCGGTGTCCCTCTTCTTCTTCTGATCTTCTGAAATATGGTATCTCGACGGTGCTTTTTCCATCAGATTTCTGGTCCCGGTGTTTATTCTCCAAAAATTATGAAACATGCAAAATAAGATAAAATAACATAAGGGATGCATCATAACATGAAATATATCGATGAATAATAGCAAATTATGATATAAAATAGTGATGCAAAATGGACGCATGAACTCCCTCCAAGCTTAGACCTCGCTTGTCCCCAAGCGAAATTGAACTCAGTAAACATGACCACAGGTTTATGGAGTGAAGAGTCAATAAATAAAATACGGACAAGAAGCATCACATTTATCTATTCACCAATCATTATAGACAGCAACATCCTCTCATATAACTTAAATTGAAACGAGTAATGGGAGTCACAAACAAAGATGCAAAATAGAGAATCAAAATTGGTGATGGCAAACTTTGTTATTGGTCAGAGAACATTTAATGATATCATACTTATCTTAGGTGAAGTCTTTATAACAAGGCTTATATTGTAGAGCTTAACATGTTTAATTATAACAATCCTTTTTACAGTGATTCATAGATTTCAAAGTAATATTCATTCAGATAATAAAGCATGTTCTAAACAAAGAAGGATAGAAAACATGATTGAATAAATCAACATATAGATGGTGAGATCACAACAACTCAAATGCTTGCTGGAGACAGAAGGAAGTAGGTTTACCGAATCAACATAAAAGTAAAAGATAGGCCCTTCGCGGATGGAAGCATGGATCACTCATGTGCTAGAGCTTTTATTTTAATAAACAGAGGTATAAAATGCATGACACTCCTCCCAACCTTTCTTACACAAACCATGGCTAACCGAATCCTTGGGTGCCTTCCAACAATCACAAATTGTGGAGGAGTGTCTAAATTTTGAGAGAGGTGTACGTTTATGTCAATGAATGGCAGACAGAAAATACAGTACGTCACGAGCCAACTAGACTTCACGAGAGAGGCTCCCATAGAAGGACACAACTAGTACAGAAGGTCATCCCTCTTTCTCTTTTGTTTACACAATTATGCTTTGATTGATAAATCAGGGGCAAAAAGAGTGAAGAGAATTTGTATTATTATTTGGAGCTGGGAACCCCGATGCCAGCTCTTCTAGCATTTGGATAAGCGGATGAAGCCACTAGTCCAGGTGTGTGAGTCCAATCAACAAGTGAGATAAAGATTCTCTATTTGCGTCCTCATGAGCTAAAACAGGAATAGAAAACAGGGATAATTTTGAAGGTTTTAAAGGTAACACATGAGCAATTTACTTGGAGTGGCGGTGAAATACCACATGTAGGAAGGTATGGTGGACACAAATGGTAAGGTTTTGGGGCTCAAGGTTTGGATGCACGAGAAGCATTCCCTCTCAGTACAGGGTTTTTGGCTAGCAAGGCTGGGTAGCAAGCATAAGAGTTGAGGGAAAACAAACAAATATTAATATGATGAATCCAATCATGGAAATCTGTAACATCCCTGATTTTTGGAAAGTCCAAAAATCACTAAAAATTGAAACTTTTTGTTTTCATGTCATGCAAGTCACCAAAAAACCAAATGAGATGCAAGAAACAAAAGAAAACAATACACATTTCAATGAAATTGAAATTAAGAATCCATTATACCTCTATTCCATAAACCCTAAAGTCATTTCAAAATAAATAATTCTACCTAAAGAAAATATTCTTCTTAAGCAAACCCTTACTCCAAACATGTTTTCAAATCAACTGACATTTTTGAAAATGATTATGATAATTAAAAACCAGAGATTTACTATCTCTAATATTTTCTCCTTGTCTCCAAGAAAATATTTCACTATTATTGATAACCCCAAAATAGATATAAGTTGGATCCTTGTTTTCCAAGTGTTAATTCAATCAACAAAATAATATAGTGCTATGGAAATAAATTGTTTATTAAAAACAAGTAAGATACTTTGGGAAAACAACATATTCATTTGGGAAAACCTTTCTGCTTTTACTAAACCCCATTTCCAAATTTATTAAATAATTCTCTATGTTTGAAATATAACAAAAGGTTACTAATTGTGATTTCACTAATATGTTGAAAATATACAATATGAAAGTTCCTAAAAAGGTCTTAGAAAACAATAGTTGAACCATAGAAAATATTTCTAAAAATTGTTTTAATTAATGTTTTCTATTAAGTGACTATCATTGTTTCTTCATATTTTAAAATCATAAAATATGAAAACCATTAAAAAAAGATTTTGGAAAATGTCATTTGATCACATTGATGTCTCTGATATTTTATTCAACCAATAATTTTCATTTATATAATTGATATTTTTAAAATGGCATTAATATGCTATTAGTGAAATCATTTTTATTTCAAAATATAAAATAGCAACACAAGTGTAAATGATTTTCAAAAATGATATTTGACTTATATAATGTCTCTTTATTTTTATAAAACCCTTTCTCAAAATTAAATTTGAATTTTCTATTAAAAATGCTATTAAGTCACTTTTAATGAATTATTCAAATTTCATAATTCAAAAATGTAATATGTTGAAAAGTTTATAAAAATGGTATTGTTAGAAAGTATTTCAAATATTCTGAATTTAGAATTTTATTCCATGTCATTTGGATGATTTAAACATAAGTTATGATTTAATTGAGTAAACAGAAATAAAAAGAAAAAGAAAAAGGGGTGATGACGTCAGGATGACGTCACCCGTCATCAACCTCCGGAACAGGCAGGAGAGCGTTTTCTCCCGAGATTTCGCGCGTTGATTACTTGCAGTTAAGAGCGCTATTGATTTCCTCCTTCATCTCTCCTTAAAGGCCACGGTCTCCTCCACATTTCCCCTACCCTGCCTCTCCGGATTGTGCCCCGAGGCCATCCAATTTCCTCGCCGAAGTTCACAGCAACCGCCGCCGTTCGTCGATGATTCCGGCCACCGTAGTCGTCCTCTCCGCCCCCTTTTAGTCTCTTTCCCTTCCCCTTGTCTTTGCGCATGTGTTTAGGCTTGTGATCGATTTTTATTTGCAGTGTAGTGATGATGCCGAGCTCGCCGGAGAAGATACCTCCACGAACACCTCGGATCTCCACCACGTCGTTGCCTGGAAGCACACCAAGCCACGCCGTGGAAACCATCGGGTTCGCCACGTCGCCCTGAGCCTTCCCGTGCCCTCCCCGAGCCCGGAGATCCACCGTAGCCCCAACATCATCCGCGCCCGACGGTGCAGCGCCGCCGCAGCACCATTTCCGGCAACCAAAGCCGGCGAGGTAAACCCTAGCCGTCCCTGGCCGTCAGATCTATTTCCTCTGGCCCAGATTAGATCACTAAGCGAAGAAGTACGGGCCAATAGCATAGAGCCACCTGTCCGCCCAGTCAGCGCGCGTTATGTCCTTATCCGTCGCCCAGCGCAGCGCGTAAACGGCCCAGGCCCACTCCCTGTCTGCTGCACCGCGCGACAGATAACCATCTGAGCCCAGCCCGTCACTAATTTTTAATTCCGAATAAAAATAAAAAAATAATTTTACAGAAAAGTCCCTGCATCTTAGATCTATCATATCTTTTCAACCACTTAGCCAAATTTAGAAATCTAGGACTTTTTGAAAAGCCCCTGACATCTAGAAACTTTTGGCACTGGCCAAATTCAAATTTGACAAACTTAAAATTGTTCAATTTCAAATATGCTTGTTTGATGAAATTTGGCATAATTCAAATTCTACAAACCCAAAAATGGTAAATAAACTATATTTGGAAACTTTAGGATGTGTACTTTCATACCCCCTGTCCCAAAATAATAATTGAACAAATTAAAATTGAATTTAGAATTTAGTTGTCTGTTTGAGTATTTTTGACATAGATTAATTTCTATAAATAATTTCAATATAGTTCCTTTTGCAAATTTGTTCCATTTGACAACTTTGAACCAGAAACAACCTTGCCCAACCATTTTGGACACCCTTGGACCATGACCATGTATTTTAGCCAAAAATCCATCTTAGTAGTCAATCTAGTTATTATGTCTTAGATTTGTTTCTATTTCTTTCTACCATTGTTTGTTGTGGCTATTTTTGGATCCAAGACCAAGTCCCTAAAATTACCAAGTAGTGAACCTCAAACACTAGCACCCTAGTATTCTATCTACTTCTCCATTCCCCTATTCTTGCTTCAAGAAATCATCAAGTTAGCAAAATGGAGATCAGGACTCAAGCACAAGAAGGAAACTTCATTTTCAACTTAGTGGAAACATGAAGAGCTACAAGGAAGATCAATGAAAAAGTTTTTACTTGGACTCCACACCTAGAAGAAAACTCATGAAGTACAAGTGTGAAGAAATTTAGAAGAAAACATCTCCCCCTCTCTTCCTATCCTTCTTCTTATTTTCTTTCCAATTTGACTTAGTGGTATTTGTGCCCATCCCATACCCAAACCAATTAGTGAAGTGAAAGCCCTGAATAATTTATCAAGACCAAGAGAAGAATCCATCCAAGGAACAAGACTACAATAGAAGCATGAAGATGATCTTCAAGAAGGCAATCACATGAGGTCTAGAAGCAATCCATACAAGTTGAAGAATAACAAGTTGTTTTTGTCCAACCATTGACCCAAATGGAAAACCCAAGACTTAGTCATATTTTCCCTTTGATGATGAAGTTAGTAGACCTACCCTAACCACAATGGAAAATACTAACATAGTCACTCAAATATTTTTGAAGGTGAATATGACCAAGTGTTTGCATGTATTAGTTCAGTTGAAGAAGTAATATGTTTATTCTTAGTGAACTCTTGGAACTTCCTCGACAAGTATGGTTATAATAAAGTTAGATCACATCAAAACTCAACCTATTCCATCCCAAGTAAACCCTTGGAATTTTCCTTAACAAGTATTGAACTCAAACCTAGACCTTGCCCTAACCAACTTGGTTAAGCCCCTTTTGATATGTTAGTTGCTATGTATGTTTTCTACACTTGTATGTTTGTTTGTTAGGATGCTTGTTTATTTTGTTATTGTGTTTTCAATGAATAGATTGTACGGAGAGAAACGATCTTTTGTGAAGAGAGTGTGAATATCTTCACCAACTTCAACAAGGCAAGTAACACACCATCAACTACCCATTATTTTCTATATGCATTAGTTGATTTTGAGTAGTATGCATGATAGGAAATTTTACTAAGTTATACCATGCTATGCTATTATCCTAGTAGTGTGTAGCCATCCCTTTTACCTTGTTATTTTGATAGCCTTATAATTTACTAGGTGCCATGCAATGTTACAAATTGTTTTACTAGATGTTGAGGAAAAATCCTAAGTATAACTAATGAATGAACCACCTGGGTGGAAGTGGTAAGACTGGGTTATGTTGAGTGTTTCCTCAGGGCCCTTATCTAAGGGTTATTCCACTTGAGGTTGTCACTTGCGGATGGCCACCCAGGAACAAAGAGATTACTATGTCCTTCTAAGTTTAGTAGCTTCCCGTGCAGCCTTTAGTCATATGGGCTCTGTCTTGATCAACTAAGTTGAATGAACTCACTAGGCTTACAAGCAGATGTAGCATAATTATAGGTGGAACGGGTAAGCCAAACGGTGGTGGAATTTCTTCTGAAAGATCTCGTCTCAATCTTCTCCTTTCCTTAATGCACTCAGGGTGTATAGGATGTTTGGGCTGATTTGAGTCTGAAGGTGAAAGTGCACAACCTCTGCAGAGTCAACAAACTAAGATCTTAGCCGTGTCCCCGGTTATGGACAACTATGAGCAGCTAGACAAGGATTGACGGAAGAATCTCATCATCAATTTCAATAAGTAAAATTTTGACCAAGTGAACAGTATTGTGGTGCTTGGATCTTACTCCAATGTTGCCACCCCTTTGAAAAGAAAAGTTTCTTTTACAAAAGAGATAGGACAAAATTGGCTTTATGCAAACTTAGCCAAAACTCCACTCAGCCAAATGAGCATGTAGTATTAGTCTTGCCATTTATATCCACCATAGTGTTACTTGCCAATACATTAAATTGTATTGACTCCCTTGTGGCTGCATATTCCATATTGCAGATGTTTCTGAAGACGAGTGAGGATTTCGTTTAGGATCTCGAGACTATCGCCAACATGTTTTGCCTATGGCACATGAAGAAGATGGGCTAAATGTTGTACTATGTTTTCCGCTGTATTTCTTTGTTTTCTGCTAGTCTTCTAAGACTATGCAAGTTGTAATACTATTTTGTAAAGACTGGATCATGCGATGTAATAGAATTTGATGCATTTGCATGATATTCCATTTTGTACTGTGGTGCTAGCAATTGATCCAGGGACTAGCACAATAACACAGGTATTCCATCTTTATTAAAAGTTGGGATGCTACAAAATGGTATCAGAGCATTGTGTTGCCTGTAGAATTCGAGACCCTAAGTTTGGAGAAGACCCTAGGATAGAAAATTTCCTATGTTCAAAATTTCTAGAAACAAAACAACCATCTTAATTCTTCTCATATCATCTCATCTATTATTCACCTTCAAAATTTTCTAGATGACCTACCTCTTCAATACCATCAAGACAGGAATGTTGATGATCATACCAAGAAGTGCAAGAAGTATTTTCACCACATGAAGACCTACACTCAAGACAATTGAAGAAACTTGGAGATATACCTATATACTTCACAACAATCAAGAATAACCCAAGACACTGGGAGAAGGTTTTTGAAGAAAACTCAAGAAGATATAGATGAGACCACCAATCTAGTTAGTTAGAACAACGTTAATGTGTTAGTGTATTGATCATACCAATGAGTGTTGTATGACAATACATGATGTTTTCCTAAAACTATGTTGTTTGGTGTGATGAATGTGTTGCTATATGTTTGTTATGTGTTGTTTGTAAGATGAGTTTCCTTGATCTGCTATTTTGGATAAGAACCTTCCTTAGCCATCTTTCTAAATCTCTACTCATTCCTACTAGATCAAACCCAACACCATACTCATTCACCAACCATAGTGAGAACCATTTGGAATCATACAACCTTTACCCTATTGATACACAAGCCATCCCATTTGAGGAATGCTAGTATCAAATTTCTTTCTTCTGTGTGAAGGAACAATCACATCCATGATCAATGCCAACTGCCTAATAAGGATCAAGCTAACCTTGGAGCTATCAAGCAATGTGAGTTTTCCTACCATGAGAGTTTCCTTAGAAATAGCATGGTGTTTGCCTTCAAGGATGACAACAACAGGATGAAAGATTTCCAAGGACATCAAAAGATCAAGTTGAGAGGAACCCAAAGACTTTTGATTGACCCAAAGAGTGACCCCTCAGTGTCAAAGGTAGTCCAACAGACCTATGTTGGTCTACACCTCTACCACAGAGGAAAGATCTACTCAAGCTAATTTAGAATCAATCTACACTCCAATCTAATGAAAATATACTACCCACAAAAGTTTCTTTTAAGGGTGGTAGCCCACCCAGTTGTTTTGGAACCCAGTTACCCAAATCTTTCTTTCTAGCCTTCCCAAATCTCGGGACGAGATTTCTTTTAAGGGTGGTAGTCTGTAACATCCCTGATTTTTGGAAAGTCCAAAAATCACTAAAAATTGAAACTTTTTGTTTTCATGTCATGCAAGTCACCAAAAAACCAAATGAGATGCAAGAAACAAAAGAAAACAATACACATTTCAATGAAATTGAAATTAAGAATCCATTATACCTCTATTCCATAAACCCTAAAGTCATTTCAAAATAAATAATTCTACCTAAAGAAAATATTCTTCTTAAGCAAACCCTTACTCCAAACATGTTTTCAAATCAACTAACATTTTTGAAAATGATTATGATAATTAAAAACCAGAGATTTACTATCTCTAATATTTTCTCCTTGTCTCCAAGAAAATATTTCACTATTATTGATAACCCCAAAATAGATATAAGTTGGATCCTTGTTTTCCAAGTGTTAATTCAATCAACAAAATAATATAGTGCTATGGAAATAAATTGTTTATTAAAAACAAGTAAGATACTTTGGGAAAACAACATATTCATTTGGGAAAACCTTTCTGCTTTTACTAAACCCCATTTCCAAATTTATTAAATAATTCTCTATGTTTGAAATATAACAAAAGGTTACTAATTGTGGTTTCACTAATATGTTGAAAATATACAATATGAAAGTTCCTAAAAAGGTCTTAGAAAACAATAGTTGAACCATAGAAAATATTTCTAAAAATTGTTTTAATTAATGTTTTCTATTAAGTGACTATCATTGTTTCTTCATATTTTAAAATCATAAAATATGAAAACCATTAAAAAAACATTTTGGAAAATGTCATTTGATCACATTGATGTCTCTGATATTTTATTCAACCAATAATTTTCATTTATATAATTGATATTTTTAAAATGGCATTAATATGCTATTAGTGAAATCATTTTTATTTCAAAATATAAAATAGCAACACAAGTGTAAATGATTTTCAAAAATGATATTTGACTTATATAATGTCTCTTTATTTTTATAAAACCCTTTCTCAAAATTAAATTTGAATTTTCTATTAAAAATGCTATTAAGTCAATTTTAATGAATTATTCAAATTTCATAATTCAAAAATGTAATATGTTGAAAAGTTTATAAAAATGGTATTGTTAGAAAGTATTTCAAATATTGTGAATTTAGAATTTTATTCCATGTCATTTGGATGATTTAAACATAAGTTATGATTTAATTGAGTAAACAGAAATAAAAAGAAATAGAAAAAGGGGTGATGACGTCAGGATGACGTCACCCGTCATCAACCTCCGGAACAGGCAGGAGAGCGTTTTCTCCCAAGATTTCGCGCGTTGATTACTCGCAGTTAAGAGCGCTATTGATTTCCTCCTTCATCTCTCCTTAAAGGCCACGGTCTCCTCCACATTTCCCCTACCCTGCCTCTCCGGATTGTGCCCCGAGGCCATCCAATTTCCTCGCCGAAGTTCACAGCAACCGCCGCCGTTCGTCGATGATTCCGGCCACCGTAGTCGTCCTCTCCGCCCCCTTTTACTCTCTTTCCCTTCCCCTTGTCTTTGCGCATGTGTTTAGGCTTGTGATCGATTTTTATTTGCAGTGTAGTGATGATGCCGAGCTCGCCGGAGAAGATACCTCCACGAACACCTCGGATCTCCACCACGTCGTTGCCTGGAAGCACACCAAGCCACGCCGTGGAAACCATCGGGTTCGCCACGTCGCCCTGAGCCTTCCCGTGCCCTCCCCGAGCCCGGAGATCCACCGTAGCCCCAACATCATCCGCGCCCGACGGTGCAGCGCCGCCGCAGCACCATTTCCGGCAACCAAAGCCGGCGAGGTAAACCCTAGCCGTCCCTGGCCGTCAGATCTATTTCCTGTGGCCCAGATTAGATCACTAAGCGAAGAAGTACGGGCCAATAGCATAGAGCCACCTGTCCGCCCAGTCAGCGCGCGTTATGTCCTTATCCGTCGCCCAGCGCAGCGCGTAAACGGCCCAGGCCCACTCCCTGTCTGCTGCACCGCGCGACAGATAACCATCTGAGCCCAGCCCGTCTCTAATTTTTAATTCCGAATAAAAATAGAAAAATAATTTTAAAGAAAAGTCCCTGCATCTTAGATATATCATATCTTTTCAACCACTTAGCCAAATTTAGAAATCTTGGACTTTTTGAAAAGCCCCTGACATCTAGAAACTTTTGGCAGTGGCCAAATTCAAATTTGACAAACTTAAATTTTTTCAATTTCAAATATGCTTGTTTGATGAAATTTGGCATAATTCAAATTCTACAAATCCAAAAATGGTAAATAAACTATATTTGGAAACCTTAGGATGTGTACTTTCATACCCCCTGTCCCAAAATAATAATTGAACAAATTAAAATTGAATTTAGAATTTAGTTGTCTGTTTGAGTATTTTTGACATAGATTAATTTCTATAAATAATTTCAATATAGTTCCTTTTGCAAATTTGTTCCATTTGACAACTTTGAACCATAAACAACCTTGCCCAACCATTTTGGACACCCTTGGACCATGACCATGTATTTTAGCCAAAAATCCATCTTAGTAGTCCATCTAGTTATTATGTCTTAGATTTTGTTTCTATTTCTTTCTACCATTGTTTGTTGTGGCTATTTTTGGATCCAAGACCAAGTCCCTAAAATTACCAAGTAGTGAACCTCAAACACTAGCACCCTAGTATTCTATCTACTTCTCCATTCCCCCTATTCTTGCTTCAAGAAATCATCAAGTTAGCAAAATGGAGATCAGGACTCAAGCACAAGAAGGAAACTTCATTTTCAACTTAGTGGAAACATGAAGAGCTACAAGGAAGATCAATGAAATTTTTTTTACTTGGACTCCACACCTAGAAGAAAACTCATGAAGTACAAGTGTGAAGAAATTTAGAAGAAAACATCTCCCCCTCTCTTCCTATCCTTCTTCTTATTTTCTTTCCAATTTGACTTAGTGGTATTTGTGCCCATCCCATACCCAAACCAATTAGTGAAGTGAAAGCCCTGAATAATTTATCAAGACCAAGAGAAGAATCCATCCAAGGAACAAGACTACAATAGAAGCATGAAGATGATCTTCAAGAAGGCAATCACATGAGGTCTAGAAGCAATCCATACAAGTTGAAGAATAACAAGTTGTTTTTGTCCAACCATTGACCCAAATGGAAAACCCAAGACTTAGTCATATTTTCCCTTTGATGATGAAGTTAGTAGACATACCCTAACCACAATGGAAAATACTAACATAGTCACTCAAATATTTTTGAAGGTGAATATGACCAAGTGTTTGCATGTATTACTTCAGTTGAAGAAGTAATATGTTTATTCTTAGTGAACTCTTGGAACTTCCTCGACAAGTATGGTTATAATAAAGTTAGATCACATCAAAACTCAACCTATTCCATCCCAAGTAAACCCTTGGAATTTTCCTTAACAAGTATTGAACTCAAACCTAGACCTTGCCCTAACCAACTTGGTTAAGCCCCTTTTGATATGTTAGTTGCTATGTATGTTTTCTACACTTGTATGTTTGTTTGTTAGGATGCTTGTTTATTTTGTTATTGTGTTTTCAATGAATAGATTGTACGGAGAGAAACGATCTTTTGTGAAGAGAGTGTGAATATCTTCACCAACTTCAACAAGGCAAGTAACACACCATCAACTACCCATTATTTTCTATATGCATTAGTTGATTTTGAGTAGTATGCATGATAGGAAATTTTACTAAGTTATACCATGCTATGCTATTATCCTAGTAGTGTGTAGCCATCCCTTCTACCTTGTTATTTTGATAGCCTTAGAATTTACTAGGTGCCATGCAATGTTACAAATTGTTTTACTAGATGTTGAGGAAAAATCCTAAGTATAACTAATGAATGAACCACCTGGGTGGAAGTGGTAAGACTGGGTTATGTTGAGTGTTTCCTCAGGGCCCTTATCTAAGGGTTATTCCACTTGAGGTTGTCACTTGCGGATGGCCACCCAGGAACAAAGAGATTACTATGTCCTTCTAAGTTTAGTAGCTTCCCGTGCAGCCTTTAGTCATATGGGCTCTGTCTTGATCAACTAAGTTGAATGAACTCACTAGGCTTACAAGCAGATGTAGCATAATTATAGGTGGAACGGGTAAGCCAAACGGTGGTGGAATTTCTTCTGAAAGATCTCGTCTCAATCTTCTCCTTTCCTTAATGCACTCAGGGTGTATAGGATGTTTGGGCTGATTTGAGTCTGAAGGTGAAAGTGCACAACCTCTGCAGAGTCAACAAACTAAGATCTTAGCCGTGTCCCCGGTTATGGACAACTATGAGCAGCTAGACAAGGATTGACGGAAGAATCTCATCATCAATTTCAATAAGTAAAATTTTGACCAAGTGAACAGTATTGTGGTGCTTGGATCTTACTCCAATGTTGCCACCCCTTTGAAAAGAAAAGTTTCTTTTACAAAAAAGATAGGACAAAATTGGCTTTATGCAAACTTAGCCAAAACTCCACTCAGCCAAATGAGCATGTAGTATTAGTCTTGCCATTTATATCCACCATAGTGTTACTTGCCAATACATTAAATTGTATTGACTCCCTTGTGGCTGCATATTCCATATTGCAGATGTTTCTGAAGACGAGTGAGGATTTCGTTTAGGATCTCGAGACTATCGCCAACATGTTTTGCCTGTGGCACATGAAGAAGATGGGCTAAATGTTGTACTATGTTTTCCGCTGTATTTCTTTGTTTTCTGCTAGTCTTCTAAGACTATGCAAGTTGTAATACTATTTTGTAAAGACTGGATCATGCGATGTAATAGAATTTGATGCATTTGCATGATATTTCATTTTGTACTGTGGTGCTAGCAATTGATCCAGGGACTAGCACAATAACACAGGTATTCCATCTTTATTAAAAGTTGGGATGCTACAAAATCTTCATTGAAAGCCCAAGCGATCTTAACTTGTGAATACTAAGTTTATGAGCTAATAGGCAAATTCCTCTTTCTTATACTAGCATCTCAAAATATTATTTCTACTGACCCAAGCTAAGTTTTCCAAAGCCAACTAGATTAACTTGATGATCTCCAAAGTGACACAAAATACTAACAACAAGCTCACCCATATGACAGAAATTAAAAACTAAAATAAGGTTTGTAGAAAGTAAATGATGAAACTTCTCATTAATATTTCAAACCGGCAACTCACACCAACAGATACAACGATAACCAACTAAAGAGAGATACTTCCATACTGCAAACCATCCTATATGATAACTTCTCTACTCATGGTATGACTCTACTAAAAAGGTAAAAAGATGAAAGATAGTGATGTGATACCGCGACACTCCTCCAAGCTTGGAAAAAGCCAAGGGGATGCCAATACCAATGACGAATCAATTCTTCGGTGGTGGTGGTGAATCCTTCTCATCCTCGGCCTTCCAAGGTAAAGGCTCTCCATCCACAAATGATGTCCTGGTCTCCAACATCCTGAAACTAGTAGCAGTGCTTATACGTTTAAACATGTTCTCATACTCACAGTTCTGGTTCTGCACATCATAGAGTTGTGCTTTCAAATCATTGGTGGTCTTGGTGAGTGATAAAAACTCCTCCCAAAGCTTCAAATTCTCCCTCTTGTATTCAGCGATCTGTTTTGTCTTTATCCTGTGGATGATCTCAACTTCACGCTCCGCCATCTTCTTGTACCTAACGACTTCTTGTTCCAGTTCTTCCATCCTAGCTTCCAGACTGCCTTCTCCTTTAGGGCCCCAAACATCTTCAATCTTCATCTTCCCGTCCTTGAGCAGCAGTTCCTTGGGATGCATCTTCAACTCGTTCATGTACGGATTGACGATGTTCTCAAAGAAACTGTCTTTGGAAGATCCAGGAGAGGACATTGTGGCTCTAGAATATGAAGATGTAACCTGGAAGAAACATCTCGAAACAGAAACACGACGAGAAAACGATATACAGACCTCGGGGGGTCCGGGGGATTATATAGCAAAAAGTTTCATAACAAAAGAAAAGTCCAGGTCGAAAACGAGTCGGAGAGGGGCTCCGGGGCCCCCACACCATAGGCTGGCGCGGCCAGGGGTGGGCCCGTGCTACCCCATGGTGGGGAGCCTCCGGGCTCCGTCTCCGCCTCGTTTCCGGCTCATAATTTTTCATATTTTCCAAAAACAGTAAAATAAAAGTTAGAAGATGTTTCGCGAACGTGTTCTTACGGAAACGGATACCTATTCGAAAACTGACTCTGGAGTTTCTGAAATATGCTTCTTAATAAATTCCTCTGGGATCATGGCTCGAATACAATCAACATTTTCATTATAAGGATCTCCAGAAATATAATGCTTGAGTCTTTGGCCATTCACCACTTGTGAAGTGTTGTCTTCAAGGGAAACAATTTTAATTGCCCCCGAACGATATACCTCTTCGATAACAAAAGGTCCTTCCTATCTCGAGAGTAATTTTCCTGCAAAAAATCTGAGACGAGACCTATACAATAGCACTTTCTCACCAACATGAAACTCTCTTTTAATAATTCTCTTATCGTGCCACCTTTTAACTTTCTCTTTAAAGATCTTAGAATTTTCATATGCTTCACTCCTCCATTCATCTAAAGAACTTAAGTCAAGCAACCTTTTCTCACCAGCAAGTTTAAAATCTCTATTTGGGTCTCTCACTGCCCAATAAGCTTTATGTTCTAATTCTAGGGGCAAGTGAAAAGCTTTTCCATATACCATTTTATAAGGAGACATGCCCATGGGATTTTTATAAGCAGTTCTATAAGCCCACAGAGCATCATTTAATTTCTTAGCCCAATTTTGTCTAGATTTGTTAACAGTCTTTTGCAAGATAGATTTGATTTCTCTATTTGATAATTCTACTTGCCCACTAGTGTAACATCCCAAGTATGAAAAATACCCCTAGAATGTTTGATTCCTTGTTTTATTTCAAGCAATGCATCATGTCATCATTTCATTGCATTGCTTTATTATTGTTTGCATTGTTAATATTTGTTTTGCATCTGTTTTATCTTGTTTTCATAATTCAAACTCAAACAAATTCAAATGGTTGTTTTCATACTTGTTCTGTTACAACTTTTTGAATAAAAATCACCAACAATAACAATCTTTTGGTTCCATGTTTTCCATAGTGATCATTTGGGAAAATAATGGTTTTAAATCATTTATTCATTCTCAAACACACTTTAAAATTCAAATGCAAGCACGCAAACAGAACCATTTTTGAATTTAGGTTGCTACCAAATGAAACTAGTTCAAAATTGCCTATTTACAATAGGGGTTACCCTATTTAATTAATGGTTTTATTAATGTTTATTAAAATTAACCATTTCACTCAATTTGGTTCTAATTTCAAAAAGCAACCAAATGTTAAAATTTTGAAAAATGAAAATTGCCAAGTGGTTGCATTTGGCCTAAGGAACTTATCCTAAATTTTTCAAATTTTTCTCTAATCTAAACCCTAAGGTTTTCTTCCTAAAGCATATGCTACAAAAAAAAAACAGTAAAATAAAAATAAAAATAAAAAGCAAAAGGAGAGGAGCAGCAGCACTAAACCAGCCCAGCCCAGTTACCTGTTGGCCCAGTACCCTGTCGCTGTCATCTTCCTCGCTATGTCGTCATCTTCTGTACGACATGGCTCTGCACCATCCGATCTTCTTCCTCCCCTTCTGGATGCTTGCCGTACCAGTACCTCCTCCCTCTTATAATCCCCACCGATCTCTGCTAGCCCGCAAACCCTAGCTATTTTTCCCTAGCGCCGCCACCTTCCATTCGCCATCACCCTGAGCCCCTCTGTTCTCTGAACCTGCAAAAGCACCACCGAGAGCAGAACCACCATCGCCTTTTCCCCTTAGCTCCGACCGCCGTGGTAGCCTCGAGGGGCATCTGAGGAGGGGAATGGAGCCGCCTCGTTACCCTGAAGCCCCTCATCCTCTCGCCGCGTGCTGGGAGCCATCGTAGACGCCGCGCCATCGCCGGGAAGGAGCCGCTGCTTCCTGCCGTCGGCAGCGTCGTCGACAGACAACCACGGTGAGCAGCGCCTCCTTTCTTCCCCTCGCCTCCTTCTCTCTGCCCTCGAGGCCCCGCGCCCAAGCACCGCATCACCCGCCGCCCTAGGCCGCCTCGCCCCGCAGCAATCGCGGCCACCACCGGCGAGCCCTGCCATCGCTGCCTTCTCCGTCGTGGTACAGAGGCAGAGACCGATCGGGTTCAGTTAGTTACAGGAAAAATACCCGCGAACATCAACTTATCCTCCCCGCACCCCTCCTTCTGTCACAACCCGAAATCCACCCCACTGGTTCAAGTCTCACGCGCACAAGCCAGAGGGGGTGGGTTCGAATCCCACCTCCCACCAATAAATCTTTTATTTTTCTTTGCAATGTTTTGGTACAGAAATTTACCAGAAATCACCAATAGGCCCCTGGCACTTAAAATCTAGCCCTGGAAAATATTTCCTAAGTCTCTAGATCATAAAAAATGGCAGATTTGCACTATTTCTTGTAAATGGCATAATAAATTCATTTTAACTCCAATTCCAACATTTTTTATATGTTTTCAATACCAAATTAAATGTTCTTTTCAAATATAAAATTTGTTTACTGTTTTGAATATTTTAAATTGGTGCAATATTTGAAAACTTGTCAAATTCACTTAAATTTGCAAAATTCATAACTTGCTCATAAAAATTCCAAATTTCACAAACCAAATATGTTTTCCAATCAATTTTTCATGTACTTTCCAAATATAAATTTTGTTTGCTGTTTTGAATAATTTCAATTGCTGAAAACAACTGTTTCTTGTTTATTGCATTTAAAATTGCCAAAATAATAACTTGCTCATTTTAAATCCAATTTCCACAAATGAAATATGTTTTCCATGCAAAATTAAACCCTCTTCCCAAATATAAAATTTGTTTCATGTTTTGAATAATTAAAAGTGGTTAAATAATTTAAATCTTATTTAATTCATTTAATATTGCTAAATTTATAACTTGATCAAAACAAATTCTTTTGGGACATATAAAATATGTTTTCAAACCATAAAAACATAACCTTGTCAAATATGAACTTCACTTCATGTTTTGAACAAATAAAAATTCAAATAAGTTCATGTTTGAATTAAATTCATTTAATTCTTGCTTACACTTGTTTAATTCATCAATAAATCATTTGAAATCCTTTTTCAACAAGTGAAACATGTATTCCAACTAAAATCTTGTTTTCTTTTCAATTATAAACTTTGTTATCTATTTTGAACATTTAAAATTGGTGAAAACAACAAATGCTTGTGTGGCACCTTTAAGTAACCAGAATTTCCTAAATTAATAAATGAATTTCCAAACTTGTTAAGCCTTATTTCCATTTGGTTCTATTGTTGTTATTTTGCTGTTTTCCTCATCCATGCATCATGCTAAATCACTTACACAAGTTGATTAGTTGTAAAACAATTAATTCAACCATAATTCATGGGCTTTCCATATGCAATCCAATTGCAAATGGGTCCATTTAATCCTGTTTCTATCTTGTCAAATAGTTTATTTTGATGCATCTATTAACATGTCATGCATCATCTTTGATTGTGCACAATGCCATGATATTGATTGTTTATTTCTGCCATGTTTGTTTGCTTCTTCCCGGATAAACGACGACGTTGAGACCGACGATCCTTACGACACCCCTTCTAAGGATTTAGCTCAGTACCAGGCTACTGGGTTTTGCAGGCAAGTTATCACTCACATGAACCACTGTGTTCCTTTCAACATTGGTTACCGATACTTTCCGTTGTTCTTTTCTGCTAGCCTTAGTAGTAGTTGTTCTGTTACGAACCTATCACATGAATCCCTTAACCTGATATTGCCTCATCTCCCTTCCTACAACCCATTGTTTGAGCCAGTGTCTTACTAGCATGCTTAGGTTGTTTTGCTCGAGTCTGTTACCCGTTACTTTCAGTTACTATTCCTATTACGTTGTGGGGGCTCGATGTTTAATCAATCAATCATGCTAATGTTGCTATTAATAATAAATTTGATGATAAGGCACCGGCAGGAGGCCCATGAGAGGTTTTGGAGCCTGCTAGTGTCGACCCTAATAGGAAAAGGGTCTTGTCTACTGATCCATGATGAGCGCACTACCCGCATTTGGGAAGCGAGTATGGGCGCCCCCCTCAACTTGACCTGATTCGCATCTCGTCCAAATCGCCTCATTTAGTTCGTGTTTTCCATTTGCCGCATGCATGTTTTTGCGAGCCCAGGCCAGGGTGGAACTTTTGTAGTCGGCATATAGGGGGACACGTTCTTAGAGTGCTATGAGGGTCCATTTTCTTCTGGGCTCGATTAGCCGTGCGCCCAAGGTTCTTTGGGCTTGATGCGAAGAATGGTTGGTTGTGTTGAGTGCCCCGCTTGGTGGGAGGCGTCCCATCTGGCGGGATATTCATGAGTGTACGGCCAAATTGGTGCAACCCTGCAGGGATAATCTTCTCGAGAAGCCGTGTTTTCCGCGGTTATGGATTACTTGGTGAAAGTACTGGCTAACAAGTACTCAGGACAACTTAAACATAATGATCAAACATGTTACACCCAATGATTAATAACTTGACTACTAATAGGTGGATGACACAATAACTTGATTCACCTTTAATACAACTGTGTGAGTTATCCTCGAATTGCTTCTTTGGATAAGGGGCGAGATCCAGGATGGGTTTGTTTGAAGTTATCTTTCAGTTGGTTACAATCCTCGATCTTATCTCCTTTCTGTTAGCCGGCAGTTGTAGCATGTTTCTGTAGTTGGTTAGCGCAGCCAGTTGCAGCATCTTTCATACCCCTTTTCTTCCGTTGAACCCAAGGCATCTGTGCTTGGTGTTGACGGGTTACACTTTGGTGAACTGTGAGTCTTGCTTGCCAGTACGTCTATGTACTGACCCCTTTGGGGCTGTGGTTTACGCAGACGACGTTTCCGAGGATCTACATGGTGGCTACTACGTGGAGTATGACGAGACTGCTGACGAGTAGATAGCGGACCCGGGCAGGATCCGAGACTTCTTGGATGGGCTCCGTCTGTTTGTTTCCGGCCTCTTAGGCCTATTTGGTTCTTGTCTGTACTCAGACATGTTGAATGCTTCCGCTGTATTGTAATGATGTATTGTTGGGGCATGTGCCCTCTGAATGATTGTATTTGCTATCTCTGCTCTAATGAGAGCCATTTGCAACTTATTTCAATCTTTTGTGTCGTAGAGATCTGTTGTGATATCACTTGTTAAACGCCGTTGACGTACCATGTGTGTATGGTTTGAAGTACGTCGACGGAAGTGCCTTTGATCTCTAGTGGATAGTTTACATCGACGATGGAATAGCAGGGCTTGTGTTGTCGCGCATAAGCGCAGGCCTACCAGGAAGCTGGGACGTGGGAGCAGTTATGCCCCATAATCCAAGCATCTGCTATCCAGTTCGTACGGTGAGTATCCCCTAGAAGTCAGGGTGCGATAAATGGTATCAGAGCCTGTCTGCCTGTAGGATCCCTTTTTTACTGGTCGCAGTTGAGTCTAGAAACTATTTTGTAGCTATATAGGAAAAAATGAAACGTGAGAGTAGGAATTCTGTTCTTTTTCTTCTTTTCCCCACCCTCCCTCCCTTTTCTGGTAAGGAAGTGCAACGTTGGTTTTTCCCTTCTCATCTGAACTTTCAAGTTAGGATTTCACGTGTTTTGGGTTCTCCGTAGTACCTCAGGAGTTTTGTTCTCGTTTTCCCGGAGTTGCTTCATTATCCTGTTCTTCTCAACATCCTTTTCGTCCGTTCAAATCTTGTTGTTGTTTTCCACTTCAAATCTTCTACCGGCGTCTAATCAAAACTTCCTAGTAAACTCTTATCCAGTTAAGGTGCTATTTGATACCGGAGCATCACATTCCTTTGTGTCAACAATCTTTTCCACAACATACAACCTATTTCTGGTTCCACTAAGCAATCAAATCACCGTTCACTCTCCGGAATCTCAAGTGTTGACTTCCAACATAAGTAAGAACAATCCAATTCTAATGAGAGGCCACATATTCCTCGTTACTCTCATGTTGCTGATTCTGACATTGATGATTATTCTTGGTGTTGCATTGATGTCAATAACTCTGTTCCACCATTCTAGCCAGATAATCTATTCTCCAAATGAATCAAATTCTATCCAGCTATACACCCTTGGTGCAAAATCTCTCCCCTTTACTTGAAATGTTCCGGTGGTTTCCAAATTCCCTGACGTCTATCCAATGTGCACGATGTGTTTCACGTGACATAGCTCAAGAGGATCTTCCCAAGAAGTATCCGGACCTTTTCTTTTCTCAGTAGGAATCTCGGGGCGCGATTCCTTCAAGGGGGGCGTTTTGTAACATCCCAAGTATGAAAAATACCCCTAGAATGTTTGATTCCTTGTTTTATTTCAAGCAATGCATCATGTCATCATTTCATTGCATTGCTTTATTATTGTTTGCATTGTTAATATTTGTTTTGCATCTGTTTTATCTTGTTTTCATAATTCAAACTCAAACAAATTCAAATGGTTGTTTTCATACTTGTTCTGTTACAACTTTTTGAATAAAAATCACCAACAATAACAATCTTTTGGTTCCATGTTTTCCATAGTGATCATTTGGGAAAATAATGGTTTTAAATCATTTATTCATTCTCAAACACACTTTAAAATTCAAATGCAAGCACCCAAACAGAACCATTTTTGAATTTAGGTTGCTACCAAATGAAACTAGTTCAAAATTGCCTATTTACAATAGGGGTTACCCTATTTAATTAATGGTTTTATTAATGTTTATTAAAATTAACCATTTCACTCAATTTGGTTCTAATTTCAAAAAGCAACCAAATGTTAAAATTTTGAAAAATGAAAATTGCCAAGTGGTTGCATTTGGCCTAAGGAACTTATCCTAAATTTTTCAAATTTTTCTCTAATCTAAACCCTAAGGTTTTCTTCCTAAAGCATATGCTACAAAAAAAAAAAACAGTAAAATAAAAATAAAAATAAAAAGCAAAAGGAGAGGAGCAGCAGCACTAAACCAGCCCAGCCCAGTTACCTGTTGGCCCAGTACCCTGTCGCTGTCATCTTCCTCGCTATGTCGTCATCTTCTGTACGACATGGCTCTGCACCATCCGATCTTCTTCCTCCCCTTCTGGATGCTTGCCGTACCAGTACCTCCTCCCTCTTATAATCCCCACCGATCTCTGCTAGCCCGCAAACCCTAGCTATTTTTCCCTAGCGCCGCCACCTTCCATTCGCCATCACCCTGAGCCCCTCTATTCTCTGAACCTGCAAAAGCACCACCGAGAGCAGAACCACCATCGCCTTTTCCCCTTAGCTCCGACCGCCGTGGTAGCCTCGAGGGGCATCTGAGGAGGGGAATGGAGCCGCCTCGTTACCCTGAAGCCCCTCATCCTCTCGCCGCGTGCTGGGAGCCATCGTAGACGTCGCGCCATCGCCGGGAAGGAGCCGCTGCTTCCTGCCGTCGGCAGCGTCGTCGACAGACAACCACGGTGAGCAGCGCCTCCTTTCTTCCCCTCGCCTCCTTCTCTCTGCCCTCGAGGCCCCGCGCCCAAGCACCGCATCACCCGCCGCCCTAGGCCGCCTCGCCCCGCAGCAATCGCGGCCACCACCGGCGAGCCCTGCCATCGCTGCCTTCTCCGTCGTGGTACAGAGGCAGAGACCGATCGGGTTCAGTTAGTTACAGGAAAAATACCCGCGAACATCAACTTATCCTCCCCGCACCCCTCCTTCTGTCACAACCCGAAATCCACCCCACTGGTTCAAGTCTCACGCGCACAAGCCAGAGGGGGTGGGTTCGAATCCCACCTCCCACCAATAAATCTTTTATTTTTCTTTGCAATGTTTTGGTACAGAAATTTACCAGAAATCACCAATAGGCCCCTGGCACTTAAAATCTAGCCCTGGAAAATATTTCCTAAGTCCCTAGATCATAAAAAATGGCAGATTTGCACTATTTCTTGTAAATGGCATAATAAATTCATTTTAACTCCAATTCCAACATTTTTTATATGTTTTCAATACCAAATTAAATGTTCTTTTCAAATATAAAATTTGTTTACTGTTTTGAATATTTTAAATTGGTGCAATATTTGAAAACTTGTCAAATTCACTTAAATTTGCAAAATTCATAACTTGCTCATAAAAATTCCAAATTTCACAAACCAAATATGTTTTCCAATCAATTTTTCATGTACTTTCCAAATATAAATTTTGTTTGCTGTTTTGAATAATTTCAATTGCTGAAAACAACTGTTTCTTGTTTATTGCATTTAAAATTGCCAAAATAATAACTTGCTCATTTTAAATCCAATTTCCACAAATGAAATATGTTTTCCATGCAAAATTAAACCCTCTTCCCAAATATAAAATTTGTTTCATGTTTTGAATAATTAAAAGTGGTTAAATAATTTAAATCTTATTTAATTCATTTAATATTGCTAAATTTATAACTTGATCAAAACAAATTCTTTTGGGACATATAAAATATGTTTTCAAACCATAAAAACATAACCTTGTCAAATATGAACTTCACTTCATGTTTTGAACAAATAAAAATTCAAATAAGTTCATGTTTGAATTAAATTCATTTAATTCTTGCTTACACTTGTTTAATTCATCAATAAATCATTTGAAATCCTTTTTCAACAAGTGAAACATGTATTCCAACTAAAATCTTGTTTTCTTTTCAATTATAAACTTTGTTATCTATTTTGAACATTTAAAATTGGTGAAAACAACAAATGCTTGTGTGGCACCTTTAAGTAACCAGAATTTCCTAAATTAATAAATGAATTTCCAAACTTGTTAAGCCTTATTTCCATTTGGTTCTATTGTTGTTATTTTGCTGTTTTCCTCATCCATGCATCATGCTAAATCACTTACACAAGTTGATTAGTTGTAAAACAATTAATTCAACCATAATTCATGGGCTTTCCATATGCAATCCAATTGCAAATGGGTCCATTTAATCCTGTTTCTATCTTGTCAAATAGTTTATTTTGATGCATCTATTAACATGTCATGCATCATCTTTGATTGTGCACAATGCCATGATATTGATTGTTTATTTCTGCCATGTTTGTTTGCTTCTTCCCGGATAAACGACGACGTTGAGACCGACGATCCTTACGACACCCCTTCTAAGGATTTAGCTCAGTACCAGGCTACTGGGTTTTGCAGGCAAGTTATCACTCACATGAACCACTGTGTTCCTTTCAACATTGGTTACCGATACTTTCCGTTGTTCTTTTCTGCTAGCCTTAGTAGTAGTTGTTCTGTTACGAACCTATCACATGAATCCCTTAACCTGATATTGCCTCATCTCCCTTCCTACAACACATTGTTTGAGCCAGTGTCTTACTAGCATGCTTAGGTTGTTTTGCTCGAGTCTGTTACCCGTTACTTTCAGTTACTATTCCTATTACGTTGTGGGGGCTCGATGTTTAATCAATCAATCATGCTAATGTTGCTATTAATAATAAATTTGATGATAAGGCACCGGCAGGAGGCCCATGAGAGGTTTTGGAGCCTGCTAGTGTCGACCCTAATAGGAAAAGGGTCTTGTCTACTGATCCATGATGAGCGCACTACCCGCATTTGGGAAGCGAGTGTGGGCGCCCCCCTCAACTTGACCTGATTCGCATCTCGTCCAAATCGCCTCATTTAGTTCGTGTTTTCCATTTGCCGCATGCATGTTTTTGCGAGCCCAGGCCAGGGTGGAACTTTTGTAGTCGGCATATAGGGGGACACGTTCTTAGAGTGCTATGCGGGTCCATTTTCTTCTGGGCTCGATTAGCCGTGCGCCCAAGGTTCTTTGGGCTTGATGCGAAGAATGGTTGGTTGTGTTGAGTGCCCCGCTTGGTGGGAGGCGTCCCATCTGGCGGGATATTCATGAGTGTACGGCCAAATTGGTGCAACCCTGCAGGGATAATCTTCTCGAGAAGCCGTGTTTTCCGCGGTTATGGATTACTTGGTGAAAGTACTGGCTAACAAGTACTCAGGACAACTTAAACATAATGATCAAACATGTTACACCCAATGATTAATAACTTGACTAGTAATAGGTGGATGACACAATAACTTGATTCACCTTTAATACAACTGTGTGAGTTATCCTCGGATTTCTTCTTTGGATAAGGGGCGAGATCCAGGATGGGTTTGTTTGAAGTTATCTTTCAGTTGGTTACAATCCTCGATCTTATCTCCTTTCTGTTAGCCGGCAGTTGTAGCATGTTTCTGTAGTTGGTTAGCGCAGCCAGTTGCAGCATCTTTCATACCCCTTTTCTTCCGTTGAACCCAAGGCATCTGTGCTTGGTGTTGACGGGTTACACTTTGGTGAACTGTGAGTCTTGCTTGCCAGTACGTCTATGTACTGACCCCTTTGGGGCTGTGGTTTACGCAGACGACGTTTCCGAGGATCTACATGGTGGCTACTACGTGGAGTATGACGAGACTGCTGACGAGTAGATAGCGGACCCGGGCAGGATCCGAGACTTCGTGGATGGGCTCCGTCTGTTTGTTTCCGGCCTCTTAGGCCTATTTGGTTCTTGTCTGTACTCAGACATGTTGAATGCTTCCGCTGTATTGTAATGATGTATTGTTGGGGCATGTGCCCTCTGAATGATTGTATTTGCTATCTCTGCTCTAATGAGAGCCATTTGCAACTTATTTCAATCTTTTGTGTCGTAGAGATCTGTTGTGATATCACTTGTTAAACGCCGTTGACGTACCATGTGTGTATGGTTTGAAGTACGTCGACGGAAGTGCCTTTGATCTCTAGTGGATAGTTTACATCGACGATGGAATAGCAGGGCTTGTGTTGTCGCGCATAAGCGCAGGCCTACCAGGAAGCTGGGACGTGGGAACAGTTATGCCCCATAATCCAAGCATCTGCTATCCAGTTCGTACGGTGAGTATCCCCTAGAAGTCAGGGTGCGACAACTAGTTTGAGGATGATAGGGTGAGGCAATTCTATGATTAACATCATATTTAGCAAGAGTCTTTCTAAAACCACCATGAATAAAATGAGAACTCCCATCAGTCATAAGATATCTAGGCACAGCAAACCTAGGGAAAATAATGTGTGTAAGTATTTTTTAACGAGGTTTCACCATCAGAATTTTTAGTAGGTATAGCTTCTACCCATTTAGTAACATAATCAACAAAAATAAGAATATGAGTGTAACCTCGTGAAGGAGGGAAAGGACCCATAAAGTCAAAACCCCAACAATCAAACGGTTGAATAACAAGAGAATAATTCATAGGCATTTCATTACGTCTAGAAATATTTCCAACCCTTTGACATTGATCACAAGATAAAAACAAACTTTCTATCAACTTTAAAGAGAGTAGGCCAATAAAAACCTGATTGTAGAACCTTATGTGCAGTTCTATCTCCAGCCTGATGTCCTCCATAAGCACTACTATGACATTTTCTCAATATCTCTCGTTGTTCATTTTCAGAAACACATCTTCGCATAATACCATCAACACCTTATTTATATAAGTGTGGGTCATCCCAAAAATAATGCCTCAAATCATACAAGAATTTTCTTCTTTGCTGACTGTAAAGGTAGGAGGCAAATACTTGGAAACAATAAAGTTAGCATAATCAGCATACCATGGACTCTCCTGAGCTCACTTTTATTGAAGCCACATGTTCATTAGGAAAACTATCATTAACAGGAATGATCATAAGAGATATTTTCTAATCTGGACAAATCATCAGCAATTGGATTTTCAGCACCCTTGCTATCCACAATATTTAAATCAAACTCTTGTAAGAGAAGCACCGATCTAATAAGCCTAGGCTTAGCATCTTTCTTTTCCATAAGGTACTTAATAGCAGCATGATCAGTATGAATAGTAACTTTAGAATCAACAATATACTGCCTAAATTTATCACAAGCAAAAACTACAGCTAGGAACTCTTTCTCAGTGGTAGCATAATTCTTTTGAGAAGCATCAAGAGTTTTACTAGCATAATGAATAACATTTAACTGCTTATCTACTCGTTGTCCAAGAACATCACCTACATCATAATCACTAGCATCACACATAATTTCAAACGGTAAATTCCAATCAGGGGGTTGAACAATAGGAGCAGTTATTAGAGCCTTCTTTAAAATTTCAAAATCTTCTTTACAATCTTCATCAAAAACAAAAGGTACATATTTTTGAAGAAGATTAGTAAGAGGTTTTGACATTTTAGAGAAATCTTTAATAAAACTTCTATAGAAACCAGCATGACCAAGAATACTACGAATACCTTTGACATCCCTGGGACATGTCATTTTCTCAATGGCTTCAACTTTAGCTCTATCAACTTCAATACCTCTTCCAGAAATTTTATGTCCAAGAACAATTCCTTCATTAACCATAAAATGGCATTTCTCCCAATTAAGAACAAGATTATTCTCCTCACATCTCTGCAAAAATTTATCAAGATTCTCCAAACAATTATCAAAAGAAGTTCCATAGACGGACAAATCGTCCATGAAGACATCACAATTTCTTAACAAAAACCATGAAAGATAGCAGACATGCATCTTTGAAAAGTAGGAGGAGAATTACATAAACCAAAAGGCATACGTCTATAAGCATATGTTTCAAAAGGACAAGTGAAAGTTGTTTTCTCTTGATCAGGCTTCCTAACAGCCATTTTAGAGAACCAAGAAAAACATCAAGAAAGCAGAAATGAGTTTTCTTAGACAACCTTTCTAACATTTGATCAATAAAAGGCAAAGGATAATGATCTTTCTTAGTAACCTTATTAACTTTCCTAAAATCAATACACATCCTATAACCAACCACTACTCTTTGAGGAATAAGTTCATTATTTTCATTTGGCACAACAGTCATCCCTCCTTTCTTAGGGACACAATGCACAAGACTAACCCATATGCTATCAGCAATAGGATAAATAATACCAGCGTCAAGGAGTTGCAAAACCTCATTTCTTACCACATCCTTCATCTTAGGATTTAAACAGCGTTGATGCTCAACAACTCGCTTTGCATCAGGTTCAATATTAATAGCATGCTGACATATAGCAGGAGAAATCCCTTTTAAATCATCAAGAGTATAACCAATAGCACCTCTGTGTTTCCTCAATATTCCCAATAATCTCTCCTCTTCTTTACCAGAAAGTTTAGAACTAATAATAACAGGATACAATTTCTTATCATCAATATGAGCATATTTAAGATTGTCAGGCAAACGCTTTAAATCAAAACAGGATCCTCCTTGGGTGGTAATGTGGTACCCAAGTCTTCCACCGGTAAATTATGTTTCAGCATCGCTGGCTGATGTAGGAAAATCTCGTCAATTTCATTTCTTTCTTCCATAAAGACATCACTTTCGTGGTCTTCCATGTATTGCTGCAAAGGATTATTAGGAGCAAAAGCAATAGAAGCCAATTGTCCAACTCTATAATTCTCATTAGGTAATTCAGCTTCGTAAGGTGCTTTAGAAAATTTGGATAAATTAAATTCATAAGACTCTCCATCAAACTTTGTAAGGATTTTCTCCCTTTTACAATCTATAATGGCACCACAAGTGTTTAAGAAAGGTCTACCAAATATAATAGGCCTAGTACTAGAAAATCAGCAGGATATTTAGTTTTACCACATAAGACCTCCACATCTCTAACAATACCAATTTGAGAAATAGTTTCCCTATTAGAAGGTTGAATAATCACATCAATGTCTTCAAGTTCACAATAACCAATTTCATGCATGATTTCTCTATAAAGATCATAAGGAATAGCACTAGAACTAGCACCAATATCACACAAACCATAATAGCAATGATCACCTATCCTAACAGATAGCACATGAACACTAGGTTTCCTAGATTTACTAGGATGAGAGACAATATTAGAAGCATCTTCACAAAATATAATGTGTCCCTCTTCTACATTTTCAGAAACAAGGTTCTTTACTATTGCTACTGTAGGTTCTACAGTTATTTGTTCCTCGGGTTCTATAGGTTTCCTTGCACTTTTATTAAACACACTAGCTAACATAGAATGTTCTTTTACCTTAGCAGGGAAAGGCATTTTTTCAATATAAGGTTCAGGCACGATAGAATCAACAGTATGAACTTCTATATCTCTAGCAGGAACACAATTAATAGTATCTTTATAAGGTGCATGGTATTTATCCCATTCCTTTTTTGGAATATCAATATATGAAGAAAAAGCCTTATATAAGTTTGAAGTAACTTGAGAATCAAGACCATAAACAATACTAACATTATGAAAATCATCGGGTGGCATAATTTTTTTAATGCATTCATAATCATAGTTTATACCTGACTTTCTACCTTTGTCATTCTCCCATCCTTCAGTGTTTTCTTGAATACGGTCAAGAAGATCCCATTTAGCTTCATCCTTCATACGTGTAAATTATCCAGAACAAGAAGCATCCAATAAATCCTTATCATGAAGAGAAAGCCTTGCATAGAAATTATTAATAACAATACTACTGGGAACTCATGAATGGGGCATTTGAGCATTAGTAACTTCAATCTCCCCCATGCTTGGGCAATACTCTCTCCATCATAATGCCAAAAATTATATATATAATTCTGATCTCTATGAATTTCACTGGGAGGATAGAATTTAGAATAAAAGAGAGGCACAATTTCCTCCCATCCAATAGTCTGGCTAATTTTCAGCAGTTTGAACCATTCAGCGGCTCGGCCTGTCAATGATATAGAGAATAATTTCTTCTTCGCTTGGCCCATTGTAATACCTGCACACTTGAACAACTCGCATAATTCATGTAAAAAAGAGAAAATGATCACCAGGATGGACAGTTCCATCACCTGAATAGGAGTTATTCATAACATGTTTAACAATCTTTATAGGTATTTTATAAGGATACAAATCATCAGGCGGTGGGTTACTTACTACCCTAGCAGTGGCAGCAGTGCCCGCAAATAAGGACTCAAAAGGAGATCCAAACATAGTGTAATAAAGCAGTAGACAGTAATAAAAACATCACTTACAGAAGAAGCTTCCTTTCTCAATTCCACTTCCCAATAGCGCTTCACTCCCCGGCAACAGCGCTAGAAAATAGTCTTGATGACCCACAAGTATAGGGGGTTTATCGTAGTACTTTCGATAAATAAGAGTGTCGAACCCAACAAGGAGCAGAAGGTGTTGACAAGCAGTTTCGATGAAGGAATAACTGTAAATACTCAAAGATATATTTGTAGGGTTTTTTGATATTGCAGATAAATAAAGTGTGAGTAAATAAAATGAAGTAATAATAATTGAAGCAAGTGGACCAATCCTTTCTTTAGCAAAGGACAAGCCGGTGAGTTTACTTATGATTAACAAACGTTTTCGAGGACACACGGGAGGTTTCTGTCAAGTGCTTTTGTTTCATGCCGCTGAATAATCTTAGTGTTTTGATAAGTGTTGTGTGGGTGAACCTATGCTAATGTACCGTCCCATCCAAGACTAATACATACTTGTGATTATACCCCTTGCAAGCATACGCAACTACAAGAAAGTAATTAAGAAACAAATCTAACCATAGCTTTAAACTCCGGGATCCTACACTCCCTCGTGTAATGGTTTCCTAACGGGGGGTTTAGGTTTCTGTCACTCCGGCAACCCCACAATTAGTAGCCAAATACACGATGCATTACCCTAGGCCCATAAATGGTGAAGTATCATGTAGTCGACGTTCACATGACACCACTAGAAGAATAACACCACAACTTAAATATCAAACCATCAAATATCACTCAACATTACTTCACTACTAACAACTTGACTTCTCCCATGTCCTAAAGAACAACACTAACTACTCACAAGACATCATCTAGATCATAATCAGGGGTGATATAATGGATGATAACAATCTGGTCATAAAGTGCAAACACCGATAAATCTCACAAGCATCAACTACTAACAAGTAATCTACATCGGGAGAGAGATCTAATGTAAAACAATGATAGAGGCCCCTAATTGTTACAGCGGGATGATGGTGGATGATGAGGGTGATGGTGCTGGTGATGATGATGATGATGATGATGATGATGACGATCTTGATGATGCCCGGAGTGATGACGGTGACGATGGCGATGATTTCCCCTCTCCGAAGAGGAATTTCCCCGGCAGATTTCTCACTGCCAGAGAGCTTTTCTCTCTCGGGTGTTTTCCGCCCCAGGGCGGCGGCGGAATAATTCTTTGATGATGATCTGAGGCTTAGGGTTCCCTGGGGATCAAGTACGCGAAAGACCTCCACCAGAGGTGGGCCAGGGTGGCCACACCACCTGGTGGCGCGGCCAGTGGGCGCGCCACCTCATGGTGTGGGCCCTTGGTGGACCCCCTCTGGCTCCCCTTCTGGCTGAACTCCTCCCCTGAACTTCTAAGACACCCTCGGTGTCCCTCTTCTTCTTCTGATCTTCTGAAATATGGTATCTCGATGGTGCTTTTTCCATCAGATTTCTGGTCCCGGTGTTTATTCTCCAAAAATTATGGAACATGCAAAATAAGATAAAATATTATAAGGGATGCATCATAACATGAAATATATCGATGAATAACAGCAAATTATGATATAAAATAGTGATGCAAAATGGACGTATCAACCACAAACAACACAAACATTATAGAAATCATCAGTTCCCATAAAAGCTTTAATGCATTCATAATCATAATTTATACCTGACTTTTTAGCTTTGTCATTCTCCCATCCTTCAGTGTTTTTTTGAATACGGTCAAGAAGATCCCATTTAGCTTCTTTCTTCATACGTGTGAATGTTCCAGAACAAGAAGCATCCAATAAATCCCTATCATGAAGAGAAAGCCTTGCATAAAAATATTACTTGAGAGCTCATGAACGGGACATTTAAGCATTAATAACTTCATGCTCCCCCAAGCTTGGGGAATACTCTCTCCATCATGAGGACATAAATTATATATTTGATTCCGGTCTTTATGAATCTCACTGGGAGGTTAAATTTAGAATAAAAGAGAGGCACAATTTCCTCCCATTCAATAGATTCGCCATTCTTCAACATTTGAAACCATTCAGCTGCTCTGCCTTTCAGCGATAAAGAGAATGATTTCCTTTTAACTTGATTTGTCATAATACATGCACACCTGAATAACTCGCATAATTCATGTATAAAGAGCAAATGATCATCGAGATAGATAGTTGCATCTCCACAATAGCAGTTATCCATAACACGTCCAACAATTTTCATAGGTATTTTAGAAGGATCCAATTCAGCAGATAACGGGTCATCTACTACCCTAGCAGTAACAGTAGTAGTACACCTAAACAGAAAACCAAAAGGATTCTCAATAATGAAATAAAACAACTGACAAAAATAAAAACAACACTCATAGTAAAAGTTTCTCTTACCAATAGTGCTTCACTCCCCGACAACGGCGCCATAAAATAGCCTTGATGACCCACAAGTATAGGGGGTGTATCGTAGTACTTTTGATAAATAAGAGTGTCGAATCCAATGAGGAGCGGAAGGTGTTGACAAGCAGGTTGGATAGATGATTCACTGTAAACACTAGCAAACAAGTTTTTGGTGGTTTTTGATGTAGCAGATAAATAAAGTGCGGGTAAATAAAAGACAGTAAATATAATTGCAGCGAGTGGTCCAATCCTTTTGAGAGCAAAGAACAAACCAGTTATTCTACTTACGATTACCAAACGTGTCGAGACTTTAAAGTTAGGATCATGGACTGGGGTGCCATAAGCCTACTGGTAGAACTGGAAACAAGAACACGGTTTACCCAGGTTCGGTTCGTCGCAACTAAGGTGACGTTCCTACTCCTGCAATCTCACTAAAATCAGGGCTGAAGCCTGAAATATACAGAGGGCAAATGTGAGTATGTTTTCGCTAACTCGGCGAGGGTGAACTTCCCGGCGAATTGGCTTCTAGCTAACTTGTGATATGTTGCGTCTTTCGCTCCCGTCCGAATTTATATAGATAGTCGAACTAGGGCTTACAGGAAGGAAACCTAGAAGACTAAGGAAAGTATCTAACTTGGAAAGTAAGGTATCCGACTTCTTCTCCAAGCCGGACAACGATTGGGTCATGGTCCAGGTTCTTCTAGAATACGGCCTCCTGCGCGTCGGATTACTGTGTCGTCTAATGGACTCCGTTTCATTGCCTTTGTGTCACCCTGGTAATACGGCCGTCGGCCAAGGCCGGATATACCCCTATTTGGCATATATCCGACAATAGCCCCCAAGAAGGATTAAGACTTCACTTGCCGTTCCTCGTGGATTTGTATTCTTTTTCACAAATATCAGTGTTTTTTCTTGATTCTTCTTTTAACAAAAACGTTTAATGCCATACTCGGATTTACTGAAATCCGTCATTTCTTCCACGAGTCTTCGCGGAGAAGGAACCTGTGACGCAAGCGATGAATTAGTGCTTACGTCACGAATGTTTGGTTTCAATCAAAATACTGAAACCGTATCTCTGACATATTTTTCACGAGAAATGAGGAGATATCCATTATCACCCCGTCCCCTCGTTTCCCTGGTTTTTCGGTGAAACATGCGTCAGTCATCCAACGTCTAGAATAGCCGTTGGGACGAATCTTAGCATAGAATGGCTATAAATAGCCACCTCGAGTACTCTGGTTCTGCTTCCGCTTCTTCTTCCACCTCGAGGCTTCAAGTGCACCGCTGCACACTGCACTATTTTGAGAGAGAAAGAGAAGAACGAACCGAGCGCAAATCCTCACCGGAGAACCCAGACATCGGTGACCGGTGTTCCATCGCACGGTTGCACCTCCAAGTTATGGCAACCGGAAGCCCCGCGCGCACACCTGAGACCGCTGTCGACCTCCACTCTACGATGGACGGGACCGTCACTTCTGCTCCTCTGATTCCTCCAAGATCCTCCGCGAGCGTGCCAGAGATCACCACGAGCGCACCGGCTGGCGGGGATTCTATCCCCGCAGCGGGAAACATGCCCCGCCGTCCGCTACTCCTCCTCCTCCTCCCGTCCCTGAATATGAGGAGGGAGAATCTTCCGCCCGCGGTGGCGAAACCGTGGCCGTCGTCATTGCCACCGGAGGCAAAGACGAAGAGGGAGACTCGGGAAACTGGAGCTAGTGCAATGTTGCACTGGCTTTACTCAACTCCCTGGAGAAAGACGGAATCATCGCCAAAGACAAATGGCGGATGGATGAAGAAGACTCGGAGCCTTCTCCAAAAGACAGGTAAAGGGTCATCCTGGCCTCCCATATCATCCGAGGTATGGGTTTTCTGCCTTTCGCGTTCTTTCTCCAGGTTCTTAGCCACTACGGGGTTGAACCCCATAATCTGTCACCAAACTCCATCCTCTACATAGCCGGTTTCCAGGCTCTTTTCGAGGGTTATATAGGAATAGAACCCTGATTAGATTTCTTCCAATACTGCTTTCATGTAAAGCGCAATACCACCGACAATATTCTTCCCACTTGTGGGACCATCTCTTTCAACCTCCGTAGGTTTAGGGAGGAATGGTTTCCTAAAGTTAAAACCTCTGAGTCCGACAAATTCTGGACGTGCTAGTTTTTCTATCACTCGGGCGTTCCCTATCCTGGAAAGGAGACAGGAGTTCCGTCTTTCACCAACTCCTCCACCACTCGCAGAGATAACTGGGCGTTGGATGCAGTCTAGGTTCTGCCTCCAGACCTGCTGCAAACGACGGATAGCAAAACTCGTCGTTTCCTCTCCTCCTCTGACCGGTATGGACACAGTCCTTTGCTGGCTCGGAAGGAGGATTCAGCCTCTTGCATTCCACGACGGTCGACTTCTCTACGAGTACTCCGGGCCAGACGACGCAATGAGGGTGAAAAAGTCCTCTTTGTCGAAGAAAGAGTTCAAGAAGCGCGTAAACCACTTGGTAGCCACTCGTGATCAATACGAGGAGAGCTTACCAATGTTCAACGCCTACAACCCCCCTCCCAAGGTATGCTTTTAATTTCGTCTTTTGGGAAGTTTTTTCGAACTTTGTCTTTCTCTGATGATTTTACTTATCTGGGTTTATTTCTTTGCAGCTTGCTAGATCTCACAGAAGACCAACTCGTCTCTGAAGCTGAAGTAGCGGAGCTAAAAGCCTGCTTTTTAGCAGCCAGAGGACGGAAGCGCAAGAAGGTCGTTTCGAGTCAAGAAGTGGTCGATCTTGATAGAGTTGTGCGTCGCCACTTCCAGGTAAGACTCGGATTTTTCTTTTGCATATTTTTCCTCAACTCCTATTTTTGGATTTTTGATCTCAGTTCTTTCTTTCCTCTTTCAGCCTTGCTCCTGTCCCTTTGAAGGGAAAAGGCATGAAGAAACTTAAGGCTGCCGCAATTAGTAGGCCTAAGCCTTCCCCTGCTACTGCCCCGGATACTCCAGTGGCAGGCGGCGAAGAAAACTCGGCTGCTCGAGAGGAGCCCATCTTCCCCCTTCCGAGCCAGCCCAGCCAGCCTGATGCGCCTGCTACAGACGCGCGGGAAGGGCAGAGAATGAAGAAGGCGGACCTTCACTTACCCCACAAATCGAGCCAATCCCAACCTTTGACGCGAAGTTTAAGGTAAAGCAAGAGGCTTGCTTTGATGAACACTGGTACATACATCCGTGGGCAAAAAAGCAGTTCGCCCGAGCCCCCTTGATTCGTCCCTGGCCAAAAGGCGGGTTAATTGTACGAATAATTACGTATTCTCGCCTCGGCAGGTTATCCAAGACGTAATCCACCATTTGGGGATTTCATTCTCGGAGTACTCCAAGGAGTTCTCTGAGTTGCTTCACGGGTTGACAAGGGTTAGACAGGTATGTCTCTAGCCCCCAAGTATTAAGACAAAAGTATACTTTTTTGTTTTAATACTTTTCATATTAGCGTGCTTATAGTTTTTTAGCAATTCTTTTCCCTTGTATGCTTTAGCAAACTGCCGAAACCATAAACGTGGATGTTTTTGATAAACTTACTATCAAGAACCAGGAGGTGAGATCCCTTCTTGGCATTCTGAATGAAAAAGACTCAGAGATTTCTGAGATTCATAACCTACCTAAAGGAGAGTACCGGTAAGTTTCTTACCTCTTCCTTGCATTTGATTCTGAACTTTCGAATTTTCCTCAAGTACTATTCCGAGTTAATCTTTTGCTTCTTTCCTTTCCAGCCTCTATGGCCAAAGCCAAGAAGATTGCGGAAGATGCTAGGAATGCTGAGAACTTCCGCAAGGAAAATTCTGAGCTTTACAAGATGAATGTAAAGCTTCAGAAAGACTTGGAGGAAAGCCAACTAGCTTTGGGCTTGTCCGAGTCTCGGGCTTCGTCGCAAGCCGAGAAGGATAGGAGGACCATCCAAGACCTTGAAACTGCACTCCATCAATGTCTTGAATAAGGCGCTGAGATGGACAAGATTCTTGGTAAGATTTTGATCATTTACCAAGTTTTACTCTTGCTTTACATAATGCATTATTTTTCCCTTCTGGCTTTCTAATCTCCTCTGATTTTCATTAACAGAGGGAAATCCTCTCATCACTCGGATCGACAACATCCGGGCTTTCGGGACTTTTGTCACCGAGCTGAAAAATGCCGGAATGTTAGTTATCAGTAAGTGCATTCTGGATAAAGCTGGCAAGTTCTCGGAAGCTAGCAGACTCCCGGAAGCATTCGCGGAAGTTGCCAACCAATGCAAAAGTTGGCTCAAATCTGCCGCCCGCGGTGGTGTGCGTATGGCCTTAGGGCTAATGAAGATGCACTACACCACCGCCAAGTCTTGGCGCATCACCACCGGTGTTCCCCAAGGATACACCAAGACACAAAGTGTGGAAATATTCGAGTCTATCAAGGGGCATGCCTCCAAGATAGCCCGGATGGTCTCTACTTTGACGTTCTACCCGGAGGAAGAAATTCCGTCAACTCTGGAGAATCCGAGTGATAGCGACGAGGAAGACGGCGACGAGTTCATGGATGCCGCCTAAGCCTGCGAAGCAATTCGCCAATAGAGTGCATTACTATTATTATGATGTAAAACTCATGTGTAATGCATTCTATGTTTTGTATAAACAATTCTATCCTTTGTAGTAAAATTTTAACTTTGCAAGTTTAATAGTTTTGACTCCTTTTCTTCTATTCTCTAGATTATATGTTTTGACTTTCCTTAGTGTTTAAACGTTTCCCAAAATTATGCAATCTTCGCGCCAAGTGACCGGGTTAAGTAACCAATCAGTCGAGACCTGGAATCAAGTGACCCAACAATACAAACAGTCACATAATACTTAGGAATAATAAGGAGTTTGAAAAAAATATGAACTCCAGGCACACAGGCACAATCTGGTGTTCTGTAGCCTACTTAGGCCAAAATCATTCAGTTTTATAACTCCGAGATCGCAAGCACAATTTGGGTTAACATTGAAGCAAATAAAAGTATCATTGGGACATAGAAAAGACGGAAACACGCTTTAGACAATAAAATACAGAAAACAGAAAGCATGCATTTCCGACAACTTTATTTCATGATCTCAATAATGTTTACATAGAATTGAACTAAATATAGAAGGGACGTAACTACTGGATGCTCCAGGACCTGTTTGTCTCTCCTAGTTCTACATCTATGCTCATTTTCCTCTTACGATTCGAATTTTTCGAGTCATCTCTGTATCCCGAATATTTATAAGGTAATACGACCCACTTTTCATAGCCTTGCTAATGAAAAATGGGCCTTCTCAAATTGGGGCTAGATTGTGGTTTCCATCCTGTACCAATCTTAACACCAAATCACGTTCTTTATAAGATCGGTGCTTGACTTTCCGGATATGATATCGCCGTAAGCCCTGCTGATAAATGGCGGATCTTTGCAACACGAGTTCTCGTTCTTCTTCTAAATGATAACCGACATCCTAACGCGCACTTTCAGCATCCGAGTCATTGTATGCCTGCACTCTTGGGCTATCATGGATCATGTCCGTAGGAAGCACTGCTTCTGCGCCATAGACTAAGAAAAAAGGCGTCTGCCCTGTAGATCTATTTGGCATCGTTCAAATACTCCAAAGCACGGAAGGCAATTCTTCTACCCATGCTCCAGCTTCTCTGTGAAGAGGAGTTTCGAGTCTTGGGCGTATTCCTTATAAGATTGAACTATTCATTCGTTCAACCTGACCGTTGGATTGTGGGTGCGCAATAGATGCAAGATCTAGGAGAATTCCGTTTGTCGGCAATACTTTGCCAACTCTCCAATTGAAAATTTTGTCCCGTTATCATGATTATACTATGTGGAACGCCATATCGCATGACAATGTCAATGAAGAAATTTCTGGCAGTCACACCGTCGAGTTTTTTTATGGGTTTTGCATCCATCCACTTGGTATACTTATCCACTGCAATGGGTAGATGTGTGAGCCCGCCTCTTGCAGTTTTGAATGGCCCCATCGTATCTAGCCCCCAGACCGCGAACAGCCATGTTATAGGGATAGTTTTGAGTGCTTGAGCCGGAATATTTGTCTGCTTGGCGTAGTACTGACATCCGACACATATATATACTATGTGCTCCGCATCTGTCTTGGCTGTGAGCCAGAAAAACCCTGCACGGAATGCTTTCTTAACTATGATTTTTCACTGAGCATGATCTCCGCAATCTCCGGCATGTATTTATTGCAGAATTTGTCTTCCTTCTTCTGGCGAGATACATCGTGAAAAATTCCGATAGTGCTGCGTTTATACAGGAAAACATTGATTACCATGTATCATTTGCATCGGCATTTTATCTGCCTTTGTAAGACTTTATCTGCTCCATCCGGGAACTTTTGATCAACTAAGAAGTTTAAGTATGGAATTTTCCAATCCGGGTTAACAAGCAGAACTTCTACTGACTCGGAATCTAAGGGATAATCAACACCTCCACCTTTTATTGATGGTTCGTACATATGTTGGATGAATAGACCAGGTGGCAATGTTTTCACCCTTTCTAAGCCCATTCGGGATAGAGCATTCGTGTTCCAGTTTTCTTCCCTTTTGACATGATGTACCTCAAATCCTAGGAAGCAAATGGCGAACTCGTCGACTGTTCTTCGATATTCGGCCATTATGGGGCTTTTGGCATCCCATGTCTGGTTCAGTTGATGCTGTACTAAGTCCGAGTATCCATAGCAAAGTATATGTTAGACACCTATTTATTTTGCAATATGCAAGCCATGAAGCAGTGCTTCGTATTCTGCCATGTTATTGCTGGCGTTGAACTGTATTTGTAATACATACTCCATTGTGTCGCCTTTTGGAGATTTGAGCACCACACCTGCGCCATCGCCTTCTTTCATTTTGGATCCGTCAAAATGCATGATCCAATATTCCGACTCCGGCATTGGTGAGTTTTCCATGGCTTCTATCCAATCACCTACGAAATCTGCCAACACCTGGGATTTGATTGTCGTCCGGGGTTGGTACTTAATGTCGAACACAGCAAGTTCAATGCCCCATTTGGCTACTCTACCTATTGTGTCCGCATTGTTGATAATATCCCCTAGTGGTGCTTTGCTTACCACTGTTATGGAATGTCCTTGGAAATAATGACGGAGTTTTAGAGATGCGAAAAATACGCCATATGCCAGCTTTTGATAATGTGGATACCTTTGTTTTGACTCGGAAAATACTGGATGCTGATCTAGAATACTTTGCTCGTTTTTCCGCCTTTACACAATTATTACCGCACTAATAACCATGTTTGTTGCTATGAGATACAGTAACATGGGTTCTTCCTCTTTTGGGGATGCCAAAATTGGAGCTTTCATCAAAATTTCTTTTAACTGCATTAATGCTTTATCCGCCTCTTCTGTCCATTCAAACTTGTCGGATTTCTTCAACAATTTGTATAATGGCACAACTTTATCGCCAAGTCGGCTTATGAACCTGCTTACAGCAGCTGCAGACCCCGTCAATCATTGGACATATTTTAGACAAGTGGGTCTTTTGATGTTTAAGATTTCTTTGATCTTTTTCGGGTTTACCTCTATTCCTCAGTGAGAAATGATAAAACCTAGAAGTTTTCCTGAGGGAACCCCGAATACACACTTTAATATATTCAACTTCATTTTCTAAGTATGGAGATTGTCAAAGGTTTCTTGTGGATCTTCAAGAAGCGTATGCTTTTCCTTGGAAACGACGGCAATATCATCCTCATAAACATGGACGTTTTTGCCAATTTGGCTATGCAATCATCTTTGCATGCAACGCTGGTATGTTGCGCCATCATTCTTCAGGACAAAAGGCATGGTTATGTAATAGTATGTTCAATAGGGTGTTATGAAAGAGGTTTTTATTTGGTCTTCTTCTTTCATGCATATTTGATGATACCCAGAATAGGCGTCCAAAAAGCATAAAAGCTCAGAGCCATCAGTGGCATCTATTATTTGATCGATACGCGGTAACGCGAACCTATCTTTTGGGCACAATTTGTTCATACCGGTGTAATCTATACACATCCTAAGAATAATACTATCCTTCTTCAGGACTAATGCTGGGTTCGGAGACCAATCAGTGTGTATAACTTCCCGAATAAAATCAGCTGCTAAAAGCCAGATGATTTCCTTGCCAATAGTCTTCCGCCTTCTTCCATCGAAATGACAGAGACCTTGTTTGACGGGTTTTGATCATGGAATAACCTTCAATTGGTGCTCAGCAAGTTCCATGGGAACACCTGGCATATCAGCAGGACACCACGCAAAAATATCCCAGTTCTCACGCAGGAACTTGATGAGCGTGCTTTCCTATTTGTCAGTCAATCTTGTTCCTACTACGACGAATTTCATTGGATTTTTGGGATCCAGTATGATCTGATTTGTATTCTCAGAGGTTTGAAACTATCTGTCAGCTTCCGGCTTTCTTTTAATGCCGGCATTTCTGTCGGTGATACTTCTTTAGCCAACTCCTTCAGGTCCTCCTTCCGTATCACCTGTTCGGCGCAAATGGCGTTTTCTTTCTCCAGCTGATTTGCCAGCTTGAAATCTCCTGATATGGTGATCACTCCGCATTTTTTCCCTGGCATCTTAAGCTTGTTGTAGATGTAGGACAATCTTGCTATGAATTTGGCGAAAGTCGGACGCCCGAGTATTGCATGGTACACACTTTCAAACGACACCACCTTGAACGAGATCATCTCCTGGCGGAAGTGTTTCCTCTTTCCAAATGTTACTTCTAGGGAAATTTCTCCTAGGGAATGCGCTTGCCTACCTGGAACAATACCGTGAAAACGTACATTGTTGTGCTTGAGCTGGGTCTCGGAGAGATGAAATTGCTTTAGAGTACTTAGGTACATGATAGATACTGGATCCTCCGTCAATTAGCACCCTTTTGAGCCTAGTGTTTTAAACAATATGACTTACGACTAAAGCATGTGTGCCGGGTTCTGGGATATTACCGGGATGATCAGACTGATCCCAAGTAATTGGCGTATTTGAATACTTCAAGTACTTTGTGGTTGGAGGTACAACCGCATTGATTTCTCGAAGCGTTCGTTTTGCCTATTTTGCTGAAGGAGTTGCAAGGAAAGTTAGGTTACATTCTGCTTCAACTCTCGGGAATTTTGGCTCTCCTTTCCGTTGCTTCTCCTGGATTTTATCATCAGTGCCAAATTCACTTTCGTATTTGTCAGCTTCCGGCTTTTGCTTGTTGAATTTCCTTTTAGAATTCTTTCCTTTATTCCATGATCCTGCATTGCCTTTCATGTGCTTATTAAGCCGACACTGCGCATTTATATGGGTGGGCTTTCCAAATTGCGAATGATGGACACGGGATTCCGACTTAATTTTGTCCCACTCTTCTTTAGAGTAGGAGATAGGTTCCCTGCTTTCTGTGATTTTTCCCTTCCATCTGTTGCCATTGTCCTTCCCAAAGGCTATGTTCACTTCTTTGGGTTTTGGCTGTGCTTCTGGAGTAGCATTATTTTCAGAACGAGACACCTTTTGGCTTGAACCAAAGCATCAATATTTCCGCCTCTTGCCCTGATGTCGTCTTCAGTCGCTGCGTGCTCATTGGCGGTTGTGAGCATAGATCCTGGATCCTTGTGCTCTTTCGAACCAACCATGAACGGTACGAGATCGGGTTTTAGACCATTGATGAAAGCATGCATTGCTTATACATCACTTACTCCAGAACAACTATTCTTCATTGCAGTCCATCTTGAGATAAAGTCAACGTATGACTCGTCCTCATATTGGACGCAACGGTTCAGCTGGTTAATGCTCTTAGGGCGTTTATACGTACCCCGAAAGTGCTGAGCGAAAACTCTAGCCATATCTTCCCAGTTGTCTACTGTTCTTGACGGAAGTCCGTTAATCCAATCTCAGGCTCTATCCAGCAACATTAGGGGAGAAAATTTGATAGCTTCTAAGTCTGTCCCCGTTGATTTGGACAACAATACAGTAATCCGAGAGCCATGTATCCGGGTTTGTACTTCCGATATACTTTTGATAAGTTGGCCCGACTTTGGCAAAGCCAGAGTGTAGACTGATTTTCCGGATCCTGTTAGTCAAGCACTTTGGTCTGTAGTACAAATCATCTCTTTTCCGTCTTATCGAAGTGCTCGGAATATCTTCCAGCTGAATGGACGGAAAGGAATCTGCTCCGTTCTGGTCCATTGTTGCGTTAATACACTCTTCTGGGATCATCTCTATTTCTTCCAGCATCCCGTACTTTGGAATAAGGCGGAGTTCTACTCCTTTCCCTTTCTTTGTTCCTTGGAGAGGTTCGGGATCTCTCACGCCTGTGAGGATTGTCGTATCTTCTGGCTTTATCAGCCGGGTATCTCGGAGGCGACATTGCTTTTCCATCGTTCTCTCTTTTCTCCTCTCGTTCCTTGTTATCACGGGGTTTTGCATTATTTCCGTCCTGCGGCGGATGGGATCCTAGACGCTGCATCCTTGTTGTCCGGGATTTTCTTGTCCTTTTTTAGATCTTCCTTATTTTCCTTCAAATCACCCGAATCTTCGGGTTCACCTGGGTCAGGTGCTCCAGCGGCGCATGTGGCAGTTTTGCACAAGGCTGAATCATCATGTAGCTTTCCTGGACGTGTTTGTCCTCGCTGTTGCCGTTGTAATGCTTTTCCTAGGAAAGCATACACTCCCTGCAGATTTTCGGCATCTTTAAGGATGGCGAACGCGCCTTCTGCGTTTTCGGCTGCAGTTTTGTAGATGCGTTCGCCCTTAGCATTTGTGTTGTTAACGTGCCTTTGCCGAGATGGGTTTTCAAACCGCTTTCTTGCTGGAAGTTCTTCCGGCTTTGAAATTCCGGTTAACCTCGTAGGTTTGATTCTAGATCTATTCCTTCGTTCATATTCCTCTATTTCTTGCCGATGCATTTTGATATCAGCTTGGGTTTTGAGGAGATTTTCCCGAGTTCGGAACAGATGTTGCTGCTGCCGCATTATTGCTTGTCTTCTGGCGTCCAGCACTTCCGGTGGCTCGTTGTGTGCGACCGGGGTTTAGATTAGATCAATCTCGTCCTGCTCCGACATCTGGGGAACAGGGATTTCAGCCCTTTATCTTCTCTGTCGTCTTTTCGCCACTGTCGCTTCTGACTTCCAGGTTTTGGTTGGACACCTTTTTCTTCTGGGTTTTGGGAAACAACTTTTTAGCAGACTTTTTCTTCTTTTTAGAAGATGTAGGTTTTTTGGGTGATTTGTCCTCGGTTAACTTCTGTATGTCAGATAAGATGGGATTTTTTTCACCACCTTCTCCTTCTCCAGCTGGCGGATGGGGTTGCGGGGTCTTCCTCTTCCTCTTCGGCATCCAAATTTCCAGTTGTTTTCCATGAGTACTTCATGTAAGCTCCCCTGCATGGATTTAACTTTCTTTCGAAAGCGTCTTCATCTTCATCTTCAGAATCTGTGTCTGCAGATCCGGTTTCCGAGTCCAGCTTTGCTTCTATGGCTGCTAATATAGACTCACCTTCTGAGTTTGTCGCCTGATCGGCGGATGTCGATCTTCCACCTTTTCTGTGGGATCATGATTTTCTGCCTTTCCCACGAGATTTTTGTCTTTCGTGTTTTCGGCGATCTCTGACTGCACCATGCCAATAAAGTGCGATCTGGCTGCATGCATCCCCTGTGAGGCGGCAAATCCAAACATGTTTTGACGATATGCAGTTATGGAAGCTTGATCTGCCCCTAAGTATGAGTAGGAAAATCTGAGCAGAATCCGGCATTGAAGCCTTCATCTATTGGGCATAGGGCAGGTGAGATGAAATAACTTCTACCACGGAATCCCATTGCTTCTGCTGTCAAACCTATAAAATATTAGTAGATTTGATCGGTAAAACGCAGACACTTACCAGATGATTATGTGACGGCATATAAGATCCGTTGTCGAGGAAGCGTCCGACGTTTCCGTCGAATTCCAGGCTTCCGACAGTGATTGTGCTGCCGATTCCGCCGAGTATTCCCGTTCGAAACATAACTCCCGACGCCGCTGGCTCCACGGTGGGCGCCAACTGTCGAGAGTTCGTAGTTAGGATCATGGACGGGGGTGCCATAAGCCTACTGGTAGAACCGCGGGGGATGTGGAAGAACTGGAACCGAGAACATTGTTTACCCAGGTTCGGTACGTCGCAACTAAGGCGATGTTCCTACTCTTGTAATCTCACTAAAATCAGGGTTGAAGCCTGAAATATACATAGTACAAATGTGAGTATGTTTTCGCTAACTCGGCGAGGATGAACTTCCCGGCGAGTTGGCTTCTAGCTAACTTGTGATCTGTTATGTCTTTCGCTCCCATCCGGCTTTATATAGATAGCCGAACTAGGGACTACAGGAAGGAAACCTAGAGGACTAAGGAAAGTATCTAACTTGGAAAGTAAGGCATCCGACTTCTTCTCCAAGCCAGACCACGATTGGGTCGTGGTCCGGGTTCTTCTAGAATCTGGCCTCACGTGCATCGGATTACCGGGCCACCCAATGGACTCCGTTTCATTGCTTGTGGGCCACCCTGGTAATCCGGCCTTCGGCCAACGCCGGATATACCCCTATTTGGCATATATCCGACAAAACGTTCTCGAGGACACATGGGAATTTCGTCAAGCGCTTTCGTTTCATACAGTTGATTAATATTTATTGTTTTGATAGGTGTTGTGTGGGTGAACCTATGATAATGCACC